>JAJJWX010004514.1:627235-1254470 GCA_023529315.1 Papaver bracteatum
CAAAATAAAGAAAACTTGATTCAAGATTGATTTCAAGATATTAGGAATAACCAAGACAGTAGAATCCACTATTACACATGAATGAATGGTATTGAATATTTCATACTCTAATTAACCTTTAAATCCTTTAATTCTTAATTCACAAATAATCAGGCAAATTCTCAAAAATTAATTGTATCCCCTAAGCATAGATTACCTTAATACAAATCATAACCTATCTAATTGAATCACAACTAATGAAGAAAATTATGCAAACAATTAAAAACTCTGCAAAAGCAGTGATTGAGTGAATTGTAAATTATTAATTAGAGAAAATAAAATAGTTACCAATTATTCATGCGTAAATAGCTTCCTCATTGCCTTGGTTGTAGGAGAATTATCCGCTCATCATGTTGGAAACACGCTCAAAATTCATTATTATTGCTCAAAGGGTGTTTACAAAGATGAAAATGGGAGAAATATAATGAAAACCGGGTTTGTAACAATTATATTTGTTACAAACCGAGCTGTTACAAAGAACGATACAAATATAGCGTCACTGTAACTGTAGCTATATGACCCTCAAGTATGTGTCGCAAACATTGTTGAAGAACGACTGTCTTGGCTGGTCTGTTCTTCGTGTTCTTCCGAAATGCAGCAGCAGAAAAGAATTTTATGAGGCTCTGATTATTGCTCTGTTATGCTCTGTACCTCTCCCAAACACTCTCTCCGTCCCCCTTGTATGGTACCAATTCAACCTATTTAAACCCGAAAGATGCATCGAATCTCCTCCATAACTTCAAAATATCCTCCTTTATTATTTTTATTCTCACGGCAATATTTTCCATTTCTTCGATCTTCCACGCGTTCTCAACTGTCAAGTATTCCTTATTTATCTTCTTCACGCATCTTCAGAGACCCAGATCAATCCAAACACAAGTAGCACACGTTTAACCACGCTGTAATCCCGTGATTATATCATCCACGAACGTGTTGCCCTGTTTTTTTCTCTCGGTTTCTCCAGCCAAATTCAGTCGAAAACATCGACCATACCATGTCTGTGATGGTCAATCAAGTAGAACCATGAAGTTTTAGCCATTTAGTCGCCCTAAAACACGCCCAAATCAGCAACCCTAATTTTGTTCTTCTGCAGCTCCATTTCCCGCCAAAACTCAGAATTTGAATCAAAGAAGATGACCTCCCCCTAACAGAAATGGGGGTGCGAATAGCAGTTGGCATCCTGGGATACCCTTATCCAAAATGAGGGTGCCTTTATCACTTTTCTTCGGGGGCCCAAAAACCACTTTTTGAGCAACTTTTTCCACACAAGTGTATTTCTCCAAAAACACCTACACAAACATAAAAACACCAAAATTAGTACAAAAATCGAGACTAATAATAGAGACACCGAGGACAATTCAGACACAAAAGTGTGTCTATCAGAGAGCGTTAGATGTGTCTCATTGTCTCACAAGATCTCGATAGTCCTAATTATTATACATGCACACCAGCAAGAACTACCTCAACATGAATGATAACACACTGCTCCTACAAAATCTAGAAGGTAACTACTTGTTTGTCGTAGTCTGGTGTTAACTGGATGTATTTTGTCCATTTTGTTCTTAAAACTTTGTTGTAATGTCTCTTTTAAGATGAGCTAAACAAATCTAAGGCTTTCGCTTCATAATATCGACTAGATAGTCGTTGAGTACTACTCCTGAAAAAATTGATAATGAAGTCCCTCAAAATAATCTCCAAAAATATCTGCAAGGTGTAAGATGAACGACTTTCCCTCAATTACATTAATGAAGAGTGTGATTTGATGGTCGAGGATGTACAAAAACAAAATAAAAAAAACGTAATATGAGTACAAAATACTGATGTTCTATTTAAAATAAATTTTCATTCAACTCACCTATGTTTATATTTGTATATGTGGTAAATAATTTGGCATTCGTTGAATTGTTCTACATCATTTTTCTGCAGGAACTGTAGGAAACATCTTCCTACAAGGCTAAAGTATATGTGAGATTGTACTCGAGCATACTTGACCACAACAATAATGTCGTCCTTGGGATATTTTGATGAAATTAGTTTGTGCAAATTCACAATCTACGTTTCCGGTGGTTCTCTTCGGGTTTTTGTATATTTTTAGTGGAAGACGAAGCAATTTTGCTAAATCACACTTCTGGGTATCCCCTCGATAAATTTTAAAGTAATAACAATTATATGAGTTTTTGCAAATGGCTCAGACTTTTTTTTATGTGAGTTTCTTACATGTGATTTTGGTATTTCCTACTTTTTCGTCCAATATCTTGTTGGATTAAAAATTTCCCCCGTATGAATTACAAATTGATTTGATAGTAATAAAATTGGCATGATTAATACCATGCCCATTTAATTCTCTCGATTATGATATTATTTATTAACTTATTTTATAATCTAGGCATCGACATCCAACGAAGCGTAGATTTGTTGTGTCTATCATGTAATTAGGTGTATCTTGAAACAATACATGGATAAGGTCCTGTATTAACAAAAAATAAAAATGTACCATACATGTAATTAGGTGTATCTTGAAACCCAGATTGGGGGGGGGGGCGATTTTCCCGCTCGGGCGATTTTGAAGTTTTTTTTTGACGCAGATCGTGGTTTTCTTTGATCAAACTAGTTCTACTCAAATCCTTCACTTTTGCTTCTTGTCGCATCTTCTTCCCCTCTCCCTGAGCTTCCTTTTGACATCCTTAAGCTTGGATTTTTCATCTCTATTACCTCTTTAGGGTTACGCAGTTAGGGTTTTTACATGGGTTTTTGATTAGCCATGGTGGGAACAAGAGGTTCTTCCACTCTGTGCAGCACTCAGGGTAGTGAATCTTTGGCTAGTAATGATGCAAATGTCAAACTTGGAGATTTTCTTTTCCATAGGTTAGGTGTTGTCATCCAGAAAGCGGTTGGGTCTCAGCTTGTTTCTAGACTCCCTTCCAATTTCTTACCAACCAATGATGTATCTGATGATTTTACATGATTAATATAAGCCTGTATTGGCGCATTTCAAAAATAAAAAAATAAAAAAAATAATAGAAATGAATTAATAAAGTTATGATGTAAGGTACAAATAACTATGATAGTGATACATGAACAATACAACGATCGTCTCGATTCTACCAAAATTTCATACTATAAGGTTGTGTTTGATATCAGAGAAATGAAACAATTCCATGAAAAATATATTTCATGGAATTAATATCCTTATAGAGGCAAGAAAAAAATTTCTATGAGTTCAGTGAAAAATATATTTTAAACAAAATATTTTTATAAATGGATTCACAATTCTATAAAAGATGGATTCACAATTCTACATAAATAAATTTATAACCGAAATACAGAAAACACGTTATTCTATAAAAGATGGATAATTTTATGGAATTGACACCGATCGAACACCGCCTAAGATCAATCCGGAAAGAGTAGATACAATATAATATATTTATTTTTAAATACATTCATTTGTATTTCAGAAAGTGTTTCGTATCCCAGCTTACACCATTGTGAATGGCACATGTCATTCCCTATATCAAATACACTAATCACGCAAAAAATATTAAAATGAACTTCAATTTTATGCCGTCAGGTTAATCCATCGGTAAAAAAATCAACAATTATACTAATTATCCTATCGTGTCGGTATCCAATGCGCATTCTATGTTCGCACGCGTCTGATGCTTACAAGATGCCATTAGGCTAAGTCCTATAAGCTAGATTGGACTTCTAGATTGGACAAAAAGTGTTGCAAATCATGGAAAAAGTGTGGGAAAAAGTTAACACTCAATCTGGCTACTTCTCTCTCCTAGCATTTGCTCGCAGTTGCACTATCGGCGAGATTGAAACGCCGAATAGTGCGGCGCTCAAAAAGTAACACAAACGCTGGATTATTCGGCGTTACGCGAATATTCCAGAGAATAACATCGAACTGTTAGGCGCTAGGATGGACGATGTTCCATTCGGCGTTCCACGGGGACGCCGCTCCATCCGGCGCTTGACCCTTTTTTTAAACTAACGACTATTTTTTCCAGAATTCCATTTCTACATGTTTGGCAATTTGTACCACTGGTTGACCAATCGTCGAGATATTTGTAGGTGTTACCTAACGAAGCTATACCCCAATCATACTCCCCAACTCTATTCAAGTCATCCAATAACAAAACCCAACGTTTATCTACTTTTCCAGTAGAATGCGTTAGAAGAAAATGACCAAAACACCACATAAAGAATGCTCGTGTCAATGTCACTACACATTCAATATTATTCTGGTCTTTTCTACTTTCAATGTAGTTTTTCAAGACAATTAAGGAAAATGTATTAGTCTTAAAGTCCCATATGCAATGAATTTTGATATCCGAAAAATACAAATCATCCAAAGAAGCATATGTTAGATCACTACCCAACTGCGGCATAACTACTGGTCGTTTACTAGAGTCACCAGTGGGAATTCCCGTTAACATGTACCAATCTAAAGGAAGGAGTCCAATCTCAAACTCCCGAAAATGAAAGCTCCTGGCACTTTTCCACCAAGTCTCAGCTATGGCTTCAACTAAGGCTCTACCCCCATTGGCGAAATCAAACTCAAAAACAGAGGAAAAGCCACAATTATCACAAAATTGTTTTTCTACCGGATTATCTTGCACTACAATTTTATAATTCTTCTCGATATCTTTGAATCTACCTCTAAAGCTTACACTGCGAGACTCTTTCGTAACATCTTGACAAACATGTCTTTCACAATTTTTTGACGAAACTATATCCAACCGATCTAGCAATTCATCCATACTCGTAACTACAATCAATAACAAATATGAAAAAAAAATATCATTATCATTCATTTTCATCCATACTACCTATCATTATAATTCATTTTAATCATACTAATTATCATTATAATTCATTTATCATTCATCTCATACAACTAAAATATCATTATCATTCATTTTCATCCATACTCAATTCATAACTAATCAAATTATCATACAAATTCATTATCATTCATTATCATCATACAACTAATCAAATTATCCTACAATTTATTTTCATATACAACTAATCAATTTATCATACAAATTATAATTCATTTTCATCACAAAAATCAAAATTTCATTTCTATTCATCACACATAATCAAATTAAATCCCTAAAAAAATAATCACAAATAATCAAATTAAATCATACACATATCATCTACATCATTTAAATACTAAATATCAATCATCCATTTAAAAGAGATTGCATCAAAAATAAAAAATCCTAAAACTTTAACCTCGGATTATTTCGTGGATGGAATCGGCCAAACCACTTTCAATCGACCATAAATCCGATAGAGAACAAACCCACAAAAGGAATTATAAAAAAACGTTCTAGAAATGAAGATCTCTCAAAAACATTTTTGGGAGAGAAAAAACCAATTTTTGGAGAGGAACTGTAATGGAGGAGAGGCCGAGTTCTTATGAATGTATCGAGTTTTTTAAACGACGAACAGAGCGGCGTGTCCACTTAGTTGACTACGGTCCAACGCCGCTTGGTTTGGAATTCCTCAAACGCCCTACTGTCAGGCATTTAACGCTGAATTGTTAGGCGTTTCACTGCTAGATTGGCCATCCCATAGGACTTAGGAGGTTACCAGGATGACGTGGATGGCCAATCTAGCAGCTAAATATCTAGCCCATAGGACTAAGCCTTACGACAGATGTCGGTGCTTCACAATTTTCCAGTCCCGACTCCGGTTGGACTTGCCTTGGATCAACCCGACTCCCGTTGGACTTTCATTTGATCAACTTAGAGCTAGCACTATGGTGCTAGCTATCCCTTGCCTATCCCTCAAATAAAGGGAAGGGATGGCACATGAAAGGAAATCCTACTATGGTGCTTTGTTATCCCTTCCCTACACTATACGCGTAATCAATCCGCGTATAAATAGTGCCAAACGGGTACTCAGTACGCGTATTTGTCAACTCGTTGACTTGAATAAATACGCGTACTCAGTACCCGTTTGATAGGTTTAAGTTCACAGAACTCGGTTCTTCCTCCCATTTCCTCTTCTTCACTCAAACTCTTCCCCTTATAACCCCTATAACCCCTCTTCGATTTAGTTGTTTACTCAGGGAGATTCCATTGCTAAGATTAAATGGGTTTGGTGGTTACTTCAAGGTGAATGTAATCCCTCAATCAATTTCGAATTTCATCAAAGGTGAGTGATTCTAATGTTAGGGTTTTCAAATTAATTTGATTCTTGTTTTGATGAAATTGTTGATACTAGGTTGGTTGGATATGTAGTATGCAATAAAATAACGTTATTAAAACATGTATTTAGTGAAAAATGCATGATTATTTGTTGTTTGTCTTGATTTATGTAGAATGCAATGTTTCATGTAAATGCATATTAATGTAGAACCTTGATATACTTGAGTTTATGTATGCTATACATAAATTGATATTGTATTTTTGGTTTGCTAAGGTGCACAATGAGTCTAATGCGTTCTTATGTGAGATACAAATATTGATTCTATTTGGATACTTCTAGTGATAGTGATGAAGAAGAGAAAGCCTTGCTTATGTTTGCACAACTATGTTTGGATGAAGGGTTGCGTATTATTAGACAACCTGTACCAAGGGAGGTACAGACACGTAGTGTAATTACGTGTGATTGTGTGGCATGATGCCAAAATGATGAATGATTATTTTACGCCTAGAACCGGTTATACCTCTAGACAATTTAAACAACGTCTAGGCATGAGGGAAGAGTTATTCGAAAATTTGTTAGAAAAATTGCTTGAAGTGGATCCTGAATGGCATCAACGTCTGGATGCAACTGGTACTATTGGGCATTCTCCGTATATGAAATTAGTTGCCGTGATGAAATGTTTATGCAAAAGTACACCAGCTGATAGTGTTGATGATTATACTCGTATGGGTGCTACTACAATATACATCTATTTAAAAATATTTTTCCACACTATTTGAATGACCTTTTTAGCCAGATATTTGCGTGAACCCACTCCTGAAGATGTTCAGAGGTTGCTAGATGAGAATGTGGACCGAGGTTTTCCAGGAATGCTTGGTAGTGTTGATTGTATGCAATGGCCATGGAAGAATTGTCCGGTAGCTTGGCAAGGAACTTACCGGGGTAAAGATAAAGAGAGTAGTTTTGTATTAGAGGCGGTGGCATCATATGATTTGTGTTTTTGACATGCCTTTTTTGGAATGCCTGGATCAAACAACGATTTGAATGTGTTGGCACACTCACCCCTTTTTGATAACATGCTAAATGGTGTAGCACCTCCATGCAATTATGTCATCAACGGTCACCAATACAATATGGGTTATTTCTTAGCCGATGGTATCTATCCAAAGTTGACTATAGTTGTACAAGTTTTTTCTCAGACATTGGACATTCCCGACTATGTTAGGTTCAACAAGTATCAAATGGATAAAAGAAAGGATGTCGAGCGTGCTTTTAGAGTGCTTCAGGGTAAATTCAGAATTGTCGGATCTCCCTGTAAGTATTGGCACAAATCAGACTTGAATCTAATTATGAAATGCTGTCTTATTTTACACAACATCATTATCGATCATGAGCGTCGGGATTCAGATTGGGGCAGGGTTGTTCCTGTTCCACTTCCGGAACCTACTATTAATGGTCGTGTATTTATGTCATCTTTGAAAAACCTTGAACTGCACCTACAACTGAGAAATGATCTTTTCAAGCATATTGTTGCGCGTCCTGGTAGAGGAGGCTTGGAAGGGGACTTGTCTAGTTTGGAGGGATCAGATATGGAATACGTGGTACTTTCATCGTCAGAAGGAGATTATGATGATACAGACTTAGAAGAAGAAGTTTTCCCAGGACAGAACGAGGATGGGGCATTTGAGTATTACGGAGATTACAATAATCACATCCCAGATGACTTTCCTCATGGAGATGCACACAGACAAGTGGGAGACGAATATCAACATGATGGTGATGACGATGAGGATTCTAGTGATGAGGTGGATTCTGAGTATGACGATGAGGATGAGGAGGACGATGTTGATGTTGACGATGACGATCATGCTGGTATGTATGATGATGATGATGATAATGATAATGATGATGATGCATATGATGTATTTTACTGTTCTCTTTTAAGTTTTCGAATGTTAAACACACTTGTAATAACAAATTTTAGATAATTTTTGGGATTTACTTATATTTGCAAAGTATGAAGTTTTTATTTGGTGGCATATGGTTTACAATTAGGATAATCTGCAAAATCATTTACACAGTATATGGATATGTATACATATCCGCGCAATCTACCAGTACAATATATGGATTAGTATACTTATCCGGGAAATCTCATTCAACAGTATATGGATATGTATACGGTGCATGTATAAAGGATTGACAACCTCTTTTTAGCAATGAACACATTAGTTCGAACAAATCTGTTCTCCATCTTACGAAAAAAAGAAAAAAAAAATTTATTATCCACACCACTGTTATTTCTTAATTATGGTGGGTTATAATCCGGAGGAAGACGAAATGATAGTTAGTTTATGGGTCGAAGTTCATCTAGAGAATGAAGTAGAAGATGAACAACTCAATAACACCAACCTTTTGGAGCAGTTTCTACAAAGGTTGACTATACATAACGGGAATCCGAATCAACGCACGGTTAAGTATCTGAAAACAAGGTTAACCGTTATAACTTCAGACGTGAAAGTATATATAACGAGTATACTATAGGACGTGCATTTTCCTTGTATTTCCAACGAGTTTCTCCATTGGGAAGAACTTCATTACCATCTTCGACCGATAAAAAGTTACGATGAGATTCAAACAACTCACTGTTTTGGCTCACAGTCAATTCATAATTATATCCAGGGACCTTTTCTCTAAACAATTCATAACATGCATCATACTTGAAAGGTTGTCCTCTTTGTTCCTGATATTGAAGGCGACCATCTTTTGTCTGAAAAATTATATAAGAAACATTAGGTTTATTACTATTATCACAAGTTATATGGAAAAACTTACAAATTTAATAAACTTACCAAATCTTCGTGGATTGCACCGCTTTTGGTTTGGCGATATATATCGTTCAGAATGGACACAAATTCTTTGACATCCTTTTTAATAGCTCTCATCTTGCTCTTTAAAGCATCCCAATCTCTTCCGTATGGATTGCCATTTCGTTGTACAAATATTTCGTGAATGCGTTTCCAAAACAAAAAGGTTTTTTGCCCCGAACCCACAATTTTGTCCATACTCACATAAATAAAAGCAGTGGTAAGATTAACCTCTTCTTGTGTGACAAAATTAAGTACCATTTTTAATGAAACTAAGATAAAATAAATAAATAACTGGTATAATAAATCTAAATCTAAATACCAAAAAACGTATTGTAATAAGATGCAGAGAAAGAAGAAATCAATTGATGTAACAGGAAGAGGGAGAATATAAAAAATCAATTGATTTGGTGTGGTTTGAGTAGAGAATTAGATTGGTATTTATAGGGGATTTTGAAAAAATGGCCATTGAGATCCGACGGCGTAAAAAATAAATCCGTTATTAGTGATGGATGGTTAGGATCGGGTGTGGGAGAGGTGTTAACAAAAAAGTTCAAACAAATATTATTTGCCGAAACGGGAACTGAGTACGCGTACAAAAAACTATGCGTACTCAATATGCGTATCAACAGCTTTACGCATACTCAGTTCCCGTAAAGTGAAAAAGCATACGGATACTGAGTACCCGTGTGATTTCCCTTCCCTACATGGCGGAAAAGATCTGTTCACCCATGTAGGGATGGTGGTGTGTATCCCTACTCTGTGTAGGGATATGGGAGACCATAGTGGTTGCATTTTTAGGATTTTGAGGGAAATTGAGGGATATGGTAGGGAAATCCCCTCCCATAGTGCTAACTCTTAAGAGCAAGGGCTATGGAGTGGGATCCCTCATTGGATTTGAAATAATTTGATCAAAATATATCAAATTTGATGCTATTGTGGGATGAGAGCTATCACCCATACACCCAAAATCATTCACATACTCATTCAGATGAATGAGTGCCCAAAAGTCCTCACTAGGAGGCTAAAGATGTGCCGCTCATTAAAAACATACCAAAAACGTCTGAAGTTTTGCCGTTTGAAGAGATTTTCTAGTTTTTTATTTTTTTTAAACTCTTTTCTGTGGGACCCATTGGAGTTTTATATAAAAAAAATACATAGGAGGCACATGTTGAGCCGCTTGGGAAGAAAAATTCACTCAAAACGGCTGAACTTCAGCCTCCTAGTCTATAAATATATTTGCCCATAGTCAGAAAATCACTCCTTCAGCTAGACTCTCACTGGTTTTGTAAAATGCAGTGAGTATTTCCACTTATCAGACTTCAATTATACACATTTGGTATTTCGAGCCGAGTTTATCTCACTTATCTATTTCTCGAAATATGTGTTGGTAAGCTTTCTCTTTAACCAAGTTCATCTTTATTATTGACGAAAGTCAAAAGATGATCATGTGAAAATATCCTTGTAATATCTTACATGATTTGTGTGATACAATCATTTGATGTAGGCTCGGAATATTTCGTATTTATCATTCGATCACTTGAAAATTGCTTTGAAGCTAATAGTTTGTGTGAGACATCTATTGTCGACTTCCAAGAATGTTTCAATGAAATGAGGGTTTAGAACATGTAACCATGATTGTATATAAACATAGTGTGTATTCACATTTGTGTAAAGTTCAAAACCGGAAACCATGGTATGCGTACCTGTACGCCTACTGGTTGGTGGTTAGAAGTCCTGGAACTAAGTATGCGTACCCGTACGCGTACTGGCGGATGTATAAGTTCCGTGAATTTTTGTTCCAATTTGGAAGTGTAAAGTGGTATGCATACCCGTACGCATACTGGCGTAACCAAACTCAGTCCGGCTACTAAGGTATGCGGACCCGTTTGCATACTTAAGTAGGTTATTTTCTAAAATCGGTTTGTTCATGAACCACTACACCAAAAATCCATATTTACCACGTTTATATTCGTTGCTAATAATTTCAGCAATGCTTATGTACGTTGCCCACATGGCATCACAAATATTTAGCAATGTTTACATCTGTTGCTTAAAATTAATAAAGCAACGGTTCATACGTTGCTTCATCCGTTGCTTTAATTAGGTTTAATGCAACGTGTAATTTTATTTAAGAAACATATATATACGTTGCAAAATATGCTATCAGAATAAAAAAATATATAGAATATGCATTGGTATTTCCAAAATTCTAGTATTACAAATGATATATAGAACCCTCACCTGATAATAAAATTTCTACAAAGATACTTCCACTAGGTTGTTGCTCCAAGTAACTTCACAGTACTTGTTTCTAGATTTAATGATATTAGATGAACAAGAAAATAGTGGCATACTATAGGACTTGACCAAGTTTTAACTAGCCTAACCATACTAACTTCAAAAAACAAACATAGATGGTACAAGGTACCTAGATTCTTTTTCTGCTCTTGACACAATGACATGATGTAAAATGATCCAATCCATCCATAACATCACCAGCTTCATACCATCTTTTCTGCAAATAGAACAATCAAATGTTCATTCCAAGACATAATAAAATGAGTATAAATCTATTCGAAGAGGGAGATCCATTTCTCCATCACTTGCAGGAGGTGCGGCGGCTAACAAGAAGAAAAAACAATGAATTAGCTAACTAGATCACTATGAGATTAGCACTACTATAAACCTCGGGAGGTTGTCCTATCTACCAATCTAGATTGTACCTTATAAGACCCCACGACATCTTAGAGATGGAGGGAGTATTAAGTTTAGACAGATAGTTTTGGCGCTTTTGTTAAGCACCACAGAAAGGCGTGCACCCGCCGCTACAAGAGTCACTTCAAAACCTTACACCGGCAAGGGCCGAGAAACTAGAAAACAAACAAACCTTTAGACCGAACTTCTATTATCTCTCCTTCAGTTGAAGTTGGCTCCAAAAATACTCCAGTCTATTCAAATTTCAAACCTCAAATCCCAGTAAAAAAATCCTTCAAAAATCGAAATTGTATTACAGAGATTCTGAATCTTAGGCCGTGAACACAAATCAAATTCATTTATTTAGATTTTTTTTTCCTTTCTCTTCATACCCTAGAAATACAAGGGAAAAAAAAATCCCCAAATCATAGAGGAAAATTGATTCTCATCATCATGGATCAAGGTAACTCATATGAAGAAGCTCGGAAACAACGATTAGAAGATAATAAGAGACGATTTCAGGTCCCTCCATAAAATCCCTAATTTCTCTTTTACACATTTTGATTCATTTCTTACATTTTTGTTACGTTTTGATTGTTCTTGTTTATGTTTGAAGGAATTGGGTATTTTCAAAATCGCCAACAATCTGAAAGATGTTACAGAAAAGGAAAAGGTAAGTTTATTCGAATGTGAGTAACTTCTTAGTATGGTTTTTTTGTTTGATTGTCATTTCTTCTTTTGCTAAAGTGAAAATAACATTTGACTCCATTGTAATTATGAAGGAAAATCAAGCTAAATTGCAACTCCTAATTAACCCTGATTTAAGTGAGAATTGAGTTGACAGGAAAATTTTAGGTGATTTTTGTAACTGAAAAAAAAAAAAAAAAAACACATAAGGGAAACGTAACAGAGAGAATGATATGATAATCATCGAAATCAAGTGATTAATATTTCAGAGATTGGAATGAATGCATTCATGGTTCGAATTTATCCTTTTCAGAGATTTGATTCTCAACTGGAAGGTAGCATTAGATACAACTGAGTGAAACTGGGTTTCTTTTCGGAGCCTAATAAACTGTAAAAGGTTGTAATGGGATGGGCTTCGCTCACGATTTATCAAACATCAACCCTTTATCATTAAAAATAAAATAAAAAGTCTTGTTTCGGGGGCCTACTCAATTTTTTAATGAAAAAATCAAGTCACTATGTGGTAAAATCAGTAACCCCTTAATCCTTATCCATCGTATTTTTATCATAACAATAATGTCCTTACTTCATCTGTGTTAGTAATAATAATTAGACTCTAATATTAATGATTAGCATTTAATGTCCATGATTATTGGTTAATGTCAATGATTATATAGTCTTAATTTCAAAGTTTTTTTTTTTTTTAGAGATAGTTAGGATAGGGTTTGTTAAAGAATAATAAATTAGGCCTTTGAGATTTGCTGAAATAATAGATATTTAAGGTTTGTTAATACATAGGTAGACTTCTTAACGAAGTTTAATGTCCTTTTTATAAGCTGAATTTGTCAAAAAATTGAATTTTTACAACCTACATCTACTGACCAAATGAATGGTCTGAATGATAACTTGTCAGCCTAACCTAAGTTTTTTTGAAAATATACCTAAGTTCGGCTGACAAGTTATCATCCGAACCTAGGGTGTTCTTCGTATATTAAGAATACCCAGAGGTTTGGCTGATAACTTGTCAGCCGAACCTAGGTATATTTAAAAAAACATAGGTTCGGCTGACAAGTTATCAGCCGAACTTCACTCTGTAAAATTTTAAGTGAGAATTGGATTGAAGCCGAATTAGTAATTTGAACAGTCTCCTGTTCGAAGTCACTGGGTCTAATCTGAGCTGAGCATTCAAATTAACAAGGAAATAATAATAAATACTTACATGTTTGCAAGAAATTTTGGTATGCCCTTATTTTGTAACCCAGTCTGATCAAAGAGCTTAGAACCCTAAGCAAGACCTGGTCGAGTCCAGAAGCTTGTAGTAGTAGTCTCAATTCCTTGCCATGTTGGCAATTCAAATGAAGTTCAGTATTTGTACAATCCCGATTCAAATCTTTTGCTATTTTTGTGTGTTAAGTTTGGAGTATGTGTTGAAACTTAATGTGATAATCTTTCACCAATGACATCTATTATCACTTTCCAGCTTTGATGTACATCATGCCTATGCTTTGATCCAAACATAGGTAGTCAGGTTGCGAGCAGAGCTACAACAAGAGGTTCTTTCTGCAAAACATCAGACTGCGCAAAATTGGACTGCCTTCATTGAAGGTGGACTGCATACCCGCCGGCTGTCAAAAAGAAAATAAACCGGTGGCCTGAGCTGCCTCCAAGATCGTATATAAGCTAAGCACCAACCGACATAGTTACAAATAAGCGTATTTAAAGAGACCCTTTATATTTTATTTTTTGGACGTTGAAGCCCAGTTCAATATGTTGAATGTGGTAAAAATAACCGAACAGTAAGCAAATTATTGTTGTAGAAATTGACGTTTAGTCCCAATGTTTGTGGGCGTTGGACGTTTTAATCCACTCATCCGAAGCCCAGTACAATCTAATCCAAAAAAAACCCGGATGCTACAGTCTAGTCCAAACTTGGACGAGTTGGTCCAAATTCATCCGGGTTCCCGAGTCTGCGAGTTTTAGATATACCAAAATTACCCTTTAAACGATTTCGTATATATAAGGCATGTTTTGAAATCGATTTTTTTTGGATCTCAAATTCAAAACAGGTAGCAAGTCAGAGATTAAATAGTTTTAGAGAGACGATTTAACAGTTTCAGGGAGGATTTGATCGTTTCATATAGGTTTTCATCGTTTCTTCATCATATTTCAACTCAGGTTATATTTGAAAGTATTCTGAAATCGAAAATTCACGACAGATCGAGAGATCGATCGTTCCAGGTTTGAATTCAGAGGTGATTTAACAGATTCATAGAGGTTAGGTTTGATTTGATTGTTAATGCAGCATAATTCAAGCTCAGGTTAGTTTTCTTTTGGTTGTATTTCATCTGTTACATCTAATTTTCAGGTTTTGTTTCTGATTTTTAGTTTTTCTGAGTTTATGAGTTGATGATATGAATTCGTATGATCTTGAGTTGATATTTTGTTATATACTAGCTTTGATTCTCGTGATGATGATGATTTACTGTTAATACTAGATAAATTCGATTTTTGTTTACTGTTGCTTGATGATCTTTTTATAGTTTTATGATGAATGATATGAAATCGAACTGATACTAGATCCTAGGCTTTTGATTTATTCAATTATGTGTTCCAGTAAGATTTTGGAGCTTAATTGATTGAGTATTTTATCTAGGTTTACTGTTACTTGATGTTTTTGGCTTCGATTAAATGTGTACTTTCTTGTACACTGTTTACTTTTAGGTTATATGAAATCGTTGTTTGAAGCTTCAAATGTTTATTATCATTTGTTTTGTAATATGTAGGGGTATCAAACAGGTCTGAGAATTTTATTAATGTTGTTTTGAATCATGGTGAGCATTTTGCTGCTTTTCGTGTTAATACTAAAATAACCGTAGAAGAATTGAAGCATTTTGCATGCAAGCACTGGAGGTATTTGTCTCCTGGGAGTATATGTTTCAGCTATATGAATAATGGTCAACTAGTTTTTGTGCAAGGTGATATACAACTGCAAAGCTTAATTGGTTTCATGATTCTTATTGATAATGAAGATGTCTATTTGAATGTCGATGTGATACCGAAGCATATTTCTCGTTCTAATTCTGGTTGTAGCACTAGTTCTGGTACCGGTACTTCTCGTTCTTGTGTAAGTGAAAGTCCTAAGCTTGTAAGGATGGTCGATCATGATGCGGACAAGGCCAAGCCTCTCATTATCGATGAATGAAATTATATTTTTGACAATATTGGTAGAGAATTTATGGGTGGTGTTGAAGCTGTAAGGATTGATGTTGGTAAGTACAAGATGGGTACTGGTCACAAGGTTGTTATTCTTAAAAATGACAAGACTCGTTTTACTGCGAAGTGCGATGAAGATGGTTGTGGTTGGAGGATTCACTTTGGCCCTGTGAATGGTGACATTTCTCGATTTGTGCCAAAAGATTCTAATGCTCACAGGTTAGTGGTGTTCATATTAGTCCACATTACTTATTCTTGTGTTTTGTGATCAACGTTATTTATTTTTAGGCTTTAATGTGTAGACTTGTTTTAGGTGTACATTGTGGTGCACATTACTTGTTGTAGGATTTTTAGGTGGCACATTACTTATTCCATCTTTTTAGGTGTAAATTTCATATTCTTGCTTTGTCTGTGCTCTCACTACACCATATAGCCTAATTTGAGACATATTGTTTTTTTGGTTTGAGACACATATATATGTCTCCACCTATTCCACACATAAAAGTGTCTCGGATCGATAATATGTGTTGTTTTAAATTGGATTTTTCTGAACTAATTAAGGGATACACTAGCTACACCTACATATGTCTCATAATACGGATTATTATAATGTTTTTATATTTAATAGGGACTTTTAGTATTTTGTTTATTATTATTTAATTTTTCTCAAATCTGTATGAGAATCTCAAAAACATCTCCGCGGTCCAATTTTTTATCCTAATCAACCGCCCAAAAATTCTACACGAGACCCTAGAGTTTTTTCACTATCACTTTCCCATTCTCTCTTTCGGTTCATCTCTTCCTCCGCCTTGTGTCGAACACTGAACTGCAACCACCTTCTCTTATCTTTTCTACTCTTCTAAGATTTCCTAAACAATAATAAGAACTAATCATCTTTTCGTCCTCCTAACCCATCACCTCCGCCACCACCATCCCTTTCTATGTCTCTCACTATCACTTCCACTGCAACCACCATCATAACCACCTTCTCATTTTCTCTGTAAGATAACTTTTATAGAAATAAAAACCATAGAAACCGCCCTCACTTACTCTAAATGTATCCCTTTACATCAATCGAAACCCTGGAACATTGATTTCAAACTGATTTTGTAAACCCTAAAATTAAATTTTATCTCGATTTTGAATTTGCAGTTCAGGTGAAAAACCTAGAAGATTCTAAGACTTCGATCTGGTTGTGTGATGGTATAATCCCTAATTTTATTTATTGATTTTGGTTTTAAATCTTTAATTTTTAAGGTTTCGAGTATTTATTTTCAATTTTAGCTTTTCTTTCAACCGAATCTTGTTGTGTGATAGATTGAAGGTTTGATCTGTTGATATATATGAATTGCTTCACAGATCTGTTGATATATATGAATTGTTGGAGATATTAACATTTTTTGTTTCAAGTTGAATATGACAGAGACTTTTCTCTTCTTTGAAACAAGAAGATTTTGATCTACACATATTAGGTTAATTTGGTTTGTATGATTTGGTTTTACATTATTTGGTGCCATAAGAAGTTAAGATCTTGGTTTTTCTTGTTGCAGCCTGATGGCCAAATTCCTAGTGACAAGACTGTTGGCGGAGGAGATGAGGCATTCAACACTTTCTTCAGTGAAAGTGCTGATGTAAGGTAGGTGGTACACACCAAGCTGGCTTGCTCAATACAACTCAACCTGTTCATGATCAAATACCAAGCCTTAATGATATGCCTCCTCCTGAAATTAGTGCAGCTGCTGCTTTGTTTAAGTGTATCCAAGAAGGAGGAGGAAGATCAGGGATTCTGCTGCAACCAATAGCACCACCACCCTTGACAATTGATCTTGAAGCTATTGATGATGAAGTTTTCATTTCATCCCCAAGGAGCTTTGCTAAGTGTGCAGGTATTAGTTTTTTTTTTAACATACCTATTTCACATAACTTGTTAAGTTTAATATTGGTTGACTTGTTGTACTTTGGTTGGTATTGCTCAATAGTATACTATATACCATAGTTAACTAATTACATATCGAGCATCAGGCACTTGTGTTTGATTTGTGTTATTGGTTTAACATGTGTAATTTGCTGAATTGGGGCACTTGTATTGATGGTTCACACATATCTATACTCATCAAATAATTTGTTGTTTAATTTATGTGTTTTTACAATTTATGGTTCACACCTACATCTTATGTCTTATGGTATATGGTAATCTCATAGGTAAGAAATTTCACATTTCATTTGATTTTTTGTTTCTTTAATTCACGTCACATGCGCTCAAGAATGTCACTGATTGAAAAATCAACAATCTCTTTCTTTTCAGGGATGTCGATCTTCAAATTTACTGAACTGAGCGTACAATTTGCATTCTATTTCATATACATAAACCTACAGATTTCTTTTGGTTTTCTATTGGCGACAACATTTTCAAATGTTAAGACAGCTACAGGTCTGTACCCTCCCACCCCCCTTACATTCTCTTGTTCTCATTTTCAAATGTAGCTTATCATCAACCCATCCATGAATCAATATTTATTAGCGTGCAGATGGCTCAAAATGTTCTATGTGTTAACTCTGGAATGTTAAACTGAGGTTGTTGCGAACTAAAATAGTTCCATTTCTATTCAAACTGCATACCACTCATATAAGACACATATTTATTTTTGGGTGAAACAATCATAGAGTGGGTCTTTTTCGACAAGCCACGGAGAGCATTTGAAAGTGGTAATAGGAAGCAAAGGTCATTGTTGGGATTACGGTGGTGCTTGAGAGCACTTATTGTTGGTCTTTGGTTTGGACAGGTACCATTATTAACTCATGTTATGTAGTTTTAAATGCTTGATTGTTCAATAATATTCATGTATGACTCTCACATGGCAGATCATAGGGAAACCAATCGTGTGAATGGATCTGCCACATGTTGGTTGAATAAGTTTAGATACCCTTAAAAATGAGCTGAACGAGACCATGTCATAATTCTTCTACTTTAACTTGTAGGTTCTCAAGCCCTTATACAATTTCAAACACGCCAGAGTGCTGTTGCTGCAAGGACATCTCTCCAAGTATGTGCATTTCCCATTTCAATTGTTCATTAAGTTAAACAGTTGTTTCATAGTGGCAGTTCAAGGTTTTAGATAAAATTTGAAGACATCATAGAAGGTGCCTCTAAATTTGGTACTTGTCTCCAATCAGAATGTAATTACATGAATACCTCTATCAAATATTCATGAGCTGTTTCTAGTTATTATTTCTCAATCACATGCTTCAAATGTAATACACAAATACCGCTGTTAAAGTTTCATGAGCCTTTATTTGTACATAAGCAAGTGTTTTTTATAATGAAACCCATTTTTCTTGAATCAGGTCTTTAGATCTTGGAGTATTTATGTTCAGGCATTCATAGAAGCCTTGGAGTCTAAGGTATGGAATCTAAACTCAATATCAACTCAATTTGTACTCTTCCTTACAAATTTATCAAGTCATTGCATCAAATGGTATGGAATCAGGCATGTATTTCTTTTCAGTTGATTCTTGGCAGGTGCCATTTGTCCATGAATCATAATTGTCAATGTTTCTTACAAATTTCCATTGTTTTTTTCAGGTATGGAAGCTCATTGCTTGTGCTACTTGTTAGACAACAAGGAACTCAATTTATCATTTTAGAATTCCCATTCTGCCAAGGTTCTAAACTATATGACTTTCAAGTCTTTGTCATTTAAATTTTCTGTTACTGATTATGTTCAACATCTTTTATTTCTTGATAAGTAACTTGATTCATTTTCAACATCTTCTCTTGTATTCCAGAATTCATTTTTTTATTTTTTCCTTGAAGATATTAAATGTTAAGACTTCATTTTTGATGGTAGTGTTAATATTTGATTGGGAATGGAATTGCGACTTGTATGGGTGTACAGAAAATTAAAACATGCAGGTGCTGGAAATAATTTTGATTTTGGTAATTCCCAACAGGAAAATTATGATTTTTTTTAAAAGCTAATTTTATTTGAGACATATATAAGTGTCTCTTAAATTAATTATAGGTGTCTCTTAAAAATTATTTAACAGACACTTATAAGTGTCGCTTATATTAATTAAGAGACGCTTATAAGCGTCCTTAAATACGTCTCAAAACGTTCCCTACGCAAAAATTGAGACACTTATATGTGTCTCAAAAAATCAAGGAGACACCCATATATGTCTCAAAACCCTCGATTTGGTGTAGTGTCTCTTTTTACATATGTGTTGTTGGTTTTGAGGTCTTATTAGGTGTACATTGTTGTGCACATTACTTATTCCAGTTTTTTTTTTTTTTTTTGTAGTTGTGGTGTAGGTTTGAGGTATAAGAGTCCTGCAGTGACAACCAAGTTAGTTAAGCATTTGATCGCTGACAATATACAGGGAAATCCCACTTTAAAACCCAGACAGATCATGTCACTTTTTAAGAAGACTTATGGGTCCAACATTAAGTATCACCATGCCCGTATAGGGAAAGAATAGTCAAGATGTACATCATTACTACGATATTCAGGAAAATCAATGTAAGGGTGAACAACAACATTCCTGTGGCTCTGAGTCATCTGTTGAAACCTCTGAACAAAACTGGAACCCGAGACATCGCTGTCAGTGTCCTTCGCTCAGTTGGTATTGAAGTACATGTCCTTAATTGGAAATTTATGGGTATCTTCTCTAAGAATTGTTCTACCAACACGGAAGTAGGTATACAACCAATATTCCAAATTACTCCGTAATTATGACTCGATCTACATTTTTTTCATAAAAAATATTCAAATTCAAAAATAATAATAATAATTTGGATGTTTACATCTATGATGCCCCAGAAACCAGTGAAGTTGGATATACCTATGGACACTAGGTCCATACCCACAATACATTTCTGCTAAAATTGTGGAGCCCCAATCATAATCTGGTGCTTTGTCAATATTTTCTAACGCTTCAAGCCAGCAAAAATGAGATACAATAGTTGATTTTGGAAAGAACGTCTGACCCAGTATACATAAGATAAACACCCTTTCGAGTTCAATATATCTATTTTGGTTAAGGAAAAACTTCAATGCTGAACATAATAGTGCACCTCCTTTCAAATTTTTATGGTCTTCACATACACGTGGTTCTATAAACGAGGGAAAAAACGTTTGTCATTTATTATTTAACATCCATTCGTTTTGGTTGTATGGTACATGATCTCCCACTCCTATTAGGATCCCATAAATGAAATACAAATCAAGAGGAGTAATTCTTATTAGAAGAATAATATCAAATGTGATTAATTATTTTGATCATTTAATAATTATTTAAAAAATAAAATTTAAGTTAAGTTAAACAAAATTACTAATTTCAAAATCCATAAAATGGAACGTGTGCGTCGTATAGGCCACCACCTTTCTACTAATACTTTTGCAATTTTGTTGTTGTGTCTTCTAGGCTTCTCACCATAAAGCGCATGCCACGGATATTTGTCAACCCTTTCCCGGACTACATGGGGTAGACCTTCATAAACAACCTTTAAGTATGCAAATCCACCTCTCATTATATAATAACTCTCAGACCGATTTGGATGCCCCGACACATGACCTTGGACTAATGATGGAAAAACAACGACACTCGGCGAAGTAAACTCTGTTTACCGATTTTGAGTATAATCTACATTTGTGGCAGGCCGCGGTACCGATTCATGTCTTCGATCTCTTTTGTGCCTTATACTATTTACCATTTTTGTTATGAAGTTGCTCATTTTGAATCAAGAAAATTTGGTTTAGGAGAGTTTTCTTTAGGAAGAAAAAAAAATTGTTTAAGAAGAATTTTAGAAGAACATATAGTAGTGGTGTGAGTGAAAATGAATTCAGCTGAAGGAATTTATAGGTTCTGAAAGTTGTAGCCGTTGGAAAAGAGGCGTTGGATATTTGACTGTTGGCATTTTTTCCTTTAACGCCCGCGGTTGTGCTTTACACACGGGCAGATGTTCTCAGTCCCGACACTTAATGATCTGCCATCCATTGCGTTTCCCATAGTGGAGAAACGTTTTTGGCCATCCACCAGCTCAACAATAAAAAAATATGGCCATTGCTATAGGAATTGCCCTTAGATGTCGTCTTGAAAATAATTTATGTATCATTGTAAACTATGTGTTAATTGTCTGATTGATGAACCTAGGTCTATTTTTACTCTCCTGGTCGGTTCTGTAAACAAATTGACTCACTGTGTCAATATTATTATTAATGTTATAAACTATTATTTATTTACTAAGATGCCCTCTGTGTCTAAGTTTAGGGTTCAAATATCTTGGACACCAAGTCTTCTATCTATATAAATAGAGGCCTAATCTCTTGTATTCTATACACATTAATAGAATTTTTCTCTCTCTTCTTCCCTTCTACTTTGTGTCTCCTTCTCTATTTTCTCTGTTTACAATACGTTATCAGCATGCTCTAGGCTGAGCCAAGTTGATTTTCCCAAAGCCGAAGCAAATCATGACCACTATTTCTTTCGAAGACTCGAACACTATAGAGAGAGACCTTATTTTAACCCTTGTTCTTAATAATTTTACAGTGCATCTGTTCACGATTGTCTATTCTTTTTTTATTTTTTCTTATTTCCCTCGTGTATGATCCTTATACGAAGGATGGATTATGGATGTATACATGATTAATTATGCATTTTATATGATCCATACTACTAATGTTTATTTCGTCCTTTTATGTAGATTCATATTGAGTTGTGAGGGACAACGAACATGACCAGGCGCAGTCATAGACTCGTAGCGTAACAGGATCTTACCATATAGTAAAGCTTGTCATTGTATTATTATTTTATTCACATCTTGCACTGTTCCACAAGTTACTTGACTATATATTTCTTTTTCGTCTTTATTTGACCACAAAGTTATTGGTCAATGATTTTTTATTTTTTTTCCTTTTTCCATCGAAAGATGATTTACGGTTTCTATTCTTCTAGTGAAACCGTAATCACCAAAAATTAGTATTTTCTTTCTCCTCTAATCTTTTCATAGAGAAAGAAAAAACAAAAACCCATCGAAAGAGGGTTTACAGTTTCTATTCCTCTAATGAAACTGTAATCACCGATTTTTTTATGTATTATCGCAATTTGATTGCCTTAACGGTAATTATTCACATGCATGGTTGAAAAACTTACGTCCAATTTAATTGGTATCTTCGTCCATTAGATGAAGATCATGTGATTAATGGTTTCTATTTCCTAATATTTTGTAAGAAACCATCCATCAGGTGATTATGCGATATTGAAAACGACAATATCTTTTTAAATTTGTCGATACAATATTTTTTTTAAATTGTACAAACCGATTGATGTTGGGTTTTCTCCAATAGCTCTCTATAACGAGTTGTAAAAATTGGCCTTCTAAGAATATTTTTAGCCAATTCGGTTATTGATTTCTATTTCTTTAAAGAAATCTTCGTCAACAAAAAAGTAGATTTATCTCTACAAAGAATACGATAATTTCTTTATTTTTCTCAAAAGAAATTGGAATTAGATTTCTCTATGGATCCTAAAAGGATGAGATTGATTATTACGTATTCACAATTGCAAACATCAATGAGATGGAGAATTGCTGCATTCCCGAGGGATATTTAGCAATATTTAGTTTTCTTCCTTGTATTATTCTCCAAAATTTGAAGTTTTTCCATTTGTAGTTGGAATTGGACACTAAAGATCATAGGGTGCACCCGGCTTGTAGCCCTATATATCATTAGTCCTTGTAGTGACTAAATTGATCTTAAAATTTAGTTTCTTTTAGAAAATAAAGTGTCCATAATCTCAATCCAAATCTTTATCTCGCTGGATCGTTGGCCTTAGAGTTCACGCAATTATATGGAGATTTATTTACATATTTTATATGTTTTTGGTTGTAGACAATAAAATCCTTGGTTGATGATTAATTTTGTATGTCCAGAAGACTACAATTTTATTTTATTTTATTTTTAGGACAATTTCTTTTATGACTCTTTAAATCAGAATCTACTGTCCAATCTGGAGTTTTTTTATAATCCAGAAATTATTATGAGTATATGTCCTCGAATTAATCGGATAATGCTCTACGAAACTTGTTTTCGTATATGAGATGAAAATATTTCCTCCATAATCATGGGGAGAATATACATTACCGAACGTTGATATTAATTAACTTCAAAGTTATATCCGTTGCTCCCATCTTGATCAAATCGAAAAAGGTTGTCATTTACTAGGCGTAAAAATATTTCATCTAGCTTTTATTTAAGCTTATGTCATTTGAAAAGGCAAACTCAATCACATATAGCAAGCATGTAGTATTTTTATATAGGCTATAGAGTCTATCATAATACGATCCGGATTCCTATAGTTCATATCTCCTCAATGGAAGATGGGGAGATTATAATGCCCATGGGCGCTGGTACCAGTAATTTTGATTTTTTCAAAGTATGCATACATTGGAAATTGTGTGAGATCGTATAAAATAATAAGTGTCAAATATTCATTAAAGTATCTACTACAAATAAATGGTGGTCTTGAACCCCTCTACAGAGGAATATCGACTATGTGATTGGTTGGCATGTAATCCAATTTAGATTGGATTATTGTAATTTCTTAATTAATGCAATATAAGGATCCTAGCTAGAGTTGACATCATAAAAGTGCCAAGACTGAACATTACAGGTTGGTGTTAATCATATTGTGTATTAAGAGAAATAAGTCGTTTTTAAGAGCGATTAAGGGTTATACGTTCAAACCCGAGGATTGGTTCAATAGTACGTTGTTCTCCTTATATGATGCATTTTGCGTAGTAGTCTTGAAAGACTCAAATGATATTCATACAAAAGAAGTGCTCGGAGAACATATTCAATTTGTAATCCTTGTAGGATTCAAATGATATTCAGACAGCCACCTGACTCGATTATATCAGGTTTAACAATCCTTTAAGTTTTTTTCAAAATCTTTGCAAAGTAATAGAATCCGGATCAGTTGATGATATCAACTTTGTAGGTCTCTTGAGGATTCCTTAAAA
This sequence comes from Papaver bracteatum, assembly GCA_023529315.1. Taxonomy (NCBI): domain Eukaryota; kingdom Viridiplantae; phylum Streptophyta; class Magnoliopsida; order Ranunculales; family Papaveraceae; genus Papaver; species Papaver bracteatum. The sequence goes on from JAJJWX010004514.1 coordinate 651,929, forward strand.
ACACCAAAATCCACGTTTTAGCAGCATAGATTCTACTTTCTTTCTTTATTAAATCTGCAGTTAGAATTATGCTAGCTTAAACTCGTCTTTGAGATAGACTAGAGTTATGATTTTGATGCTCATTTTATGTAATACTCATATAGTTGAGTTAGCATCCATAAATCGTCAAAAGTTGTACTATTTTTCCTTCGTTTCAGGTTTTGTCCCATGAGGTTTTCCTGACAAGGTTTTAACGAGGCAACATCTTTGACGTTTAATTTTCTTTTAATGTTGATGTTTGTGTTCTTTTTCCTTCGTCCATATTTTTTCCCATTAAGTTTTTATTGGCAAAGTTTTGATGAGGCAATTTAATTCAACATGGTGGTCATCCAAGGGGGAGTTGTATGAATTTTGGTTATTTTGTGGATTCCCATCATTAACTAGGTCATTTTGTTAGACCATATCAACATAACCATCTCCTATGAATTTGGATATCATTCCGATCCGCATAAGGTATGACCACAAATTCAGTTTTCTTCACTTATGGTAATTTATCTACATCTTGGCTCTATGTTGAAGGAACTACATCAAAAACTTCTGCAAATCATATTGGGAAGCTAGCAATCCATGACACAAATTCTCAATGTGTTGAATAAGAATGTGGACTCCGCAAAAATATTAATCGAAGGCATTACCGCTTGTGCAACACAAATGAAGACTTCATCAACTATCCAACATCTTCATGAAAGCATAGTCCTCTTCTACATTCAAAAAATTGGTTCTTCAAAATTGGAAAGTCTCCACTCAAATATTTGCACGCCAAGATTTGACTGAAGTATTTATCAGGGGGAGCGTCATCATCCAATTAAGGCGCATTCAATGGACTTTATCGCGTTGTACTCTTTTTCCTTCTTCAAGGTTTTGTCCCACTGGGTTTTCCTTGTCAAGGTTTTAATGAGGCAGCATATGCGTGTCCAACACTATCTGAGTTTTTACATGCTTATGCAATTTCAGGTTTTTCTATTTTTAGTTTTCCTGGTATGCTTGTAATGAATTATCCACAGTGGTTATCAGGGGGGGGGTGTTATAAACTATTATTTGTTTACTAAGATGCCCTTCATGTCTAAGTTTAGGGTTCACATATCTTGGACACCAAGTCTTCTATCTATATAAATAGAGGCCTAATCTCTTGTATTCTATACACATTAATAGAATTTTTCTCTCTATTCTTCCCTTCTACTTTGTGTCTCCTTCTCTATTTTCTCTGTTTACAATAATTAATATATAAATACGAGGCTTTGGCTCTTTTCCTAAAAGAAAAGAAAAGAAATCAGGCTTCCTTCATTAATCAGCCTCCCTTAAACCCTCGTAGCAAAACTTGGCCCAATAATATCAGCTCTCTCTGTTAAAGGACTAATGTACACCACGGCTAGATTTCCCTTTTTTTTCATAATCTTTTTCTCGTTCAATTTCAGTTCTCAACTCTAGCCAATATCAGATACAGTAGTTGAGTTTGGAAAGAACGTCGGACCCAGTATCCATAAGATAAATACCGTTTCGAGTTCAGGATAGTCATCCACATTTGGTGAGTTTTTATTTTGGTTAAGGAAAAACTTCAACGCTGAACAAAATAGTGCCCCTATTTTCAAATTTTATGGTCTTCACGTACACGTGCTTCTTAAACGAGGGAAGAAGCATTTTTCCTTTATTATTTGACATCCATTCGTTTTGGTTGTATGGTACAGAATCTCCCACTCCTCTTGGGATCCCATAAATGAAATACAAATGAAGGGGAGTAATTCTTATTACAAGAATAATATCAAATGTGATTAATTCTTTTGATTATTTAATAATTATTTAAAAAATAAAATAAAATTTAAGTTAAGTTAAGTTAAACAAAGTTACCAATTTCAAAATCCATAAAATGGAACGTGTGCATCTTCGGTCACCACCTTTCTACCAATACTTTCGCAATTTTGTGTTGTGTATTCTAGGATTTTCACCATAAAGCGCACGCCAGGGATATCTGTCAACCCTTTCTCGGACTACAGGGGGTAGACCTTCATAAACAACCTTTAAGTCTGCAAATCCACCTCTCATCCTATGATAACTCTCGGACTGATTTGGATGCCCCGACACATGAACTTGGACTATTGATGGAGCAGCAATGACACTCAGCGAAGAAAACTCTGTTTACCAATTTTGAGTATAATCCCCATTTGTCACAGGCCGCGGTACCGATTCATGTCTTCGATCTCTTTTGTGCCTTATACTATTTACCGTTTTTGTTATGAAGTTGCTCATTTTGAATCAAGAAAATTTGGTTTAGAAGAGTTTTCTTTAGGGAGAAAAAAAATTTGTTTAAGAAGAATTTTAGAAGAAGAGATAGTAGTGGTGTGAGTGAAAATGAATTCAGTTGAAAGAATTTATAGGTTTTGAAAGTTGTAGCCATTGGAAAAGAGGCGTTGGATATCTGACCGTTGGCATTTTTTCTTTTAACGCCCGCGATTTTGAGTCATACGCTCGCAGTTGTGCTTCACTCGCCGAGTTTTACCTTCACATGTGGGGGATGTTCTCAGTCCCGGCACTTAATGATCTGCCGTCCACTGTATTTCCTATAATGGAGAAACGTGTTTGGCCATCCACCGGCTCAACCCTAAAAAATATGGCCATTGCCCTTAGATGTCGTCTTGAAAATAATTTATGTATCATTGTAAAATGTGTTAATTGTCTGATTGATGAATCTAGGTCTGTTTTAACTCTCCTGGTCTGTTCTGTAACAAATTGACTCACTGTGCCAATATTATTATTAATATACGAGGCTTTGCCTCTTTTCCTAAAAGAAAATAAAAGAAATCAGGCTTCCTTCATTAGAACGTTATTTTGGGGACCTTTATTTTTTTGAGGGGACCCTGTTTTTTTAAAGGCACACTACCCTACATTTGTAAGGGGTGTCTTAAAACGTGGACTTTACTAATTTGCCCCCAAACCCTAATTAAGATTATCAATTAAACGGTTTTAGATTAACCTAATATATAAAAAAATTAGATTAACCTAATATATAACCTATTAACAAAAAATAAAAAAATCAGACCCTACCTCCTCCTTCTTCTTGGGGTCTTCTCTTCTTCTTCTTCTTCTTCTTCTTCTCAACATCGTTTTCATCGATTAATCGTCGATTCATAAAATTTTCATCGTCGATTAATCAATCGAGTATAAGAATGATGCTTCGAAAGCAAACTAAACGAGTAACAGGAAAAGGTCCCCCATTAGGACATCTAGCAAATCAGAAAATTTCATTGGAGATTGACAAAGTAGTGGAAACGGAAGACGAATTGGAGATTCAACCCGAAGTGGGCATGGGAAAGATCCGCAGGTAATTTTAACCAAACCCATTAGTTTTAATTTGATTTTGGTTCGTTTAATTGAATAGAAATCATCAAAATAGGGTTTGAATGTAAGTAATTGAGTGCTAGGTTGGTTAGTAGTCGGAACCCAAAAACCCGGTTTGGTAACCGAACTTCCCGAAAGGAAGAACACGAAGAACTGTTCGGTTGATTATGATTGAAAAATATGTAACCGAACTATTGATTCGGTTATTTCGCTAATTTTTCAAAAGCCATCTTCTAACCGAACACTTCCCATTTTACCAAAATAAAAATAATTTCACTTTCCAACCGAACTCAACTAATTTACTCACTACTTTGAGTTCTCAGTTAACCGAACTTTGTCAAAACAATTCGGTTAGTTCGCACAATATTTTAAAAAAATTTCTCCACCGAACTCAAAACATTACAAGGAAAACAAAAAAAACCTATGTAACCGAACTTCTGTTATTTTCCCACTATGTTGAACTATCATTTAACCGAACATTATGTAGTCTGTTCGGTTGATTCGCAATATTTTGTTTATCGAACTACAAACCGAACTCCTTGCTAATTGCATATATGTTGAGTTCGGTTTGTTCGCAAGAAAACTTATAAACCAAACTCTTCCCTAATTTCATAGAATTTTGAGTTCGGTTGTTTAGCAAAATAGTTGTACCAACCGAACTCAGTGCTAATGTCATTCATGTCGAGTTCGGTGAAATCGCAATTTTTTGTTTAGACAACTACTAACCGAACTCAGTGCTAATGTCATTCATGTCGAGTTCGGTTTTTTCGCAAGAAATAGACAGTGCTAATTGCAAACCGAACTCTAGCCCTTAACAGAATTATGAGTATGAAAATCATTTTTGGGTGAAGCTAATATGTTTTGTTTTCTTGGTTAGGGGCAGAGCACCAAAATCAAACCAACCTTCACTGGAAGAACTTAGAACTCCCACTCCTCGAGGCAAAAAACACTTAGGTTTTAATAAGCGTGGAACCAAATATGTTAAGCATGGAGATGGTTCAACACCGGGTGTTGTCATCCAAGATGATGTCAATAGAGATAATGTTGACAACGTTATACAGCAAATTAATCAAGAGATTGTGGAAGAAATGGGTAATCAAGAACATAATCAAGGTGGAGAAGAGGAATCATCCGAAGAAGGAGGAAATGAAGATGAACAAGGAGATGACAATGATGACAGTGAAGAAGATGGAGATAATGAAGATGATGAATCAGAGGAGGAAGAGGATGAAGAACAAGTAGAAATAGTTAAAAAACCAAAAAAGACCCCGAAAAAGCCTTGTGCTAGATATGCATACATTCCTGATGATACTTTGTGTTTGGCCCCAAAGAACCCAACTTATGGTACTCCAAGAGATGGAGGGGAGGTATTGATTGGCTACAAAAACTCATGGGCTGCCAAACTGCAGGTTACCGAACTTAGTTGTTCGAAAATAAAACCTTATGTTTGGTTACCTGCGAAACTTTTATTACAAACCGAACGCATAGGTTCGAAAATAAAACCTTATGTTCGGTTACCTGCGAAAATTTTATTACAAACCGAACGCATAGGTTCGAAAATAAAACCTTTTTTAGTGTTCAGTTCGGTTAGATATAATAATAGAACTAACCGAACATAATTGTTGACCAAAACTTGTACTTGATCTGACAAATGTAACGGCAATTTTTTAGTCCGTTATACACCCCAATGCTATATATATGGGTCTGATGCTTCATTTTTTTGTATACCATTTCATAAAAATGGCATTTGGTAGTCATAAATTTACTTTAGAAGAAGATCTTTCTATTTGTAGAAACTTCGTACTGTGGTTTCCAAAGAGGGGTGAAGAACAGTCAAGGCATGGTCGGATTAGTAATAGTTATTGGGGAAAATACATGAGAAATTCTGCGATGACACAGGTAACCCTCATAACCTTGAAGAGCTATCTTTGTTCATTCGATTTGAAAAAATTCAAAAAAGAGTTGAGGATTTTTTGATTTTGTATCGGATAGTTGCGAGGAATCGACTGAGGGGTGAAACATATGATGAAATCGTTTTAATGTCAAAGAATGAATGGCGACGATGGAAAGTAAAGGATTTCAAATATGAAGATCATTTCCGCATCCTTAGAGACTTTTTCATAATGCGTTTTGGATATTAAGTCTTTTGTAATTTAATTTCGGCAATGTCATGTAATTTCATTTCCAAACCGAACTAATGTTGTAATGTAATAGTTTGGTAATGTCATTTAATGTAATTTGTTAACCAAACTTATATATTTTGAATTGGAAACCACAGTGGACCTACAATCTTTATGCCAAATGACTCCTAATAAAAACAAAATACCAAAAAACACAATCTTTCATTGTTATGTTGATTTTCAAAGCATACTTACAATCAAAAAACACCATCTAACTAAAGGTACAATTAATCATCCGCAAGGGAAATACAACCTTGGTGTATAATAGCTTCCGAATCCTTCAAAGCTTTCCACATCTCCATGTTATGTTCATACATAACGCACCAACCCAACATTGTGTCGGGGTTAAATTCATTCCAATAAGAGTATGGGCATATCGGAGGCAATGGACAATTGTCTTCTAACCGGAGGCCTATAAAATGGTTGTAGTTAATCAACGCAATCACCATTCTCCTACGTTTTAGTTGCTCGACACATATGGTTTTTTTCGGAGTGTATGTGAAACTACCACATTTTGAGAACAAGTGAACCACGCAATTGAATGCTTCGGCTATTAAGTGCCCACATATCAGCATGCTCATCCAATGATCCCTTGTGATTGGATTGCCCCCGTGGAGACGGCTTTGATATCTAACAAACTGCACATTGAGACTATCATCCCCATCGGACAACATTGTCTTGTAAAATTCCGGTTTCTCCCTTAGCTTCATCAACAACCTTTGACGGACATAAGTGACATGATTATCATTATATATCTTGGCACCTTGAGTGAAAGGCCCTAGTTGTTGTACGACAACGTGGAAACCGCAATTACCATCCGCAGGGACGTCATTGGTGGTTATGACGTAATCTCTAATGTAAGGAGGTAGCTCTTCCAGGAACCTTTTCTCAACAGGAGGGGCAGTCATATCAATTGAGAGTGTAACATAGGTCATTTTTTCTTCATATCCCGTTCACTTGTCTCGCCCTTTTCAACAATATTCCTAGCCCTTATCTTACAATCTTCTTGGTACGTAGCCGCGGTATGCTCATGTTGCGAAGGATCTCTAGTAAAAGGGGTCATTTCAGTCTTCCTCTTTCCCAAAACCTTTGCATATTGTCTGACTTGTTTTTTGGTTTATTTGGTTGGTGGCCTACCTTTGGCCTTGCCTTTATTCGGTTCTTGCACATTTTCTGAAGTCTGCGGATAAACGATTGGCCGCATGTCATCCCAAAAGATTTGCCTTTCAAGATTGTTCATGTTCCGGTACCTCTCAATAACGACTCTTCCCATTTCATTATCACCAAACTCTTCTCCGACATCGCCCTTGGGAGGAGGAACAAAACTTAAGTGTTGCCAATGTGGATCTATATCGCTTAAAGGGATTATGCCATGTTCATACTTAGCTATCATGTGGCGATAAGGGATCCCAATAGACTTCATCATGTTGCAAACACACACCTCTTCTGGCTTGGTTCCCCATATGCGGATCAAATTCACCTCAACCAATAACCTCTTAATGCAAGCATGCGAAACATTAAAGTGGAGTCCCTTGAAAAACCGAAGGTCCTCCATTTTCACGATGTTACCACCTTTGTCTACAATCTTTTTGTACTTCATGATGCGACTTTTTTGAAACTTCTCTTTAATTCTATCAATCTCGCGGTTGAAGTAAACCTCCATAGCGTTAAACACAACCACAAAATTATCAATACATCCAAAGAGATTTTTCTTCAAACGGTGGTGAGCCGATTCTACCAAACTTGTCGCTTGATTCCCAAAGTGTTTATGGTGGTTGGTAAAAGCATAAACAAACCGCTCTTTGTGCGGTTCCAACCATTGCTTGACCACATACGTTACAATATCATTAGGATATTCGGGGCTACGCCAATGCTCAATAAATTCGGCAAGATTTAGATTGTACTCTTTTTCGGTGAGAGACCAAGTCAAAGCCTCCCATTCCCCGGAGAAATCTACCCATTTAGCATGATTTATGGTGTATTGTTCATCGAATGCCACTTTTTCATCAGCTTGTTCATCTTCCGGTAGCTTACTAATCTCTTCGAATGCTATCCTCTTTGGTGGAAAAAGTTGAGGCTTGCACCTATTCATCACATTGCACCATATATGAAATGTACAAAGCATATTATATGCCAATGGGAAGACTCTCTCTATTGCATTCATCAATGATACTTGATTGTACGTCACTATAACCCCCGGGATATCATCATCTCGGTAGATCGCCTTCAATTGTTGTAGCGCCCACCTATAACTTGGTTCTTGCTCGTCCTTTAGAAAACAAAAAGCAATGGTAAAAGGTGACTTCGTCGACGTACGACCAACTATGTTCAACAATGGCATCTCGTATTTGTTTGTCTTGTAAGTGCAATCCATTATAAGAACTTCATGGAAGGATTGAGATAGTTGAACACTCTTCGGATGAGCAATGAAGAGATGAGTTATTTCTTCACCCTGACCTAGCTTCTTTTGAACCGCGTAGCCTTTCTCTTCAGCCAACATAAACAATTGTTGCATGACTTTTCTATCCTTCCATTGATTCTTTTTAATTGACTCAATTGCATTGTAAATGGTGGTCGGGGATGATACGTTTTCCGTGTTATCATCCTTTAATAAGTTTAAGCATACCAAATGGGGAAATACGCAATATCCTATATTTAGCTACTTTCTCCTTTTCTTGAGGAGTCAGCCTTGCGGCCATTGCATGTCCTTCAAGATGCTCCGGACGATGGTGGTTGTGATTATCTACCACCTTATCCATCGATAGAACCCATCCTTTCCTTAGTTTTGAGTAACTAAAAACTAGCTTGAACGGACATTTTATTTTCTTTGAGCACACTGTGTTCTTCCTCGTCGTCTTTCCTTCATACACATACCCCTTCCTCTTGTGGCTAGCATCCGGATCTCCACTTCTCTCGCAAACCATTTCAAAACGAGTTTTGCTTTCTTTTCCATTCAAAACTAATACGCACATGGCTCTGTTGGCATGCTCTCTAGCCCAATTCTTCGCATCAATAGGTTGATCAAATACCAAATCATTGGCATAGTGATGGGATGTATCTTCGTACAAGATACCAATTGGAGAAGGTTGATCATCCATTGGTATATCTTGGCATTCAATCTACAAGAAATGGAACAACATCAATTGCAATCACAATCGGGTTCAGTAAGCTATTAATTTAAGAGCGTAAACCGAACTACAAATTCGGTGAACAAACCAAAAGGCCATATAACCGAACATATAAAGTATATGTAGTTCGGTTACAATATATTTTACATAGGTCACCGAATACAACACTGGAACTATTCATTTTTTTGGGATTCCTAAGTTCGGTTAGGTATGCTCTTGGGATCAAGTATGCGAAATAACCGAACCTGCATAACTTAGTGTACTCTTATATTTTGTACAGTTCGGTTAGATAGTGGCTTTACAGGAAGTGTGCGAACAAACCGAACTTTGTATGCTAAGTTTAATTAGTTTTACGTAAAGTTCGGTTGGTTAATAGTTGCAAAGCAACCGAACTTTGTACATTAAGTTAAATCATAAATTTACGTTAAGTTCGGTTAGTGTATATTGGTTGTAAACAACCGAACATTACACTGGAATTCATCAAACTTCCATCAATGCATAGTTCGGTTATCTGCGTGTTTGTCTAATGTAACCGAACTGCATATCCCGATGAGTTCGGTTAGATGTTCTTCACCTTTCGTAACCGAACTTCAGATCCAGATGAGTTCGGTTAGATGTTCTTCACCTTTCTTAACCGAACTACTTAAAAAATGTACATTTGTTTTGAAAATTTGGAGCAACTATACCAACATTAGCTAAGTTTGGAGCATACTTGGATACCCAAATGATCTTCCTTCGGTTGTGGTTGATAAAATCCATCATTTTCATATTGAGATTGAGTTTGTGGAAGAATACATTCACCATCTAAGAAATTACTCATATCCGGATCATTGTGAAGATTAACAAATACTCTAGGAGTTAATGGAGATGAAGAATCATATGAGCTTTCATCACAAGAATTCCCAAACGTAGTGAATGTGAAATAATGTTTTTTTTCCATGGTTTTCTCCTTCTTGTTCTCTAACTTTATCCTCTTAAAAATTCAATTTCATTTTTAATAACTCATGTTTTAATCTAATCTCACTAATCAGTTTTTTCTTAATCATTTTAATAATTATTTCACTAATCAAAACCAAAAGATAATTAAAAGGGTATTTTAGGTAATATAAAAAGTATTAGATTAGGGCACCCCTACCCCAAATAACATCATGGTCCCCTCAAAAAAAGAAGGGTGCCCAAAATAACGTTCCTTCATTAAGTCTGAATGGGCCTCCCTTAAACCTTCGAAACAAAACCTGGCCCAATAATTAAACGACTAATGTACACAACGGCTAGATTTCCCCCTTTTTTTCCTAATCTTTTTCTCGTTCAATTTCAGTTCTCAACTCTCTCTAGCAAAATCTTTGTTCCAATTACACACATAATCGTTCATTGCTCTTTGAACAACAAAGGGGCTTATTCTAATTTGATAATTTCGCTTCAATTTATCAATTGTTTTCCCCGTTTTACAATTTCAATAAAAACTAGGGTTTTTCAGATCTTCAAAATATGAAAATAGACTATAAGAGTTTCGTTCCTGTAAATCCCCAAATAATCAAATCATCTCCACACACACCATTAAAATATACTCCTTTATCATCAGAAAAGAAGAAGGAAATCTCTTCTCTTACCGATTCATTTCATTCTCCCTGCCGTAGAGTTGCTAATGATGATGTTCACTCTAAACACGTTCAGGTAATGCATTATTCGATTAATCTTTCTTCAATTTTAGGTGGGTTTTGTTTAATCTTCGATTTTAGCCTTTCTTGCGAAGGTTTGGTTAGGGTTTTGTAATCTTTTCTCTCAGGAATTTCAACAAACAGTTTGATTTCATAAATTATTGTTGATTTGGCTACAGAGAATCGAAAAGGAACAGAGTCGTGCTGATGAAGTGATTGAAGCAATTAAATTGTTTCGTAGTCTGTGCTCTCAGCAAGCTCAAGAATCTCTTGATGATGTGCTTATTGATCTTTACAAGGTATATTATCGTCTAATTTGTGATATTGTTTGTATTTTTCGTTTTTGGCCTTCCAAATTTCTTGAATGTACATGAAACTTAGTAGTAACCCTCAGATTAAGTTGTTGCTTCTGGTTAACCCGATTTCATGAGAAGTCTTGTCTGCACTTATTGGTTCGTGCAAAATGCGTTTCAAAATTCGCACCTAATATGTAAATCTAGGCTACATTTTGCTGTATCTCTTAACCTTATAATTCTTCTGCGTACCACGTACTTTCTCAAACAATATCTAGGCCCTTTCTGTATTTCGGCAATGCTAACCTTAAACCATTTAAGGAAACGGATTTCTGTCTACAAGCGTTTACTTTATACAGGGCTGTGGTACAGAATTTTATTAAGAGTGCTGTTTCCATTTATGACATTTGATCTCTTTATAACAATAGAGGGCTGGTAGGATCGACGAACATATCGAGCTCCTTAAACATAAACTCCATCGCGTTGAAGATGGTGTGTACTTATGCTCCATTGAGCACGAGAAATCAAGGTAAATGTTACAAACTTTTAATATGTTGGAAATGTAAATTTCTTGCGTTCTTTCACTTATCGCGAGCTTTGCATAAGCAGGTTATTAGGGAACTTGGGATGGGCTTACATGCAACAGGAGAACTACCAAGTTGCTGAAGAATTGTATAGGTATGTTAACTGTAGTTCCTGAGCATATCCTATCCAGTCCTTTTCTTTACATAACTTAAACTATAACATGTGTTGTCTATGTATTTCTCAATCCAGGAAAGCTTTATCTATCGAGCCAGATAAGAACAAAGAATGCAATCTTTATAATGTGATTGAATCAATTAAATCCTTTCGCAGTTTGTTCTCTCAGCAAGCTCAGCAATCTCTTGATAATGTGCTCATTGATCTTTACAAGGTATGTTATCTATTGTGTGTTGTCTGCACATATTGATTTACTCAAATGCATGTGAAAATTTGTGAATCCAGGCTTTATTTTGCTGTCTCTCTTGATCTTAGAATTCTCTTCTGTAGCAGTTACGTTCTCAGACATCCTTAAACCATTTAAGGAAATGGGTATTGTAAAGTAACTGATTGTTGTATCCAGCATCGGTTTCCGTCTACTAGCGTATACTTTATACAGGGATGTATTTGCATTTATGAAATTTGATCTTTATGTAAATAAAAACAAAAAGCTGGTAGAATTGGCGAACATATCGAACTCCTCCAACATAAACTGCAGCTCCTTGAAGATAGTGGTAAGAAGTCCATTTGCTGTTCTGCTGAGCATGAAAAATCTAGGTAAAATTCTACAAAATCTCTTTTTACTGTTTTCTGAATGTAAATTTACTACGTAGTTTCCCTTATCATGAGCTTTGTGTGTGCAGGTTATTAGGAAACCTGGGATGGGCTTACATGCAAAAGAAAAACTATAAAGTTGCTGTTGAATTATATAGGTACGTATGTCAACTGTAGTTCCTGAGCATGCGTATTCTTTTCTATCCAATGAGCTAAAGTATATAGCATGTGTTTACTCAATCCAGGAAAGCGTTATCTGTGGAACCAGATGACAAGAGTAATGAATGCAGTCTTGCCATCTGCTTCAAACAGATAGAGAGAATTCGGATCGCCAAGTCTCTGCTTCAAAGCCTTGTGGATGGTGGAAGAGGTTTGGTGCATTCAAATTTCCGAGTTTCTTCTTATACTACTAAAGTTCAGCAGAGTGGCATAAGAAAATGCTTAGATAATTCACATCCAAGTAAGGGACAGCATCAGAACCATGGGTTTGGCAGGAAATGGAGAGAGGAGGATCCCCATTTAAGTAGTTCATCAAACAGTGGGAAAAGTTGGGCAGATATGGTTGAGGAAGAAGAAGAAGATGAGGAATGTTCAAGTCTATTCAGTGACTGTTCTGCTGAAAACATGGTTGAATCTGTCAGTGAGTGGAGTAGCGATGATTCGAGTTACATGTCTCAAGAGGATGCTAAATGGAATGATAAGAATGAAGCTGTTTACAAAAGTGATGATAATCTGAGTGATACAAAGGATAATCTACAATGGAAGTTTGAAGAATTCAGAAAACCAGCAGCTCGACGTTCTCTTTATTTTGATCAGGAGCAGGGATATGAACCCTCATCTCAGCAGTACTTGCACTCGAATAAACATGAATGTGCAGGCAGTAATCAAAGCACTTGTTCAGATTTTGACAGTGACAGTTCAGGTGTAGATTTTCCGTATGACATGGATCGCTTTGGGGAGACTTTAAAACATGAATTGGGTGACGTGAAAAAGGGCATAAAAAGCGTGTATGTTAGTGAACCCACTGTCCATGATAAACATAAGGGGGGAACGGTGGTAATTGTGTTTCTTGACGGAAGTAAACTATACGTGCTATCAGACAGCAGGTTGAGCTATGAATTCATTCATCCGGAAACCAAAGTGAAGGACTATAGGATCTGCTATCGTACTAAAGGTATATGCGAAGGCTTGCCTGTATGCGAAGGCTTGCGTGTGAAATTAGAAGAGGTTGGTCAGAAAATCACAGCATGTGAGGGTTTTATTTCAGCTCTAGCAGGAGATTACAAAATTGCTCACCATGTTTGTGAAAATCTTAGGCAGATGTGGATTAATGAGGAGATTGGTTCTGATCATAGGTTCTTGGTGGAGAGATTGGGAGATCACTCGACTGTCACCGACTTTGTGTTGGCTACTCCCACCAACGCAGGTGGGTTTGAGATTAGCTCCGTGACGGATGAGGGAGTACAACCTATGGTTGGTAGGTTTTTATGTTTGGGCAGTGGGAGAAGTATAGCCGAGACGCTTATACGGGAAAAGATAAAAGAATTCAACGGAAAAACCAGCAGTGAAACTGTGGAGATACTCAAGGAGATTGGCTATGAAGTCTGTAGACAAGAATCAACAGTTGGGGGAGTACTGACTGTTGCAGCTTGTGACACAAGGATAAAAGACTGAGAACGGAATTCTTTAGATTCCCTCCACTTAAAAGATTGTGGCCTATTACAATTTCGGATGATGGAATATACTTTGGGAAGGATGATAGTTTCTCGTCAGTTGACAAAAATGTTTTGGATATGGGAATCCTCGAAAACATTGAGGAGGGGGACTTGACTGCATATCCTGTCAGGCCAGACTTGGTTAGAGTTAGGATATTCCTGGATGCAACAGGTTCATTTTATCACGCGTCTGACTATTCAGAAAGAACAGATTTTATGGATTTTGAAGGCTTGGTCTTGAGCTACAACCAAGCCAAACATAAATTCAAGATGGTCCTGGAATCTACAAATCAGGAAATCCTTCAACTTTACAAGTCAATGGTTGTTGGTAAAACAAGAATGTTCTGGGATAATCAGAACTGTGTATTCGTTATATGTTGATTGATTCATTATTATTAAGCATCCGACCTTTTGTACAGATTCATTGGTGTAATGGAACATTGTTATATAAATTCTATTTTTTTTGCCAGTTTACATTCTTATTGTAGTGTTTCGGAACAGTCGGGTGGAGTGCACCTGAAATTAAAGAGTAAATAGCATTTTTCTTATGGCTTGGATGTGGATTACAGAAGCTAAAACTACTCAGGAAAGAAGCCTGATTAGCACTGTACCTGGTGAAGATATTACAAGTAGGAAAAATTAAGTCACAATTAAGGCTAGGTTCCGAATTTCTGGTTATTACTTAACCCATGAAGTTCTTTTCTTCGTACTTTTTCGGAGAGGGGGTTAAGGGAACCCCAACTGACAAGAAAAAAAGAAAGATAAAGCTACACAGAGTCGAGAAAAAAAAAAAAAAAAAAAAAAAAAAAAAAAAGGAACTCACAGAGCCCCTTCAAACTAGCCAACATGGCTTTGGGATCTAAAATAGACCTTACCAGACGCATCATCAATCAGAATCTTCTTGATTAGTATCTATTTCATTTTAGTTAAAAGCTCTATTGGTTTCTCTGAAAGTATGTATTGCTTCAAATCCTTGGAAGTTAGCACTTTGTCGTTTGATAGACTCCCAGGTGTGGTGACTGGTCCATGGAGTCTTCGAGTCAGATCGAAGGGAGATATTAATAGCGCCACATCCTCTCTCTATAAGATCCATCTGTGTTAACTGCCACCTCTCCAATATCAGGCTTGGGCCAAGCAAGCTGATTTGTTGATGTAAAGACTGTAGATCCTCTCCAGCTCGCAGAAAGAGCTCTATTCTCATTGTTGTCCTCCATAGTAATGTTAATAGAAGCCATTCTAAGGCGAACTTCAGCAACAATTCTTTGATATAAGCACTCAGCTGACATGAATGTACGAGTGAAAATTCTTCTATTACGCTCCCCCCAAATGTGGTAGATGTATGCATTGAAAGTGAGTTTGCGAATTATACCAACTGCTCTTACACCTCTTATATGCACGACACACCACTGTATATGGTCATCCCAATCAGTATGGGTAACACAGCTCAGACCCAACAACTGCATCAGCTTGCTCCAAACACTTGCTGCCTAGTTGCATGTAAACAACAGGTGATCATCATCCTCTAGCATCAGATTGCACACAACACATGTAGGATCAACACTCAGTCCCCAAGATAACAATTTATACCTCGTCTTCAAACCCCTACGAAGAGCCATCCAAGTTATAAAACAATGTCTGGGTATACCTGCGACTGCCAGTTTTTCTTAGGAGCATGGGGTCTTGGAGCGTTGCAAGTATCCTTCAGGGTGTAGATACCAGAACAGCAGTCCAAACAACTCTATCAGCAATCAAATAATCCGTTTTTTTTCGCAGAATTTCCTCAACAGTGGAGCCCAATACATTTTCTAAGTTCGGGGTGAAGGACCATTCTCCGTTTGTCAAACAAGTGCTCACCCTAGCATCCAAGTGATGGACAGTCATAAAGAAGGTGTCGAGGAAATAAGCTTAGAAGGTTACCTTGTGGGAGCCATTTGTCCTTCCACAACTTCGTATCCTCGTCATTGCCAATCAGATGTAGAAAAAATTGAGGAGCTATATCCCGATGATCCAAGCGTCTCCAGCACCATGAGCAGTCTGAAGGAGCCTTTAGAAGCCAAAAATCCTTATGTTTGATGAGATTGTTCTTGACCCAAGTGACCCAGATAGTTTCTTTATTGCTTACGATGTCCCAAATGTGCCGGAGGTTGGATGCAGTATTTGCAATCTCGATACATCGAATTCCTATGTCTCCTTCTTCGTAGGGGAGACAAACAATGGACCACCTAACCGCTGATTGCTTGTAGGTGAGTTCTATACATGCCCATAGGAACTTCATAAATAAAAAATTAAGAGTTTTAACTGTTCTCCAATATACTGCTCGAAGAGACCTTTATTAACAAGACTCTGCCTGCAAAGGAGAGGTCTCTGGCTTTCCAAGACTTTATTCTAGTAATGATGTGATCAATAAGGGGGGTGCAGTCTGAGTGAGAGAGGCGAGTAGAGAGAAGTGGGAGGCCTAGATACCTGATAGGTGGATGGATCGACAGAGGAGATAAATATGTTGCTCTTTCTGTTGTTAACAATTAGCCCAGTTTTGTTGGAGAAGGAGATAAGAGTGAAAGCAAAAGACCTGATTGTATATATCTCCTTGCATAAATACCATTAGGTCGTCAGCGAAGCATAAATGAGTAACCACTGGATATTAAGAGAAGAAACCCAGACTTACTTGTTTAAGCATAAGTGAGTTGAATACTTCCACCAGCAACACAAAGAGGTAAGGAGAGAGGGGGCATCCTTGCCTGATGCCTCTCTTCCCCTCTATATAACCATGCGCCGAGCCGTTAACCATGATGGAAAATTTAGGGGAAGTGATACACATACGGATCCAGTAAATAAACTTAAGAGGAATCTTGAACTTACTGAGAGCAGTGAGCAAGGCATCCCATCTGATGCAGTCAAATACTTTCCTTGGATAAAATTTCAGAGCACATTCAGGAGCATCATCATTCCTATGATAGTTTCTGTGATGCTCAACCCATGAAGTTCTTGTTGAACCTTTCTGCCTTTTCATACAACTTTTGTATGTTTAGGCAGTTAAAACCAGATGTCCTGCACACAGTTATTGGAGCTTTGGCTATCAAGAAGTGAGGTTTGCAGTATGTTACTGCCGAATTAAGACAGATGCATAAAGAGAAATCATTTAGACAATCATCAACTACTGGAAACAGCTGCAATGTTAATTTTTTCTCTTTACCTCGATTAGAAAAAGAGAAAGCTGGTCCTGCTAATCCATTTGGTTATGGGAACGAAAAAAATGTGGGTTGGATTGAATAATTTCTCTTTACGTCTAAGCTTTAGGATTGTACTGCGTGGAAGAATTAACCTTGGTAAGGTTCTCAACATTGAATTTAGCTCTTATAAGTGTTAAAAGAGAGCAACTAAATCAATCAAATCCTACTCTTGATACACAATGCCAATTAGAATCCTATCTAACTTAATTAGCCAGCATTTCAGGATAATGAGGGCGCCTTACTAGAAAACCTAGAATCGGAGTACCGATTATTACATCTTAGCGACACAATATCTGGTTAAGTTTCATAACTTACTTCTGCTATATTGAAACCCTACTTCAACTCTGAGGACTTAGAGTACTAATGAAAATCAAAATTTTACTGTTTCGTGATCAAAATTAAAATATAACAGTCATCAATGTCGAATATGTTCAAAAATAACTGAAAAACATGACAATACCAGATCCAAAAGTAACAACCGGACAAAAATATCTACCAACCAAATTATATGTCTTAAAAGATAAAATCAAAGAAAATATGAATGAACAATGAAGTAGAAAGTGGAGGGGTCTAACCTGTACAAATCAACAGATTTGATCTTACTACTGGACAACATTTTGACAGACCCAAACAGGAACGATCAAAATGTTCTGCTGAAGTTAAGCCATAGAAAAGTGATCAGGCAAAACAAAAAACATTTAAGAGAGTGAGGGACTACCGTCATAAAGAGGAACATGCATATGAAAGCTTAAGAAAAACTGAGTAAATTGGTTAACCAAAAAAACATTTACAGAACTGAACAGAAAATAAAGAAAGGAGAGTTGATTGAAAATATCATTCCCAAATAAAAAGATGAGAAACGAAAGAAAACCATGTGCAGACCAAATTCAGATTTTACAAGTTGAAAAGAATAACAAGTCTAATTGCAACGTTGAGGAAATCAGATGGATCTGAACATACAAGAATCAGGTGGAAATTTTAACTCGTATAAGCAACAGCAAAGGCATACCTCAAGTTCATTGAAAGAGCTTCAGTATCTGTATTCAGAAAAGTTGTCCTTGTTCTTCAACCTCCCAGAGTTTAGGGGATGAATCAAGCTCCTGCAGTTAAAAACATTACAAGAATGAGATGCAGTGAATGTTGCTGTTTCATACCTTAGCTATAAATAAAAGTTTGTAGG
The DNA here is from genome assembly GCA_023529315.1 of Papaver bracteatum. Lineage (NCBI taxonomy): Eukaryota > Viridiplantae > Streptophyta > Magnoliopsida > Ranunculales > Papaveraceae > Papaver > Papaver bracteatum. Next base: position 669,978 of record JAJJWX010004514.1, read on the forward strand.
AAAACGAATATTGGTGACCAGCAAAAACAGTAGAAAGAAGAAGACTTAAAAAAAATGAAAATGAGAAACCATTTGTGTTACTACAGCAGACTGTGCAAACATTACAATCCTAAAAATCTTAGTTTTAACCAAACCAGACGCAGGCAATTAACACAGCAACTGGACGTGTAAGATTGGGCAAGAATATTGTTCCTTCCTCTTACTTTAATTTTGTACTTTATTATCATCTAATTTCTAAATCAGTAGGAGCACACATTAATAATTGCGAAAACTGTAATCTAAGGTATCAAATGTCACTGATTCTTAAGCCAATGCTTTGGAAAGACTTATTAGTTGACGAACACGGTTCTTATAGTGAAACCTTACTTTCATGTGCGAACCTTTTGATTTGCAGTTACAATGGAGTGGACGCAACCACTCCTGAGCTCCCATGTTCAGGAAGTTCTCCAAATTTTCTACCTTCCAAAATAAGTCCATCTAGAAAAGTGACCCAAATTTATTAGGAAACAGAATTCAATAGCCGTTATGTTATTAGCAGTCGGAAGAAAAATAAATAAATTATACACCACATATCCACCATGATATGGATATGTTATCTAGTAGTATTACCTTCGAAACCCGTGTATAGTTCTTTTGATCCGGATGAATCACGGCATTTGGACGCCGCCAAAAACCATAGCCACAGACTACAGCATCCAGAGAATGCAATGCATTCAGTCGTCGCCAGAAGTTGTGGCCAAAAGCCACAGAATTCAGACGTTTTAAATTGCTGTTTATCAACAACTTCGCTAAGAAGCCTGATTAGCATTGTAACTGGTGAAAATATTACAAGTAGGAAAAATAAGGCAATGTTGTTAGAATTCAGGCTAGGTTCCGAATTTCGGGTAACTACAGGTGATGGCTGAATTAGATGAAATAAAAACTCAGAGATATCAATTAGTGACTTTCTGTTAGACCACAGTCAGGTCGTTAGCAGCGCTTATACCAATAGCTGCTTACGCAAAAATCAGCATAAAACACCAGACTGCACAAAGCTCTGCCCAAAATGAAGACAGACTACACGCAGCCTGTCACAAATAAGGATATTCAAGAGATACCACTGAAGTCCAATTGAAACATGGCGATCTCATTAAGTTTTGCAGTAAGAATTAAAATGATGTATCTCAACAATCAACACAGATTTTATTGGAAGTACCGTACAACCAAAAATAAAATATGAAAAGCCTAAAGGTATAAAAACTTGAAAATATGTTGTCTTAGAGTATTACCTTCGAAAACCCGTGTACAGTTCTCTTGATCCGGATGAATCACGGCATTCAGACAACACAGTCAGAGACTAAGGCATCTAGTCGTCCCCAGAAGTTGTGGCCAAAAGTAATGGAATTTAAACGTTTCAAAATGCTGTTTATCAACTTTAACTTCGCTAAGAAGCCTGATAAGCATTATACCTGGTGAAAATACTACATGTAGGAAAATTAAGGCACTGTTGTTAGAATTCAGGCTACGTTCCGAATTTCTGGTAACTACTTCAAGTGATGGCTGAATTAGATGAAAACTCAGGGATATCATCTAGTGACTTTCCGTTACCCCGATAGACTGCTTATATAAAAATCAGCTCTGCCTAAAAAGAAGACAGACTACACACCGCAGCCTGTCACAAATAATATCCAAAGAGATACCACTGAAGCCCAATTGAAACATGGCGATCTCATTAAGTTTTGCAGTAAAAATTAAAATGATGAATCCCAACAGTAAACATACATTTTATTGGAATTTGGAAGTAACATACAACCATATATATGAACAGCCTAAAGGTATAAAAACTTAAAAAGATAACATAATACGTTTTTGAACGTTTTATACAAGAAATTCAACTGATTGATTTGCTGTTTCCTGAAAATGAAAGAGTGATAATCGATAAGTTCACAAAGTTGGGCACTCACATGGCATGTGGAATATGTAGAGAAAATTTGCACAAGCTCCAAGTAACTTTTGTGTTGTAAAGAGACTAAACATGAAAGAGGCTATCTGTAAAAGTGGTAACTAGAGACCTCTGCGAGGAACGGGTAAACGAGGAGACTCCATCCATCTCAATCCTCTTACAAGTCTTCTTCTTGCGATCATAAGAATACAAACAAGTGAAGCTCACTGAGTTGCTGCATCCCCGGCATTCAAAGATAATCTTGTCTGTACATCCAGCAATTCCAAAACCACCAACCCGGTTATCACAGTAAAATGGTAGCTCAATTGTCTCCGTGCTCCAATTACTTTTAGTTCCTCGACAATTTTCCAGTTTTTTACCTGCTCCGTCATCTAACATCCATAACTTAACAACATAAGGTTCCATACGATATAATAGAGCCACATGTCCACCCAATACTAACATATCAATAGGGAGAATATATTCTTCATCACGAGGCTCTTCGAGGATGAAACTAGGAATTGGGATAAGTCTATAATTTTCAGTTCCAACATCAAATGCAACTATGACATCGGGATCATCACAATTAGTGGTCCCCCATTGATCCCAATAGTACTCTTTGTTGCTCCAGTATATAGTACCATCCACATACACCTGCCGACAATTACTATAGGCCGGAGGGAGCACTTCTTTAATACTTATTTGGTTGTTTTCGTTAGGAACCGCATAGATCCTACGCCATTTAGTGTCAATGCCCACTGTCAATGCCTCCCAACTTTCATATTCAGATCGTTTCAAGGAATTATGACGATGATGTTCACGCCTGGTAAGTAGTCTCCAAAAGCAGAATACTTTATGTTCTTTCTTCTCTGGATCGAAACCAAATCGATAAATTGGAGTAGAGTGACTTTCTATCTTCATCGTGCTTTTATCTGCCATGAGCTTGTGATTTTCTTCAGCGAGTAATGTTGATATGACCCATGTTGTTGCTTCTCGTGTACTTGCATTGTATACCTTAATAGCATGTGTCTTCTGATCTATGAAACAAACCAAACCATTCACCGGTTCCAAGATTTCACTATAAGGGAACCATTTATCCTCGGTTATCCTAACCTTACTAACAAAGGATTCCACTTGTTCTTCCTCACCACCAGTACTCCCTTCAACTATCTCTGCACATGAAATGGTTTGCTGTAATGTTTTACTTTGTTCAAAGCCAGCAATTAGGCTAGAGTGGAGGATGCCCTTTTCTGGCGCTGGGTGGACGTAGAGAAAATTAGGACGTGATTGTGAACGGATGAAATGTAAATCAATCAACTTTTGATCTTGTTTAATCAAAAACAACCAATGTTTGCATACTGACTTAAACTGCATGAGTGCCTTCGCAGGAACTCTACTTAAGATGTCTATCACTATTTCGTTGGGTAAATCATTGACCTGAGTCTCAATAGAATTGTAAACGCCATGAAAGTTGGTGTTGGAGTTAATAAGTACCTCTGTGCTTCTGTTCCTTGATGTACCATAGTAAAAGTGCGGCCATACATCATAACTTGTTAAAACCTCCATTAGCAGACAATATTTTCTGATAATTCTCAAGGCTGTCTGCTACTCGGTTTGGAAACAAGACAAGATTAAGAATCGCAATCCTCCTACAACAACATAAACACAAATGATGTTAAGAAAACAACGCTAATTTGGAGAATTCAAACAAAATAGCGAACCAGAATTTGAGCAGAATAAATCATCTAAGATGATTGGAAAACACCCAATTTCAGGGACAAATAATAGCTCTATCTAAGATGATTAGAAAACATAACCAACCGAAAAATCAACCTAATTTTACTTCCTGATTAACAAAATTGAAGAGATGTTGAGAATAAATTGAAGAAATCTACTAATAGGTGACGACGGATATGACGAATTTCACAATCCAATTACCCTATCTAAGAACACTGATTAACGAAATTAAAAAATAACCTAATTTTTATAACTGTATCCTGATTAACGAAATCGAAGAAATATATCGTACGAGAATCAGAATTAAAATCATTAATACTGGATTTACCTGATCAGTGGAAATTTATCAATTAGGAAACTAAAACGGGTTCAGCAGAGAAGAAGGGGGAAGGGAAGAAAGAAGGGGAAAAGATAATATCGTATTTAAAGGAAACCGGACGACCAGATCTATCTCAAGCCACTGTAGAGACAAGACAAACCTTCCTTTTTCTTTTCTCGGGAAACCCCCTGTTGCCTTTCTTTTAAAAACGGCGTCAACGGGTCAGGTTTCCTGTGGATACACCATAGACCGCCCCCCGAACTGATTATTTGAGACTTTGAGTCATTTCAGTTTTTAACAGTCCTGATTTCCGTATCGGGTTTGGTCAGTCAGAATCTATTCGCATGTTTGGTAAAACAGGATTGGAGGTCGGGTAGGAATTACCGGTTAATCCAGTATAGGAACCCTATTACTTTGTGTTCCAACACACAAAAATATTTCATCGTTGGTCCAAAAATATATTTTTGGACCAAAAAATTCATCCCTGGTCCAAATACTTTACGATATGTTTTCCTAAATACCAAAATTAACCTTTTGTCGGTAATCTAAAGAGACATAGAGAGAGAGTTTTCTTCTTCAATCTTTCTGGTTTATCAATCGTCCATTTAATCCAATACGGGAAGCTGCTGGAAGAGATGGTTTTATAACGCCAACTCAAACTCAATTCTATGTATAAGGTAAGTTTATTTTTTTTTTATGCTGATTTTAGTTTAGGTTTTCTTCTCAATCTTTTTCTTATAATTTTAATTTTCTGGGATTTCTTTTATAAATTGTTTACATTTTTTGATTTTAGGCTTTTGTAAATCGTGGTTTCCAATGGTGATTATTTTTCGACGTTGATTTTGAATGGAGAGGTTTTGTGTTTGGGATTTATTTATTTTTGGTTTTGATTTGGATTTGGTTGAATGACATATACTCCCTCCTCCCCCCTCCCTAATTAGATGAGCTACTTGTAGTTTACACAAATTTTATAGCAAGGAGGAAAGTTGAGTATATTTAAGTATTTTTTTTACAATTATACCCTTATAGGCAATAATTAGTAAATTTTAGAAATGATTTATCTCTTAAACTATACCACGGTTTTTTATAAACTTTATACCGTTGAAAAGCATTTTAAAACACCTACACAACGAATATAAACATGACTATCAAATTAGACATATTTCATATAGTAACAATAATCAATTAAAATGATAGTTTTAGAAATATCCCCTTGATTAGTGAAATAACTCATCTATTGTTGGACAAAACTAAAAACTAAGCAACTCATCTAATTAGGCCGGAGGGAGTAACAAGGTATGGTGAAATCTAGTGATAGCTGAATAAAATTGTTGAAAAACAAAAGAGAAGTGAGTTTGAGGCAGATGAAAAGAGATTTAATGAAGCTTGACTGCCCAAGAACAAACTGCTCGGATTTAGGTAAGTAACCATTTGAATTTTTGATGATAACCATAGTGATATTCATTTACTTTTATGGGAAGCTCTTGTAAGAGAGTTAAGAAAATTTGTTGCCTCCAGGGAAATGAAATTTATCAGTTAAGGATTGTTGATTTGCTCACCTCAATACCAAGAAAATAACTGAGTGGACCAAGATCCTTCATTTGGAAGCATGTATTTAGATGATTTTTAAGGTTTCGTATGCCTTCAATGTCATTGCCAGTGATAACCATATCATCTACATACAATAGTAGGATAACAATACCTTTGTTTGATGATCGTGTAAACATTACTGAATCATAGTAACTCTGTGTGAATCCATAATCAAGAATTGCGCTGTTGAATCTTTCAAACAAAGCACGAGGTGCTTGTTTCGGTCCATAGAGAGCTCGACGAAGTTTACACACTTGGTTTGGAGCATGATCTAATCCAGGAGGAGGACGCATGTATACTTCTTCTTGCAACTCCCCGTTAAGAAATGCATTTGTCATATCCATTTGATGAAGATCCCATTGTCGAACAACTGCAACTGGAATGAGTGTACGAACAGTTACCATGCGTGCAACAGGAGCAAATATTTCCTCATAGTCTATGATGTATTCTTGCGTATATCCCTGAGAAACAACACAATATTTGCATCATTCAAGACTCCCATCTGAAAAAGCGAGGGTACCCAAATATACCTCAAGCTTAAACTTTTCCTTCCTATAAGTCCTTTCCCCCGAAAGTGGTTGTCTATGGATACGAGATCGAGACAATACAACTAAACGGTTTCACACTCTGGGTGATTGTCTATGGATATCGGATCGAGACAATTCCACAACAAAGTTTGTTACTTGATAAATAGGTTCGGACTTAACCAAACACTATAGGATTATCTTATCAAGTAATAGGAGATTAACGTTTGTGTGATTTACTTTAATTATAATAAAAACAATTATAATGCGGAAAATAAAAGTAAATGACACAACAAGATTTTGTTGACGAGGAAAACTCCAAATGGAGAAAAACCCCGGGACCAAGTCCAGAATTGAATACTCTCAGGATTAAGCCGCTACACAAAATACACTTACTTCGTATAGTTAAGACCAAGTACCTAACTCTATAGTATACCTAGTTCCGTCTGTATTCCCACGCCTCCAACTTATGAATAAGTCACGTACTTGGAACAATCCCTTTGGTTCGTATTCCAAACAGTAAAGGAACAACAAATATTTTTGGTATCAACTCTCTTCAACCAAGTGATATGAGTTAAACAAAGGCTCTTCTGTTTATCTCAACATAAACTCCTTCGTCAGGTCGAGATCTATCTTATGTTTCAATCACCCAAAGGTAATCAATAAGATTAAGCCAACAACACCTCTAATCCACAAAGGAACCGTGTTGATGCCGATCTTCCACAATTGATCAAGCTAACAATCTACCACAAGGATAAAATGATTATCAATTGGATCCTCTTTTCCCAAACAAGTATTGTGCACACCAAAGATTAAAACCCAAGACAGATCTTCAATATCTTCTTTGTTTTCAAATCTTCCCTAATCTTCAATAAACACCTGCACACAATAAATTGAATATCTTGTGATCAATCACGGACAGAACGGAGTCTGTTAACAATGGATTACCACAATATCGTCTTTAGAACTAACAACAGTTTAAAGATCAATGTCGAAACTCTGTACTAGTATGAGTGAATCTTATATCAGAAGAGAAGATTCTCAAGCATAAAAAAACTAGGTGCAAACATATTTCAACCTCCGTTAGTCAATCAAATCAAATCGAAAACAAAGATAAACCGCAATTATCTAGTTTCCCACCAACGGGTCGCGCTAGAGCTTCTCAATCCCAAAGAAGACTTTAAACTGAGCGGCCGTAAGAGATTTCACCTAATTAGATTACTCTCCTCTCCGATAGGCGGCTACATAAGTAGCAATGACAAAAGAGGAAGTCAAATTGTTACGAAGGATTAGTTTGCTAGTGAAGGAAAACTTCGGTATTTATAGACTTGGAAGTTTGGACACCAAGGAATTTCCAAAACCAAAAATATTCTCAAGATACTCATTAACCACAGATTTGGTTTTCATAATTCCTTGAAATGCTCTATCCAAAAATAACAATCGAAATCTCTTGGAAAATCAATTAGTAAATGCACATTACCAATTCTCAATACTTTTCATCCAAGACAAATTAATAACCTTAATAAAAATATTCTTAACTTATATGTTTCGATTCTGGGATTCTCTTACACTTAGACTTTAAGGAATATCTTTGAACAATAATTGCAACTTAGGCATTCAGCACGTGTTCAAAGTTTGTAGACATCTTTCTTTTACAAGTTCTCTTTCACATTTGCACTCTTGAAACCGATTTACACACTTCCAAACAAGTTTAGAATTGGTTCATCTGACTTTCAAGAACTATGTGATTGATCAAACCAAACATTCAATCACACTCATGGGTTTGCGGTTCTACCAAAACAAGTTTCGGTTCTACCTCCATATGAGTACTATGCATAGTCACAACTAGCTTACCAAAGATATGGTTGACTAGGTACTAGGATCAGTTCCCCACATATATATGGTATCTAAACTTATATGCACTGCACCCCTTCACAGGATCGGTTCCCCTTTCACTGAAAAAGTGTTGCACCCCATACAAGGATCAGTTCCCTCTCAATTGCACTGCACCCCTTACTATGATCGGTTCCCCTTCACCCTTTACAAGGATTGGTTCCCCTTACACCCCTTACTAGGATCGGTTCCCTTCACCCCTTACAAGTATCGGTTCCCCTCTTATACTTTTGGCAGCTGCATGCATAACCGATACATACCAAGGTGATTACTTAAGACTAGTTTTACTAATAAAAGTTCTACCAATACATAAGTCAGGACATTGTGAACAGTTCTACCAAGAACACAACAAGTTGTGAAAGTTTATACTAAATCATACATATTGGTTGTTCATACAATAATCAATGAATCCATAACCAATAACTCCCAGCCATTTCCTTTTCGGTTCACAACACAAGATTATGAACTTACTTCCTTAGAACACATGCAAGAATTGTTCCCTAGGATGAAATCCTCACCTTATACCCATACATAATCACAATAGCATTCAAATGATTATGACGATGTCTTATCTACAATATTTAACGATTAAGCAATAAACCTAGTATTGTATTCCTTAATACTATGTCTATCTAGAGTTCAAACATGCTTTGCAGTTATGTTTTCAATATGCACGACTTGAAAGATACGATAAAGAATGAAACAGTTCAAGTCAAATATCACTAACCTCAATATGGAAGGATGATCGTTGTTGTAGCTCCTCGCTTCTTCACATCTTCAAGACTTCGCAATACTTGTAATGTCTCATATCCTAACACTTTCAAGCTAACCTATACGAAGTATAACTATAGTACAAATCAAGCGACTCTTAATATGAATTTTGATTCACTAAAATATGACAACCACACTTGACATACCAACGTATGGTGAGTTCAACCGAGCAATGCTCTAACAATTAGACAACTTTGTATAATCCGCAAAAATTTTCTCAACTCTGTATAAGTCTCACAAAGTTATTAAATTTCATGACTCTTTTTAAATCTTTACAAATCTACAAATGTATCTATTGAGTAAATTCTATCACCTATAATAAGCACCAATCATGCTCCATAATAATCACAATTCCCATCTCTAGTAATCAGTTTGAAATTTCCAATCATCTAAAAAATTACTATTGTTACAAATAGACAAAAGCTCTCTTCTTAATTAATTTGACCCTGCATTTGGGTTTTGCACCTGTCTGCATTCAAATAAGTTGGACCAAAAATGAACACCGCGTAATATAAAATGACATACAAACTAAACTTGAAAAAGAGCAACAATTCGAACTATGAAAAATGATCATCAAATGTCACGCAATTGTTATGGTCACGGGGTTATAAATGCATCAAAACATGCACCATAACGTAATGCTCAAACCACAGTATAGTGTTTTGTTGTTGAAAACTACAACTTTCATCCATTGATAATTACAATCATCACCTCTAACAATCGTTGTGTACTGCAAATATTTTCGTTTCACTTTTAAGGCAAACTCTAAAGTTTGTTTAGCCATTTTCTACCGAGTTAAATGTTTTCTGTTGAGTTAAGTGTTTTGGTCAGAAATCGTCTTATTGTTGATCTGAGCGGTGAAAGTTAACCATCGAAACACCTCAAAGCTCCCAAAGGGATCACCTTTGATCATCGGTGGAAGATAGGTTGAGGCGTTATTTCTCCGTTTAAATCTTCTTTGAAGGTGACTTTCATATGAGTTATTACATATGAAAGTGACTTTCGTTATTTCTCTCGAAGGGATCACCTTTACTTTACTTTGCAAGTTAAAGTAAAGCCCAAAAAGTAGTGAAGGTAAGACCAACTCGAAGCCATCGAGTTGGAATTTCCGAAAGCTACAGCCAGAAGGGGTATGGTGAGTACTTCATTGATAAGTCTTATCTTAATCCCACAGTAAGGCCTCACAGTGTCAGAAGAGGACCATGAGAACCCCACGGGACAACAGTCATTCGATAACTCCGGTAATCTACGCAGATGAATCACCAGTGAAATAGTCAGAGAATGCTATGGCTGTTATCAACCTTGGTTGAGAAAGAAATTTTCCGACCTAATGTATGGATGATTAATGATTTCTGGCACTAGGAATGTTAGGACAAATAATGATTAATGCATAGGGAAAGTACTAAAAGCGACATGTTAAAACATCTACCTAAATTTGTTTATTTGGTCAAAACTATTTGTTTGCTGAGGTCAGCATGTTAGCATAGATAAAGATGTACTATGAAAAAAATAATTCTACTCTGAAATAGCATAACTGATGTACTTCATCCTTAACCTTTTCGAAAACAGTTCGAAGTAAGTGCTGTGTACTTTGTGGATGTAGGGACGGACGGGAGAGCCGACACACTGAAAGCGATACCCAAGGTGATGGCAATCACTTCTAGGACTGGTAGGATTCTCAGGAATAGGTCCATAGCAGGATCTAGTGCACAGGAATGGCCCACGGATTCCAGAAAGGAGAGTAGCCGACAAAATCATCAAGGCAAGTCTCAGGCAGCAGGCAGAGAGATGGCAACTATCGACGAAGAAGTCGATCTAGGACGAGACGATGAACTCCCGTCAAGAGCGCTAAGAATTAACCCGATCCAGATGAGGCAGAGGGACATGGAAGATGGAAGGATAGCATCATATACCGAGTAAGAAGAAGAAGTGAAAATGATGCAGGAGGAACGGATGCGAGAAAGGTAGCAAGTGGAGCATCGACGTGCACTGGAATTGGAAGGAGAAAGGCTTAGACAGGTGCGCTTGGGAAGGGACAACCTCAAACGAGATATTCCACCAACAACAGACGAACCACCCACAGCTCCAAAAGTTCCCCCGGTGATCCCTCCATCAGGACCACCAACTGCACCCCCTAATGCAGTAGGAAACCTAGTAAACGGCCATTCTAGCCACGAGAGCATCGACCCAATGTTACTTGCGATCTTGACAAGCCAAAGAAGGAAGGAATATCTCATGAGAGAGATGCAGAACATGAATTTAGCCTTGGAGCATGAAAACTACCAGCTTCGCAATCAGAGAGATGGGTCACGAGGTTCATCGAGCCGAGGCGCCTCTAGCAATCGCACGCAGTCGAGACACGCTCCAACCCACCTTGAACCGAGAACGTGTGCCCGACCCTAATCTTTAAAGGGGGGGGGGGTATGGCCCACCTGAGGAAGAAGTAACAAATGAGGGATCGGACGCGACAACAAAACAAAAACTCGAGCAACTTGAGCAGATGGTCAAGAAACTTATAGGGAACGGCTAGGATGACAATCTAGCTGAGGCGATTAGCGAAGCGCAGAAAACACCGTTCACCACAGAACTGGAGCTAACCCCATTCCCGCCAAAATGTACACTGCCAACTTTCCCATCCAGGTTCTACGGCACCAGCGACGCATGAGAGTATGTGAAAATGTACGACATGTCTCTGCTACAATGGACTAATTACGATGTGGTGATGTGTAAATTCTTCCCGGCGAGTCTCGAAGGCGAGGCGAATAATTGGTTTTACACCCTGCCCGATGAGTCCATCGGAGACTATGTTGTTTTGGTAGAAACCTTCTTGGCAACTTACATGTACAACAGTATTGCTCGGCCAAGAATCAATGCACTATTCTCGCTAGCACGAATAATTAGGGAGCCATTGCGGTCTCTAACTGACATATGGAGAAATCTGTGTACCGACATTGGGAAGGTGCCGGTCGATCAACAAATTTTTGGGTTTGAAAAGTCATTGGGGAAATCAGACCCTATTTGGATAGAAATGTACACCGAGAAACCCCAAACGTTAAGGGAAATCAGGAAGATGAAATAACACTGCATCGCCCTAGAAGAAATACATGGAGGATCACAAGATAGGGGAGTGCAAGAAGCGAGTACTGCAGTAGAGGCGACCCCACGAGAAGACCCGAAGCGATCCGAGAAAAGGCCGAGTGCGCCGCATCAAGGGTTGAACAAGAAAAGCTGGGTCGAGAAAGGGAAGAAGCCTCGCCACGATTCCAGAACTTACACTCCACTAAATGAACCATTGGAGGAAATATTCAAGGAAGTAGAAAAGAGAAACGACATCAGATACCCAAAGGCAAGGGGAATCCAGTACGATGAAACAAGGAACCATCCCGAGTTTTGTCATTACCATCATTACCGCGACCATTCGACTAATGATTGTCGGGAAGTAAAGGATATCGTCCAACATTTGATCCGAGACGGATACTTGCAACATTTTTTCAAGACATCGCCAACACCCGCTCATCCCGATGCGCCAGTACATCAAATAAGAATCAATCGTGGTACCCAGTTCGCCTGTAACACTATTTCACACTCGGTAACTCAAGAATTCGACTTGGGTACATGTATCACGTCAAGGATTCACAAGAGAGATTGGGCGGGAAAGGAAATCTTCAGTGTGGCTAAAACTCTTCCAATGGAACCTTGGATGATGCAGCCGATCACCTTCTCAGCCAAGGATGTCATGTAAAACGGTCAATCCCATGGGGACCCCCTAGTAGTAACCTTGCTTATCGAAGAATGGGGTGTCAAGAGAATATTGATGGATAGCGGGAGTTCAATCGAGGTCCCTTTTTACGATACTTTCAAAAGAATGGAGTTATCTGATGATATCTTGATCCCGTCGACCTATCGAATCTACGGCTTCAACGGTACCAAAGGTAGAAGTCACCGTTAGAGTCTCGGACATAGAAGGGTATTCGGACACACTCACTACCTTATGTGTGGTTGATATCGTGTCGCCTTACGAATCCATCCTCGGAAGGCCTTGGATTGCAGGAATCAAAGGAGTAGCATCGGTGTACCACCAAAGACTGCGGTTTCCATCTTACCGAGGGGTAGTGGAAGTGTTGGGAGATCCCCAGGCAGCAAGACAATGCATACAGATAGATATTCAACAGAACGAAGAAAGACGATCAAAGAATCGCCAAGAAAAGAACAAAGCTAAGGAAACGAAGGCGGGAGAAGAATTAGAGAAAGTGATATCCCAAGCCATCATAGCCTACGAATCGGGAAAGAACGAGATCTTATAGCAATCAAAGGAGTCGACGACAGCCGACGATTCGAAGCCCAATTTCTCGGCCTTAGAACTAACCCGACAAATCAACTTAGGCACTGGAGAAGAACCTAAGGTGGTAAGAATAGGAACTCTGTTGACAGATACACAAACACAACAGTTGATAACTCTTTTAAAAGAACACATGGACGTATTCTCCTGGAAAATGCATGATATAGAGGGAATCGACCCAGGAGTCTGCTCACACCATTTAAGAATATACCCCAAATTCAAGCCAATCCAACATAAGATGAGGAGGATTGCGCCCAAGCTACAAGTAGCGGTGGAGGCCGAGCTGAAAAAACTACAAGCAGCATGGATTATTCGAAAGGCTCAATATCCACAATGGATATCTAACATGGTGATAGTCCCTAAAAGGAATGGAGGGGTTAGGGTCTGCATCGACTTTAGCGACTTAAACAAAGCTTGCCCGAAGGATAACTTCCCCATCCCCAGCATAGATCAGCTAGTAGAATCCATAGTCGGTACAAAGAAATAACCCTTATGGACGGGTACTCGGGGTACAACCAGATTCCCCTGGCCCCCGAGGACCAAGAGCACACCTCTTTCTTCACACCAAGAGGGTTATATTGTTATACCAAAATGCCATTTGGGCTAAGAAATGCCGGCACCACTTATCAAAGGTTAGTAAAAGATATTTTCGAAGACAAGATACACAACACCATCGAGGTATACGTGGACGACGTGCTGGTCAAGAGCAGGGTGGCCTCCAATTACATCGAGGACCTCCGAGATATATTTCAAACCATGAGAAGATACAAGATGAGGGTAAACCCCGCTAAGTGCACTTTTTGGGTTACCTCGAGCAAGTTCCTGGGGTACATAATCATCGACAAAGGTATCGAAGCCGACCCAGATAATATCCCAGCAGTCGTCAAAATTCCATCACCAGTGATGATTAAAGATGTACAACGGCTAAATGGAAACTTGGCAGCGCTGGGAAGATTCATCTCTCGATCGTCTGATAAGTGCAAGGACTTCTTCGGGATGCTAAGAAAGGGAGAAAAATTCAAATGGACCGAGGAATGTGAAGAAGCTTTTCAAAATATTAAGCAACACCTTGCGAGCCTGCCAGTACTACAAAGACCCGAGCCCGAGGAGGTGTTGACCCTATATCTGGGGGCGACTAGTTATGCCATCAGCGCAGTCTTAGTTAAGAATGTAGGGGGGGAAGAAAATCCGGTGTATTTCATAAGCAAAACCATGAACCCGGCGGAGAATAACTACACCAGGATCGAGCAACTGATGCTAGCATTGGTATTTGCAACACAAAAACTTCGGACGTATTTTCAAACTCATATAATTCGGATACTCACGAAATCCTCCATAGAATCAGTACTCGACAATGCGGCCAGATAGGGGAGAATATCCAAATGGAGCGCATAGATCAAACAGTTCGACATTTTCTATAAGATGAGAACAACAATAAAAGCACATGCAGTGGCCGACTTCCTGGCAGATTTTTCCTTGAGCGACGAAGATGAAGTAGAAGACATCCCGGGGATGGAGGAAGACCAGGAGGACAAGTCCGATTTACTCGAGATATGTAGCCCGACACGATGGGAAGTTTTTATAGATGGATCTTCCAATAAAGACGGGACAGGCCTGGGATTGGTCTTCACAACACCAAAGGGAAAGAAAATGGTCCACTCTTTTAGGATCGAATTTAAGGAACCAACAACGTCACGGAGTACGAAGCTGTGATACACGCTTTGCGCCTGATAGTGGAGATGGGGATTCAAGACGTAAGGCTAACAAGCGACTCCCAGCTGGTTATCCTACATATCAATGGGCAATACGCTACGCATGACCCCTTACTACAAAAATATTGGGAGCTCGCTCAGTTTTATATCGGCCAGATACCAAGCATCAAGTTTCGTCATATATGTAGGAAAGATAATCGCCACTCGGACGCTCTGGCCTACATCGCCTCTATGTTAACGGATGCAAGTGCTGAGGGCATCATAGTTATGAGAGTCTTAATGCCATCGGTACCTGAGACGGTGGGCATAGACACGTGTGTGGAAGCAACCACGACCGACCAATATAAAGCCGAAGGTTGGCGAAAACCTATCCACACGTATCTAGAAACGGGAGAACTGCCCAAGGGGTGACCCGCAATCAACAAAATCAGAAGCAAAACAGCTGCATATGAGCTCCGAGATGGCATTTTATACAGAAAATCATATTTAGGACCGTTGTTAAGATGTCTAAACAAAGAAGAGGGAATAGATCCAGAATGAGCTACACTATGGGGCCGCAGGCAACCACGGTTCGGGTCGTAGTTTGGCGTCTTGAGCCAAGACTATGAGATATTTTTTTCATTACATGAATGAGGATGCAAAGCATATGGCACTCATCAACGATGAATGCCAGAAGTTTGGAAAAAAGATACACGTACCGGCAGTAATTTTAAACTCGGTAATCAGTCCTTGGTCGTTCGCCAAATGGGGGATTGACATCGTAGGACCATTATATGACGGATCGGGACATAGAAAGTACTTAATAGTGGCCACCGACTACTTTACTAAATGGGTATAGGTAGCTCCATTAAAATATATTATGGATAGATATGTTTTTCGATTCATCTGGGAACACATCATCTGTCATTTTGGAGTACCAGCAGCAATCATCTCGGGCAACGGGAAACAACTATAGGGCAAGAATATCGACCTATTATTCAATACCTATAACATTCGAAAGAGCAAGTCCACACCCCTATACCCTCAGAGTAATGGGCAAGCAAAGATTACAAACAAAACCATCGCCGACAACCTAAAGAAGAAGCTTGATGGAGAATATGGAGAATGGTGTGAAGAGCTATACAACGTCTTGTGGGCTTATCGGATAACTCGTATAGAGGATACCGAATTATCGCCTTTCATGTTAACATATGGGACTGAAGCTATCCTTTCGACCGAGGAAATGATACCGACGACAAGGACCGAAGCGTGGAGACGAAACATCTCGGCAGATCTTATCCTGGCCAAACTCGATGACTTAGAAGAAATGAGAGAAATGAACCTACAAAAGATGAAAAATTACCAACGAAGAATACAACGAGAGTATAACAAGCGAGTCAGACCAAGAGAATTCCAGCCGGGGGAACTAGTACTGAAGGACCTACCTA
Source organism: Papaver bracteatum (assembly GCA_023529315.1). Lineage (NCBI taxonomy): Eukaryota > Viridiplantae > Streptophyta > Magnoliopsida > Ranunculales > Papaveraceae > Papaver > Papaver bracteatum. Next base: position 686,211 of record JAJJWX010004514.1, read on the forward strand.
GATACGAACGCGACAAAAAGGTCGGAAAACTAGCAGCACGATGGGGAGGACCCTATAGTATTGTCGAAAATTCGGTGAAGGAGCGTACAAGATACTAAAACCAAACAGAACACCCGAGCCACGACCGTGGAATGCTAGGCGACTAAATTTATATCACCCATGAGAACATGTATGATATATTGTCATTTATTTCCTTAAAAGGCCGTGTGGGGTTGGAAATATGACAATTGCGTCTTAATGTTCGTTTCGAACCTGAGGCGACGACATTGTGCAAGTGTCGCGGTGACTTACATTAAGACGGGCTATTCGAACTCAGGGCGACGGTATTGTGCAAGTGCCGAGGTAGCCCTAGGGCCCTGGTAGTTGGAAACCAGTGGACGATTGTCGAGGCATGAGTTCTCGACAGTCGAGCATGCAACATTGCTCCACTCGCAAGTGGCCGGAATCACTTTCCCAGGATGGTTAACTGATAACCTATTGGGATATCGATCCCATAGAACTTAGGACGGACCAAGTACCCTACCACTAGATCTAAATAAACGATGATGAGATATCTCAATATGGACATGGCATTGGGCCCGATGACCCTCCCTGTTGAGTGTGTTCGACAGAAATGGGATTTACACTAATTGGTTAATTTACTCTTATGAAGGTAAACACGAACATACCATGAACATTGCCAACAATGTGCAACATAAGAACATCCACATAAACGATAATGTCATAAAATAGATAAACAACCAAATTGGCAACGCAACACCCCATTTAAAGAAAACGTATGAGAAAATAAAAGTGTTCAAGCGAATTACAACCCAATGCACATGGCATGATAAGTGACACATCACTACAAAAGGGGCGATTACTCTTTGGGTGGAACCAATCCGGAACCTTCCTTCTTCGCAACAGCTTCGGCCCGCTTCTGGTCAAGAACCTTCTTTACGCCATCCTTGACCTTGGTAACGAGCTCATCGTTAAATTTCTCCTTCTCTGCGGCGAGATCGAGTGTCAGCTGTGTCGATTCCTCCTCCGCTGTGGACACCTACCCAAGTAATTGAGTCACCCTTGCCAGCATATGCGTCTCCTTCTCCTTCAACCGAGCATTCTCCTCTTCCAACGGTCTTACCTTCCTCTACTTGACTTTCAACACATATGAGTAATTAGCGACACAACGACAACATTAGAGCAAGAACAATAAACACATAATGTACGGAGCGCCACCTTCAAGCAAGGGGGTGACTACTCTAACGATTTATTTAGACTCAGACAAGCTACATTCAAGGGAAGATATCTTATAGGATAATTCTAAATAGCGCTGCTTGTTGAATTCGTTGGAGGGGCAATATTTTTTATGATCATCCCACTCATCCCTTTGTCGGGAATGAGAAATCTTCAAACCTGATAACTGAGCCTGAACCGACTCCAAATCCTCAAAGACTTTCTTAGATTCTATCAGCTTCTCGAGGGAATCATGGCTATACTTTTCGGCAGCACTCTTCTCCACAGTATCCGGAGGAGATCAACATGTAGATCACGAACCTGAAGCCTTAACCACCCATACTGACTTTCTAAGTTATCAGCCAACAACTTTTTGTCGGCAGCAATACCTTGGAATCGAGATAATCTGTCCCTGAGGTTATCCACCTTCCCGGGGACATACTCAAAGGTCTCGTAGCGATGAATCCGAGCTCGAAGGTTTTCAATATCGGCATCCTGGAGATCGATTTTATCATCCTTGTTGACAATCCTCTGTTGTAAATTTGAGACATGATCTCGTTCTATAGCAAGTTCTCTCTTCAATAAACGATAATGCGTAGCAGCATCGGCCTCCATACTTGCAGTTTTGGCTAGAAAGGTAATGCTAAACTCAGGATATTGGCACCACATAATCAATCATAAAAGGAAGAGATAAAAACAAATACCTTGAGCCTCGGCCAACTGCCTCTCCAATACCCGAGATCGCTCACGTTCCTGCTGTAATAAAAGATGAAGATCCTCTTTCTCAGCGATCTCCCGGCGCTGAATAACGACATTTAGAAAGGCACGGTTGACATCCTACAAAACACCAAAAGGTATTGGAAGCTACCCCACAGCGTGAGCATATAACCTGATCAACACAACTCACCAGTATCTCGAAAGTGCCCTTTAGTCTAGCATCATACGACGAGGAGGCCTTGATCTTATCTTCATTGGAGAGAGAGGAAAACCCAGGAGAAATAAGAGACCCTAAAGAGTTACACATAGGGCCCGAGATGGTAAAGGAGGCAGTCCCACCCGAGCTCGGTGCAGGAACTATAGGAGGCGGATTCCCGGACACCTCGCCCCTAGTAATAACCTGGTCTACATTACCACCAGCAGTCTTCTCGATATTTCCACCAGCTCCCGTCTTACTACCAACAACTTCTTCATCACCACCGATCTCATCGTCCTCACCAAACAGATCCTAATCACCTTCCTCATCATCAGAACACAAAACCACAACACCATCACCGAGATCAACACCTTTACCAGCTGACTGCTGGGGCACAAATTTTACTGGAACGACTTCATCAACCCTCACCTCCTTGCCTCTCCCACTAAGCTTCCTACCTACAATGATAGACGAAACATCAGAAGTTTTCCGAAACGATTTCCTCAGGAAATAGGACAGAGGCAGCCGGTCCTCGGGATCCTCACTATCTTTCGTTGAAACCCCCCCAGCCTTATCAGTCCTCATCTTCTGCACATGAGCCTATATCAGAACCAGTCAAGGCAACAAATAGGGGCAAGTACATGTACTGCAGTAAGAAAGCAGTATATTTGTTACCTTCCATGTCTCCTCCACGGCTCCTGCGCCAGAACTCCTATCACTCTTCCGAAGATGGGGAGACTCAAAAGTAACGACCTGAGACTTAGGTTGCATAACACAAAAATTAAAACATCGTTCAAATAGTCACCCGAGCCGATCAACTAAATCAAGAGTCGATAAAAAAACTTACCCGATAAATATTAACCACCCAGAAGGGATAAGTCTCGGCCGGAGAAGGAAACTTGCCACTCAGAAGGGGACCCGAAATAACTAATGGAACTCGATCCCAAACCGCATCACTAGTATGACAGGCATGTCTGTTGGAACCTTTTCCTTCAGGGTCTTCGTCCAACAAAAGCTTATTGACACCATCGAGAAGAGTCTTATGGCGATGATGGCTAGCAGTGAAAACGGCCAGATCACCATTTGTAGAAGTACCGCTTCGATAATTATCAGCAAAACTAGTAGGAGTATAGTCGCCCACCTGAGAAGGATCGTAGGTGGACCAAGGAGTAGGAGTACACTCACCTTGAATGCGCCTCTCCCACTTGGATAGGATTCGAAAGGTGTTACCGTTCCACTGGTCCAAAACGCAAGACGGGCGGATCATACAAAGAAAAACCCAGCCCGATCTCTAAATGACCCTTGGTGATAATGGTCGCCTCGTCCGAGTGCGAAAACTTCATGACGTCGTCCTTCTTCAAAACACCCTTTTGGACCGACAATAGCCTGAAGTCATAGTCATGGAGACTGAACTCATCCTTAAACTGTTGAATAAACTGTTCATCCAACAAGTCTTTGGCAATTCTCTTGTCAATCCTACATGAAAAGGAAGAAGGGTTATAAAAAAAGATGGAATCCAAAGCACGGTGGTCATGCTTAGAAGGACTTTCAACGATGAACAGGGAATCAAGCGGCACACTGTCTTCGTCGAAAAAAGTATAACTCACGTACCTCTTCTATGTTATTGAGGGAGTTGAAGACTCCATGGGATTTAATCGAAGAAACAATCGGGAAAACAAAGAAACGGCAGAAATAAGAGCTCACAGCGACAAAGGCAATGGAATGGCAGCAAAGTTGCGGAGAATCTGAGGTGTTGAGAAGAAAATAAAGGAAACTTATTGGAAGGAATGATTGATAAAGACGAAGGAGGAGCAGGAAAACAGAGGAGAAAGGAAAATAAATCGTTAAGGAAATAATGAAAGAGAAACTTGAGGTTCAAGGATCGGACTTATAAACCCCATCAACTGCAACCGGCGGAGAAGGTTAACAGGTCACAATAACTAAAGAAGGTCACATTAATTAAAAACGAGTGAGGAACAGCATGGCACAAAACCCGGCATAGCAAAGGACGTGGGAATATGAGGCGGTTTCTTCCCATCGTTTCAATCACACGAGCAAAAGAATGGGCATAAATGTCGGTGTAAATAATCCATAGGGACAGGTGGAACAATCCTAGGAAAAGGCGTATCGAAGGGAAGGACGCTAGAAGAACCGAATCATCTCATCAAATTTGGGCGCGAGAAAAGAGGAACTGAAGCAGCCCGTGAGGTCCACATAAAGAAAGGAAAAGGTCTGATGTGATGCTCATCGAGTATGAAGGCAATTAATGCACTGACAAGGTTGGTTAAGAGATAAGAGGAACTCGGTCAAAGTAGGACTCGGCCAAGGATCTAGAGGGCGACATCGGTCATCGTTGCTAAACAAGAGACATCGGGTTGTGAGGCATCCGAAGAGGACGTCACTCGCCTCAGCCAAATATCTCAACCAAAGCAGAGGTGAATATCCGCCGAAGCTAAAACTGATCACCCAAGAAGAACATCAAGGAAGCTATACCATGTCTAGCACCATAGTACTGGTTGTATCGTCAATTGTGACTATAAATAGAGACCCATGTAGAGAGTTAAGGACTAAGCAATCAGTGAGAAAAGAGAGAACACCAAGAGCTTGAGAGTGACAGTCAAGTATTTGTTAGTGAGATATTCATCTTGTAGCCTTGAATCAAGTAATAAGATCATCCCTTTACCCCCGTGAACGTAGGTAATCATACCGAACCACCTATATCTTTTGTTCTTGTGCATCTCTTACTTATTTACTCCATAGTTTGTGTATTATGATTCTTTGGATGTAGTAGTAGGATTTTCTACATCTACATCGACAAAAATTTAGCAGTCCCAAGAGGCCGAGATTATTGATTAGACTAATCGAAGTTTTACTATAGTTTCCAAATCCAAATTGATTCGTATAATAATTTCCAGTTTTAGTTTCTATCGTAACAAACCAGTACCATGTGGAACAAATGGCTATGGTTAAATGGGTAAACACTGTCTACGTGGGCCTTGTATAAATCACATGCTTCTAGTTTCTATAGATTTGGGACATTTTTGTCCAGCCCAGATATAAGAACACTGATTTTGGGCATACCAATATCTTTCTAGGAATACAAAGCAATACCCACTTTGGGTGACCTTATAAGGGGTAACCTATGGGTAGTTCAATTCACTAGTACAAACTGTCACATAAGCCACATTTTCAGATCAAAAGCATAGCCACACCAAAATATTTTTCCGTGGATACATGCATAGATTGTTGTTGTGGCCACGTTGATCACTTTCATGTAGCCATAAGATACTATTTGTCTATGGTTTTAAGTATAAACCCATGACCTGTATCCATAGATGGGTATATGGCCACGTTAACCAATTGTGTGTGTGTCTAATGCGTAGGGTGGCAACAGACACGCCTATTCATCCGTGGAGGAAAACAAAATTATTTGGCCACTTTAATTCTTTTATGTGTCCAAAATGTAGGGTTCATTAGACACTTTAATTTTCCGTAGAAAAATCAAATATATTAGCCACTGGGATTATTAAGAAATATACACAGTTGTCCAACATGTCCAAAGATAGACATATAGCTACATGAATTTCAATTTTTTTGGATTATCATATGGCATGAAGATGATTATGCATCCAAAGTGTTTGGTTCATTGGGTGCGTGCATCATGTATATATATATGTCATATGCAGTTGCTATCCAATAAGCCGATAAAAATTAGCTATGTATTGTCAAGGTCATTAGTAGTGACTGGCTAACACCTGTAAATATATGGTTTCTTCGTTCTTACCAAGTTTCTGACTTATAGTAGTCAACTCGCGGCCAAGTTTCGATCTCTAAGCCTGGTATGCATACAATATGCAAAAATAGGTTTGTTTGACGTTTCGTAGAATATTCCGAAGTAATCTTACCTGTAAACGGATAGATTCGTCGTTCTTACCAAGTTTATGACTTAGGGTAGTCAACTCACAGCCAGGTTTCGATCTCGGAGCATGGTATGCATAGTTTTTGTATGTCGTTATACCACATTTGAAGTTCAAATCGATACTAAGCTTCATATTAATCAATTTCGATGATGTATCATGTTAAGTTTGAAGTCATAACCCTCTCAAAGCTTCGTGGTTCATAGACTATATGCCATTATACCAAGTTTGAAGTTCGAATTGACGCTGAGCTTCATGTTTATCGATTTATATGATGTATCATGCTAAGTTTTAAGTCAGAACACTCCCAGAACTTCTTGGTTCATATTTTATATGCCGTTATACCATATTTGAAGTTCGAATCGACTATGAGTTTCATATTTATCGATTTCAATGATATATCATCATGCTACGTTTGAAGTCAGAACCCTCCCAAAGCTTCTTGGTTCATAGTTTTTATGTTGTAATACCATATTTGAAGTTCGAATCGACACTGAGCTTCATATTTATTGATTTAAATGATGTATCATGTTAAGTTTGAAGTTTGAACCCTTCTCGGTTCATAGTTTGTATGCCGTTATACCACATTTGAAGTTCGAATCGACATTGAGCTTCATATTTATCGATTTTGATGATGTATCATGCTAATCTGATTTTACCAGTGTGAACTAAAGCTACTTCATGATATGTATGACTAGTCAAAATTACTTCATGACTTATGTAAGTAGTCTAAATTCAAACCAGAAGCACAAAGAGAAATCAGAAAAGCACAAAGAAACACACCAATTATCAAATTCATTTCTTATTTTTCAGTTATATTCTTATACATTTTTTGGATTTTTTTGTATCAGAATGTCGATAACAATGTCCTAAATTTATTAATATTTTTTTTGGATTTTTTTCATATCGAAAGTTGATAATAAAACCGAATTTATTTTAGCAAAGAAACACAAATTTCTCACATACTGGGGTTGATCCGTATGACCTTCCCTAATTAAATCTCTACCGTTTAAAGACATCCATTATCCGCATGACCTTTCCTAATCAAATCTCTGTCGTTCAAATATGTTGAAAGGTAAAGAAAAAGAAACAAAAATAAATCTCTCTCTTTACTTCTTCATTTTTTTTTTTGCTCGGCTCTTAACTTCTTCATTTTCCATCTCTTCCGCCTCCCCCGAAGAAAACCCTAAATCATCAAATCTACTAGATCGCATCCCGATTTGATAACCGAGAACAAAAAAAACTATCTAGGATGAGTTTCTTCCCTGTATCTCTTATTTAGATTTTGTTGAATCCAAATCTGATTTTGTTGAATCCAAAATCAATCAAAGACTAAATCGAAACCTTAATCTTTCTCATTAAAAACCTCTGCAAAAACCAGAAATAAAAGAAGTTTTTGTGGTAAAAATTGTTTGAACAAGAATCCCTACTTCCGTTATAGAGCAGAATTACTAAATCCATCAGCAAGACAACTTAGTTCAACTTGGTGCATATCGATTTCTGGTTAGCGTTTTTTTTTTTTTTTTGTAAATACTTATCTTTTCTTAGAATCCTAGTTGATTTTGCTCATCGATTTGATTTAGTGATGTTGTTTGTACTGTGCAGGAAAATGGAAACTTGCTGTTTCGGATTTGCTCATCGATTTGATTTCGTTAATGAAGATGATCATATTATCTCATGGGTCTTCTCTAATCCTATTACCAGGTCAAGATCGAAACAAGAAATTTCGGTTAGTCCAACTTCCACATATCTCTTCCATCAGATTTGGTTTTGAATTTTAAAACCCTGGATTTTTATGTAGGTTGATCTTTGTTTTTTTTTCTTGTTAGGAATATTAATTGGATTCAAAAACAACCTAATGGGAACGATGAGGTAACCGTTTCTTCAATTACTGGGGAATTATATGGGTTTGGGAATGGATTGTTCAAAATTCTTATTTTGGGTTATATGTTTGTTGTTAAAGGATTGTAATTTGGGTGATGTTATGGGTTTGATCTTTTTTTCAGCTAGCATTACTAATTGAACGGTGACTCTTTTGTTTTTTGTATTTGTTGATTATATATGAGTTTTGTAAACCAATTACTAAAATTCCTTGCTATGAGTAAAATGTTTAAGGTCAATTTATGGTTTTAATTCTAGTCATAGTAGTAGTGGAATTTTGATTGAAAAATGGTGGAGAGTTTGGTACAGATCATGTTTTCCATTTACCGGTTAATATATTCTTTTTGGTAAAAAGCTTTTTATTGAATTCCCAAGGTTGTGGAAAACTCAGCTTGACTCCTAATTTGCTATCCTTGTCAGAAAGATGAGTCTTTTTTGTTGTTGGCCTCTGTTCTAACACATCAATGATTGTAGTAGTGATTGGGGTTTATGGTCGTTACAACTGTAGATATTTTAGTAGTGTAGCACTCAAATGGGTACTTGCTTATGTGCAAAGGGAATGGGATGAAGCTAAGAGAGAAATTCAAGATGAGCATTTGGGTTTATGGTCGCTGCATCACCGTGTGCGTTAGCAGTAGCTCCTCTGGCTTATGCCACAACAATAAGTGATTGTGCAAGTAAGGTATTGATCTTCTAACTAGCTATCACTTTGATATTACCTAGAGGATATATATCTTGTATACCTGAGAACAAAATTATATGGTTGTTTGTTGTATTGCTTATTCGAGAAGCCGGACAAGTACAAATCTCTGCCATAAATAATTCAGAACATTCCCAAAAAAAAAAAAAAAAAAAAAAAAAACTAGGTGTTGCTAAGTGCCAGATAATATGCTTCTGTAGTTCATTAATTTCAAATTCTTGTCAAGGCCATATGAATGTGGTTTGGAAATTTTAAAGTTAGTATCTTGTGTTTTTACTTTTAGGGAATATTACTTAAAGGGTGGACATGTATTTGATGCTCTGGCCATCAAGTGCTTTGAGGGTTGCAAGTACTGTGGGTATCAGTGAAGTGTACAGCAGCATGAAGCCTGAAGATAAACTTATCATAAAATAAGATAATTGGGGAAGTGGGGATGTTCGGTAACTGGCCATATTCCAGAATAACCTTGGAACTGTAAGTTTTATATATAGGAGCGAAACTCTTTGACAATGTTACAGGGTACATGAAACTGAATTAGCAAGAGTCATTTCCATCTGTTACAGTTCAATTCTAGTCATAATTTAAAACAGGATGTAACTCCAAAATTGTCAACAAAATAAACTTTGATGCATCATTTATAGATTCAAAAAACTTTTCTGGAATGGAACTAATATGCAGGAATTTTGCATGTCTATATCTCCTAAGGAATGCGAGGCAGAGCAGCAGTAACCTTAGATCCTGTACAGGGGAAGCAACATCACTTCTTGAAGCAATTCTGTGGCCAAGAAAGAGACGGGTTGGAGGGAAGTTGTCATAATACACTAATTCGAAAAGAAAATCAGATTATTCGGTATATCTTCTTCATATTAAGTTAGAGTTGAACGAGTGATAACACTTCTATTATTTGCTTAATGCCTTACCTTTCTACAATTTCTATGAAAGCTAGGGAGAGATTTTAGACGTGCAACTTAGGAGGCTCTTGGAATGTTACAGCACAATGCTTTTTTTAGTATGTAAATTAGTAGAGGCTCTTGGAATGAAAAAAATCCTGAACCAAGTTCTATTGTCTCCTTGTTTTTTGGCAGGAGATTGTCCTAATCTTGGACTGGGAAATGAGATCATTCAGTCTTAAGGTGTTGGCTGCTCTATATTGCTAGAAGAAGATTTTGCAATGGTGGTGAGCTGAACTGCAGCTGCAAATGCCCCAGCTTCATTGCAGGACAACCGAGTTCTGTTGATTCCCTCGCTGCCCCAAAAGAGTCTATAGTTTAATGTCTTCAAATTTAGTGTTTTTATATTTTAATTGTCAGGGTTTGAGTTTTAGTTTCAGTCTCATATCTGTGTGATGTAAATATTGTATAATATTTGTGTTATGTCATTAATAAAGTGAATCTTTCTGGAAGTATTTACAATATCTTTTTTCCTTTTGGTTTCTGGATTTCGTTTTTGTTTCTCTTTTTGTTTTGGTTTCTGGATGTGACAATTGGGTTATCGCCATGGAGCTAAATGTTATCCGTACCTATAAGGTCATGAATTTGTCACGTTAAAATCAATTTGCGTGTCTAAATGGTAGGGATGACCGCGGTTTAAATAAATTCATGTGGCTTTTGGGACAACTATTGCCACATCGAAACCATTTTCTTGTCACGACCACGGTTTAAATAAATTCATGTGGCTTTAGTCATGAATTAGCTATGCTGAAACTATTTTTCCGTGTCTAAATAATAGAGATAGACATGGTTAAATAAATCCATGTGGCTATAGGATAAACAATCGCCACATTGAAATCATGTATTGTATCTTAAGAATGTCTATTGCCATGATGTTACAGTTTCAATGTGATTGTAGGTCACGAATTAGCCATGATAAAATGACTTTTGCGTGTCTGATTAGTATCAAAGGCCATGGTTCAAATAAATCCATGTAGCTTTAAAGTAAACACTGGCCACATTAAACATAAGGTGTGTGGCTATAAGGAACTTATGGCCATGGCAATGCTCAACTGCTTAAAAAAACAGGGTACCATATGGACACAGTTATAGGGATATGGCCATGGTAAATCATGTCTATTAGTCACACAAATTTTATGTAGCCATAAAGGTATCCTTTTGTCATGGCACTTAATATCACATTTCTGGAGTGAAAAAAATCCATGGCCGAAAGCCTATGGACACGGTGATCCAATGTGTCAAATGCGACTTTTTGTACCAGTGATTACCTATATGCCCTTAATACAAAAATCTAAAATCAGTTTCCCTTAACATCCCTTCTTCTTCCACCTCTCGGGAAAAAAAAATAATTCATAACCGTGATTAATTGTCGACTCATAAAAATTTGATCGTCAATTAAACTCAACTACATAAATGACTCGTACCAAGGAAATATGGGACTAGGAAAACCAAATCGTCTTCTAATCCATCAATTAAAGAAGAAGAACCAATTGAAGATGGAGGTGTAGAAACTAAAAATCAACCAAAAATTGAACCAACTGCATCTCCAACTCCAGAAATGAGGATAAGAAAGTAAGTTTACAAACCCAATCTCCTATTTGTTGTTTTTCATCGATTCAATGACGGTTACAGTGTTGTGTTCGGCTCAAAATTGAGTTGCGTTTTTTAGCCGAATTGTTCTTCACAAAAGCATCCTGTAAGTGTATATGAATAGTTCGACATGAAATATCATGAAATTTCAAGTGGAACCTAGTCACAAATAGAGATGCATAGGGGTTCGACATATTCGATAATCACAATATGTGCCGAACCTGACACATTTACGAGTTTCGGCTATTGCAATATTCATATTGTGTGTTGAACCGATACAAAATTCTTACCCCAATAATTATCAGGATTATAAATGATCAGGTTCGGCTTATATAATATACTTATGTAAATAGCCGAACCATGTACTACCAAAGGGTTCGGCGCTTACGATTTTCTCAATATAAGCCAAACCTCACATAATTTTTCTTCCATATCACACGGGATTAGGTTCGGCTCATAATAATAACACTTTCAGCTTGCCGAATTGTTCATTAGTTGTCAATATCCAGGTGGGTTCGGCTGATATATTAAGCCAAACATATTCCAGACTCGCCGAACCTTAGTGAAAAAACACAAACTTTTTATAATTTTAAGCTACAAAAGTGAGATTAAACATAAGATATAAGTGTACCCTCATCCATTGAATCAAATATAAGCTTTTTTCTCATTTTCCCCTTCTCCTTCTCCAAAAAACTCTAACTTTTTTTTTCTTACTCAAAAATTTTCATCTACACAAATTTTAACTAAATAATCTTAAAATTAATCACTAATCAGAATTATATTAACTAATCATTTGTATTAACACTAATCGTAAAAGGGCAGATTTGACATTAAAAAAAGTATTGGTTATGGGGGCTTCTGATTTTGTTATTTCACATCTTTTTTTTGTCTTTATTAAGTATGCCTAATAAGATTTTGGTATGGCCAAAATCAGGGTTCTCTTATATTTAAGATAGAAACTCCGTCCGGTTTCCTAATAACACACCGGTTAATGTAAAAAGAAAGAAAAAAAGTATAAATAGAATAGAATAGACTCACTGTTCTTCAATTTCGGTTTGTTCTCTTCTATATTAGGGTTTGTTCATCTAGAGAGATTATCCAAAACCAAGCAGAAGCAGCCTTATAATTATTTGGTCGAGTCTGCCAATGGAGGTAATAAAAAGCACGGAGGTAGTTGTTAACACCACCTACCATGATATTTCTGATTCTCTCGATGTCATTGCCAACCAGGTTACGGGTTTTCCCAACGAAATAGTGATAGACATCTTAAGTAGAGTTCCAGCGAAGGCACTCATGCAGTTTAAGTCAGTATGCAAACATTGGTTGTTTTTGATTAAACAAGATCCAAAGTTGATTGATTTACATTGCATCCGTTCAAAATCACGCCCAAATCTCCTCTTCATGAACCCATTGCCAGAAAAGGGCCTAATTGCTAGTTTTGTAGAAAGAAAAACGTTACAGCAAAGTATTTCATGTGCGGAGATAGTTGAAGGAAGTACTGTTGGTGAGGATGAACAAGTGGAAGCCTTTGTTAGTAAGGTTAGGATAATCGAGGATAAATGGTTCCCTTATAGTGAAATCTTGGAACCGGTGAATGGTTTGGTTTGTTTCATAGATCAGAAGACACATGGTATTAAGGTATACAATGCAAGTACACGAGAAGCAACACCTTGGGTTATATCAACGCTACTCGCAGAAGAAAATCACAAGCTGATGGCAGATAAAAGCACAATGAAGATAACAAGTCAGTCTACTCCAATTTATCGATTTGGGTTCGATCCAGAAAAGAAAGAACACAAAGTATTCTGCTTTTGGAGACTAATTGCTAAGCGCGATGAACGTCGTCATAATTCCCTGCGACGACCTGATTATGAAAGTTGGGAGGCATTGACAGTGGGCATTGACACTAAATGGCGTAGGATCTATGCGGTTCCTAACGAAAACAACCAAATAAGTATTAAAGAAGTGCTCCCTCCGGCCTATAGTAATTGTCGGCAGGTGTATGTGGATGGTACTATATACTGGAGCAACAAAGAGTACTATTGGGATCAATGGGGGACCACTAATCGTGATGATCCCGATGTCATAGTTGCATTTGATGTTGGAACTGAAAATTATAGACTTATCCCAATTCCTAGTTTCATCCTCGAAGAGCCTCGTGATGAAGAATATATTCTCCCTATTGATATGTTAGTATTGGGTGGACATGTGGCTCTATTATATCGTATGGAACCTTATGTTGTTAAGTTATGGATGTTAGATGACGGAGCAGGTAAAAAACTGGAAAATTGTCGAGGAACTAAAAGTAATTGGAGCACGGAGACAATTGAGCTACCATTTTACTGTGATAACCGGGTTGGTGGTTTTGGAATTGCTGGATGTACAGACAAGATTATCTTTGAATGCCGGGGATGCAGCAACTCAGTGAGCTTCACTTGTTTGTATTCTTATGATCGCAAGAAGAAGACTTGTAAGAGGATTGAGATGGATGGAGTCTCCTCGTTTACCCGTTCCTCGCAGAGGTCTCTAGTTACCACTTTTACAGATAGCCTCTTTCATGTTTAGTCTCTTTACAACACAAAAGTTACTTGGAGCTTGTGCAAATTTTCTCTACATAATCCACATGCCATGTGAGTGCCCAACTTTGTGAACTTATCAGTTATCACTCTTTCATTTTCAGGAAACAGCAAATCAATCAGTTGAATTTCTTGTATAAAACGTTCAAAAACGTATTATGTTATCTTTTTAAGTTTTTATACCTTTTGGCTTTTTTTCATATATATATATGGTTGTACGGTACTTCCAATAAAATCTGTGTTGATTGTTGAGATTCATCATTTTCATAAAATAAAAACTTTAGAGAAAGCAGTTATATATAAAAAGCCTTAGAAGGTCAGATTACAATAAGTTGGTGGGTAGCCTGGCAACAAGCTGGGCACCAACACCCTTTTGGATTGCTAAACCTATTCTATAAAAAAGGGTACCTCGTAACTTATAATTAACATCATAATTGGTGATACAATTCTTCAACCTCTTCAAGAGAATGATCGTCTCTTCGCCCAACTCCCCTAAAGTCGTAAAGGCTAAAACAGCAAACCCGTACCCGTTAGTGGAACACTTATCAAGGTATTTGATTCGTTTACGCGTTGTATCTATCGAAATGGCCTGGCCGGGTATAAAAGTACGCACTCCCCCGCCAGTGAACGATGAAACAACCGTAACATCAAAACAAACATCCTGGCCATTCTCCCAACCGTGAACAAGTATATCAGCCGGTCTCAAGGGCGTATTGTTGTCTGATAATAATCCAAGATCCACCTCCTTCCTCACATGTACACCACCTTGTAACAAATATCGCGAAAACATCCCTTGCAAGGTCATGGCGGAATTTGTTGCCAACATCATTAGCGCAATGCACCGCATGATCTCCGAAAATATCCATATTTTTGTTGCGACTTGAGCATGTACTATCTTCCCGAAAAGAGGTATTCCCAATCTATAACTTAACACCGACCTAAATTGCCTCGGTCCGATACTTTTATTTAAACCAGAAATGGGAATCTCCTTAAGAAAATCCAAAGCATGTGGCATCCTGTTGCTTTGCCATAAAACTGAATCTCGATTTGGACATGGAGTCTTGTGACGGAATCCGCTTCTTTACAACATCAAAATATAACACTGCCAACGAACGCATTGGATGTGGGGCAATATTATTAATGTTGAAGGTAGAAGAGGACAATCCACATACCTGTAGGAAATTATTCAAAGCTTGCTTGAAGCACGCGCTAGTTACCTCCTCAGAGGAAACATTAAGCATGGTTTGTTGTAAGGCCCTAGTCTGGAAACAAGAAGCGATATAACAATACTGGCTAGTATCTTCCATTGTGTAGACACCGAGACCCCCATCTTTCATTGGCAAGGTGGAGAGACATTGTTGCAGTGGTCCGAAGCCAGCGCCATCTCCCGTGACAATGTGTCTCAAAAAAAGCATCAAACAAGGATTTAGCTTGAAGCAGTGCCAAGGGGCTGGCAGTCCTCATAGCAAAATATAATCTTGACACCTCAACAAGAATGGCTAATGAAGAAGCTCGCTTTGTGGATCTTGCAGTTTCTTCACACTTTCCATTAGATAAATTGTTTTGTCAACTCTAGCTTGTATTAGATCGTTGCTGAAGTTAAGATCTAGGCTAACCGAGCCACCCAGCAGTTTCACCCCTCTAGAAGGCCTACCGATGTCCGAGGGGAACACGTTATCGGCTAAACTCCTAGGGTCAACCACCGGCCAGAAAATCTCAGTCTTCTTGATGTTAAGATGAATCCCTCTGTTGTCGCCTTCCGACTGAATAATGCCTAAAGCCTTTGACACTTCCAGCGTATCCCCTACCAAAGTGCCATCATCCAAGTACCACTCTTGTAAGTCAAGCTTGCATTGCGAAGAAATCATACAGACCATCGGATGTAAAGCTAGAGCAAATAATAAGGGTCCCAAAGGATCACCTTGCTGAACCCCCTTTTCCGAAGATAAATTGAAATCGTTATAATAAAGCCTTGCGGGCTTAGCATAACAAAACTCTACCCACCTAGCGATACTGGGCATTTGCTCCGCACCTCCTTGATAAGAGTGCTTCATCAACTAAATTAAAGGCGTTTGTGAAATCAACTAACAACATGGTCATATTCCCCTGCCTCCCTTTTGACTCAAGTAACCTATTGGCCGAGTGCGCACTGCTTCTCCTCCGCCTGGGATACCCACTCCGAATTGATGATTACCCAAGTAGACCGCCATTTCCTTTCCCACCGCCGACGCAACCAACTTTGAACACATCCTCCTCCAAACCGTGCCTACCGCTATTGGCCTAAGTCCACCACCTGGCTTGATCAAAGGAGTTAAAGGAGCGCTGGCCACAAACTCACCGAACCGATGGGCATCTACACGCCAACAATAAGTTAACGACCCCGACCATAGATGCTAGTAGGTCGTCAGCAACCGCCGTCGCAGCCCCACTAAGAGCATCTGCCAAGTGTTGGGCTCTCAGACCGTCCCTCCCACAAGACGTCCCCCTTGGGAAACTCCTAATCGTGCCTAAAACTTCCTTAGCATCCACGTAAACAGCCGCCCCAGTTAATGGGTTACGAAGGTATGTCGTGGTTTCGGCCGCAGGTGCATACGCCTCAAATCGTTCAAAGTTTCGATGTAGTTGGTGCGACACCACTGGAAGATAGAATACGCACAGCCGCTCCGTAGTGCCCTGAAGCCAACTTTCTCTTACAAGCTTGAAGATTTGTTTTTTTCCTCTTGGTGCCTTTAGTAGATTGCCTACTCTCTCGTCCCGATGGAGCCAACAATTTCGGAGCTAAGATAAGGCAGCCATTTGTCTCCCTCCACACATTCAAGGCCCGATTTATGCTATTAGCTTGTAATCTCCTTCTATTAGCAGATCTCGCTTCATTGGTATTCTTGGGGTTGTACAAAGTTAGAGTGCAACTGGGCAATAACAACAATTTGATCCAAGATGTTAACTCAGTAGGCTTAGCAAGAATCTTGTCAATCGTCGCTTTCAGAGTTCTGGAGAAGTTTAGCCTACACGATGGAGGAATGCTAGCAGTCGTCTATACCTGTTTCTTAAAAATTGCATCTAGCTCTTCCAAGGTCAGAACATTTGCTTCCTCATCAATGGCTACATTGGCAGCGTCCAGGGAACCTATACAAGGTTTGATAATGCCGTGAATCAAAAATGTTGCATTGTTACCATCCAGGGGACCAGCAATAGCATCACTGTGATCACGACAGGGGACGGCTCCGTGCACGAAGGTGCATACACTCACTCGCACAACCACATCTTTAGGTGTCTTAAACCAACCTCCCAAGCATCATAAATGTCTCGCATCATTACCAATACGTGCTCGCATACACCCTCGCTCTCAAGGAGAACCAAAATGTCGATCGTGAATATGGCTAATTAGAGAACTTCGAGTGAAGCCTCTACCTCTAACCCCATCCCGGCAACCATCAAAAATCCTAAACGGACAATGGAAAGTTGAGTCATCCAAGGGATTAATAACGGCCGAAGGAGAAGAAGTGTCTTGGAAGAGAGAAGATGGTTGTCCTTCCCTTGTCAAGACCAAAGGAGCCGAAATGCAGCTCACAACAAGCTCCCTACCGTTGCTCATTTGATTCAGAATTTTTATCAAACACCTTCCGTGCGTTAAACAACTCACGGAAACTCAAACATATAGAATCACAAACGTGTTGAAACCCAAACATATAGAATCACATAAACATCGAATCACAAACGGAACGAATAACCGAATCACAAGTAAGAAATCATGTTTTGTGAATAACAAAATAAAAAAAAAAAAACGAAAAAAAACCGCTCCTGGATGGTTGCTACAGGGAAAAACTGATACTGTAGCAGGTGAGAGAAAACATATAAAAATGAGATCGCCATGTTTCAATTGGGCTTCAGTGGTATCTCTTTGAATATCCTTATTTGTGACAGGCCTAATCCCGTGTGAACTGAGGATTCAATATGTTCGCCAAACCTCGTAAACCTGAATGCACCGAACCTCTTTCACTAACTGCATGGTTTTGAAGGAGATCAATATGTTCGCCAATTCTACCAGCCCTCTGTGGTTATTACATAAAGATCAAACATCATAAACATGATATCACTCTTAACAAAATTATGTACCACAGCCCTGCATAAAGTAAAAATGCTAATAGACAGAAACCGATTCTGGATACAATTACCCATTTCCTTAAATGGTTTAAGGTTGTTTGAGAACGTACATTATGAGTGAATAGGGAGAATTAAGATTAAGAGATGCAACAAAAAAATAGCCTGGATGTACATAGGGAGAATTTTCACATGCATTTGAGTGAATCAATAAGTGCAGACAAGACTTCTCATGAAAGCGGGTTAACCAGAAGCAACAACATAATCTGAGGGTTACTACTAGTACTAAGTTTGATGTGGAGTTTCCATGTAAAATTATAGAAAGCTATTCATCGTTCCATTCAAGAAATTTGAAGGTGAAAAACGAAAAAGTCAAAACAATATTACAAATGAGAGAATTCAGATAACATACCTTGTACAGATCAATGAGCACACTGTCAAGAGATTCCTGAGCTTGCAGAGAGCACAGCCTGCGAACGGATTCAAATGCTTCAATCGCCTCTTCAGCACGACTCAGTTGCTTCATTACAGCAGCCATGTCTTTCTCTGCACTATCCTCCTGAAGAGTGATTTCCTTGAAAACTTGAAGCCTCCTATCGTTTCTCAATGGCGTGGGATTACTTGCACATTCATGTCTATTTGTTGAGTACAAGTACTTCTGCTGAACTGAGGATTCTGGTTCCTGCTTCCGATCAAAACAAAGTGAACCTCGAGCCGCTGATTTTCTGAATTCTCTATTAATATCAAATACTTCAAACTCCTTATGTAGATTATCCACAATATGATTCGCTGAAGATAACTGATGATAGGGAGCTTCAGAACTCAGATTATCACTGCGGAAAACTGCTTCATTCTCTCCATACCATTTATCAACTAATAGCTGTGTTGGAGTCTCTTGAGACATGTAATTCGAACCTTTTCTACTCCACTCACTGACTGAATCAACCGTATTTGAAGAATAGTCTCTGAATCTACTTAAACATTCCTCCTCCTCCTCCTCTTCTTCAATCACATCTGTCCAACTTTTCCCACTCTTAGAGGAACCAAAAGGTATCCAGTTCCCAAAATCGGAATCTATGCCATTACTGGGTGAAATCCTTAAATGTGAATCATCCGCTCTCCATTTTCCTCTGAACCCGTGATTCTGAAGCTGCCCACTAACTGGTGAAACCCTATGATGTGAATTGTCTAAGCATCTTCTTATGCAGGTCTGCTGAACTGTAGTAGCAGAAGAAGGAACTTGTGAATCTGAATGGTCCAAACTTCTTACACATCTGGAAGAAACCGGTGAACTGGAGTTCACTTTGACCACAGATGTAAAAGATCCCTGAGTCTCCATTTTGATACCATCGTCAGGTGGTTTCAGAACTGGACCTGATTCAAGCTCAGACAGCATCTTGGTAGCAAGGTCAAATGATTTAATATAGGAATCAGCTAACTCACGCTCAGCTACTGAAGGTTTTGCAGTTTCAAGTAGAGACTTTGCTTCCGTCATTTTCCCCTTGTGCATCAAACAGTTGGCAAGATTGCATTGTTTGTTCTTATCTGGCTCGAGAAACATAGACAGGACATGCTAAGTTTAGGTTATAAACTAATATGAGTGTTGCCTCAGTTAACATACCCATAAAATTACAACAGTGAAACAAACAAAGGTGAGATTTGGAAATCCACCAAAAATCACGGTGGAAGTACAAAACAACTGCATAATGTGCCCTGCAATCAGCATTCACGTCAAATGTCAAAGTTTTACTCAAGATCTTGTAAACCCTAGACTTCTTAAAGTGTTGGGGGAATGCTGGATTACCACTTGGTCCTCTGCAGAAAATCCCTTTCAACTATACTCCCACTAAGTTTAACATTTCCACCAGTACCATTGGCACTGTTGTCTGTCATTTACATGATTTCTCGAATGATTAGGTTTCTGCTTCCTAATTGTGCTTTTACACAGACTAGTTTCAGTTTATCTATTCAATGTATTTTTCTGCTGAAGTCACAAGAAAAAGCATCACAAGGGACTTAAAATAAAGTCATGTTCTTAAGAATTGCTAGAAAGTAACTAAGGGATGCAAGCTGGAGCAATAATACATTTTGAGTATAGTAGATGTTTGTAACATTTACTTACCTTAATTTCTCGTGCTGAATGAAGCAATAGTACTTCTTCCCCTGAGCTGTTGCTATCTTAGTTCGTTGCACACCGTATGTAACACCATCTTCAACGAGCTGGAGTTTATGCTGAAGAAGCTCGATATGTTCGTTTATTATACCAGTTCTTTATTGTTGCATAAAGATCGAATGTCATAAACGGAAGCAGTACTTAAGCATGATATCAATCTTAATAAAATTCGGTACTGAATGCTAGTTGACAGAAATCAATTCTCAATACGACAGTCAGTTACTTTATAATTGGTTTAAGGTTGGCCAAATATGAAAGTTGCTTAGCAGGTCAAATTCATATGGTTTTGTTCGTTAAAGTAGAAGTAGGTATTTCCAATTTGAGCTATTTATATACGTTAGGCAAACAGACAGGCTTGTAAAAAAGACAAGCAAGTATATTCAAAAAACTTAAAGGCCCCGAACACTTGATTCACAGATTGGGAAACAATCACATGCAAAGAAGTTAAAGGTTGAGTTGCCAAAATATGAGATATGCATGAACAATTGTGAACCATTATGGCAAGCCTCGTTTCACTCATATGATATGATGATCAGTCAAGTTTTGCGGGGTCAGGTAGACCCTTTTCTTCTAATTATTTTGCTGTTAATAAAATTTTGACTTGGCAAAGAAAAACACACTAGGTTTTCGAACAAAAAACCAATCATAGCTCTTCAATTTTGAACTAATTGCGAGTTGTTTGTTAATGAATGATCAAGTATAGGACATTCTTCTATGAAGCTAACTTATTGTGGGGAGCTTTTAGGTCCTGAAACGGCAAGATCTCTGAGAACTTGTCTCTATCGACGCTCACACACAGTATACCACACTAATATGATTTCCCACTACCCAATTTCCCGCTATCTATTATCAAATTATGGCCTAGATTTACCTATTGGTGCCAGTTTACATGCATTTTCCGCGAAAAAATACAACCAAATGTTATAAATGAGACAATTGTGATAAGATACCTTGTACAGATCAATGAGCACATTATCAAGGGATTCCTGTGTTTGCTGAGAACACAGACTGCGGAAAGACTTAATTGCTTCAATCAGCACATCGGCATGATCATGCTGCTTTATTATAACAGCTTTGATTGGATCCTTTTCGATTTTCTGTAACCAAATTGACAATAAGAACAAGGGATTATCAAATAGAAAACTGTTTGTTGAAATGCCTGAAAGAAAAGATTACAAAACCCTAACAAAATCTTGCTAAAATCAGAAATCAAACCAAACCCACAAAATATTAAAGAAAGAATTAGTGAAATAGAGAATCACCTGAACGTTTTTCTGTTTAAGATACGGAGAATGACCATCGGAAACTTTTTTACACGGCCGAGAATGAAAAAAATCGGATGAAGAAGAGATTGTCTTCTCCTTTTCTGATGACGAAGGAGTAGGTTTTAATGGTGTAAATGGATATGATTTAACTCTTAGAGGTGTTACAGGACTAAAACCTTTATGATCTATCTTCATAATTTGAAGAACCAGGAAACCCTAATTATATTAATCACACCAATTGAGATAATAGGAGTAAAATTCTCTAATTATATCAGAAACCCTTTATCATATACACGTTAATTAACGCTTCTTTGATCGAAAAAAGATTCCTGCTTGCCTTAAGAACTCCGATTGAATGAGAAAAAAAGATGATGAAGAAGAAAGGGGGAAAAGACGCAAATAGCCGTTGTTTCTTTTTTGAAACACAAATGTGGCCGTTAGGGCCAGGTTTTGCTAAATACTGTACCTAATAATGAAGGGAGGCCCGTATAGAAAACTAGCCTTATTTAATGAAGCTTTTATGAGAAACGGGCTTCATGAGGAAACATCTGGTAGATCAAACAAAAGGGCAAGATTGCCGTATAAGACAAATAGAATTATTAGGAAGTAAAATCCAAACAAAACCCATTAGTCATATTATATTTTAAAAAAATGGCTAAAATGCTCTTATTTTTATTAGCATTAATAAAACATGTTTAACTTAGTTAGATTAATTAGTTGAATTAAAAGCTATAAAATCTTGTTTTGGTTAGATTGAAATTAGAGATTTTGTTGGAAGATTTTTGATAAGAAAAAATTGTTTTGATATTTTTTATACCGGGAAATGAAACCACACTAGCCAAACATTTCTAATAATAGAATTGCACAGCTGATTAACGGTTTCATTCTCAAGAAAAATCAACACCTTCAGAATTCACAGTATAGAAAGTCGGCATGCTCGACTGGAAAAAATAATTCTGACTAAGTACCTGCAGAGCCCAGTCCATGAACAGCCGACATACTTTTGTATGCCTACAAGACTTAGTTGGCACGCTCGACAAGAAACTAAACATGTCTACCAAACTTAGTAGGCA
The DNA here is from genome assembly GCA_023529315.1 of Papaver bracteatum. Classification (NCBI taxonomy): domain Eukaryota; kingdom Viridiplantae; phylum Streptophyta; class Magnoliopsida; order Ranunculales; family Papaveraceae; genus Papaver; species Papaver bracteatum. The sequence goes on from JAJJWX010004514.1 coordinate 708,565, forward strand.
CACTCGACAAAAAGTATAAGATGCCGACCAAAAGTATAAGATGCCGACCAAACATAGTGTTCCGCATTTACAGTCATTTTGTTCGAAAATGCAACACACCGACGACTATCTATTAGTCGTCATTTTATTTTTACAAAACCATGATGAACAACAACAAAATTTGATACAGGAAAACATGTTTTCTGGGAGTTATTAATCGTCAAGGTTTAGCTTTTCAAAACCTGACGACTATCCATACTACATCACTAGTTATCGAGGTTTAGGGATGAAGCTATAACGATCCTATAAATGTTACTTTCATGAACAAAACTCTTTCAAACATCGTCACGTTATTCATCCTACAACCTTGATGACTAAATATAAATATGAAAAATCGCCATGCTCGATGAAGAGATATCATGACGACCATGTAACTGTAGTTCAACAATTTTGTTTTTTCCGACCTAATATGCCATTCAAACAACAAAACAAAGTACTAAATAGAGTTTGAAAGAATTAAACAATAATCATAAAAAATCTAAACCGATTATTTTATTTTTTATTTGAAAACGATGAAATATTGAGAAGGGAAAAGGAACTAAACATTAGATTGATGAAAAAGAAGAAGGAAAAGAATAATGTTTGGATCCAAAATCCAAAAGGAGTAGGTTATAGTTATTATTAGGGGAAGGGTAATTATATAATTCATACACATTAGACAGCCATTAGCCCGTTATTGAGGTTGGGAACAAAATTTGGATACTCCAATTAATCTGGGTATACCCCAATTCATCGAGTATAAAAAAATAAAACCCCTTTAATTTTTTGTTACCAGAAAATTGGCACTCACTCAATCCAGAGGGCGGTTCTATAGAATACTTTACTAGTTAAGCAGTAAAAAATCACCATTTTTTTCATTTTAGTATCATATAACTGGTATCAGTAAGGTTTGCTTGTATGAAAAGAAGTCAAATGCTATTATTAAGAATCCTATTTTTGGGTCTCTCCACGGATGGGTTTTTGGGGGCTATTTGGGGTCATGAAATAACAGCCCATACCACCCCTTATCCATCATTTTTTCTAATGTCTAATATACCCTTAATCTGATTAGTGCTAATTAACTTGATTAGGCTAACTAATCAGTCTTAGTGAATCAATTAGACTAATCAAAACTATAATCTTTTCCAAATCAAAACTTGATTTTTTTGAGTTTTGAAGAAGGAAAAATGATGATTTTGGTGAAATTATTTTGAATTTTTTTGAAGCAAAATGATAAAACCCTTCATCACAAAACTCAAGATAAGCTTATAATGAACTCCCAACATCAATTTCATCAATTCAAATCCGTCAAAAATCAGAAAAAAATCTGGAATTTGATGCAGTTACGGCTTGGAAATTGAGTCGACCCAGCCGAAAAACATACATTGCGGCTTGGATATGTTGATTTCCCCGCCGTAAACAGTAACAACGGATGGGAAGTGAAGAACTTCCAGCCGTTATTCAACGAGAATCTCGTGAGTATGTTTTACGGCTGGGAATGCTTATATTTCCCATCCATGAGTTAATCTGTTAGCTGAGAAATTTTGCATTTTCAACATGAAAAATAGTAATACTTTCATTAATTAGACCACAATAAAACCCATTACATACTTAATAGATCCCCGTTACAAAGTTGGTGTTACAAAGTTGGTTTTAATAACTTCCCTTTCGATGTGTTAAAAAGTCTTTGATGATGGCGAATTGAGCTTCCAAGTTGAAATCATAACCTTTCCATTTTCTCAATTCCTTCTTAGCTTGAGCCGCGACTTCTCCATCAGTCTCACCTCTAAGTCGAAGTTGGTTGCACATACGACGTAAAGCCATATATTCTTCCACATTTTTGCGTATGTCTGAAAATCGAAGATACAATTCAACCCCATCGCGGTTATTAGTGTTAACTGTTTCACTACAAAAATTCTCAAAAATATTACTCCAATACGATTTACTGGCTGAACCACCTTGCTTTCGTTCTTCCCCCTTCTTTGGATAGCATAGTACAAAGTTTTTGCAAAGAGATAAGTCTTCTTCCAAAGTGAAGTTGGGTTTATCCTTTGAGTACATTGCATTGAGTTTGTAGGAGTTTTGGTGGAGATTATTGATGTAGAAGGTATGATTTTGTTTTGGAATGGGTGGTTATATGGAGGTGGAGTTATTTGAAGTTTAAATAAGTAGTTGAACAGCTAAAACCTTCTACAGATCAGTCTTCAAACGGATCTATTTTTTAAAATTCAAAAAACTAGCCCATATGTTGTGGTATTCATAATTATAGGCATTTACGGCTTGGTAATAGGTGGGGAGACCCAGCCGTTATTTTGTATAAACTCTAGAATTGTGTTGTGTCATATTTACAGCTCGGTGGTTCAAGCCGTAAAACTTATTTTTTTTCTTTGTCATAATTACGGCCCAGATATATATGAATTTCCTAGATGTAATTAGTTTACGGCGAGGAACTACAAATGCAACCAAGCCGTAAACAGAGCTGCAAATTTTTGTCAGTTTTACGGCTAGGAAGGCCAACCGCAAAAACAATAACGGCTCGGAAACTTATCCGTAACAGAGGTTCAGTTAAATTTTTAGTATCCAGGGAAACATACGGACAGGTAATTCCTAAACGTTTTCCAATAATGGCCGGGACTTTCCATCCGCAATTCTGTGCAAGTATATTTGACAAGGATTATATGCACTTTCGGCTTGGTTATTAAAGGATCGACTTGGCTGAAGGTGCACAAAAATTTATTGAATCATGATTGATTCCTCAGTTTTCTTAGATTAAAGACTAACATTCATTAATAAATGCAAAGTTTTAAAAATTCATCCATCCAAATCCAAAACCAAACCACCAAAAAAAGTAAATAGACCAAAGTGTTAGATAATAATGGCTCCATGAAATGAAGTAATATAATGAAAAGTAAATAGTCATTCACTTTCACTTGATCCCTCCATCGAAGTGGTTTCCAAAAAGTCATCCAAATCGTCCCTTGCCTAAGGTTCCACAACTTCATCTATAACTCTAGATTTTCTACCTCGACCGCTGCCACCTTGAGTTGGAGCCTTTTTACCTCCACTACGTCCACCTCGAGCACTTGTTCCACCTTTTGCAACAGTACCTCGACCCTTTTCACCTCGACCACCTCGAGCACTTGGTCCACCTTTTGCACCTCGACCACCTCGGGCACTTGCTCCACCTATTTCACCTCTACCACCTCGGCCGACTTTTCGTTGCTTAGATGGAGCTTGGTCACGGGGCAGAGTGTCCGAGTCGTCGCTAGAAGAAGGATACCTAGCCCTTTTAGCCCTCCTTGGTGCTTCATCCGGATATAAACCTCCTTTCTCAGGGATTATTATGCCTCTAACTCGATTCCTCATCAATCTGAGTTCACCTACCGTTATATCCTCACCCAAATTAATCATACGGCTGAGGTCATTGGCCACCCAATTAACTCGGTCGACCTATTTTTTAAAATCAAACACACACACTCCCATTATTCATAGATAATTAAAAAAAACATCATATACAAACATAATTAGTTCTATACGTACCACCATCTTCTCCCAATCATTTTCTTCACTCCTTGATGTCTTTGAACTCTCTTTCTCTGCATTCTTGAAATGTTTCCGCGCCTCCAGATCCAAATTTTATACATAAGGATGAGCCCACTCTCCATACCATTCTATGTATTTTTCATCCACTTGGGAAGTACCATGTTCTGCTTCAAGGAGTCTTCTACTCATTTGGTTTACTTCTTAGGAACGAGCATTCCAATGGTCGATCGCCGGTGTATTTTCATAGTTCAATTTCACCTGTTTATCCTTAAATTGTGAGGTGGCTATGCTTAGTCTGAAACGAGTCCCTTCAGGCATAATTTTCTAGACAATACCGATTTTGCGAAGCGTTCTACGAGGATCTAAAATGACGAACCCGGTTGCATAAAACAAAGGTCCCGTATAGGTTGCCACATCAGAAAATACTCTATCACCAACATCCTCTTCTCCATCCTCATCAAGTTTTAAATATGGATCAAAAACCACATCTTCAATTGTCAAAACATCCAATTTTTTCCTCATGTCGACCATTTCCGTCTCTTTTTCCTTGTGTTGGGTCCCTGCAAAGGGGTATCTCCCTCCTGTAGGTTTATATAGAGGCCAATTTGTATTCCGAGTAGGCCTCAAGCTTTTAAAATGGTCGTAAGCCCATGCCTACGGCAAAAAATAATTTTTTTTGTTTATAAACAAGTTATTACACACAAATCAGTATATAAAAGTAAAACAAATAAACATTTGTTATATTAACACAAAAAGATACCTGGATAAGAGCAACACATCCAGTAATTTGTGTTTCGTTCCATCTAGAATCTTTGCAAAGACAGTCCAACACATCAGCAAGGAGGGCGGTGGCCCACGAGTACCTAGGTACCTTGTTTGTTTTCTCATCGAGACTGAGAGTCTTCAACCACTGCAAGTAACATGCATTTACCTTATTTCCTGAGAAATAGGGGAAAAGGACGGTCCCAAGAGCATGCAACAAGTAAGCTATAGTCGTATGTCTAGCTCTTTCTGCGTCCATCACCACCAATCCTCTATCCGTATTGCGTTTAGAATCCCCAAACTTATCCTTAAGACAACCCAAATTAATCTTCCTTGACATATTAACTACTTCACCAATTTCTCCCGGTGCAGTAAATCTCCTTTTAGATCTAGGAGGTGCTACAGACCCTATCTCAAACTCTTCTTCCGCTTCATCTTTACCCCACCCAGGACAGTTCTTCGCCAAGGCACAAAGCTCATCAAAAGGCATGGAATTGTTGAAACCCTCAAACACTTCCTTTCCTTCCAATGCTAGACCAGTGATGTGCTTTGCATCATCCAGAGTGATAGTCATCTCGCCGAATGGGAGGTGAAAAGTCATGGTTTCGGGCCAAAATATTTCTCTAAAACCACTAACTGTGACAACATCATATGTCTTATGCAAAGCTTCGATTCCAGACCATAAACCTGAAGCTTTGACCAAAACTTGCACATCTAGATGCTCATCGTCCAACGGCCAAAACTTTGCTTGTTGGTGCTTTAGTTTAGGGGCCGCTTTATCCAGAAACTACAAAAAAAAAAAAATTGGTTGTAAAAATAATAATCCATAACAAAATGAATATAACATATATGTAATTTGATTTATTACCTTTGTGCCACAAACCCTAGCAGCCCATGAAGAAGTGTAGCCAATCAAGACGGAACGATCTCTTGGCTCACCCCAAGGTCTCCCATTCCTCTTGGGAGATAAAGGCTTCATAGCATCAATTACTTCTCTTGGCGATGCCTTAGGTGTAGACTTCTTTTTCCCCTCCTTCTTTCCCTCCTCTTTTCCATCCTAGACTATGGATTTATATTTATCAATTGCAACAGCACCACTAGAAGTGCCAACTTCAGTACCTCCGGTAACAACAAGTACACCTTCATTTACATCACCACTAGAAGTGCCAACTTCAGTCATAACAACTTTAGTTCCTTGAGTAACATCAACTTCAGTTCCCTCAACAACTCCAACTTCATTTCCTCCAGTGACACCAACTCCATCTTCAGCAGTCACAACTACGATTGCTTTCCTTGCGTCTGCACCCAATGGTTTTAAGTGACGAGGTTGCGGAGTAGGATCACTAGAAGGTGTTACTTCTTGGGATATTTTCTTCTTCTTTTCTTTCCCTCTGTTCCGAGACAAACAATGCAAGAAAACCAAAAGTATATAAGAAATACGTCTGGAAAATTAGACAGAACCAATCCGAAAACATAAAGTACGGCTAGGAAAAATGGAGAGTCCAAGACGCAAAATATATTACGGATAGGAAACTTTCTATCGACCAGGCCGAAAATACTATTACGGCTAGGAAAGTTGGATATTCCAAGACGCAAAAAAAAATACGGATAAGAAAACCTATACGACTGTGTATTGATAGTTCACAGTACAACACAGGGGCATCACATGACTAGGAATTTCCAAGACGTAATGTAAAAATGGCTAGGAAACTGTATATTATGGTCAGGATATAAATATACGATTGGGAAAAACGAGACGTAACAACACAACATTTGAAAAAAATTGAACACAGGAGAACATAAGGCTAGGAATATCCTAGCCGTATAATACTGGTTACGGATGGGAATGCTCCATCTCGTACCCGTCGATTTAGTTACGGCTGGGAGTTCTTATATATCCCAACCGTGTTATTTATAAACGGCTGGGAAATCAACAATTCCCAACCGTAGAACCTATTTACGGCTGGGAATACAAGAACTCCCAACCGTAAGCAATTTTAAAAACCATTTTTTCAGATCTAATTTTTTTGAAACCAACTGATTAATCAAAGAAACGCTTAAATAAAGACTTGGTTTTTGAATTCATACCTTATTTCTATCATATCAGGAGATTCGGCGGCTGCTGGAACTCCTGCATTCACACCCGCTTGATCTTCACTTTCATCTTCAGTGGATGAAGTTGATTTCTCTGCTTCAATAAGAGGTTGATTCAACTGGGATTCACCTAGATTTTCCTTCGGCTTCATGGTTTTATAGAATGAGTTTAATAGACGACGATTTTTTTTTGAATCGACGATTAATCGTTGAAATATTTTCAATTAAAGAAGAAAAGAAGAAGAAGGAAGAAAGAAAATGAGAAGAAGAAGAAGAAGAGGAATAGGAGGAGGCGGGGCATCAGATTTTAATCGTCCGTTTTTTTCATCAGTTTTTTTTTTAATAGATTAGGTAGTTAATGAGAGGGTATAAGGGGAATAAATTAAAATTATGGAGGGTATTTTAGAATTTTTACACAAATTTGATCTCCCTCTATAACATTTAGACTCTATTTAGTAAAATAGCCCCCAAAATCTCTCACCCCCTAGAGCCCCAATAATAGGATTCATTATTAACCTTAAAACATCTGAAGATGAAAATTCTTGGTCTATAAACTCTACGAATAACAGATAAAGAAAAACTAAAATAGTAAAAGGAAAACACAAACAAAACCTTGCCCATAACAAACTAATAGTTAACCTTTATAGTCTTTATATAGTTGTTAGATAAAGTGAAAGTGTAGTTGTTAGGTGTGTAGTGAAGTTCCTGCTGCCTCTCTCAAAGTTATACCCTGGAAATTTGATGAAAATAAAAATAAAAGAAGCTTTGAGATTTTTTTGATAGAAAGGGTTAAGATTTTATTAAAAAGGAAAAATCCAAACTGCGAAGCAGCAAATTACAAACTCAAAACATGGTTCTCAATATCAAAATATGATTCACCCTTCATAAAGAGAGGCATCCCAATTGAATAACAAATCATTAAAACTGATATCTTTGAACCAAGAATGAAGCTCTCCCCATTGGAAAATCAACCTTTTGATTTCAATAATTATCATCTCCTTATTCCTACTTCTTTTCTTCGCCATTAACCTTCTATTTCTTCCATACCACAATGGCCAACTAATCGCAAAAGGCAGGATATACCAAATCTTCTTTGATAGTCTTTTGGAGTTGTTAGAGTGCCACTGCATAATTTGATCTTTGAACTCCATTTGATGCACCCATCCCGGATCAAGAGAATGAGAAAAATGTTCCCAGATGCTTTGTGAGAAGCTGCACTGGAGTAGAGAGTGATTCACATCTTCATAAACTTGATTGCAGTTGTATTTCACAGCCTCTTTTATTGAGATTATATGTAGTAGGAATTGCATTTTGAGTTGCTAACCAAACTAGCAGTTGTGCTTTAGGAGGTACCTTTTTGTTCCAAACCTTTTTATAATCTGGACCATTATCCCCTTGTTGAGCCATTAGCCATTTGTAACCTTCTTATGAAGTGTAACTGGAAGGATTGTATCTAACTGTATCTGACTCATCCCACAACAACGAAGGGTCTCCTAACAAGCTTAATAGATCCTCAATTTTTGCTTTGATTTATTCATTATTCTGTTGGGGAAGCTGGAGATTCCAAAAACCATTTACAATCATATATGAAACTTTTGAATCTTTCTTGTAGGAGGCCTTAAATACTTTTTTATGAGTGAGATAAAAAGGAGTCTTTGATTTCCATGGATCCATCCAAAACTTTGTGTCTTTACCATCTCCTATTTGCACTTCTGAATTCCAATGAACCAAACCTTTTCCATGTTCAATGCCTTTCCAAAAACCTCTGTCATATGTTGAGTTATAGCTTTTGAGGAAAATATCATCCTTCTCAGTGTCAGTTTTTTGTTGAATGATCTTCCTCCACAGTGCTTCCTTTTCTTGAGTGTATCTCCAACTCCACTTAGAAATTAGTGCCTTGTTGGAAGATCTAAGATTTCTCAGTCCTAAGACTCTAATTTTTTTAGCTTACAGGCCATATCCCAACCAATCCAGCAAATCTTTCTCTTTTCTGAAGAGGCACCCCATAAAAAGTCTCTCATGCATTTGATCATCTTCTTTTCTATAGAAACAGGCATCTCTATAAGAGACATGAAGTACACTGGCAAGCTTGCAAGAGAACTGTTTATCAATTCAATCCTTCCTTATTTTGATAAAAATCTTCTTCTCTATTTTGCTAGTTTTGCTTGGAATTTATCAATTACTCCTTCCCAAATGCTAGTTTGCTTCCTGCTGGCCCCAAGAGACATTCCCAAATATCTTAAGGGTAAGCATTCTACCCTGCAGTTCAATTTTTTTGATAGATCTTGAATTTTGTTCTCAGCACCAATGCTTATCATTGTGCTTTTCTCCATATTAACCTTCAGGCCAGTGATTGTCTCATATATGTGCAAAATCATGAGAATATTTTCCACCTATTCTTACTTTGCTTCTAAGAAAACTAGAGTGTCGTCTGCGAAATGAAAATGAGACACTTTTATCTCTTCTTTTATTTGGAATCCAGAAACCGTATGGAACTCCTCAGCTCTTCTCATCAGTCTAGTAAAAACTTCAGCTACTAACAAGAATAGAAAGGGTGATAATGAGTCCCCTTATCGGATCCTTTTCTGGTATTTGAATTTGTTTGTTGAGCTTCCATTGACTAAAATAGATGATTGTGCTGATGAGAGACACCAACCAATCCACTTTCTCCATTTGTCTCCAAAACCTGCACCTTTGAGAAGTATATCCAAGAAGTGCCATTTGACATTGTTAAAGGCCTTTTCAATATCTAATTTGCACAAAATACCTGGGATCTTGGATTTGAGTCTTGAGTCAATTAGTTCACCAGCTATTATTATACCATCTTGGATCTGTTTTCCTTGAATGAAGGCCCCTTGATGTTCACTTATTAGTTTTGGAATAACTGTTTTCAATCTGGCTGCAAGTAACTTTGAGATGATTTTTTATATGCTTCCCACCAGACTTATGGGTCTGAAGTGTTGAGGGAGACTAGCATCCTCCTTCTTTGGAAGTAAACAGATGAATGAAGTGTTCACTCTCCAGTCTATTTTTTCCTTCTCAAAAAATTCTTCTACTGCCTTCATTACATCTCCCTTTATCACCTTCCAAGCTACTTTATAAAATTCCATTGGGAATCCATCTGGACCAGGGGATTTTTTCTTGCCACAATTTTTGATAGCTTCCCACACCTCTTCTTCACTGAAAGCTCTTTCCATCCATTCCATCTCTGCACTTGAAATTTTTGGGCTAGCCTCATCCTCCAATTGTGTCCTCCAGGGGTGAGATTCCAAAAATATGGAGGAGAAGTACTTGTGGAACTCATAATTTATCTCTGGATGATTAAAGTTATCCTCCCCTTGAATGATTAGCTTATGAATTATGTTTTTTTTTCTTTATTCCATTAGCTAATTGATATAAGTATTTAGTGCTTTTTTTCACCATTCTTTAGCTGATTGGATTTATCCCTTGACTGCCATTTCCTGTGATCATTCAATCTAATTTGTTTCAGCTCAGTTTTCCATTTTTCTCTATTCATGAATTCCATAATTTCAAGAACTCCATCTTCTTCTTTTAAGTTCAACTCATCAATTTGAGAAATTAATATCTTTTTGTTTCCCATATTGTTCCCTTGCCCATCTCTTAATGAAGTGTTTTATATTTTGAAGCTTTTTGGCTAGAATAAAACTTGCCGAGCCATGAAATTGTAATGTGTTCCACCAAACTTCCATGTTCTTCATGAAGATTTTGTTTCTAACCAATATAATTCAATCCTGAATGGAGGGTTTAAACTTTGAACATTTCCTGTTGTGAGTAGGATGGGAGAATGATCTGAAACATTCTTAGATAAGATTGTTTGAGCAATATTTGGATAATGAGCTTCAAATTGAGGAGAAACTAATAGTTTGTCTAGCCTACAGAGAATTGGATCTGGCTTCATGTTGGACCAAGTGTACATACCACCTCCTACTGGCAGATCAATTACTTCATGTTGCGCCATAAAATCATTGAACATCTTCTTGCCAAGTCTTGATCCTCCTTGTTTATTTCTCTCCCAACTCCTTCTTACAGCATTAAAATCTCCAGCAATGCACCAAGCTTCTGATCTCCAGCCTTCCAAGTTATCCATTTCCTCCCAAAAATTTGTTCTCTCATCAGTAAGACAAGGAGAATATACATTAGTGAGAGTCCATTAAAAACTGTCTTCTTTATTTTTAAATTATGGCTCAGGGTGTTTGAAGAAAATATGTCATCCATACATTCAAGTTTTTCAGAGTCCCAGATAGTTAACATTCCTCTACCTAAACCTTCAGATGGAATCATGCTCCATTTATTTCTATCATTTCCCCATAAATAATTAGTGAGCCAATTTGTTATCTTCATCATTTTGGTTTCCTGAATGACCACAGAAACTGGCCTGAAGTTTTGAATCATAGATTTCAAGTTGTCTATTTTATCCACTCCATTTAGTCCCCTTGTATTCAATGAAAGAATCTGAATTGATTTAGTATCCATTGGAAACATTCATTGTCCCCTATATTGCTTTTTTATGATGCATTTTCTACACTCCTCTCATGTCTATCAACAATATCTGCCAGAATATGTTGTACTGATTGCTTCTTTCCTTGGTTGTCTAGCCCCAAGTTGCTTCCCACTTCTATGAGAAGTTCCACAGTGTTGAAAATAGTATCCACACTGGAGCCATTTGCGAATTCACTTAAGTCTATGATTAATTTCCCATTCTGAATTTGCATAATCTGTTTTGATGGCATTTGCTGTAGAATAGGATGTATCCCTCTCTGGTTGCCCACCTTGAATGTGTTAATTTCTTCTAACCCTTTTTCCTCCACATTTAAAATTTCCCTGTAGGGAATCTGGTACGATCTATGGTGAAATTTCTGGTATTGTTTCCGGTATAACCTATGGAGTAATATCTGGAGTGCTTTTCGACGGAGAAGGGATCATTTTGTTAGGATGTTTATCTAAGAATTTAGAAAACAATGATGGTATATTTACCCCTTTAATGTGATGACCCGCTTCTTTAATTTTTTTAGTGCCTTTGTTGAAGAAATTATGCTGATAAGTTTGACTAGAATCTGAATTGTCCTTTGGAGATGCAGACTAGCTATTGTTGAGAGACACATTCAATTTCGAATTTTGAAATTTGAAATTTGCCTTATCCAACTCTGAGAGTAACTGACGATACTCATTGACTGTTGTCTTAGATCTCGGCTGGTATTCTGGTTCCACCTGATGGCTAAGAGAAATTTATTCCCTTTGATTTCGATGTCGATTGCTACTGGAATCCTTTTTAGATCACCTTTAATTGCTAATCTGCATACATCTGGGTTTCCCAAACAAGTCTCCCTGTCAATCTCTGCCAAACCTCCGTTTTTTTCACCGATTTTTTCAAAACATTTGTGAGACCACAAGTGTAGAGGAAGACCTGTAATTCTTACCCACCATTGACAAAGATCCAATGTTCTTCTTGAATGTATTTTATCCATCCACGCTTTTTGACGTACTGTGATTTTGGCTTCGTTAATTGTCCATATTAATGGCTTCCAAGCTTGCATCCATTCATAGTCTGAGTTTGGGTAGAAAACATCCGAATTGCTTCCCGTTACCACTAACTTCAGATATCTATTCCATTCTAGTTTTTGAGAGATTTCCTTGGCTACAATATTCCAATTTAAGTTACCTTCAATTGTTCTTGACATTCCCTCTTTTATAGCAATTGGTTGGGGTATTGAATTTGAAGGTGTAGGTATTGGTGTAGGTATTGAATGTTCAAAATCTGAAGATGTGGGCACACTTTGAGTTGGTTTGTTACTGCATAAATGTTTTTCAAGCATCTCTCCTAAACTCCACCAACCACCATCATTACTTCCCCTGGGGATGCGAATGGAGTTATTTCTTCTTTTACCTGCATCATGTCTTGCCAGTTTGAGATATTCTCCTCTGTCATTCTCCCTGATTTCTAACAGAAAAGAGAAATCACCCTCTCTCCGAGTCTATCTTGATTCCCCCTCTTTAGTTTTTTTTTCTATCACTCGTTCAATAATGTTTTTGATCCAAATACCAATCTCCCTAGACAGAATCACCCAAAATCTTTTTCCCTCTTGAGCTTTCTCTTCAATACGAAATCCCATCTTTTTTCCCAATTTCATCTTTGTGATTTCAAAGGTCTTCATTTCTATCTGCATCATCCTGAGAGTTTCTGTAATTAACTCAACTATTTTACTGAGTTGCAATCACCGATTCTCAGAGAGGAAAGAAAAGGTTGAACTAGCTCTACTTTAGTTAGCCAAGTTTTGCTTAGAAGCTTTGAGATTTGAGCGTCGTTATAAGTGTTGTTTGTACCATAAGTAAAAATACCACTTAATGGGCCGAATCGACACTTGAATCATCTTTTGGTCCTCATCCAAGCCCGCTAACCAGTCAACCAAGGAAGTCCACCAGTCTGCACAGACCGGTCAATGGTCAAAGTAGGTCAATGGTCAAAGTCGGTCAACTATCAAAGTCAACATTCGGTCAAGGTCAATGGTCAAAGTCAACCGTCGGTCAACTATCGAAGTCAGTCGGCCCCTAGCCAATTTTTAGTCTTGTAGCTGGCAATGTTGCTAACCGATTCTCAGCCAAAAAGCTCATCCACACTGCCAGCCAGCTTCTACCCATGCAGCCAAACCAGTCTGCCAACCAGCATCCTTCTACACTGCCAAACAGTCTCCAACCATGCTTCCAACCAGTTTCCGTCCACAATGCCAGCCATCATGCCTATCAACCATCAAGCCATCCCGTACCCGCGCAGTCAGCTGTTCCGCCAACAAAAGTCCACTAATACTACCAGCCATCATTTATGCATAATTTATCATGAAAGCATAAATGTGCAGTTTCAGCCATTGAATTCCAGCAGTTTCAGCCATTGAATTCCAGCAGTTTCATCCATGCAGAATTTATCATAGAGACATAAAGGGGCAGTTTTATGCGAATTTATTATGGAGCCATAAAACAGCAATTTCATGCGGATTTATCATGGAGGCATAAAGGGGGAAGTTTCATGCATATTTGTTATGAAAGCATAAATGGGCAATTTAATGCAATTTATGTTTATAATTAAAATTAGATAGAAAACTATATAAAAGGGGGAGGAGCAGAAATCAGCAGGGGGTGGCCAAGAGAGAGTAAAAATAGACAATGTAACACAAATGTCAATAAAACATTTCTCCCCAAGGGGATTCGCTCGTAGACGTAGGCAACCATGCCGAACTACGTACAATCTCTGTCTTTCTTTTTGTTCTTCAAGTCCACTCCTAACCCAAAATACTAACCAAACTATCGATTCATTGTGTTTCGTGCCCAAAAGCGAATTTGGGTACAAACAAGTGCTCTCTTGTCTGAAGAAAATGAGACGAAGAGTAGTACGGGTAATTCATTGGAAGACGATATTTTATACGCTGGCTAAAAGAAGAAACACGATAAGAGTGTTTGCTGGGAATGTTGCAAATCATGCCACATTACGCGTTATTACAGTGGAATGGCAAGGGGTATGGTCCGGCAAAAGTTTCTAAAAGTCAAGCTAGCCATGCATGTCAACTATAATGGTTATGAAATTGATTTTTATTTTGGTTGCTACTGATTTTAATCAAGATGAGGGTTGGATGTGGATAGCAGTACCACGATACACATGTATGTACATCTATCATATTTGATAGGTATGTGGGTGTAGTGACAAAGTGTTTACTAGCAATGGCTCGTAAATATCATTTAAGGGAGTCAGTGATATTCGCATTAGGATGTTTGTTGGTAAATTTCGAAAAAATCGTGAAGTAAGACACGTGCCGGAGTGAAGGTGGAATCTAATAAATCCTTCTCAATTAGATTGTGGATTTTGGATATTCTTGTTACGATGTAGTAATTAATATTTATCAAGTACTATGATCATGAAAGGAAGGCGCAACAGCGACTTGTATACTCTGAAGCAGTTAGGGGTAGGTGGACCTAACAACGTACATGAGTCAACTTATGAGAATGTAAGTCTCATAAAAATTTGTAATTAAGTGGAGTTTAAAAGGCTCGTATGGTCAAGAAGTGGGTTATAAAGTTTGGCAAGTCCAATGATAACTTGGACTTTGTTGGTAATCACCATTGATGATTAGAAACCTATAAGGGAAGATAGAAAATAAAATAGCAGACGTCAGTTGTCTGCATAAGCAAAAAGAATCTTTCTAAAGTTACAAATCTCGTCAAGGTGGAGATTGTTGGATTTTGTGTCGATTTGAAACACGCGAGTTTGACGTGTTGGTTCCTTATTTGGATTAATATTCTGGGAGCAAGTTAACTTTGGTAACAAGTAAAATAACTTCGAACACAAGTTTACTTAAATATTTAGATTATATACCATAAATAAAGGGCTCCTTTGTAGTGTTTGTATATAATGGTGAGAGTTGTGTGGGAATGTAACAGTTATCCTTGTAATCACTTTTGCGGTTAATAGAATATATCGTGCTTTTTTCCATAGTTTATTACCCAGTTTGAGATTTTCCACGTAAATCCTTGTCTTTTAAGATTGTTTATTGTTTATCGTTATTCTCTTGGTACTTTTCCGGCTTTCTTCTTCGTTTATCCCAAAAATCCAAGTGTTATTGTAAAATCCCAACGGTATGTATGGGTTGATATATACAAAAAGATTGTCATATACTTAGTACCCTTGTCATTTCATAGGTTATGTCTCACTCCCTTGGTCCCTCTACCTTTTCGCGTGAGTCACCATAATAGTTTTTAAAAGAAGTTATCATGGCCAACGAAATCTGTATTTGTACCAAAACAATATCTTTTCTCTCATTGCTCATCTTCACTATCTGTCAGTTTTGGTTTTAATCTTCATCATCCCTATATTCTTCCCAGTTAATGTAAAATACATGTAATTAAGATCATTAAGTAATAAGTTTCACCGTTATTCTATGATCTAAGGATAAATCAAAACATAATAAATATAATCATCCTGTCTCCCTCGCCAATTTTTTTAGCATCAATAAATAACCCAACTTTTGGGAACTTCTTAGTTGCGAATATGTGTCTTTGGTAATATTGTGTAGCCACCAATTTGGCTTCAGAAACTCGTCAATTTGGAAACTAATAACCCTTCAGTTTCAACAAATTTCAGGAACGTATTGTCAACTTAGGTTGAAGCATTCGTTCACCAAAAATATTACTTTAAAGAAGGTTCTCTCATTTTGATTTCATTTTGCCAATTTCTAAAATGTTTTTGACAATATTCATGTAGATCAAACACTAAATGGTTGCGAAGAATATTTTTTTCTACACGTCCTTTTTGTGCAGGTTTGCGAAGGTTTTCATTTCCAAACACCTCACATGGTGTAAATTGACTAAAATAAGTGTTTCTGAATGAGTAATTTTTTCTTTTAGAGTTATGTGTTCTTTGATTTTTCACTGAGTTTATAAGCGATATTGTTTTACAAAAGTAGAAAAGTACAAATATTGAAAGAAGAAAAGAGAGAGAAAAAATTATCTTCAAAATTATGTCTTCTTTGTCCATTTGAAAAATGATAAGTCTTTAAAATGTTAAACATCTTTGTTAAGAACGGCCAATGAAAATAGGAAGAACGTGTTAGATCATTGCTCGGTCGAACTCGCATGCTTGCTATCTCAAGCATGTTTTCCAATATTAGTGATCAAAACTATACGTCTTGCTTTCTAGTTTACTTATGACTAAGTCTCGGTCTAGGATAGTTAAGTATAGTTGAGCTCCAGACTCCATGGCGATTATCTTACGAAGATGAAGAACTACTCAAGGAACCAGTGGAACTTCATCCGACCAAAAAGGTATGTGGAGATTTGAACTCATCTAGCACTCAAATGTCTATTTATCTCATAGTCTTGAGATAAAAGTCGTATAAGTATGATAGTTTTCATACATACACATTCGTTATTTCAAGCCGAGTTTACTCGCCAATGTTTTTCTCAAAATATGTGCTAGTAAGCTTTCGCTTTAACCGGGTTTCATCTTTACCTGTGACGAAAGTCATGATGATGTTTCAATCTTGGAATTAGCTTTGATGACAATAAAAATCAATTTCAATCATGGGTTTATGTAGTCGATTCTTTATGTCTAACGACTATTATAACATTATAGAAGAATGTTTCAATGATTAAAATGTAGAGTTGAGATTACGTAACCACCTATGGATATAAGCATATATATAGTGTTCGCACATTAGTGTATAAATCCATGTACTGGAAACTAAGTGCGTGCAAATGTGTGCATGCGGTATTAGTGAAGGAGACAGGTTGGGTACGCATACCAGGCGGTTGGACCATGAAAACTTCCTCAGATATGTAACCATGCGAAAGATGCATTAACAATTTCAGACACTTTGTGATTAAACTCATAAAATGAAACTTCATCTGCCATAAGAAGGTTTTCCCAATTGAAATTTAGGTTTTGAATCTTGGCTTCCTTTTCACTGGTATTCCATTCAAATACGGTTTCTAAGATATCCCAAGCATCTTTAGACCGAGTGCACGTAGTCACATGGTGCTGAAGATTTGGGGTAATATATATATATATATATATGGCATGAATGATTGCATTCAAACCGTCGGAATTTTGTTTTGCAGCAAGAATCTCAACAGGGGCATATGCACCAATATCCTTAGGAACTATCGCATGTACTACTACAACAACGTGAGCATCATATCCATGAACTACATAAACCCATGATTGAAAATCACGTGTTTGAAGAAAGGCATGCATAGCAATTTTCAACCATAAGTAATTTGAGCCATCGAAGATTGGTGGTACGTTTATAGAGATAACACTTCTGATCATATCGGATTGCTACAAACACAGAATTATAAGATCTTTAATGTGTTTGCCTGCTCTGATACCAATATGAAAATGCGGGGGCACAACAACCACACCCAACAATTTATTTGGCAATCTGAGAGGACTTACTCCAATATACTTTCTAGAGAATCAACTAAACAGTCAGACTCAATCTAAAGAATAGTGTATACTAGAGTTTATAAATTCTTACTCTTAATTCAATCTGCAATCAGAAAATAAAAATTTGTGAGCCCGATTGAATATAAAAGAAGTAACTTGAACGGTACCAAAGACCAATGTTCAAGGATCAATCAATTTCAATCAACAACCAAAGGTTGGATTTCCTAATTGATCGATACAAAGCACAAACTGTGATATTTCAATTATATAACAAAATATAATGAGGAAAAGAAATAACACAGACACCATAATTTTTTTAACGAGGAAAACCACAAATGCAGAAAAACCCCGGGACGTGGTCCAACTTTGAGAACCAAACTGTATTAAGCCTCTATAGACACTAGCCTACTACCAATGAACTTCAGACTGGACTATAGTTGAAGCCTAATAAATCTCACACTGATTCAAGGTACATTTGCGTCCTCCCGTCTTTGATCCCAGCAGGATACTACGCACCTGATTCCCTTAGATGATCCCATCCACAACCAAGAGCTTCTACGACCCATAGTCAGAGACTTGATAAACAAATTTGTCTCATAATGAAAAGTCTATTGGAATAGATAAATCTGTCTCCACAAAAATACCTATGAGTTTTGTTCTATCTTTTGATAAATCAAGGTGAACAAGAACCAATTGATAAACCGGTTTTATATTCCCGAAGAACATCCTATTATTATCAATCACCTCATAATAATCTTAATCGATTAACGATACAAGATATTGTGGAATCACAAACGACGAGACGAAAATATTTGTGATTACTTTTCTATCTTGCCTATCAGAGATATAAATCTTAAGTCAATATTACGATTGTACTCAACCACGATAGAAACAGTAAGATCAGATCACACAACTATAGAGAAAATAGTTGGGTCTGGCTTCATAATCCCAAAGAATTATTTAATTCGTTAACCTACGGGTCTCGTGAGAAACCTAAGGTTAAAGGAGAATCAACTCTAGCTATGCAACTAGTATCACACATACGTGTGGGGATTAGGTTTCCCAGTTGCTAAAGTTCTCCTTTATATAGTTTCCAAATCAGGGTTTGCAATCTAAGTTACCATGGTAACAAATCATTCAATATTCAAAGTTAGATGAAAAACCTGATTCAACCAAGCTAATATCTTTCAACCGTTAGATCAAACTTATCATGTTACACACAAATGAAATGTACCCTCATTTAGGTTTATGTAACCGTACCTAAACATGTACACCATGTTGGCTCAACAATAGTTAATCGAATTTAGCCATATGATCAATCTCATATCAATCTTGTTCATTTTAACCATAACAAGTTCAAATGACTCAAACGAAACTAGTTAAAGAATTGTTCAATTGCTATATTCTCTTAGATGTATACAAGAGCACAATTTTGATTCACTCGAATCAATTCATGAACATTATAGCCACCGTTTGCAAAGATTGCATTCCTTATTATATAAATGTTTAAGTTCATGTACACAACCGATTTTAGAACTTTAACCTTCAAGTATGCAAACAGGTATGCATACTTGAAATACCCGGACCAAGATTGGGTTTCTCCAGTACACAAACGGGTACGCGTACTTCCAATCCTAGCAGAAATATTCGAATATCAAACTTATTCTAGTACGCGAACGGGTGCCCATACTTAGGTTCCCGGATTTCTCAAGCCAACAGGTACGGGTACGCATACTATGGTTCCCGGACATGGATTACATATGTGCAAGAGTACATAACATGTCACATCCAATAATGGTTAAGTGTTCTAAACTCTAATTTCAATCATTGAAACTTTCTTATAGGATGACAATAGCGGTTTTCACACATTATTAGCATCAAAGCAATTTTCAAGTTATTAAAATAATCATAATAAAACATTCCAAGTCTACACCAAATAATTGTATCATACAAACCATGTAAGATGTTACTCGGCATTTTTCACATGATCATTTTTTTACTTGCGCGTCAACAGTATAAGATGAACTTGGTCGAAGTAAAATCTTACAAACACATATTCCGAGAAAGGTATAATAAATGCAGACTTGTGAGAGAACCTATTTCTGGTGGAATATGCCCAAAATATTTAATGAATGAAATGTCAAATTGGCTGAGTTTTGGAAGATTACCAATTTTTGAAGGAATGGTTCCAAAGAGTTCATTGAAGCTAAGGTCTACACTAATAAAGTTGGAGAAAGATGAGAAGTTGAAACTATGGAGCGTACCTTGTTACAATTAATGTCATTGTTAATTAATTCCGTACCACTTGCATGGACTCATTGTACTCACAGTGGTATTCATTTTCCAAGAAGAGGGAAGAGAATGATTTTGGTTAAGAAGGCTTGATTTTCATTTCAAAAGAGCATCTACTTCTTCTTCAGCTGAATGTATTTTTTGATTTATAAAAGAAAAGGAACCAGAAGCAAAGACAACTACATTGGTAGAGGAAACCAATATTAATTCCAGAGCTAACAAAACAACAATATTGGCAGAGTTTACTTGTCGTGACATGTTTTAAAATATTAGATGACAAACAGTTTTAGTTTTAGAGTGATAAATGATGATGATAACATGCATATGATCGGGTTAGATAATATTCTTCTAAACCATGTGTTTCATCGCGCGCGCACCACAAAAACAATGAAATTATTGAACGTAGGCAAATTTTGGGTTCTCTTATCAGTATCTTAAGAAATTGAGCTCCAAGTCATTAATATTTTTGTATGTTAGGCCACTCCAAAATACTTTGTAGCTTCATCATGATAAGAAATATCCGTTCCTATTTTTAAAAGTGTGATATACTGTTACTTGTGGATGTATGTACATATTTCATCTTCCGCCACGTGTCAACAAAGCCACACGTGGAGGATAGGCGCTGGAAGAGCCACGAGCGGACAACCCAGAAGCCCATCATATCCAACGGACAAGGATCGAGGAACACATGAGTATTGTGACCCTGCGGAGTAACAAAAGACAATCCGAGCATTACTTTACCCCATCCCTAAGAAGATCCAAGATCTACGGCTAGGGATGCTCTACCTGATGAAGACTAGACAAGGACAGAGAGCAGCTGTCTGGCGGGCACAAATATCCCAACCACCCGCATTTATTACCTCTGAGCAATACACGCGTCAACCAGTCTGTGGGAGGACCGCAGACTATATTGCGCGGGTGAGAAGACTACGCAGAGAAACCATAGAACACAAGGATATCTGCGTAGTCGGCACAGAACACAAAAAGATAAGATTCCAACGGGTCTTAGAATGGACCCCATGGGGAACCTCTATAAATACCCCCCTCCCCCATGAAAGGGGGGACGGACGATCCAACACAGAGCGGAGAGATAAGATAGAAATAGGAAGAGTAAGTAATGCCCCACCTGCTACGAAGACCTGTTTAGATCTCAAAGCCATTCGGCTATTCTTGTAAACACATTTTATACATAGTGAAACACTCAATCTGTGGATGTAGGCCTTAGAGATGAACCACATAAATAATCGTCTCATTTACATTCACGCATTACAATTATCCACTCACAATTAGCACTCATATTTTCTCAATGTTCGCATCTATTGTAATAGGTTCACTACTTACTCTATTGTGTATCCCTAGAACAAGGAATGTGTGTGATGAGACAAGGAAGAGTCTTAAGACTCGGAGCCTATGATTCGCTCAGTTCATATTACCCATATAAAGCGCGGTTCGTATAGCTCAATGTTATTTAATCCTCGCACATTGTTTGTAAACACGGAGATGTCAGTTATCTTTGTGTTCACAATCTGGCGCTAGAAACAAGGACTTAGTCCCGGTAAAAGATTTTTCTTCTCCTATGATTTATTGTGCGTTCTGAGCTTCGTTCTCTGTAAATAACAAGGCATGAAACACCACTTTACGTCTTTCTAAAAACTTATTGGTAGATCTATGCTTATTTCAATAGATCTGCGTCTTTTACGTATTACTAAGTTTTCATGTACTTCAAAAGAAAAACTTATTGGTAGATCTGTGCTTATTTCGATAGATCCGCGTCTTTTACGTATTACTAAGTTTTCACGCACTTCAAAAGAGAAACTTATTGGTAGATCTATGCTTATTTCGATAGATCTGCGTCTTTTACGTATTACTAAGTTTTCACGTACTTCAAAGGCAAAACTTATTGGCAGACCTATTAGTAAATCTGTGTTTATCTCAATAGATTTGCGTTTTCTATGCGCTATTTAGAGGTCATTTTTTTTAAAAAAAAAAACCATAAATATTAATAAACAGAGCGCGGGTTCCACCTTCTTTGTGAATTTCCTTTTCTTTGTGCAGGAAAACATTAACCATGGAAAAGAGGAAAGATATCGGAAAGAGTAAAACCTCATCAAAGGATACACCAAGGGAAACCCCAGTTATGACCAAAAGTAAACAGACAAGCGAAAGACTAAAGACGGTGGATAAAGTACAAGACAACGCAGAAAGTACCATGCCCATCGAAGCCAGTGTCATCGCAGCAAATTCACAAAAAGCCGTGGATGCCAAAGCTGAAATATTCAAGGCCGGCGGACCCAAAGCTACCACTCCCAAGCCAACCACTGTTGCACGACCACGGGAACCGCGTGAAGTAGTATCAGAATCTGATGGACAGCAACCTCCCCTCGGGATGCCCTCTACCAACGAGCAGAACATAGCCCTTACCATTAACCCACCACTTCAAATAGCAGATCAATCTGCGCGACACATCGCGGATATCCTCATCACACAATTGGATATAGCAGAGCCTATAATCCAGATCATTGATGAAGAACAAACTATAGCTGCGGGAAAGACAAATGCTGGCTGGAACACAAAATGAAGAATCGAACTATTCTTCCCAGATGATGGCAGAGCTTGCAGAATTAAGAAAGAACCAGAAGACATACGCAGATGCAGTGGCAATCCTGGCACAAGAAAACCAATTTCTCAAGGAAAGGATCATGCATAGCGTGAAGGTAGAAGACCAGCGCAACGAATCTAATTCCAAGGAACCAGCACCTAATCAAGACATAAGGATAGTAGTAGCCAAAGGGCCAGCACCTCCAAGTCGAAAAGTGGAAACGAGCATCCAGAAATCTGACCCCAATTACAATCCTGAGAACTCAGACTACTACGACAGAATAACCTTCGTACCAACACCTTATGTCATCCATGAGGAGCACCAAGTGGCAATGGAAAGGATGCGCGCTGAGATGATGTCAGAAATCAAAGAGCTCAAGACTAGACAGGGAGGCGGAAGACTAGAACAAGTAATTAAGGAGGCAAGCACCACCTCGCTGATGCGCCACCTAGCTAAAACTTTAATCCCGCAGAAGTGCTTGGTCCCAGCCTTTGACTGTTACGACGGTTCAACTAATCCCGCTGCCCATCTCCACTATTACAACCGAACAATGGCTCGTTGGGATAACGAAGATTCGATACTATGCAGATAATTCCCATCAAGCTTGAAGTGGTCCGCGCTATCCTGGTTTTATAATCTACCACCAAATTCTATCGACTCTTATGAACAGCTTACAGAGAAATTCCTAGCAACATACATGTACAATAAGATTGTGAACACCGGCATGGACAAGCTATTCTCGTTAGAAATGAAGTACAAGGAAACCATCAGGGAGTATACAGATAGATGGCATATGATTTTCCAAGCTATAGGGAACGTAGACCCCGTGGTTAGCATCAACTGCTATAAATGGGGGATGGACATAATGAGCCCTTTATTTATAGAAATCCAAGGATGCACTCCAACCGTTGAAGGGGATCTTCGAGTACTCATAGAAAATCATGCAAGGATAGAAGAAATCTAGCATAAGAATCCCATAGCCCTTACCCAGCGTTCTTCACGCACCAATTCCGTGGACCGAGCCAGTGGATCTAAAAGAGGGGTTCTAGAGGCGCATCCCCATGAGGAAAAGAAATAAAGAAAAGATGACAGGCGGAAAGATGATCGAAAATTTGAAGACCAAGTCTATACCAGGCTAAATGCCAGTTATTCACGCATCCTGCGAGAGATCAAGGATAGGGAAGGCCTCGACTGGCCATGGTCCAAGGGAAAGCAAAACCCAAAAACAGAAAATTCTAAAGAATACTGCGAATACCATTGTTTCAACGACACCAAATAGAGAAATGAAAAAACCTCAAAATAATGATTCAAAAGCTAATTGACGCAAGAGACCTAAAGCAATACGTAAAGAGGGATGATAACGAGGATAGAGCCAAGAGGGGAAAAAAAGTTCAATTACCGGAAGGAAACCGCACCCTCATCGCCATCTCATGCTCTGAATCTCAAGAACCATCACTAACCGCACATATTGGAAAAAGACTGAGAAAGCAGTTCGAAGATTACTGTGAGCTTTATAAGATCGATGGGCAAGAAGTAAGCGAGCATAAGTTATGGATGGATGCCCCCATGACCTTCCAGGCCGACGACATAGAAGAAGACATGGAAGATCACAGGGATCCTCTGGTCATCACACTACCAATAGCATGATGCAATGTCAAGAAAATACTTACAGATGGCGGAAGATCTGTCAATGTGCTATTCTATGATACGTTCAAATGCATGGAGCTCAATGACGAACAACTATTATCATCATACTACACCATCTACGGCTTCAATGGTGTCGCAACTAAACCCCTAGGGGATATTGTCTTACAAGTGGACGCATGGCCTATGAATATGGATGCTCGGTTCAGCGTGGTGGACACACCCTCACCCTACAATGCAATCATTGGAATAAGATGGATCCACAAGCTCAAAGGAGTGACTTCCACTTACCATAAATACCTCAGATTCCCAACACCTTTTGGGGTCATGGAAATTAAAGTAGACTAGACATCTGCACGAGGATGCTATAACTTGCGGAACCAAATCAACAATGAGTAGGAAGAACTACGCCATTCCAAAAGAGCCAAAAACAAGGAGATTGCCAAAGAAGAAGCCATAGAAAAATACCTGGCAGAAATCTCTGGAAGAAGCCTTCTAAACACAAGCACTTTGGGCAACACGGGGGTAAGTACCTCCGCGGGAAAAAGATGGTGAGGAGCCTACCAAATAGAAATTAAATAATGTTCCTCTCTTAGGGGAACCAAAGCCCACATTCACACCCATGGAGCCAGTGAAATAAATCAATATAGGTACCAAAGATAATCCAAGAATGGTCAAGATAGGCACACTAATGGATGAACAACGGGAAGCCGCGTTTATCAAACTTCTCGAGGAATAATATGATATCTTCGCTTGGAGATTGGGGTACATGCCGGGAATTGACCCAAAGTTAGTTCATCACAAACTTCGAATAAAGCCAGGCACCCCCCCCCCTTTTAGGCAGAAGGTGCGAAAAGTGGCGCCAGAGTACCATAAAGCGGTAGAATTGGAACTCCGCAAATTACTAGACGCATGGTTCATCAAGGAGGTCAAGTACCCAACTTGGATCTCCAACATGGTCATCGTGCCAAAGAAAAACGGCGGCGTAAGAATATGCATTGACTTCACTAACCTCAACAAGGCTTGCCCAAAAGACAGCTATCTATTACCAAGCATCGACCAATTAGTGGAAGCAGTTGAAGGATACGAAGAAATGTCATTCATGGACGGGTACTCCAGGTATAATCAGTTGTTCTTAGCATAGGAAGATCAGAAGAACACAACATTTTACACACCGCACAAGCTTTATTTCTATATGAGGATGCATTTCGGACTTCGAAACAAAGGGGCAACATACCAAAGGATGGTGGATGCAATTTTCAAACCATGGATTGGAAGCATATTAGAAGTTTACGTAGATGATATGCTCGTCAAAATAAAGATACGCAAATATCATCATCAAGAGCTGCGAAATATCTTCCAAGAAATGAGAAAACACAACATGAAAGTAAACCCAGAAAAATGCACTTTTTTTGTAACTTCGGGAAAGTTCCTCGGATATTTGGTGACAAAGAGGGGCATTGAAGTGGATCCCGTCAAATTAGAAACCATTGTAGGTATGCCTTCACCAAAGAACTTAAAAGAGTTTCAGAAACTCAATGGTTCACTAGCTGCGCTGGGGAGATTCATATCGAGATCCTCGGACAGATACAAACACTTCTTCAACATCCTCAAAAAAGGGAGCAAATTCAAGTGGATCGCGGAATGTGAAGAAGCTTTTCAAAGTATTAAATCTTACCTGGATGAGATCCCCATATTACAAAAACCTGACCCTGACGAGGTCTTAGCATTATACATTGCTGCAACCGAGGACGCAGTAAGCGCGGTACTGGTCAGAACCACCACCAAAGTAGAGCATCCCGTCTATTACATCAGCAAAACTCTAAACACAGCAGAAAGGAACTACACGAAGATTGAACTAATCATCCTAGCGGTTGTATGGGCAACCCTGAAGCTCAGAACATACTTTTTGACACATTGTATCTGCGTTCCATGCAAGGCTACACTAGAAGTCGTCCTCAAAGCTGCGGGAAAAGTAGGACGAATCGCCTAGTGGAATACTCAACTCGATCAATTCAACATCATCCATGAGCATCAGCAATCTTACAAGTCACAAGTCCTGGCAGATGTTTTGGCATATTTTCCATTGGATAATGACGAAAATATCATGATCGAAGGGCGCAAAGCATCAGGATTACCATAAATTGACACAGGGAAAGATCCAACTGATGTATTGGAACCATCAAACCAAAGGAAATGGTAAGTATTTGTATATGGATCAAAGTACAAAGAAGGCGCAGGGATAGGCATCGTAATCACCACTCCAACAGGAGACATGATCATACATGCTTTCAGGCTAGAGTTCAAGGGCCATACAAATAATATAGTCGAATACGAAGCTGTAGTCTATGCTCTTCGGCTGATAATTGAAATGGGCATAAATGATGTGCGCCTGACAATTGACTCAAAGCTAGTCATCCGGCAAATAGAAATGGAATATAATGTTTATGGCAAAACATTGGCAGCATCCATGGAACTGGTACAAACACTAGCATCTCAAATTCCCAACATCAAATTTCGACATTTAGCGAAAAAAGAGCTTAGACACGCAGATGCCCTTGATTACATATCTTTGATGCTCACGAACGAAGACATTAAGGCAGTAAAAGTTACTAGAATCTACGAACCCTCAATCAACCCCGAGGAATTTTGCGCAGTGCAGCAAGAGAGAAAAGTAAAAGAAGAAATTGCTGATGATGTAGGAGCACTCATCACAGATGACTTCCAAGAAGATGACATCATGACAAGAGCAGAAGAAGACATAGATTATATCAAGGAAGAAGACTAGAGGTGTGAGATTCACCTTTTCTTAAAAGAATGTACATTACCCTTGGACGTAAAGCAAGCTAGAAAAGTGCAATCAAAGGCAGGAAGATACGACATAAGAGGTGAAATTCTGTACAAAAAATCCTTTCTCTGGCCATTACCCCGATGCCTATCCAGAGCCGAAGGAAACTTAGTTTTGAAAGATATTCACCGCGGAGACGCATGCAATCACAGTGGAATGAGGTCTTCGGCAGATAAAGCAAAAACCCAAGGGTATTACTGGCCCATAATTTTACAAGACGCAGCAAGAATGGCGCGTAGATGTGAGGAGTGTCAACGTTTCGCCAAAAGAATCCATGAACCAACAACAACGTTGAACCCGGTAGATAGTCCTTGGACATTCGAAAAATGGGGCATAGACATTGTAGGTCCCTTAATCGAAGGATCAGGGAATAGAAGATTCTTGATAGTGGCCACATACTATTTCAGCAAGTGGGTAAAAGCCAAGGCTCTTGCAAGAAACAGAGACGCAGACGTCTTCACGTTTATCTTCCAAAACATCATTTGCAGGTTTGGCATACCAGCGGAAATTGTCTCCGACAATGGCACGCCGTTTCAAGGGAAAAACATCGACTTACTCTTCGAGACTTTCAAAATTCGAAATAACAAGTCAACGCTAATCTACCCTCAAAGAAATGGTCAGGCAGAGGCCACAAACAAAACCCTCACTCTTATCCTCAAGAAACAACTAGACGAACACAAGAAAATATGGTGCGAGCAATTACACAATGTTTTGTGGGCATACAGAACGACCCAAAGATCAGCCACCGGAGAATCTCCGTTCTTGCTCACCTATGGAGCTGAAGCTGTCATCCCAACAGAAATCATCATGCCAACAACGAAGACTAAAGCATGGGAAAATAACCTCACAGCAGAGATGATGCTGGAAAGTTTGGATGATTTAGAGGAAAGAAGGGAAGAAGCGTTACAAAAAATAGAGAACTACCAGCGGAGACTAGAAAGAGAGTACAATAAGAGGGTAAAGCTTAGAAATTTTATAGAAGGACAGTACGTTCTAAGGACCATTCCCCACTACCAACGAGAAAAGAAGTGGGGAAAATTGGCACCAACATGGGGAGGACCCTTCGTCATACACGACATTGCAGGAAGTGGATCTTATTACCTCCACAATCTCAAAGGGTAAATCCTCAGACACCCATGGAACGCAAAATACCTCAAGCTTTACTATCCATAGAAAGAAACGTAGACATGCATCTGCGTGGAGATTACCAGGAGAAGAAAAACGACAGTCATAGTCGAGGTGTTTCTATTTCTGGAGAGGAGTAGCAGACCTCAAAACCTATCAATCAGTCAAACCTTTTGCAAATACTTGCAATCAAACCTATCAATAAATCGAACATGTGGCATAGTATCAAGGAGCACAAGTGTAAATACAACCTATCAAAGTTGTAAATACAAAGAAACCATATCCGCGTCGAGATTTCATCTTCTAAGGTCTGCTATCTATTACCATGAGGATTCCATCAAAGGAATTCTTCTAAGTGTAACACTACAAACTGAATAAATGCTTTAACCCTCTTTTACCCATGGACGTAGACACACCGCTTTCGAACCACGTAAATGCATGTGTTAATTATTACTTTATTTCAATTGGGGCAAGTAGTCACCTACAATCTCTCAGGACTCCCCTATAAGTGTCTATGAGTGTAAAGACCATGGGGAAGACATCCAGCAGAAAGAGATACCCAATCTATTTTTATGACAACGGGTTTACGGAATGAATGTACTTAATAAGAGATATTTCATATACTATAAACGCTGCCTAGACCCCCACCGTTCAGGAATCCTCTGGCCCAGGATTAACCAGCAGGGTGATAGGTCTCAAGATGTTCACGAATGTACATACATCTTTGGGTTCGCACTTCAAACACTTCATCATTAAACACATTCAGTTATATTCCAAATAATTAACTGCGATGGTACTCAAGAGTAAGCTTCACAAAAATAAGTACAAAAATAAAACGATGATTTATTCATAAAAAGTTGATTACAGGTGTTTATGGGTGAAAACTATTCCTACTAATTTTGGTAATTTGGGGTGTGGATGAGGAATGAATCTAAACCTAAAACAAATTCACTGTGCGGTGAGTGCTTGTAGATTCGAGAGATCAATCTGTGCAAGTCCGGCCTAAACCAAGAAATGGCCGTTCCAGACTTGTTTCGGTCACAAAGTGAAGGAGATGGGGTTGATCTTAGGGAGGGAAGCGAAGAAGGTGTTGAGAATGTGAAGGTGGTGACTATGCAGGACTTGTATCAGAAAGATGAACTGGCTTGCAGGATGTAAGCTATCAGTTCCTGTGTTTGAATGCGATTATATCAACACTTGCTTCTATTGTCTGGACTTGTGTTGTTATTTGAAAATAGGGCGGAGAACCTATTTATATAAGTGTTTTAGCCTAACCTTCATATCTCGTGGGAAGTGGAGAAAGTGGAGTGATGGAGTAGTGTGTTGGTGTTACACGACCAGTCTTGCCCACTTCCCCATCATCAATAACCGTCCATGACTTCCTAACACGTTCTTGTGATGGTGCATTGTGCGCCGCACGCTGTAAACCGCCATACCAATACCCCAGTATGTATCCCCCAGTTTGTGACATGATTGATGTCTCGAGTGTGTGGATTGTGGGATCCACAGAAAATAGCATGTAATGCTACGTGATTTAGGAAATTGATACTTGTGAAGTGTCGTGTGTATAATATGTAGGTACTGCATTGAGTATATTCAGCATGTATGAAGCATCGCTGTTTGAGTGTAATAACTTCATGCCCAGCCTACTTCATGTGATAGTTTGGAAGTTGCGCATGCAAACCCTCCCTTGACCGACCACATAATGTGGTAGAGTGACGGATGGTGATCACCATGACTCCGCACTGACCAATTAACTTCTGACCAGGGCTATATAACCGAGCTGGTGAAGTTGGACGGATGAGATGATCTTTGAGACACTCATCCGCGACACTTGGTGAATTTAGGGTTTCGAAGGAGGTGCGCAAGCACTGCTCTTCACCCTGATCGAAACCAAGCTTAGGAAACTATTCTAGGTTGGCCGATCATACATGTGTGTAGATGGCGTGACGATGTAGGTGATTATACCTACCGTCCCATAAAAACATGATCTGGGACACCCAATTCGTCCGACGAAGTTGAGTGGTCGAGATCGAATTGTGACAGAAAATTAGTGCCGTTTAAGCCGTATCCCATACCAACTTCGGGCGGGCGTTCCAAGACGACCAGGCTTGGTCGGTCTTGGTCGACTTCTCCAACGTGTAGGTGGTAGGCTGGTGTTCATTCCTATGCCTTACTGTCCCATGAAAACACGATCTAAGCTACCCAATTCATCCGGAGAAATCGAGCGGTTGAGATTAGTTTGCAGCTTGGGAGGTGCGACCACGCATGTTGGAGCGAATGATTTGGGGATAGCCATGCATGGAATGCCTTGGACGATCAGGTGAGGGGATAGACGGGTCCAAAGTGGTCATGTTGATATGACCGGACCTGCTTTGATCTAATCTCGAACCCTCTATTCGTGCCGGAGAAGATGGACGTTCGTGATTCAAAACCCTAATTTTGGGTTTCAAGGCCGTGCGTCATGCTCCATTCAAGCGCACGATTTGGAATGACCAACCATGTTTGGTCCTGACCGATTGGTCAGGTATGTAGGCGGGCCTGCGGTGATTGTATTGACATACTCCATGCCCTTTGAATCTACATCTGCACCCTCCATCTATACCTGCGAAGATGGATGGTTGAGGCTGTTTTGCGACAGATGTAATGTGCCGCAAACCCTAATTTAGGGTTTTCCATCCATACTGCTATGGTTTGGACGTTTTGGCAGGCTAGGCCAAGGGATCCCGACCATGCAGGGTCTGCGTTGGTTCGGCAGGTATTCCATACCTGCTTGGGGGTTATGAAATCGATCTGGGCCATCCAATCATGATGGTGGAGTTGGATGGTCGTGATCATATCCAGACTGATACGGTCAATATGGATGCTCAATCGGGATAGTATAACACACCGAGAGTTCAGCCTGTACGGGTATTTCGTACATGCTTTCATTATAATACTTGGAGATTTGTGTTGCTCTGATGAGAACAACACCCAGTCGTCATGCCGCACTGATAATGAGTACAGTAAATACAAGGATGTTGCGCATTATTTAATAATGCTGGAAATTCACAGGGTATATGGGATTGTTGCTACATGCTCCAACCTGGATGAATTTCGTGTATTTTATTCATAGGATGGGATTGTTTCCACATGCTCCATCCTAAGTGAATTAATAAAGTGAAGGAGTATCCATCACTCATTAATGGCTTTATCTTTTTCAAGATGTTAGCGCACAATTTTTTTTTTTGCCTTTTACAATCTTAGCCTTTAAATGAAAATCCACCATCAACAACAGGTCTAGCAACGAAGGACGAAAAGCAAGAAACAGACAAAAAATACAATGGAGTCCTATTATCAACAAAGATCAGCATCCTAATTTTTTTTACTTAGACGACCACACTCCACCAGCAGGGTTTTCCTTATGCTAAGAAGGTACGCTCCCACCTGAGGAAGGTCCCGAAGAACTAGACGCGGGAGGTTGCGGTTTGGGACGACGAGGATAATTCTTAACAATCCCATGCTCGGCCTTAAGTGAACTCTCAATACTGTCCAACATCTTGTTAGTCTCCTCCGCCAGTTGGCAACGTGCCTTATAAGTAAGAACAGTATTCATCATCTCAGCCTTTGATAACGAAGAAGTAAGACTAATCAATTCCTGCGAAGTAGCATTGGCAGCCTCATCCCTTGAAGTGACTAAGCCTTTCTGATAATTGATCTCACCCTCTTGACGCACTACGGTAGATTCAGCCTTTTCAAGTTTTTCATTTGCAATGCGAAGCTGTCCCTCGAGCTCTGCAAAAAAAGGAAAACAAGTTAATACAGAAAAAATGGCCAAATCATACTCGACGATAAAACCATATACCTTCGACTCTAGCAGCGACTATTTCATATTCATTAACAACTGCATCGCGGGCTTCGTCAAGAAAATCGTATTCATTGGACAACTTATTAAAATCCTCCTGGACAGTCAAAAGAGCAAACTCACTAGCATCTAAATCTACCTACTTCATGAAATCCAAATGACGAAGATGGTTGACCTCATGGGTCAATTCCTCCAAGCCTTTGTTAAGGCGATACATAGTCACCTCTAAATTTCTTTCAACCTCTGCTTGACGAGCCACATCAGCTCTGGACGCAGATAGGGACTTGATAAGATCCCCTTCTTCTGCTCTAGCATCATCTCTTTCTAGAGCAAGGCGTTGTATATAAGTCCTAACCACAGAATCCTCGGAAGAGCGGGCCTACCGCAGATCTTCCTCCTGGATATTTATCTTAGCCTCTAAAGAAGAGATTTGTCCGCGGGCTTCAGAAATATTGTCACGCATCCACAACAGCGCGTCATTAAACAACTTACGATCGTCATTATACTTGTTCTGCATATTAACTATTTTAACATGCCTCAAGAGCCAAACCTCAGCCTTGGCATCCCATTTTTCAGCTTCGCTCTTTATTTGATCTACCAACTCCTCGATACGGCCTTTCTGGCGTTCCCTCTCATTACGAAGCCATACAATCTCCGACACTCCACCCACTGAAGACATGAGTGGGGGAGAGAGAGGGGGAACTCAGAAAGGATTTCTAAAAACG
Organism: Papaver bracteatum; assembly: GCA_023529315.1. Lineage (NCBI taxonomy): Eukaryota > Viridiplantae > Streptophyta > Magnoliopsida > Ranunculales > Papaveraceae > Papaver > Papaver bracteatum. The sequence continues at coordinate 741,007 of JAJJWX010004514.1, forward strand.
ATTATCCAGAAGAAAGAAAGGGAGAGGCAAAAAAACGAACATGTAAATCTAGAATAGTTCTTGCGAGCATCCTCCAATTCACTACGCACCATGGCCAGCTCAGTACGAAACCTCTCTTCCTCTTTGCCTTGTTGTTCCTTACCCTTGAGAAGTTTTTTCAACTCAGTTATCTCCCTATCTCTGTCAGCAATAGTAGCTTCAGCAGAGGTGAGTTCTTCGTCTCTATGACGCAGCTTACCCTCCAACTTAAGGGACTTGGCCTTGAACAACTGGTATAAGTGATAAGTGCATTTTGCACATATATTTTGTGTTAATTCCATGCTAGTATTTGATGGTTTTCTTGCAGATTATTGTGTGTTATGTTGTTTTCTCTTATTTGTGTGTTATTAGGTGAATAATCCAAAAAGAAGTGAATTTGAGCTTAGTTGTGCAATAAAAGAAGCTAGCTAAGAATGAGAAAGGGCCAAAGACCAAATGTAACCCGTTTAAATACAAGATTTCTACTTTTCATTGTGTTGAGGACGAGAAGGCGAAGCCAACGGCGAAAGAATGGAGTCATTCGGAGTTCGTATGAAGAAGTTATGGGCAAAACAAGGAAAGGGGAAAAATGGTCATTTTCCAATGGAGAATACTATTGGCATTTTTACTGTTCATTAAGGGACACCCTCATGTTAAGGGGCAAAATGGTCATTTTACAAGGGAAGTGCTATTGGCACCCCCAGCTGAATGTTAAGGGGCACACTGGTTCAAAGGGAATTGCTGAATGCACCTCACTATGTTACTCGGGGCTGCCATCATCATCTTTTGCATGCATGGCCGGAGGAAAAACAGGGAATACGGAACTCGAGTTTGCAATGGTGAGCTCGGGTTTGCTGTTGGTAGTGAACAACGGAGAAGATGACAGTGATTCTCTGGCTTTGCTGTGACTAAGAGAGAGCTGAGAAGGACGACGAGTTCAGGTGATGGTGGTGTTCGGAATTGGCAGTGATGATGTTGCTGCCATTGTTCAAGAAGAACTCGAGTTTAATGAGTTGTTCGAGCAAATTCAGGGATGAGAAGGAGCTCGATACGAAGCTCAGGGAGACGCTGTTGCTAACAACAAAGGATGATGAAGTTGGTTGTTGTCATGAATAGGGAGAATGAATGAGTGTTCGAATGGGTTTTGTCTCGGGTTTGTTGCTCGGCAACGAAATGGTGATCAATGGAGGTTGCTATGGTTCTGTGGCTAGTGATGATAGAGAGTTGATGGAGCTCGAGCTCAGGGAAGTTCAGGGGGACGAGATGGACGGCTCGAGCAAGTTCAGGGAAGCCCCGGCTATTGGAGTAACGTAGATGAATATGCATGGCATGCATGCATGGCTGTTGATCTTGCTTGCTGTTCATTACCTCCATTGACGGAAAAGTTTTCCGTAACATTGATGGACTCGAGCTGATTGGTAACTACAGTTGGAGCTCGAGATGATGTTCATGGCAGAGGTGGAGAAGCTCGATGATGTTGATGGATCGGCAATGAGATCATGGCAGAGATGCTCGAGCAAGTAAGTGAACTTGTTGTGGCTGAGCTCGAGAAGGCAGTGATGTATCGATGGGAACATGGAAGCAAGATCAGGGAAGATGTTGTTCACCGACGATGACGAGTGATGATGAGATGCTCACACCACGGATCAATGTAGCTGGAAATGCTCGAGTAGTAACAGGGGGAATGCCAGCAAGAGAAGCACTCAAGCAAGCATGGGGTTGTCAATGGGCTATGTCGGAGGAAAGCTAAAGAAAGAAATTGTAAAAAAAAGAAAAAAAGAGTGGCGCCGAAAGTATCACATGCACCAACCGGACCAACAAACCTAACATGCACCGAAAATAAACAAAGAAAAAGAAAGGAAAGGCAGATGCACATTGTCGAATATTTTGTCCTATAAATAGGCTCGAAATACTGATACCAATCACATCCCACATCCCACACCTCTTCTACTCTTCTTCCATTTTTAGTTTTAGTTTTATTTCTTCTTCCTTAGTTATTTGTTAGTATTTTTAATTATGAGTAGCTAAATTTCTATCTAGGATTAGAGAGGAAATCCTACTATGTGTGCTAAAATGTTTTGACTATTTTCTATAATAATTCTATTGGTCCTTATTCTTGATTCGTAACGATAATGATTTTCTTCATGTGTCCTATGATGCTTGATAATTGATTTATAAATTCTATGTTAGAGACTAGCATTTTATAGTGAAGAAGATTGTTAATTCTTTGAGAAAAATAATTGCTTGAAAAGATTTATTTTCCGAGACGTATTATTTGTCCTAAATCGTCTTGAGTAATTTTGGGAGAGTGTTATAGAGAATAGTTACAATCATTTAGTATGTGTAGTAGTGATGGAATCTTGACATCCTAGTCTCTTTTAATTGAACACAAAAATCATTTTTAGCATTTCCATTATTTTATATAAGTTTTATAAAAATCACTATCTTTTTATCTACAAACCGAATCTTTAAAAAAGTCCGAGAATCAAACCCCTGTACTTACCACTTGTAAAACTGCATCAATAAGGTGTGATTGCAGTACTCGCTCCTTATCATCTGCAAAATAAAGAAATATTATACCAGGTCCAAAAACTACCTCAAGCATCTCATCAAAAAGCAAGAGTAACAAAGCTCACCTCTAGCATTCATTGCTGGGGATACCCATAATGGTACCCATCAGCAATAGTCATCATGTCAGCAACAGAAGATAGAGTGTCAATCACAAGATTAGCCTCCAAGGCACGTAAATTCCTATCCCACGCATCTGCCACCTGATCCTCGAGAGAAAGTTGCATCATCTTACGAGTATAGGCGTCGGGAACGAACATCAAACCCTTCTTATGGAGCCAAGCTAAGATGGCATCATCACCTTCGGACATCAATGACTCATAGAAATCCTCTCCAGAAGACTCAGTTGAAGCCCCACCGGTGTCCGCGGTTTTATGAGTCATCTCTGCACCCGTCTGCGTATGATCCTTAGTACCGCTCCCCCCTGGAACATTACCAGCATCCACAACTTTCTTCCCCTTATTGCTCTCTTGACCAACACCGCCAAACAAATCCCAGTCATCATTTGGGGAGAGTAAGTTGAAGTCGTCAGCCAAACCGAGAGCAGCATTCACATCAAATCCATCTCCCGCGGAATAGATCCTTCTGAAGGAGAATTCTTGGGACATAGCATCACCACCAACTCCCTTGCTACATGGTCCAAGGTTTGCACAACCAACAACGCTGCCACCGGTAGGAGTAGTTTCATCACCTACACCCTGAGTAACATTCTCACCGCCATCACCGCAGCCACCTGCGAGTTTAACTTTATTACCACCGGGGGGTTTCTCTTCACCACCATCACTGTCATCAGTATGAATGATCACTATCATATGCGTCAAAAATAAATTACACTTTCTTACTACTCAAAATATAAATATAGCAAGGTTAAGAAAGGATCGTTCCCACAGAAAGGACTAGGTTGTCAAGATGTTTTGGTTTCCTATAGGTTACACGGGGTATTTTATGATTTTTGTAAAGTAAACTAAAAGAAAAGCAAGTAAAGAAAAGGAAACAGATCAAATAGAAGAGATATTGGTTAAGGATTCATCTTCATTCACAAACATTCTTTCAAAACAATAAGTAGAATTGATATTTAATCTCAAATTTTATCAAAAGCCCTACGATACCTTGATCGCAAGAATATCCCGCAAATCTCCTTTTGTCATCAACAAACACATTAAAAGATGCGAGTATGAGTTCTATCTAAGAGAACAACCTAACGTGTAAAAGCACTAATCAAGTTTAATTCCCTAGATGTATTAAGTTCTATGAAATCAGGCCAATCAAAGCAATCGAACGTGGAAAACACACTAATCCGATTTAACAAAGGTTATGGTTCACATATGATCATAAGGATGCATCACTACAAGCTATAACCATATTCATGCTACTTGTAATCAGGAATCTATCACTTTTATGTATAACAAACCCTAATCTAGCAATAAAGATGAAAACAAACTCAACCGATTCACGACTCGATCAAACAAGAATTCAAATCATGTAACAATATAAACGATGAATCATAAACGATAAAGTATGGAGACAAAACTAATTTATCATATCAAAAAGCATATTATGTGAAATCCAATTATTCCATAACCAATAATAAAATTAAGTACTCATGTTAATGGAGTTCATAACAAGAAGGAAGAGAAAACCTATCATGTTTCTAAACCCTAGAAAACAAAGAGTAAAAGATGAGATATCATAGGTTTTGAGAAAAGTCTTCTCTTTTATAGATCTTCTTGTTTCTCAAATTAGGTTTTGTTTTCAAAGTCGATTAGATAGAAATCCACCAAGCCCACAAGTGATAGAAACCCGTGTAGGAATTCTATCCCAGAAAAGTTCGCCGGAAAACTGGGGTTTTGGCCGGAATCCAGCACCGCCGGCTACCTGAGATGCTCTCCTCTGTCGACGGAATATTCCGTTATAGTACCGTCACAGTTAACAGTCAACGGTTAGTCTTGAGTCAAGAGGGGAGACTCGACTCAATCAGCCAAGTCAGCTGTCTTACTCGTTCTTACTGGATCTTACTCATCCGAGTTAAATTGTTGGGTCACTGGGTCAACTCGTCGGAATGAAAATCCGAAAGAGTTCCGTTTGTATTCTGGCTAATCTCCGGCTGTTTTCTGATAGCTCTTCCCTGCAATCATTCAACATCCTAAACATACATCTAATTGAATCTTGTCCCAACCTTCTTCTTCCAACTCGAGTCATTCTCTTATTCAACCAAAACTGTTCAATTACTTCCCCATCAGTGACCACCAGAACCCAACCTTCCATCAGTTTCTTTCTGCTTCAATTTTACTTAAACACAACTTCAACTTAGCTTTCATAACCCATCGATCTATTCATGTATCATAACTTCACAATCCGACTGCAAACCACCTCCATTAGAACCATAGCAGCACTAATTTCTTGTATGTGTTCTTCAATCAATTAACATAACCCATCTTCCTTCTTCAATTCAATCAAATCACCATCTACAATATCTTCTATGTGTCTTCATCACGGCCATTGAACCCATTACGGTAACCACCACCATCTTCTCGAATCCATACAGCTAACATCAGTTCGATCCTCCATCAATTCAACCTTTAATTCTCGGATTAAGAAGTAACGACATTATTCTTTTATTCACTGCTTCACTCAACGACTGCACTCTATTTCAATTTCTTCCATCTATTTTTGATTTTAAGTAAAACCACAGATCCCCTTTTGAACTTCAAGAACATCTCAATTTCTTCTCTCAAACCATTATTTCTATCATACCCATATCAATTTCCTACTTTGATTCAACCAGAACCCTTTAATTCTTCCTTCCACTTCTCCTTACAATCTCAGTGGATTCAATCGCTGCTCTGCCCTAACCTTCTTTCTCAGATTCAAAACAAAAGAGAAAAATGGTTTCTCTCGAATTCTCGATCTGGATTCTCGACAATAATTTCATCCCCAAATCATTTTCTGGAATCAATAATCACTACTCTCTTCTAATCACTCGGACCATATCTTGCTGCTATGCAGCCATTTTTTTCTTCTTCTCAATTTCAGTAGCAACGGTTCTTAGTTTCAGGTGAAAAATAATGAGAATAATATTTCGATTTCAGGGTTATAGATTAGGGTAGGATGATGACACCCCATTAGATAAAATCCACCCAAGTTTGGGTACCCTTTAACATATGGTCATCCCTTAACCTTAGCTGGATGCCTTTATTACTCCTCCAAAAGATTTACCCCTGACAATTTTGCCCTTTTTGCTCAAATTGGGTGATTTCTTCTTCTTTTCCTCCGTGTGACTCCAGAGTACCTAATAACTCAAAATCACGCATAAAATACATAATTTACAAGAATAGTAGCAAAGAAAGCATAACCAATAGATAGTAAATAAGATGTATTCTACACCCTATCAATAAACACCTCCTTCAACAAATTCCTCATCATGGCACGAAGGGGAGGTATCAGTAAGCTCATCCCTATCAAACATATCCTCATCCTCCTCAAGATCAGTCACAGGACTGTTCACTTCTTTGTGGACCTCCGCTTCCTCTTGCATAGCGGTAGTAGATCGCTTGGGGATAATCTTCTTTTTCTTTGACTGAAAAACGAAAGCAATCCACAAATCAGATTCCTTGGCTTCAAAAATAAAAATAAAAAATAGGACCATACCTTGACAGCCGCGGTATTCCGCGTCTGAAGGTCAGTATCAGAACTCTCTTCATTATCTCTGTCAGCAACATCGCAGGCATAGTTGAAATTCATACCCTCAAAATTCAGAATCCAAGGGCGGAAATCACTATAACGAGTAGGAGGGGTTTCACGAACCTTTCTATCAATAGTTGGACGCCATCCTTGCGGACAAGGAACCCACCCCCAAGACCAAGGTCCAATAACTTCAACAACCGTGGCATGCCATTCATAATCATGATCTTGTTTGATACGCTCACGCGAAGGAAACCTCAGTTTATTCCTCTCATTCTCCGAACCAGGAACATAGTAAGCTTTTTGGCACCGCTCACCTCACTAAGAAGATGAACCTCACCCTATTTAGCATCTATATTCTGAAGACTCACACTCAATGGCTTACGGTTCCGACTGTTAACATAATCCCCAAAGGAATTGTTGAAATTCTCTGGAGTATACCACTCCCTCTCGTCATGGTTTGGAACATACCAAGTCATCATTGTTTCTCCCTTGATACGAAGATAACATTCTCTCAATGCGCGGTGATAGTTCCCATGAAGATGAGAAATGGAGCGACAGTGGGTATTCTTCGAAGAACCCTATCTACGATCTAGCATATCATAATAAAAGGAATACCCAGACTTGTATAAAGGAAGCATAAGACCCGCCTCGAAGGCCCCCACAGTGGTCAGCAAATGCATTTCATCAAATGGATACTTTGATATCATATCATAAGTAAGATCTTCATCTGTGGCGAAGAAACGAACCTCGAAAAATTGAAGACCGTGCTTCTGCTTAAACATTTCCAAGTCAATATGTTTAAACGTCACCCTCTTCTCCCCAATAGAGACACTGCGTATCTCTTCACAAATATCTTCTTCATCCACGGATTTAGCCACAGAATCCTTAAAAGAACCTTTTTCTGAAGTCTTCTTCCTGCCATCCTGGGGCACGTCCGACTTCGAAACGACCACTTTCGATGACTTTATTTTTGGTTGGGGTGGTGAAGAAGGAAGAGAACCTGGCTGAGACGAGGAGGGAGGTGGCATTGAACGTAGAGGGGGAACATTCAATCCCTCACCTTGAGGAAAGAGCCGCGGTTTCTTTGGATCTCCACGCGGTTTCTTTGGATCTTCACATGACCTCATTAAATCTTCACGAGATTTCTTCGGACCTTCACGAACAATAGAAGAGGGGTGAGGAACTGCATACCGTGAACCAGGAGCATCTTTGGGACGATCATTCTTCTGCGTACCACCCTTCGGCGTACCACCCTTCGGCGACTCTTAGGGTTTGGCAGAAGAATGCCTGTGGCCAGATGAGGATTGCACTTTTTGAACCCGAGTATCACCTTGGGAAGATCTGGATGAGCTTCCCCCTGGCGGAGAAACATCAGGATCTTTACGGGGTGGAGATCTCTGCGGACTAGGCGGAGGAGTTTGATAAGGAGCCCGCGGCCGGTCAGTCATATATGTGGAGCACAAAAACAAGTATTAAACCGCACATATACAAAATAAAGATCAAAACATCAATGTTTACCCAGTTCTTCACAAAAACCTAATTTCACCCTGTTCATATAAATTTCAACTAAAGAACAATCAAACCAAAACCCATAGTATGAAACTTAGAAAGAAAGATAACATGAATCATTAATACTGTTTCTAATAACGAACAGGGGAAACACACACACATGCATATCAAGAATTCATATGGCTACACAGGTGTTCTTCATCATAAACATCACAAAAAAATTTTTACAGAAGAGGAATAAGATAATCACTTAATCACAGTAGAACTACCCACCTTCAAAGAACAAACAAGAAGAACAGAAACAACAGTAGCAGCACCAACCAGCAATCGCAGCAGCAACACCTACGAGTAGCTGCAACAGCAGCAGAAACAATGAAACCGAAGAAGAACAGCGACAACAACAACATAATGAAATTAATGGCAAAGAAACAAAGAACAAAGAACAAATATTTTGTTCAGGAGAATGAAATTTATGAGTAGATAATTTTCACATTCTCTCTCATACTTATAGGTGCTAAGAAGAAACAAAACGGGAGAATGAAATTTATGAGTAGAGAATTTTCACATTCTCTCTCATATTTATAGGTGCTAAGAAGAAAACAAAACCACCCCACTACCCAAGGAGAAGTTATTACAAGAAGTTAATACAAAAGTGGGGAACGTGCCCTAAAATCTAGGAAGGAGAAGATGAAAAGAGTAGCACGTTTTTTCTTCCCACTTTAATTAATCACCCAGTAGGAGGAAAAGGGGAAAATTGTATGTACATATTTCATCTTCCGCCACTTGTCAACAAAGCCACACGTGGAGGATAGGCGGTGGAAGATCCACGAGCGGACAACCCAGAAACCCATCATATCCAACGGACAAGGATCGAGGAGCACGGGAGTATTGTGACCCTGGGGAGTACCAAAAGACAATCCAAGCATTACTTTACCCCATCCCTAAGAAGATCAAAGATCTACGACTAGGGATTCTCTACCTGACGAAGACAAGACAGGGACAGAGAGCAGCTGTTTGGCGGGCACAAATATCCCCACCACCCGCATTTATTGCCTCTGAGAAATACACGCGTCAACCAGTCTGTGGGAGGACCGCGGACTACATTGCGCGGGCGAGAAGACTACGCAGAGAAACCATAGAACACAAGGATATCTGCGTAGTCGGCACAGAACACAAGAAGATAAGGTTCCAACGGATCTGAGAATGGACCCCATGGGGAACCTCTATAAATACCCCCCTCCCCCATGAGAGGGGGGATGGACGATCCAACACGGAGCGGAGAGATAAGAGAGAAATAGGAAGAGTAAGTAATGCCCCCACCTGCTACGCAGACCTGTTTAGATCTCAAAGCCATTCGGCTATTCTTGTAAACACATTTTATACATAGTGAAACACTCAATCTGTGGATGTAGGCCTTAGAGCTGAACCACGTAAATAATTGTCTCATTTACATTCATGCATTACAATTATCCACTCACAATTAGCACTCATATTTGCTCAATGTTCGCATCTATTGTAATAGGTTCACTACTTACTCTATTGTGTAGCCCTAGAACAAGGAATATGTGTGATGAGACAAGGAAGAGTCTTAAGACTCGGAACCTATGATTCGCTCAGTTCATATTACCCATCTAAAGCGCGGTTCGTATAGCTCAATGTTATTTAATCCGCGCACATTGTTTGTAAACACGGAGATGTCAGTTATCTTTGTGTTCACAGTGGAATCGGCAGATCTTGGTCAGTCGATTGGAAAATCAATTTCATGATGGGTTCCTTTAAATGAAACTCCTCTTTTAAGAAAATCTTGGACTATTAATTAATTAATTAATTCTGTTTTTCTTCGTCCTCCTCCTCCTCTAAAAATCAACATATGTACGTAGATAACGAAACCATGATTAAGCATTTTAACCCACATGTAGTAAGCATATGCGAATTTTAGGTCACATGACAAATTTAAGACACAAGTTATCGGGCAAATTCTTAACTGTGAGGCAGAATTTAATAAGGTCGCATTATAAATGATTCATAATGCACATATTGGTAAGATGATGAAAGATGAGCCCAATAACACAAAGTTCATGAACTCTTATTTTTCCTCAAACCTTCGCTCATGCTTTCATCTTGAATCTGATCATCAGCAAATTAATCCCTCTAAACCGGCTTCATCATTTTTTAGCTTTTTCTATCTTAAACATCAATTTTTTCTTCAAATTCGACAACTTTGATATGAGTAAACTAGTGAAAGGAAAAAAAAGAGTAAGAGATGGTTGTAAGACTTCTAAGTTCCCAGGGCAGCAGCAGCCGTAATGCCACCGTCCAATGTCCTCGTCTAACTATTCCATCTTTCCCATTTGATCAAAACCCGAAGGATTTTACCTACTCGTACATGTTGTGCCACAACTATAACAGTATGTTCGCAAATAGCAATTCATGAGCATCAAGCATTATCTATGGAAGATTTTTGTGCGTGGAATCAATGAATCGTAATTTGAAAGATCATGGGTTTAATTCTGTAACGCGCAACGTTAAAACACTAGTTTATACCTCGACAACAATCCTGAAAAACTCCAAATTATGATCACGTAGGAACTTCTTGCATACTACTTAAAAAAAGAAGAAAAAAAAAAAAGAAGAAGATGACTAGGTTATACAAATTATTATGACAGCATAATGTCTCCTAGTGTAATCGTTTCAAAAGGATTTGCTAAATCTGGCATGCGCTGAACTGACAATGATAGCTCTACTGATACTTCTTGCATAGTCGGCCGACTACTTGGATCACCGCGTAAGCATGACATTCCAACCTTCACGACGTACATTATTTCTTTCTTCAAATTATCAGTTGGTGCTCCAAGGCATGGGTCCAAGATATCTCTCAACCTTATATTTTGGGCCACCTTACTAGATGATGCAGATGAAAGAAGAATTTCGGAGAGCAATGTGATGATTTCAGATGGGTGGCTCCCCATAAGTACTTCTAAGATGATCATACCAAAGCTATAAACATCACATTTCTCAGTCACCTTCATCGTATAGGCAAGCTCTGAATATACCATTATAAAAAATACATGGAAGCGAATTAATTACTGATTTCAGAAAAATGGTACCTTGATAACAATAAATCACAAAAGTTTTAGTTGGAAGGCTATACCTGGAGCAACGTATCCGTAGGTTCCTGCAAGTGAAGTCCAATTTGATGAATCTGGTTTCAAAATCCTTGCAGTACCAAAATCAGAAACTCGAGCATCGTATTCAGAGTCCAACAAGATATTGTTGCCAGATATGTCTCTGTGAACTATTGCCGGAATACAATCATGGTGCATGTAAGCAAGTGCATCAGCTGTTCCCTTGATGAACCTTACCCTCTTTATCCGACCAAACTCCACAGCTTGTTCCCTATCGCATAAAACATTTTTTAAACTTCCCTTTTCCACGAACTCATAAACCAAAAATGATATCCGCCTTTCAAGATTAGAACAAAAACCGAAAAGTTTCACAATGTTCCGATGTCGGATTTCTGTCAATGCATGAATTTCACTTTCAAATGACTTAAGATCAGATATCTCAGAATCTTCATCTGACGAGTGAAGTTTCTTCACTGCAACAACTTGACCAGTTGACAATTCTGCTTTGTAGACGCTCCCATATCCTCCCGTTCCAATGCATGATTTATCATCAAAATCCTCTGTTGCTTCAATTATGTCTTCGAACACTATTTTCCCATCATAAATCCAAATTGAAAATAGATTTCTCCCGGTATTAGTAACACTAGGTAGATTTCCAGGAGCGACATTTTGTATGTATCTTTTTCGAAGGCGAAATAAAATGGCGAAGAGTATGAACAAAAGAAACAACGAAACGACCAAAGGAAGTAGGATTATCAGCACAATGTTATTATTATGCTTGGCCTCTTTTCTTCCAATAACGATCGAGGATTTGCATGGTTTGAAACCTCTAGTGTTATTACCACATAACCCTGGATTGTTCTTCAATGCATCGTATGTAGCATTATTAAATGCCTTGATGTTTGGAAGAGGACCACTCAGTTCATTGTACCAAATATTGACAGTGGTCAGGCTAATCATTTGATCAAATGAAGATGGAATCGAGCCAAAAAGCTTGTTGTGGGATAAATTTAGTGTTTGTAGTTTGCTTAGTTTTCCGAAAGCTGAAGGTATCTCTCCATTCAACTCATTGTTACTAAAATCTAACAAAATTTGTATGGAATCCAAGTTTCCAATCTGAGGTGGGATGCTTTCACTAAAGTTATTCATGCTCAAATTCAGAGATAATAACTTTGAACACTCTCCTAGTTGTTTGGGTGTTGAACTGTTGAGTTTATTTGAAGATAGATCGAGATACTGCAGGTGGGATAACTTGGAAATTTCAGAAGATAATCTGCCAGAAAGCTGGTTATTACTCAAATCTATCTGGATCAATGAAGACAATTTAAATAACTCTTTAGGAATTTCGCCTACTAAGTTATTTGAATCAAGAAAAAGCGCACTTAAAATCTCCAACTTGCCCATTTCAGATGGTATTCAGCCGGTGATATTGTTCCTTCCAAAAGCTAAGGTTGTCAAGTTTTGACAATTCCCCCAGTTTTTTGAGAGCTTACCATACAACATATTGTTATTTGCTGTAAACCTATGTAGATAAGGATACACGTGAAACGCCTCAGTTAGATTATCTACCAGTTCATTATTATCAAGCCCGAGTTGTCTTAATCTTGTGCAGTTTCTAAGGCTTCTTGGTATAGGACCAGTGAAATGGTTATCATTTGCCACAAACTCTTCAAGTGTTCCATTTTGACATAAATTTTGAGGTAAATAACCAGAAAAATTATTATTATTTAAATAAAGAAATCTCAACTTTGTTAGGTTGTTGAATTCTTTTGGTAATGAACCACTTAATTGATTTTCAAAAATAACCAAGAAAACTAAATTTCTTAAGTTTCCCATAGAAGCAGGGACTGATCCACTTATATTGTTTGTGGCTAACCCAAGACCAAAGAGAAAATATAAATTGCCAATTTCGTGAGGAATGGTTCCACTAATTTGATTTTTAGAAAAGTCTAAATATCGCAAACTTGTTAAAGATCCTACTTCTAGAGGAATGTATCCAGAAAAGCTATTCGAGAAAAAAATCAAGGTAGGCGAGTTTCGTAAGATTACCAATCTGGGACGGAATGTTTCCGAAGAGTTCATTATAGCTCAAGTCAAGACTAATGAAGCTGGAGAAAGACGAGAAATTGAAGCCCCGTAGTGTACCTTGTAAACCCAAACCTGATATATTCAATTCCGCAACACTTCCTTTGCTGTTACATGTGATTCCAAGCCACTTGCATGGACTTGTTGTACTCCCAGTTGAATTCATCTCCCAAGAAGAGAGGAGATTTTGGTTAACAAGGGTAGATTTCCATTTCAAAAGAGCATCTACTTCTAAATGTTGTTTTGTATGATATAATGAAGAAGAAGAACCATGCGCCAAAATAAAAACATTGTAAGATGAAACTAACAGTAATGCCAAAAGGACTAATAAAGTATATATCAGACACTTTTACTTGTTGCGACATTTTAATAGAAAACAGTTTTAGTTATCGGCTAATGATTTGCTAGTTAAGTAAAAGGGGTTCTTCTTATAATAAAATCTTGTTTCGTTTGAATTGGAAGACTTTTGGTTAAACTCCAGTCAGCAAAAGATGCAACCACAACCATCAAGAGGTCTTGGATGTGGATATCTGCTTCATATCAGTCTACAGATGCAAATGTCAACGCTTTGTGTGGTTGAGTATAACAACCAGGGTCTTATATATCTTAATTTTGTGTGAACAATAAGACTTTCGCCTATTCTGACTATTCAACTATTACTTTACAGTGATTTGTTTTACCGACAAGTCTGTCTCCGGGGAAGTTGGTTTTGCCAGTCATCTTAGATTTCCATATTTATAGTGCATGGAAGTGTTATAAAGAGAATTGGTTTTGTCACGACAATGGTCAACTTCTTGCAGTGGGGGCATAATTTGGGTCTGATAACAGGAGACAAAAGTTTCATCACAACTTGGAAATTTTCATATTGTTGACCGTTTGATGAGATAAGATTTAAGAGGCCAATAGGTGTAAAGGGAAATCTAACCTCCACCATGAACATATACTTGTTACTGTCAACACATATAAAGAAAATGCGGCAACTAAGAATGCAATTACTTTATATATCATACGGGTCGATAACTAGGACAGATAACATTATAAGTCGATTTGCAGTAATTTTCATTTTAACAAATTTCAGAGCTAATTTCTGAAGGAGCCAAAAAGACACGGCCTTCTTTCAAAGGTTGTTTTACGCGTTTTTTTTTTTGTTTTTTTTATTGAACTCGGAGATTATATTAAAAAACAAAGAAACTGAAAGTACAAGAAATGAAGGCTCACAATGCGATGAGAGTCTCTCATCAACCCAGCAGACAAAAAATAAAAATTATGTACAAAATTGCAAGAAAAATAAAATCCGCTAACATGGGGATCCCAAATAAGAAAACAATCCCAACTGATCAGCCAATTTCTAGATGAAAATGGGGCTGTCCCTCGACTCCTAAGGTGGGTTTATTGCATGGCAAACTGAATACAATCATCATAAAGTTATGACTCTGCATAAATTAAATGTTGCACTATATGGAAATGGCATTGAGACACAAGCACATCTATTCCTTCATTGTAAAATTGCTCACTATATCTGGTCAGCAATTATCCCTAACTGTTGAGCATGGGTTCCTAGTTCTAAGGAAATGCTGGCTGATCTCTGGCATCACTCGCATTTCTCAAGCTCTGGAAACTATATTTGGAGTCTCATGCCTGCGGCAGTTGTCAATACAATTTGGAAGGAAAGGAACTGTCATACGCTTGATGAAAAGCATCATCTCAAGACAGATGCTGAACTGGGAGTTGAAGCTTGTTGAAAGAGGTTAGGTCGTTGGCCACTCTCTCTCAGTTTTTTTTTTATTGATTTGAATTCATGATTTTTATTCCAGACTCGAACACACCTGTGTGTTTATAACGTACATATTACCTTCTTTTGTCAGTTACAACACAACATACACTTCATAATCTTACATGACTCAACAGACTCACACAGACAGCACCATAATGGACCAGTAGCTAACAACCCACCCCCTACCCCCCAACCCCACACTGAGCTTGGACCGCATGCAAGAAGGAAAACCTGACAGTAGATAGTCCCTTAGTAAAAATATTTGCAATTTGTTCTCTGGTAAAAAGAAAACGTAACTCCAAGGCCTTAGCAGCAACTAGTTCACGCACAAAGTGAAAGGAAATTTCTATATGCTTGTTGTGAAATATTGGATTGACAGTTAAGTAAGTGGCTCCCATATTGTCACACCACAAAATTGGAGTTATGGAGCTTGTAAGTTGCAATTCAGATAAAAGGATTGAATCCAGATCAACTCAGATGTAGCATCAGCCAATGCCCTGTATTCTACCTCAGTGATGGACCTAGAAATAGATTTTTGTTTCCTAGAACACCAGGATATCAAATTAGGACCTAAAGATATTGCTAGGCCTCTAGTAGATCTTCTGTCATGGACATCATCATCCCAATATGCATCAGAGTAAGCTTGGAGCTGCAAAGAAGAGTATCTCTTAAACTGCAAACCAAAAGAGATTGTGCCATGAAGATGTCTGGGAATCCTCTTAATAGTTGATCAATTGTCCATAATAGGAGCTTGCATAAATTGGCATGCTTTGTTAACAGCAAAAACAATATTAGGTCTGGTAATAGTTACATATTGCATAGCTCCAACAATGCTTCTGTACAACAAAACATTTTCAAAAGATGGTGAAGAAGGATTGTGTGAATTACCAGCAAATGGAGTTGCATATGGTTTGGACACACTCATTTGGTTTTATATAACAAGTTTGAAATTTATTGTCTATATTATAAGGGTCAATGGTGTTTTTTCCTTTGGACGGAGATCTACATTTTGGACACATAAAGGACGGTCCAGATTGAGATACATATTTAAGTTATTCAATTACATTTCTGGGACATAAATAATGGTCTAAATTGAGCTACATATTTAAGATTTTTAATCCACATTTTAGGAATATAAAGAAGGGTCCAGATTCATTCACGTAATAATTTTACTTAACACAATGAATTTAGATTTTTAATATCATTTATTTGAGAGTTATTCCTCCAATTTAATGTCAAACCGTTTCTTTTATTCTAAATTAACAACTCTATTCATCCTTTGCACAAATCTATTCTCAAAGAATGATTTTCTGTTGTTTTGGTTGATTGAGATAATTTTTGTTAGGTTTTCTCTTTAAATTTTTGTTTAAAATTAATGGATTCATGGTGCCTCGCACCTAATATTTGTGTCATTTATGCAGTTTGATTTCTCTTTGTTACTTTTCATTAATATTCTGTTTTGTTATCTCTATTTTGTTTTTACATTTTCAATCAAAAGATACTGAGCAGATATGATTGCTATCTATTCATTTTTATTCTTATATTAGGTTCTTTTTAATACCATACCATTTAATATCTATTTTTTTTACACTAATTTTTTTTCTTTTTGCTGGAAAGGAAATTGTCCAATTAGACTTTGACTTCTTCGGGCCAAAATCGAAGGATTTACATATATGGAGTGAAAATAAATGACGAAGAAAACAATGGTTCCATTGTTATGCACTTAACTTGGGTGAGGAAAATAACATTTTTAAATGTATTTCTCTTTGTTGTTAGAGAGTTCATACTCTTTGTTGTATTAAGTCGTGCATGTTCGTATTAAATGGATTAAAGTTTCTTGATTATGTATTTATGTAATTCTTCAAATTTTACAAATCATATGAAACTTGAAATTACATTTCTTCATATTTATAACCTTCTGATGGTTTACAAAGTGAGTATTTGTTTATCTTAAATTCTTCATGCATAGTCAAATAATGGTTATAAGTAGTTGACATCTAAAAATAGTTATTCTCTTAGAAGATCATCTTAAATTCTTTATACATAGCCAACCATCTTGTTAATCTTTTGAAATTTAAGAAGCCTCAAAACAAGCTACGAGGAACTTGCTTATTGAAACTCACATATAATCTTTCATTTCTTGAATTCAAGAGATTGTTTTTAAGAAATAAAGAAAGAGGTTTAGGGAGCAATACAATAATACAATTTTTTTTATGTGGGATGCGTCACTATATCTATATGTGTCGGGACTACACAAATTTTCATTGCATGCATTTTATCATAGATGCAAATGAAGAAGTTTTTGTATTTCAGAAAGGTACAAGTCTAATTTTTGCTAGAATATGTGGTTCATATGAACATATGTGATTTCGATGACTAAATTGTCAAGTTTTTTAAAGATTATATTGGTTTAAGAGAGCTTAGTGCATAGGAACCCATCTACATTTTGCATCTAATGATACCATGACTAATACGTGATCCATTACCTATCTTTTACTATGTGGATATCATATAATACTTGAGATTCTTTAATTTCATTGAAGATACCAACTAACCAAAGTCGGTACAAATATCTTACACTTTATTGAAGTTGATTTAAAAAATATTTTAATATTCAATTGTACTGACATGTTCATTTTATGCTATCAAATTATAAAATTATGCATGTTTTAGGTCTCTTATGTACTCTTAGGTCAAGGTGTAATATCAGTTCCATTTGCAAGTTTTCATACCATTGATATTTAGATTTGGGTCTCTTATTTACTTCTAGGTCTCAAACGCAAATGCTTTGATAAAGAAAACTCTCTTATACATGTATCGTATTAGAGGGGAAATTTCTTTTGTTTGGATATGCAATTTTATTTAATTTGAGTCTTTCACTACTTAGTTAAGACGATAAGATTCTATTAGTAATTTGCAAGGAAAAGCATATTTGGCATATGATATATGCAATATCATCAAGCGCGTCATTTTTCACCTCTAAGAAATATTCAAGGACGCTTCATATCACTAATACCCAAGGGAATCTTTGTAGGATTTAATGTTTTACATTTTATTTATTTTTAATTTTTTGTGTCGCTATAAGTTGGGCGTTTTTCATATGTTAGTTTAAACCATATATGTATAGGTGGCATTCTTTATTAAGAGGTTTCATATTACAGTATAACGTCTCTCAAACCTAGAATATTGTAGGGAATGATGACGTTTAATGGCCGTAAAATGACTCTCCTTAAATTATATTAACCCAACCGATTAACTTCATTTTTACCATGGGTTCGAGTATTACTAATGTGTAATATATACATTGATACAAGCACAAAGTCAATATTCGTATTTTAAAAACTCAGCGGTTCCAAAAATTAATGTAGATATAACACTTTTTAAGGATAAATGAAAGAAGGCTTCCCAACTCAGATTTAACTTTTTGAATTTTGGAAAAAAAATTACTAATTTTTTTAGCACAAAATGACAATCTATTTAAACGATGACTGAACTGTATTTGTAATATAGAATGCAATCGACAAGTTACTTTTATTCAAACCGGGAATTTCTACGTGTTCCCTCTTTGGACATTAGGTTTTCAAGTTTGTTGGTATTATTTGCAACAACTATGAAAGGATGGTTATCTCAATTGCTGTAAATGAAAATGGGTGCAAATCCTAGTGTACACACTTACATTGGATATCTTAATCACCAAAAAAATACTTTATGTTGTATATATGTCAGTGTACATCCATGTGGACATCCTAATCTCCATTTAACAATAAACCGATCATGTTGATGTTAATAATATCGATCAAAGCTTCGAATTCAGTTTGAGCATATTACAGTTCCCCCAAGTTTCTCACGCTCAACTCTTGGTAGACACGCAAGAAAGAAAAAAAATATAACCAACACAAAAACAACTCATAGCCCCGTGCCATTACAACATGGGTCATATCCTAGTTCTTGATAAAGGAGAATTCCATTTGAAGTATATTTTTCCTACATGCCCAAGAAAAAATGAAGTTCTCCTAAGTCTTTGATGGAAAACTCAGAACCCATTGCATGAATAAGAGTATCAACTGCTGAACAAGAGATTCTAGTAATTAAGATGTCATCAACATAGATTAGGATATAAACTGTGTTAGTAGAAGTGACTCTGTAGAACAATGATGTATCAGTCTTTGAAGATTTAAAGATACAATGAAGCATAAATTATCTTAATATATCAAACCAAGCTCTGGGATCTTGTTTGAGACCATACAAAGGTTTCTGCAGTTTGCATACATGAGTAGGAAGTAATAACTATTTAAGATAAACAATTTTTTTTAATACCATACCATTTAATATCTATTTTTTTTACACTAATTTTTTTTTCTTTTTGCTGGAAAGGAAATTGTCCAATTAGACTTTGACTTCTTCGGGTCAAAATCGAAGGATTTACATATATGGAGTGAAAATAAATGACGAAGAAAACAATGGTTCCATTGTTATGCACTTAACTTGGGTCGGAAAATAACATTTTTTAAATGTATTTCTACTGTTGTTAGAGAGTTCATACTCTTTGTTGGATTAGAGTCGTGCATGTTCGTATTAAATGGATTAAAGTTTCTTGATTATGTATTTATGTAATTCTTCAAATTTTACAAATCATATGAAACTTGAAATTACATTTCTTCATATTTATAACCTTCTGATGGTTTACAAAGTGAGTATTTGTTTATCTTAAATTCTTCATGCATAGTCAAATAATGGTTATAAGTAGTTGACATCTAAAAATAGTTATTCTCTTAGAAGATCATCTTAAATTCTTTATACATAGTCAACCATCTTGTTAATACTGAAATTTAAGAAGCCTCAAAACAAGCTACGAGGAACTTGCTTATTGAAACTCACATATAATCTTTCATTTCTTGAATTCAAGAGATTGTTTTTAAGAAATAAAGAAAGAGGTTTAGGGAGCAATACAATAATACAATTTTTTTTTATGTGGGATGCGTCACTATATCTATATGTGTCGGGACTACACAAATTTTCATTGCATGCATTTTATCATAGATGCAAATGAAGAAGTTTTTGTATTTCAGAAAGGTACAAGTCTAATTTTTGCTAGAATATGTGGTTCATATGAACATATATGATTTCGATGACTAAATTGTCAAGGTTTTTAAAGATTATCTTGGTTTAAGAGAGCTTAGTGCATAGGAACCCATCTACATTTTGCATCTAATGATACCATGACTAATACGTGATCCATTACCTATCTTTTACTATGTGGATATCATATAATACTTGAGATTCTTTAATTTCATTGAAGATACCAACTAACCAAAGTCGGTACAAATATCTTACACTTTATTGAAGTTGATTTAAAAAATATTTTAATATTCAATTGTACTGACATGTTCATTTTATGCTAGCAAATTATAAAATTATGCATGTTTTAGGTCTCTTATGTACTCTTAGGTCAAGGTGTAATATCAGTTCCATTTGCAAGTTTTCATACCATTGATATTTAGACTGGGTCTCTTATTTACTTCTAGGTCTCAAACGCAAATGCTGATAAAGAGAAACTCTCTTATACATGTATCGTATTAGAGGGGGAAATTTCTTTTGTTTGGATATGCAATTTTATTTAATTTGAGTCTTTCACTACTTAGTTAAGACGATAAGATTCTATTAGTAATTTGCAAGGAAAAGCATATTTGGCATATGATATATGCAATATCATCAAGCGCGTCATTTTTCACCGCTAAGAAATATTCAAGGACGCTTCATATCACTAATACCCAAGGGAATGCTGTAGGATTTAATGTTTTACATTTTATTTATTTTTAATTTTTTGTGTCGCTATAAGTTGGGCGTTTTTCATATGTTAGTTTAAACCATATATGTATAGGTGGCATTCTTTATTAAGAGGTTTCATATTACAGTATAACGTATCTCAAACCTAGAATATTGTAGGGAATGATGACGTTTAATGGTCGTAAAATGACTCTCCTTAAATTATATTAACCCAACCGATTAACTTCATTTTTACCATGGGTTCGAGTATTACTAATGTGTAATATATACATTGATACAAGCACAAAGTCAATATTCGTATTTTAAAACTGTCAGCGGTTCCAAAAATTAATGTAGATATAACACTTTTTAAGGATAAATGAAAGAAGGCTTCCCAACTCAGATTTAACTTTTTGAATTTTGGAAAAAAAAATTACTAATTTTTTTAGCACAAAATGACAATCTATTTAAACGATGACTGAACTGTATTTGTAATTTAGAATGCAATCGACAAGTTACTTTTATTCAAACCGGGAATTTCTACGTGTTCCCTCTTTGGACATTAGGTTTTCAAGTTTGTTGGTATTATTTGCAACAACTATGAAAGGATGGTTATCTCAATTGCTGTAAATGAAAATGGGTGCAAATCCCAGTGTACACACTTACATTGGATATCTTAATCACCAAAAAAATACTTTATGTTGTATATATGTCAGTGTACATCCATGTGGACATCCTAATCTCCATTTAACAATAAACCGATCATGTTGATGTTAATAATATCGATCAAAGCTTCGAATTCAGTTTGAGCATATTACAGTTCCCCCAAGTTTCTCACGCTCAACTCTTGGTAGACACGCAAGAAAGAAAAAAAAATATAACCAACACAAAAACAACTCATAGCCCCGTGCCATTACAGCATGGGTCATATCCTAGTTCTTGATAAAGGAGAATTCCATTTGAAGTATATTTTTCCTACATGCCCAAGAAAAAATGAAGTTCTCCTAAGTCTTTGATGGAAAACTCAGAACCCATTGCATGAATAAGAGTATCAACTGCTGAACAAGAGATTCTAGTAATTAAGATGTCATCAACATAGATTAGGATATAAACTGTGTCGGTAGAAGTGACTCTGTAGAACAATGATGTATCAGTATTTGAAGATTTAAAGATACAATGAAGCATAAATTTTCTTAATATATCAAACCAAGCTCTGGGATCTTGTTTGAGACCATACAAAGGTTTCTGCAGTTTGCATACATGAGTAGGAAGTAATAACTATTTAAGATAAACAATTTTTTTTAATACCATACCATTTAATATCTATTTTTTTTACACTAATTTTTTTTTCTTTTTGCTGGAAAGGAAATTGTCCAATTAGACTTTGACTTCTTCGGGTCAAAATCGAAGGATTTACATATATGGAGTGAAAATAAATGACGAAGAAAACAATGGTTCCATTGTTATGCACTTAACTTGGGTCGGAAAATAACATTTTTTAAATGTATTTCTACTGTTGTTAGAGAGTTCATACTCTTTGTTGTATTAGAGTCGTGCATGTTCGTATTAAATGGATTAAAGTTTCTTGATTATGTATTTATGTAATTCTTCAAATTTTACAAATCATATGAAACTTGAAATTACATTTCTTCATATTTATAACCTTCTGATGGTTTACAAAGTGAGTATTTGTTTATCTTAAATTCTTCATGCATAGTCAAATAATGGTTATAAGTAGTTGACATCTAAAAATAGTTATTCTCTTAGAAGATCATCTTAAAGTCTTTATACATAGTCAACCATCTTGTTAATACTGAAATTTAAGAAGCCTCAAAACAAGCTACGAGGAACTTGCTTATTGAAACTCACCTATAATCTTTCATTTCTTGAATTCAAGAGATTGTTTTAAAGAAATAAAGAAAGAGGTTTAGGGAGCAATACAATAATACAATTTTTTTTTTATGTGGGATGCGTCACTATATCTATATGTGTCGGGACTACACAAATTTTCATTGCATGCATTTTATCATAGATGCAAATGAAGAAGTTTTTGTATTTCAGAAAGGTACAAGTCTAATTTTTGCTAGAATATGTGGTTCATATGAACATATGTTATTTCGATGACTAAATTGTCAAGTTTTTTAAAGATTATCTTGGTTTAAGAGAGCTTAGTGCATAGGAACCCATCTACATTTTGCATCTAATG
Organism: Papaver bracteatum; assembly: GCA_023529315.1. Classification (NCBI taxonomy): domain Eukaryota; kingdom Viridiplantae; phylum Streptophyta; class Magnoliopsida; order Ranunculales; family Papaveraceae; genus Papaver; species Papaver bracteatum. The sequence continues at coordinate 763,742 of JAJJWX010004514.1, forward strand.
ATACCATGACTAATACGTGATCCATTACCTATCTTTTACTATGTGGATATCATATAATACTTGAGATTCTTTAATTTCATTGAAGATACCAACTAACCAAAGTCGGTACAAATATCTTACACTTTATTGAAGTTGATTTAAAAAATATTTTAATATTCAATTGTACTGACATGTTCATTTTATGCTAGCAAATTATAAAATTATGCATGTTTTAGGTCTCTTATGTACTCTTAGGTCAAGGTGTAATATCAGTTCCATTTGCAAGTGTTCATACCATTGATATTTAGACTGGGTCTATTATTTACTTCTAGGTCTCAAACGCAAATGCTGATAAAGAGCAACTCTCTTATACATGTATCGTATTAGAGGGGAAAATTTCTTTTGTTTGGATATGCAATTTTATTTAATTTGAGTCTTTCACTACTTAGTTAAGACGATAAGATTCTATTAGTAATTTTCAAGGAAAAGCATATTTGGCATATGATATATGCAATATCATCAAGCGCGTCATTTTTCACCGCTAAGAAATATTCAAGGACGCTTCATATCACTAATACCCAAGGGAATCTTTGTAGGATTTAATGCTTTACATTTTATTTATTTTTAATTTTTTGTGTCGCTATAAGTTGGGCGTTTTTCATATGTTAGTTTAAACCATATATGTATAGGTGGCATTCTTTATTAAGAGGTTTCATATTACAGTATAACGTATCTCAAACCTAGAATATTGTAGGGAATGATGACGTTTAATGGTCGTAAAATGACTCTCCTTAAATTATATTAACCCAACCGATTAACTTCATTTTTACCATGGGTTCGAGTATTACTAATGTGTAATATATACATTGATACAAGCACAAAGTCAATATTCGTATTTTAAAACTGTCAGCGGTTCCAAAAATTAATGTAGATATAACACTTTTTAAGGATAAATGAAAGAAGGATTCCCAACTCAGATTTAACTTTTTGAATTTTGGAAAAAAAAATTACTAATTTTTTAGCACAAAATGACAATCTATTTAAACGATGACTGAAATGTATTTGTAATTTAGAATGCAATCGACAAGTTACTTTTATTCAAACCGGGAATTTCTACGTGTTCCCTCTTGGGACATTAGGTTTTCAAGTTTGTTGGTATTATTTGCAACAACTATGAAAGGATTGTTATCTCAATTGCCGTAAATGAAAATGGGTGCAAATCCCAGTGTACACACTTACATTGGATATCTTAATCACCAAAAAAATACTTTATGTTGTATATATGTCAGTGTACATCCATGTGGACATCCTAATCTCCATTTAACAATAAACCGATCATGTTGATGTTAAAAATATCGATCAAAGCTTCGAATTCAGTTTGAGCATATTATAGTTCCCCAAAGTTTCTCACGCTCAGCTCTTGGTAGACACGCAAGAAAGAAAAAAAATATAACCAACACAAAAACAACTCATAGCCCCGTGCCATTACAGCATGGGTCATATCCTAGTTCTTGATAAAGGAGAATTCCATCTGAAGTATATTTTTCCTAAATGACCAAGAAAAAATGAAGTTCTCCTAAGTCTTTGATGGAAAACTCAGAACCCATTGCATGAATAAGAGTATCAACTGTTGAACAAGAGATTCTAGTAATTAAGATGTCATCAACATAGATTAGGATATAAACTATGTCAGTAGAAGTGACTTTGTAGAACAATGATGTATCAGTCTTTGAAGATTTAAAGATACAATGAAGCATAAATTTTCTTAATATATCAAACCAAGATCTGGGATCTTGTTTGAGACCATACAAAGGTTTCTGCAGTTTGCATACATGAGTAGGAAGTACCTTGTCAGTTCATCCAGGAGGTTGGACCATGAAAACTTCCTCAGATAGGTAACCATGAAGAAATGCATTTTTAATATCAAACTGGCTTATTTTCCAACCTTTGTATAAAGAGATAGAAAGAATCATTCTTATTGTGGTTGTTTTAACAACTGGACTGAAAGTATCTTGATAGTATATCCCTTAAACTTGGTTGTACTCCTTGGAAACCAATCCGTATTTGTATATGGCAATGGATTCATCTGCATTTCTCTTGATCCTGAAAATCCATTTACGTCCAATCACATTGTGAGCATAACTGAGGCTAACAAGTTTTCATGCGCCATTTTGAAATAAAGCATTGATCTCTTCATCCATTGCTGCTCTCCACCTTGGATCCTTAGAGGGTTCAGTATAATAAGAGGGAACAATTATATCTTCACACACTATATAAACTTCAGAGGAAAAAACTTTTGGTTTAATAATGCCCATCTTACCCATTTTAGTCATGGAATGATCATTGAATGTAACTACATGAACTGCAGTTCGAGAAGAAACTGGAGTAGATGAGGATAACTTAGAAAATTGGTTCAGATTATGTAGTGGAATAGTTACATAATTTGAGATCATAGAAGTGAAGTAGAAGGAGACTCAATATATACATTGGTTAATATTTCATGAGTAGTACTGGATTGCTGAAACAGATGTGCATATGGAAACTCTGACTCATTGAACTTAACATCTCTAGATATTATAATCTTGTTGGTAAGAGGATTGAAGTTGTTAGAGCACTGCTCGGTCGAACTCGCAAGCATTGCTATCTCAATCTTGTTTTTCAATTTTAGTGGCAAAAACTATAAGTATGAAACACATCCGCGAACTTTACTGTCTTCGGTATTCAATAAAAGCTTGTTTTTGCCACAACTTCTTCATACGAACTAGGAATGACCTCATTCTTTTTGCATTATTTTTATATTTAAATTATATTAACGATGGTGATGAGAAACCCTTTATTTAAATTAGTTAAGATTAGTATTTGGCCCTTCTATTGATTTTGAGCGTTTTGCTCCTTTTAGTCGCACTTTTTTCACTTCTCTTGGACTTGGGCACTTGGATATTTGGAATAATTCTCTTGATAGATATTTTCAGCACTTTGTAGCTCCTTTTTGGATGGTTCACCTAATATAGACAAATAAGAGAAAATAATAGTAATAATACGAATACATGTAAGAATAATAGCTAAAACAAGTATGGAATGGGCACTAAAATCATATGAATTATGCACTTATCAAATTCCTCCACACTTAGACTTTGCTAGTCCTCGAGCGAGAAAACGTTTACTCTTATCATGAATAACAGGCCTTTAAACCCCTATGTGTCCCTAGTGGACGAGTTATAGTCTCGTGAGGGTTTACAAGAGGTATACCCATAAATATCTTGCCTTGGAAGAATCCACTAAGGATATACACGAAGTAATACCTAAATAATTATCTTGCATAAGTTCTTTAGCAGAAAACATCCTACATACATTCCAATCATCACACATTAGCAATTACTTGCGTGTGACATTCAACATGATTGCAAAACTTTACTAAAATAGTAATCGTACTTTTTGCAACATTTATCACAACACTCGCATACTGAAATCACATGGATAGATAAGAAAATGGAAATATAAAAGTGAAGTGTGCAAATGTTTACTCAAGTGAAAGATGTTACCCACAATACTTGTGTGAACGTCGTCAAAGGATATGTATTTATAACGCATAGTTGAGAGAAGCACCCATTTAACTTGACCACATGATTATATACTCTAAGCGCATGTTTCCTTTTCAACAAGTATGCAATAGTTGCCTTGGATCATGCGTTTCACGCTTGTTTAGGCGACAAAGATAGGGACAACATTTAACGCATACTGCCACCCAAGTGTCAAGAACCTCATCAATAGTCTTTTTGACTTGCTATATAATGAATCTATGGTTTTTGTTTCATCGACCACATGATTAGATATTCTAAGAGCATGTTCCTTTTCAGCAAGTACATGATAATTTCCTTGGATCCTGCATTCCACGCTTGTTTAGGCAACGGAGACAGGGAAAACGTTTCAAACGTAATGATATCCAAGTGTCGACAAATGAAGAGGAGCCTTATATATTTTTTTATTTTATTTTGGGTCACTTTTTAAGAGTATAAGACAATTGTCTTATGGGGTTTTCATATAATCAACCAATGATTACCTTGATACAACATCCATGGTAGTATCAGGATCCCACCAAATCACTTTAGAGAAACATAAAACTGCAAAAATAAAAAGAAAGTGATTCAGTAATGATTAATTGCGAGGATGAATCCTTCAAACGACTACCATAGCTTAGTTTCGCATTCAATTATGAATGTATATAATTAAGGATTGACAAAGTGGAACTCAATCTATAGATGTAAGAACTGTTTCAACTTGAAAGGTTTAGAGTGTCATCCTAAATAGCTCATAAGTAACTCCAAAATGTGAAGTCTCAAGAATGCAATAAATCAAAGAGTATTACTTATATATATATATATATATATTAAATTTATATGCAAGCCAAACATGCTTAACTACTCCCCCACACTTAAACTCAACATTTTCCTCAATGTTCAAAACCGAAAATTCTGATTTCTGACATAACATCCCTGAAAAACTCGAAGACTGTACAAATGGGTAGGGAATTAGGAAAAAGATCCTAAAGGAAAGTTGTTCTCCTATATATATATTTTCTACAACGTACCAAAAGGGCACAGTGTTTCGATAAATTCTCTGACTTTTATGACCTCCGAACTGACTGACATGCAATCTGAAAAAGTTCTGGAAAAATACTGAAACTCAAATTTCCAGGCCTATCGCTCCAACTTAACAGACTCCGAATTCATATTTTATTTTTGGAAAATAAAGATATGTCTATCCTCTTTAAAATTTTGGGCAACCACTCAAATCGTGCTCCATATGAAGTCTCGAGAGCTATTTCCGTGCCAAGTGCGCAGTCAGAATTTTTTTGACGAGAATATCTTCGTCAAAACTTTCATTATAGATATAGGACTTTGTAAAATCTAAGATGGGAATGAAAGATATGATATGAAAAACTAAGAAAATTAAAAACAAAAGGAATAGAGATACAAAACCGATGGGTTGCCTCCCATGATGCGCTTGGTTTAACGTCATCAGCCCGACGTTATTTTTATCGTCCGTACACCAGCAATCTGAAAATTTGGTAATCCTTCCAAAATTGCAATCTGCATTTCTAATAATAGCTTCACAAAAGCATTAGCACAAAACATAAATATTGACGCTATCACTTTATTTAAGTTTCCCCCACACTTAGTTCTTTCTACACTCGGAAGTGGATAAAGAACATAGAATTCGGGAACTTCAATTGGTGAACCTGCACAATACTCGAATCAAACACATCAAGTGGTGGATACTTAGAAGCAAAATAATCCGTTAAAACTTTAGAAACACACAACTCCAATCCTAAGTGAGGTATTTTTCTAAAAGTTGGGTTAACAATTCTTTGAGAAGCTAGTTCAATTGGATGGAAAGGATCAATAGATATAGAATTATGCAAAGGATTAGACAAACCTTATTTCGGATCCTCATTAATTATCTCCAGTGAATTATTTACCTCAAGTATATCATGGTCCTCTATCGAACTATTATTATCAATCTCAATTGGGTCTTCCACGACTTAAATCAAATTGGATTCAATCTCAATCTCTATCTCTTCAACAATCTCGTCATCGGAATCAGAATCCTCCCAAAAAATTATAGTTCATTGGTGCAAATCCTAGGGTCTTCCGTATGAGTCTCCGACAAAGAGAAAATCGGGTCTACTTTTTGCAAATCAACCGGCCTAAAAACATTATAATATGGATGTTCATTGTAATGTTGATATGCATTTGAATATGTCACACCGTTCATAACAATGGTTTGGTCAAACCAAGGATCCTCCTTTTGAATAGGCGAATGATCATAATTATGATCCGGGGCTCGTATTACTTCATCACTATTATAAGAAAATTCCAAAGGTTTCTCATCTCCAAAATATTTGTTTTCGTCCTCAGAAATTTCAGAATTGGTTTGGTTTTGAGGCCAAACTTCTTCCTCATTCCCATTCCCAATGAGTTTAGCAGTTTGTTTCTTTATCTTTTCCATATTCCTTTGAAATTCTTGGCGTGATTCTGCAATCTTTTGTTGTGCCCATCCAAATTTTGAATGAATTGGTCCAACCCTTGTTGATGTTGCACTATCTCTTGGATCAGTAGGTCAATAAGTTCTTCAAAACCAACACTTCGATCACAATATTAGTTCCAGACCAATTATCCCATTTTTGAATAAGTAAATGATCATAAAAACGATCAGGAGTTTGGTTAGATATATTGAAGTAAGATTCAGTTGACTTATTGTTATCCACACTTATTTTATCATTGAGTGACTCCAATGTGGACATACTATCCTTTAAATGAGGCATAATCTGATCAATCTTCTGTTCTTGTTCAAGAGATAAATGATTATATGTACAACTATCCTCCCATCCTTGTGATTGTTCACTTACATGCCCGTCATAAGGTTGTTGACATGTATGAGAATATTTGAAAGGTTTTGTGGGATATTGATCATAGCAAAAAGCTTGGTTTTGATTATACCCATAAGATGATTGGTAGTTATTAAAATATTGAGATTGAAAACCATATGGATTACCACTGTTGTATGTGTAATCTTGTGTTCCATACATGTTATTTCCGTTAGGAAACATTAAGACTCACAAGAAACAGAAAAGTGAAACAAAAATCTAAAAATAAAAATAAAAACAAGCTAAACAAATAACACATCAATTAGCAACTGCTCCCCGGAAGCGGCGCCAAAATTTGATGCGTGTCGTTAATGCAACAAATTAATAAATATATTTCCCACTAATTAACTGGTAATATAGCGGTAGTAAGAGATAGTTCCTACAGAGAGCTGTGTAATTGATAGGTTATTTGTATTATCAAGAAAAAGTAGAATACAAAGGGGGGCTTTGGTTTATAAGATGAATAGAAAGACAATAATAAAGAAAATAGATGATTAAGGAATCCTTCGTCGTTACCAAGCGATTACTGGATTAGAATACTTATCTATCTTCCGTTAGAACCATTCATCACCAACCTTAGAATAGCAGGTACGCTTAGATATCCCCAAAACTCCTTGTATCACTAGATAACAGGTACGCTAAGTCACCGAATTCTATCCAACTGAGCCGCCTTGAGGTACGCTTACAAGGTGCAACTCGATCGAACACTTTAGGTTTTGTGAATTTAGGTTTGATACCAGTAGTTAAACTCAGTACGCTCGGTTCACTTACTGGTGTTGTTTCCACACACGATTGCATTACAGAATCCCTATGCAAGGTCTCATGTTTTCTACTTGTGTAGGAGATACACGACAATTACGGACCGTTCAACTCACTACTAGCAATAGAATGATCAATAGACTAATCTAGTTGCGCACCCAAATCAATCTAAGAATCAATAATAAAACCTAGATATAATGAAAACAAACGATGATGATTAAAACCTCAAATAAACTTGTATTATTAATAAAGCTTCACTCTTGGAATATTGAATTCATCCTTAATCAACTAAGGATTTAGCTACAAATATTACAAAGAAGATAATAATGATGGTTCCTCCCTAAAGGGGTAAACCCTAGGTTTTGATATAGAACTTTTGATATGATTCGACGATCGATATCCCTCTTTACATAACCTAATACCTTTTTATAGGTTTACATTTCTTGTTCTCCAAGTATTTAGTTCATTTCAAGAACCCAACCCGAAAACACGAACTAGCGAAACCAAACGTGGCCTTCGGATTTTCAAGGTATGCATAAACGTTTTACACTTGCTAAGTCCGCAAACCCAGTCTGCAAACTTCAAATTCCAGTAGATATTTTCAGAATTAAAGTATGAAACCCGTCCGCGAACTTTAATTTCTTCGGTATTTAATAAAAGCTTGTTTTGGCCACAACTTCTTCATCCGAACTCGGAGTGACCTCATTATTTTTGCATTATTTTTATCTTTCAATTCTCTTCAAGATGGTGATGATTAATCCTTGATTTAAATGAATTAATATTGGTCTTTGGCCCTTCTATTGATTTTGAGCGTTTTGCTCCTTTTCTTCGCACTTCTTCCACTTCTCTTGGACTTGGGCACTTGGATACTTGGAATACTTCTATTCATAGATCTTTTCATCACTTTGTAGCTCATTTTTGGGTGATTCACCTAATATATACAAATAAGAGAAAATAATAGTAATAATACGAATACATACAAGAATAATAGCTAAAACAAGTATGGAATGGACACTAAAAACATATGAATTATGTACTTATCAGACTTCAATTATACACATTTGGTATTTCGAGCCAAGTTTATCTCACTTATCTATTTCTAGAAATATGTGTTGGTAAGCTTTCTCTTTAACCAAGTTCATCTTTATTATTGACGAAAGTCAAAAGATGATCATGTGAAAATCTCCTTGTAATATCTTACATGATGTGTGTGAGACAATCATTTGATGTAGGCTCGGAATATTTCGTATTTATCATTCGATCACTTGAAAATTGCTTTGAAGCTAATAGTTTGTGTGAGACATCTATTGTCGACTTCCAATAATGTTTCAATGAAATGAGGGTTTAGAACATGTAACCATGATTGTATATAAACATAGTGTGTATTCACATTTGTGTAAAGTTCAAAACCGGAAACCATGGTATGCGTACCTGTACGCATACTGGTTGGTGGTTAGAAGTCCTGGAACTAAGTATGCGTACCCGTACGCGTACTGGCGGATGTATAAGTTCCGTGAATTTTTGTTCCAATTTGGAAGTGTAAAGTGGTATGCATACCCGTACGCGTACTGGCGTAACCAAACTCAGTCCGTCTACTTAGGTACGCGGACCCGTTTGCATACTTAAGTAGGTTATTTTCTAAAATCGGTTTGTTCATGAACCACTACACCAAAACCCCATATTTACCACGTTTATAATCGTTGCTAATAATTTCAGCAATGCTTATGTACGTTGCCCACACGGCATCACAAATATTTAGCAATGTTTACATCTGTTGCTTAAAATTAATAAAGCAACGGTTCATACGTTGTTTCATCCGTTGCTTTAATTAGGTTTAATGCAACGTATAATTTTATTTAAGAAACATATATATACGTTGCAAAATATGCTATCAGAATAAAAAAATATATAAAATCTGCATTGGTATTTCCAAAATTCCAGTATTACAAATGATATATAGAACCCTCACCTGATAATAAAAATGCTACAAAGATACTATCACTAGGTTGTTGCTCCAAGTAACTTCACAGTACTTGTTTCTAGATTTAATGATATTAGATGAACAAGAAAATAGTGGCACACTATAGGACTTGACCAAGTTTCAACTAGCCTAACCATACTAACTTGAAAAAACAAACATAGATGGTACAAGGTACCTAGATTCTTTTTCTACTCTTGACACAATGACATGATGTGAAATGATCCAATCCATCCATAACATCACCAGCTTCATACCATCTTTTCTGCAAACAGAACAATCAAATGTTCATTCCAAGACATAAGAAAATGAGTATAAATCTATTCAAAGAGGGAGATCCATTTCTCCATCACTTGCAGGAGGTGCGGTGGCTAACAAGAAGAAAAAACAATGAATTAGCTAACTAGATCACTATGAGATTAGCACTACTATAAACCTAGGGAGGTTGTCCTATCTACAAATCTAGATTGTACCTTAGAAGACCCCACGACGTCTTAGATATGGAGGGAGTATTAAGTTTAGACAGATAGTTTTGGCGCTTTTTTTAAGCACCACAGAAAGGCGTGCACCCGCCGCTACAAGAGTCACTTCAAAACCTTACACAAGCAAGGGCCGAGAAACTCGAAAACAAACAAACCTTTAGACCGAAATTCTCTTCTCTCTCCTTCAGTCGAAGTTGGCTCCAAAAAGACTCCAGTCGATTCAAATTTCAAACCTCAAATCCCAGTAAACAAATCCGCCAAAAATCGAAATTGTATTACAGAGATTCTGAATCTTGGGCCGTGAACACAAATCAAATTCATTTATTTAGATTTTTTTTTTCCTTTCTCTTCATACCCTAGAAATACAAGGGAAAAAAAAAATCTCCAAATCATAGAGGAAAATTGATTCTCATCATCATGGATCAAGGTAACTCGTATGAAGAAGCTCGGAAACAACGATTAGAAGATAATAAGAGACGATTTCAGGTCCCTCCATAAAATCCCTAATTTCTCTTTTACACATTTTGATTCATTTCTTACATTTTTGTTACGTTTTGATTGTTCTTTTTTATGTTTGAAGGAATTGGGTATTTTCAAAATCGCCAACAATCTGAAAGATGTTACAGAAAAGGAAAAGGTAAGTTTATTCGAATGCGATTAACTGCTTAGTATGATTTTTTTTGTTTGATTCTCATTTCTTCTTTTGCTATAGTGAAAATAACATTTGACTCCGTTGTAATTATGAAGGAAAATCAAGCTAAATTGCAACTCCTAATTAACCTTGATTTAAGTGAGAATTGAGTTGACAGGAAAATTTTAGGTGATTTTTGTAACTGAAAAAAAAAACACATAAGGGAAACGTAACAGAGAGAATGATATGATAATCATCGAAATCAAGTGATTAATATTTCAGAGATTGGAATGAATGCATTCATGGTTCGAATTTATCCTTTTCAGAGATTTGATTCTCAACTGGAAGGTAGCATTAGATACAACTGAGTGAAACTGGGTTTCTTTTCGGAGCCTAATAAACTGTAAAAGGTTGTAATGGGCTGGGCTTCGCTCACGATTTATCAAGAATCTTCATTTGGGGACCCCTTGCATTTTTGGGGGGACCTTTTTTTTTTTTGGGTGTACATCAGATTTTAAATAAGGGCTGCCCATATCAAAAATATTTTATAATACCTAAACTGCCCTTTTTAAAAAAATTGGGTTATGATTAGTGAAATGATTAAGTAAATATAAATTAGTTAAAATAAATTAAAAGATGGTTTTTTTTTAAAAGAAGTAGAATTTTGTAGAGAGTAAAGTTAGAGGGGATGAAGGAGAAAACCATGGAATTTTATTTTATTTTTCTAATTCACTAAGCATATATGTTCAAGTGATGAAAACTCGTCTAATTCTTCATCTCCATCCTCTCCTAGAGTATTTGTTAATCTTCACAATGATACGGATATGATTTATTTGTTAGATGGTGAATGTATTCTTCCCCAAACTCAATCTCAAGATGAAAATGATGGATTTTATCAAGGGAAAATTAGGGGGAGACCCAAAAAAAAAATATTCTCATTGTCAAGCCCACAATTAATTTTTGGTACGGTGACACCCATAATTATTTGAAATTATTAATGAATCAATACATAACTCGTTATGCATACTATCTTTTCAGGCATAACTCGTTATGCAGCCTAATTTTTCAAGGGTATAATTGGAAGAGCAACTTGGACATAACATATCTAAAAATCCGCGCCTTAGAATTTTACAAATTTTATATCGTTGGAAATCTTTTTAAAAGAGCTATGCAACGAGTACAAACAAGAATATCAAAATTTTATTTTTCACGAAAAAATAGGAGGTGATCCTCATTTTAGGGAAAATTTTCGAAAACTTGATACATAACCATTATGCAGTCATCAAAAACGATGCATAACACATTCTGCAGAGACGCATAACGAATTATGCAACCATTTTCTCCCATTTGCATAACACATTATGCATTTGGATAACAGAGTTATGCATCTATAACAAGTTATATTACCATTTTTTTGGTTGATTTTAGTGCGTACATAAAAAAAATTGATGCATAATGCAGTATGCATCCATATTTACGGATGCATATCTGGTTATGCATCTAATTTATCGATGCATAAAAAATTGTGCAACAACTTTCTCGATGCATAACGCATTGTGTCGTCATATTTTCGGATGCATAACAGGTTATGCATCCATTTTCTTGACTTCATAAGATGTTATACATATATTATTATAGGTGCATAACGTGTTATGCAGCCTTTTTTTTTGTTGGTTTCAATACTAACAAAAAGTAGCTGCATAACGTGTTATGCAACCATTCTCTGTACTGCATAATAAGTTATGCAAAAAAAAAAAATGGTTGCATAATGTATTATGCAACCATTTTCGGGATTGCATAACAAGTTATGCAACTAATTTTGTAGATGCATAACAGGTCATTATCCCACAAAACGATAAAGACATATTTAATCATCGGCGAGATTGCTAATGTGTAAATGATGAGAAACAAAACACCCAGCAAGTAATCTTTGTGCTTGATCCCATCCAAGAAGGTGCTGGAGTATACATAGAGTGGACATGTTCCTACGTCTCCATAAATCACTCCAACACTCTGGAATGCCAATCTCAGTGTCGTCTTCCAGTCCAACTGTTACATATATACGAAATAAGCAAACATCAAGATCAACAAACTTTGCAGAATTAGTTAAAATGTTATAGGAGCTGCTAGTTAACGGGGCAAACCTTATTCTTATGACCCGGTTCATTAGAAACTTTTCCAGCTTCCATGTTCATTGAATCTATACGGCCAAGCTTTCCCCAGGAAACCTTCCGTTCTTTCAACCCCTTCTCGACTTGTTCAGTCGTTGGCGCTGCATCTCCGATCTCGTTACTCTTATGATCAAAGTCTTCCATTTCAGAGTTTTTGTCACCAAGTACAAATCTTTGTTGTTTCCAGCAAGTTCCCATCAATGAAAGTTGCTTCTAGGTTAAGAGTTAAGACTTGTGTGATTGAGAAAGGTGCTCATAGTACGAGACTTCAATTCCAATTCCGATTCCGATTCAAATTCCATATCCTCGTACCAAATTTGTTGAGAACTCAACAATTTACAGGGCATCAGTATCAACACCATCGTTAATTTCATCAACTTGGTACTCATCGTTAATCCCTAATCTCCGGAAAACAACAGAAGCATCACCGTCTCGATCTGATTCAAACCCATCTGTTCTTCTCAATCTTAAATCTTAAATATCCCACAACCCCATGAATCACTCCCTTTTTCTGAGTTTTAGGTGCCGGTATAGTGGAGAGGAAGAAGGAAAGGAATAAAAGATGAAGAAGAAGAAAAAAAGACAGAAACAGATTTTTTTTAATTTTGGGTTTGGGAATAAATTATTCCCCAAAAAATGGGTGCGCGCCTTCAGATTTCTGGGGGTGGGTTTCTCTGTAGAAAAATCAGTGAGAATGGGTCTCACTGTAGTTTTCACTTTTATCAACCACAACCCGAGGAAGAGTATTTGGGTGTCCAGGTATGATCCAAACTTAGCTAATGTTGGTTGAATTGCTCCAAATTTTCCAACCAAATGTGATTTTCTGATATAGTTCGGTTACCTTATGTGAAGAACAGGTAACCGAACTCACCTGAAAGTGTAGTTCGGTTACTTTGTGCAAACACGCAGGTTACCGAACTTTATGTTAATGGAATTTCATCGATTTCCAGAGTAAGGTTCGGTTGTTTCGCAACCAATTAACCAACCGAACTTAAGGTAAAAATTAGATTAACTTTCTGTGAGAAGTTAGGTTGTTTCGCAACCAATTAACCAACCTAACTTAAGGTAAAATAACATTTAACTTTGTGTGGAATGTTCGGTTGGTTCAAAAAAAATAATTAAAAACCGAACTTTACGTAAAAAATATATTTAACTTTGTGTATAAAGTTCGGTTGTTTCGCAAACTTGATTCCAACGGCCCACCTAACCAAACTTATGAAACCCAAAAATAATTGGACTCCCAGAGTTATATTCGGTTACCTAGATAAAATAAAATGTAACCGAACTCTTTACAAGATATTTGTTCGGTTATATGTAAATTGGCTCTGTCAACCGAACTTGTAGTTCGGTTGCCGCGATAAAATTATATTGTTACCGAACCTTATTGTGATTGCAATTGATATTGTTCCATTTCTTGTAGATTGAATGCCAACCTATACCAATGGATGATCAACCTTCTTCGGTTGATATGTTGTTCGAAGATACATCCCATCACTACGTCAATGATTTGGTATTTGACGAACCTATTGATGCGAAGAATTAGTCTAGATAGCATGCGAAGAGAGCCATGTGCGTATTAGTTTTGATTGGAAAAGAAAGCAAAACTCATTTTCAAATGGTTTGTGAGAGAAGTGGAGATCCATATGCTAGTAACAAGAGGAAGGGTTATGTGTATAAAGGAAAGATGACGAGGAAGAACACCGCGTGCTCAAATAAAATTATATGTCCGTTCAAGCTAGTATTTAGTAAGTCCAAACAAAGGAAAGGATGGGTTCTATCTATGGATAAGGTGGTAGGTCATCATAGCCATCCTCGTCCGGAGGATCTTGAAGGACATGCAATGGCCGCAAGGCTCACTCCCCAGGAAATGGAGAAAGTAGCTAAATATAGAAGAATGCATATTTCACCACTTGGTATGCTTCGCTTGTTAAATGATGATAACAAGGATAATGTATCATCTTTGTACACCATTTATAATGCAATTGAGACAATTAAAAGGAATGAATGGAAGGATAGAAAAGTCATGCAACAATTGTTTATGTTGGCTCAAGAGAAAGGCTACGCCGTTCAAAAGAAGTTAGGTCTTGAAGAAGAAATAACTCATCTCTTCATTGCTCATTCGAAGATTGTTCAACTGGCCCAATGCTTCCATGAAGTTATTATAATGGATTGCACTTACAAGACAAACAAATACGAGATGCCATTGTTGAACATTGTTGGTCGTACATCGACGAAGTCACCTTTTAACGTTGCTTTTTGTTTTCTAAAGGACGAGCAAGAACCAAGTTACACTTAGGTGCTACAACAATTGAAGGCAATCTACCGAGATGACGATATCCCTGGGGTTATAGTGACGGATAGTGAAGTAGAATTGATGAACGCAATACTGAGAGTCTTCCCATTGGCACATAATATGCTTTGTACATTTCATATATGGTGCAATGTGATGAATAGGTGCAAGCCTCAACTTTGTCCACCTAAGAGGAAAGCATTCGAAGAGATTAGTAAGCTACCGGAAGATGAACAAGGTTGGTTTGATTTTGTTCCTCTGCCCCTAATCAAGAAAAAAAAAGATATTAGATTAACCGATAAATGATTGACTAAATCAGAATTCTGTTTCAGGGAAAAGTTCGGTCAGTACAATTTTTTTGCGAAACAACCGAACTCCAAATTATATGAAATTAGGGAGGAGTTCATTTTGTCATTTATCTTGCGAACAAACCGAACTAAACATGTGTCCAAATTATAGGAAATTAGGGGTGAGTTCAGTTAGTATATAGTTTTCCAAAAATTGCGAAACAACCGAACAAAATTCACAAAGTTCGGTTAAATGACCATTCAAAAAATTGGTAAAATTAGAATAGTTCGGTCGCATTGGTTTTTTTTTTCCTAATGTTTTGAGTTCGGTTACGAAATAGTTTTAAAACATTTTGCGAACTAACCGAAAAGATTGGACAAAGTTTCGTTAACTGAGAACTAAAAATAGTGACTAAATTATGAGAGTTCGGTTGCAAGGGAAATTTTTTTCGTTTTGTAAAATGGGCAGAGTTCGGTTAGGAGATGGTTTTCGAAAAATATGCGAAACAACCGAACTCCAATTTCGGTTACATAATGTTAATTCCTATTCAACCGAACTGTTCTTCGTGTTCTTCCTTTCACGAAGTTCGGTTAACAAAATAGGGTTTCTGTGAAATGCCTCCTAACCGAACCCAGCACTGTAACTTACATTCGGACCCTATTTTGATGATTTCTATTCAATTAAACGAATCAAAATCAAATTAAAAATAATGGGTTTGGTTCAAAATACTTGCGGATCTTTCCCATTACAGTTTCAGGGCCGATTTGGTCTTCACCTTCCGGTTCCACTTCCTTGTCAATCTCCAATTCACTTGGCTGATTTGCTAGATGTCCTAATGGGGGAACTTTTCCTGGGTTTCTTTTGGTTTGCTTTCAAAGAACCATTCTTATACTCGATTGATTAATCGACGATGAAAATTTTATGAATCGACGATTAATCGATGAAAACGATGTTGAAATGGGGAAGAAGAGAAGAACAAGAGGGGGGAGAAGACTAACTCCTCAAAACTCTTTCTGTTTTTCTAACTGATGACCGGCTAGGTTTTTTTGTTTTTTAATTAGATTAGGTTAATTATGGTTATTAGGTTAGGGTTAATTTCAATTAGAGTAAGGGGCAAATTAGTAATCTCAGGATTTTAGGACATCCCTTAACATTAGACGGTGGGGTGCCTTAAAAAACAATGGCCCCCCAAAAAAAATATACTGGTCCCCAAATGAAGATTCTTTGTCAAACATCAACCCTTTATCATTAAAAAATAAATAAAAAAATCTTGTCTTCGGGGCCTACTCAATTTTTTAATGACAAAATCAAGTCACTATGTGATAAAATCAGTAACCCCTTAATCCTTATCCATCGTATTTTTATCATAGAAATAATTCCCTTACTTCATTTGTGTTAATAATAATAATTAGACTCTAATATTAATGATTAGTATTTAATGTCAATGATTATTGGTTAATTTCAATGATTATATAGTCTTAATTCAATCACAATTATAGTTAGGATAGGGTTTGTTAAAGAATAAGAAATTAGGCCTCTGAGATTTGCTGAAATAATAGATATTTAAGGTTTGTTAATACATATGTAGACTTCTAAACGAAGTTTAATGTCCTTTTTATAAGTTGAATTTGTCA
The DNA here is from genome assembly GCA_023529315.1 of Papaver bracteatum. Taxonomy (NCBI): domain Eukaryota; kingdom Viridiplantae; phylum Streptophyta; class Magnoliopsida; order Ranunculales; family Papaveraceae; genus Papaver; species Papaver bracteatum. The sequence continues at coordinate 780,381 of JAJJWX010004514.1, forward strand.
AAAAATTGAATTTTTACAACCTACAGATACTGACCAAATGAATGGTTCGAATGATAACTTGTCAGCCTAACCTAAGTTCGGTTGACAAGTTATCAGCCGAACCTAGGGTGTTCTTCGTATATTAAGAATACCCAGAGGTTTGGCAGATAACTTGTCAGCCGAACCTAGGTATATTTTCAAAAAAAAACATAGGTTCGGCTGACAAGTTATCAGCCGAACTTCACTCTGTAACTGACGAATTTAATTAGGTTCAGCTGACAAGTTATCAGCCGAACTTCACTGTATAATTGATGAATTTAGGTTCAGCTGATTCGAATAAAAAATTGAACAACCGAACTAATTGTGTTTTTTAACAAAGTGAAATTCGTCTATCATTTTCATGTTTAATTATCAACCGAGATATTCTTCTGAAACATAAAAAAAAAACGAAGAACAAAGATCTGGGTTCCAATATGCAGATCTGAAGCTAAATCTCTTTGCATAACATTTCACATGACTCATTTATACTTGTGATTTTAATCAATGATCAAAGATTTATGAATCAATAATTAATCACCGACGAAAAATAAATTTAAAATTGTTTGATTAATGATTAAATTAGGTTAGGAATGAAAATGATTTTATGATTTTGGATTTTATGTATATGTTTTAAACTTAGGTGAAGGGTATTTAAGTAATTTAAAATAACTAAGGGTAACTTAGTAATCTACACATTGCTAGGACACCCCTTATAAACCCACCCAAAAATAGAAAATTGGTTTTGTATGCCTCAAAACGTTTGAGGATGCTTCAAAAGAGGTTTTTTTTATAAAAACAAATCATATCATGATCGACAACTAGTGTGCATTCCTCGCCTCAGAGTATACACATTGTCCGGAGTCCCACTCTCCCTCGCCTCGGCGCACAGCTTGTTGCCCGACTACCAATCAATTATGTGTAAAACTCTTATTGCTTTTAATAAAAGCCCTAGTGGCAGTATTTTATAATAAAATAATAACAAAATGGGTACCTATCTCAGCTGGTCATCCCCATTCCACAAAGGTTTTATGCGCTCCAGGAGGTCCCAGGTTCGAGTTCCAGATGACGCAATATTGCAGAATTTGACATGGAATGTAGAACACGATATCTTCACCATTTCGATTTGGCCTGCAAAACAAAACGAAGGTATTACTTTTCTTGGGAAGAAGACAATATCAGACCTAAAAAAAAAATTATGGGGCGAAATCCTAGTTAGAAATTCGGAACACGGCATACGTACTAGTATTATACGGATTCGTAAAAATAAAATTCAGTCAAAAATCCGGTCGGCGATTCGTAATTCGGTAGTAGTACGTAACGGAATACATACATGAAGAGGTGGGTGATTGTTGTTTTAATAACTCGATGAGACTTTTTCTCTATTTTGGCACAAGAAAGAGCTCATTAGGAATATCTCATATGTAGGTTTATCGTTTGAGACTTCCCGGAGACTATCACGATTCTACTCATATGGCTTTTGTTGAGTTCATATTCTTCTCTAGGTTTCGTACATTTTTTTTTCTTTTCTGGTAAAGGTGTTATTTTCTTGTTAATTTATCTTATATCTAGCAAATTACAAACTTAGAGATGAGTTATAAGATTGGTATCTTTTTATTTTCCGAACAGAAACAAGTAACCGGTTACTTCAAATTCGAGCTACTACAAATGTAGTCTTGATTGCGATTATCCTGATTTATCACTTAGTATGAACTTCTAGGTCCCTGAATCAGTTTCATACAACTTGAGAACGCTCAAGTGAGATTATTGGTTTTGGTTTCTACTACATCACCACTAGTTCAGTATAGTGCCTACTTTGTTTTTGGTCATCTATATCAAATGAGCTTTCTTATAAGGTGCAAAAATGTTGCATATGCTCTTTGCATTCTTATACCCCCGGCCCTTATACGTTATCTTGTCATGTAAATGTTGGATATTTTCAATATTGTTTGCCTCTATCCGGAGGGGTAACCACTCTCAGTTGTGTTCGACCTTACCAGAAATTTCTATCGACATGTCTCTTCCCATAGGGTTTTCTTCCAAACAAATATCATTAATGGATGCATGTTGAAAGCGTCTGTTTGAGATTAAAAAACATCTCCAAAAGACATGAATTCCTCTTTAAATAGCGAAGGCTTTCTCCCGTTTCAATTATCAAAAGAAAAAAAACTCTTTCTCTCTAAGCATCTTCAGAATCAATTACAGTGTGTTCTTGGTTGGGTCAAGGGAGTATAACCTTTGAATCCAATAACATTGTGAGGGATTCATTCTATCCTGAAAGAAATATTTCGCTGACCGACTGTAGTCGCCAATTATTTGGGAATGGTCGAAATAATTGCTGAAAAGAATCCCAAGACCTTGAAGCTCCAGTGATACACCATTCTTTTCGTTCTTTGTTTTCATCCTCTAGTACCCTATATTTTCCAACAGCAAATTGATATGAAAGTGGTCATGGCCATGGCCGTGTAAAGTTCTAAATACAATCTAAAAGTATTTAGAGTGTATTGAGAGTTATATAATATTAATATACTTTGGTACATGTTGTAGAGGCGATTTTTGTGAAAGACTTTAATGCATACCTTATAATATGAATCAGGTGGTGGTGAATATGATTCTCCAGAGTATCTTGTTAAAAGTAAATATAAGTGCTTACAGAATGTTGTTTATCTGATGTAATGTATAACAGAACCATTACTGGCATCAGTGAATTCTCGAGAGGAGCTACTGCTTCTATCATAAACTCACTGTTTGATGAAACAACAAGTTCAAACCTTAAACCAAAATTATTTTGGTGCAGTCATTTATTTTTCATTAGCACGTGGTTTTAAAAAAAAAAGTAGAAGTTCTGACTATATTTACAATTCTTGAACGGCGAAATATGCTGGTAATTACGAATTTAGAACAGGAAGTATCAACTAATCACTAGTTTTTGTTATTGCTTGTACATCATTAAGTAAGAACTTTTAAGTTTTTTTATTTTGTCAAAAAAACAATGTGAATGATAAATTACCTTTCATATTGGGCTGATTACTTGGTAAGCAGACTGTGATGTCTGAACTTACAAAAGCGTTTGCAGTATGCATACGCTGCTTTGACTGAAGTTAACTTCACCAAAACCAGGATTTTCTCACAGTGTAGCCTGTCACAGTTTATTTTTCAGTCACTGATATACCTGTGATAAGTCTTGTAACAATTATAACTGTTGCTAAATTTTGTAATCGTGATAATGAATCTAAATATTTAACTTTTTTACTAGTCACAATTATATTTGTTGACAATTATCCAGACAATCACAATTATAATCTAAAATGATGTTTCCACCCAAAAATTCCACCACATCTAAAACAACCCCGAATTAATCACTCTTAGAATTTTGGTTGTCACTACTTTCGCAACAGTTATACAATATAACAATTTTATTTAATTTTAAAATATCAAATTTTTTTTTTTTTAATTTTTTTAATATTAGAAAAAAGGATCAAGACTAAGTCAACAAGTCATGACTTTGTAAGACATTTGACTTGGACAAATACCAACCTTTTCTCTCGATTTTCTCGACAAAACCACAACAAAAATTTCTGCTTCTTCCGAACGCTGTGAAAATGACCATACTACCCTTATCGGAATAAGTGCAATAAAAATTCAAAAGACCGTGAAAATGACCATATTACCCTTACTGGAAATAAATGCAATAAATATTATAGAGATTGTGAAAATGACCAGAATACCCTTATTGAAAAATAAATAAAGTAAATATTACGGATTGTGAAAATAACCATATTACCCTTATTGGAAATAACTGCAATAATTTTTATGGAGACTGTGAAAATGACCAGGCTACCCTTATCGGTAATAAATAAAGTAAATGTTACCGATTGTGAAAATGACCATATTACCCTTATTGGAAAAAAGTGCAATAAATATTATGGAGACTGTGAAAATGACCATGCTACCCTTATCGGAAATAATTAAAGTAATTCTTACATACTGTGAAAATGACCATATTACCCTTATTGTAAAAAAGTGCAATAAATATTATGGAGACTGTGAAAATGACCATACTACCCTTATCGGAAATAAGTAAAGTAAATGTTACCGATTGTGAAAATGACCATATTACCCTTATTGGAAAAAAGTGCAATAAATATTATGGAGACTGTGAAAATGACCATACTACCCTTGTCGGAAATAAGTAAAGTAATTCTAACGGATTGTGAAAATGACCATATTACCCTTATTGGAAATAAGTGGAATAAATATTATGGAAACTGTGAAAATGACCATACTACCCTTATCGGAAATAAGTAAAGTAATTCTTACAGACAGTGAAAATGACCATATTACCCTTACTGGAAAAAAATGCAATAAATATTATGGAGACTGTGAAAATGACCAAACTACCCTTATCGGAAATAAGTAAACTAATTCGTACATACTGTGAAAATGACCATATTACTCTTATTGGAAAAAGTACAATAAATATTATGGAGACTATGAAAATAACCAGACTACCCTTATCGAAAATAAGTAAAGTAAATATTACAGACTGTGAAAATGACCATATTACCCTTATTGGATATACGTGCAATAAATATTATGGAGACTGGGCAAATGACCAAACTACCCTTATTGAAAATAAATATAGAAAATATTACTGAAAATGACCATATTACCCTTATTGGAAAAAGTGCAATAAATATTACAGCCTGTGAAAATGACCATATTACCCTTATTGGAAAAAGTCCAATAAATATTATGGAGACTGTGAAAATGACCAAACTACCCTTATTGGAAAAAGTGCAATAAATATTATAGACTGTGAAAATGACCATATTACCCTTATTGGAAAAAAGTCCAATAAATATTATGGAGACTGTGAAAAATGACCAGACTACCGTTATCGAAAATAAATAAAGTAAATATTACAGACTGTGAAAATGACCATATTACCCTTATTGGAAAAAAGTGCAATAAATATTATAGAGGCTGTGAAAATGACCAAACTACCCTTACTGAAAATAAATAAAGTAAATATTACAAACTGTGAAAATGACTAAACTACCCTTATTGGAAAAAGTGCAATAAATATTACAGACTGTGAAAATGACCATATTACCCTTTATTATAAATAAGTGCAATAAATATTATGGAGACTGTGAAAATGACCATACTACCTTTATCGAAAAAAAGTAAAATAATATTACAGATTGTGAAAATGACAATATTACCCTTATTGGAAATAAGTGCAATAAATATTATGGAGACTATGAAAATGACCAAACTACCCTTATTGGTAAAAAGTGCAATAAATATTATAAAGACTGTGAAAAATGACCAGACTACTGTTATCGAAAATAAGTAAAGTAAATATTACAGACTGTGAAAATGACCATATTACCCTTATTGGAAATAAGTGCAATAAATATTATGGAGACTATGAAAATGACCAAACTATCCTTATTGGAAAAAATGCAATAAATATTACAGACTGTGAAAATGACCATTAAGGGTAATATGGCCATTTTCACAATCGGTAGCATTTACTTTACATATTTCCGATAAGGGTAGTCTGATCTTTTTCACAGTCTTCATAATATGTATTGCACTTTTTTCCAATAAGGTAATATGGTCATTTTCACAGTCTGTAACAATTACTTTACTTATTTTCGATAAGGGTAGTATGGTCAATTTAACAGTCTCCATCATATTTATTGCACTTTTTTACAATAAGAGTAATATGATCATTTTCACAGTGGGTAAAATTTACTTTGTTTATTTCCGATAAGGGTAGTATGATTATTTTCACAGTCTCCATAATATTTATTGCACTTTTTTCTAATAAGGGTAATACAGTCATTTTTACAATCGGAAACATTTACTTTACTTAATTCCGATAAGAGTAGTATGGTCATTTTCACTGTCTCCATAATATTTATTCCACTTATTTCCAATAAGGGTAATATGGTCATTTTCATAGTCTGTAAGAATTACTTTACTTTTTTCCAATAAGGGTAGTATGGTCATTTTTCAAAGTCTCCATAATATTTATTGGACTTTTTTTCCAATAAGGGTAATATGGTCATTTTCACAGTCTATAATATTTATTACACTTTTTCCAATAAGGGTAGTTTGGTCATTTTCACAATCCGCATAATATTTATTGCACTTATTTCCAATAAGGTTAATATGGTCATTTTCACAGTCGGTAGCATTTACTTTACTTAATACTGATCAGGGTAGTTTGGTCATTTTCACAATCCGCACAATATTTATTACACTTATTTCCAATGGGTGATATGGTCATTTTCACAGTCTGTAAGAATTAATTTACTTTTTTCCAATAAGGGTAGTCTGGACATTTTTCACAGTCTCCATAATATTTATTGGCCTTTTTCCAATAAGGGTAATATGGTCATTTTCACAGTCTGTAATATTTATTGCACTTTTTCCAATAAGGATAGTTTGGTAATTTTCACAGTCTCCATAATATTTATTGCACTTATTTCCAATAAGGTTAATATGGTCATTTTCATATTCTGTAATATTTACTTTATTTATTTTCAATAAGGGTAGTTTGGTCATTTTCCCAGTCTCCATAATATTTATTGCACATATTTCCAATAAGGGTAATATGGTTATTTTCACAGTCTGTATTATTTATTGTACTTTTTCCAATAAGGGTAGTTTGGTCATTTTCACAGTCTCCATAATATTTATTGCACTTTTTCCAACAAGGGTAATATGGTCATTTTCACTGTCTTCATAATATTTATTCCACTTATTTCCAACAAGGGTAATATGGTCATTTTCGTCCTCGATCAAATTAATCGAAACTCGTGTCTAACTCGGTAATCTTTGAACTGTGATGTTCAATTTCGATATATTTCGTCTCCAGTCCGAATCAGAAACTAAGGTCTAACTCTGGTAATCCTTGTACATGTGATGTTCAATTCTGATATATTTCGGTTCCAGTTCATCCGAATCAGAAACTCAGGTCTAACTCTGGTAATCTTTGAACCTGTGATGTTCAATTCTGATATATTTCGTCTCTAGTTCATCCGAATCAGAAACTCAGGTCTAACTCTGGTAATCCTTGTACCAGTGATGTTCAATTCTGATATATTTAGTCTCCAGTTCATCCGAATTAGAAACTCAGGTCTAACTCTGGTTATCCTTGTACATGTGATGTTCAATTATGATATATTTCGTCTCCAGTTCATCCGAATCAGAAACTCAGGTCTAACTCTGGTAATCCTTGTACCTGTGATGTTCAATTATGATATATTTCGTCTCCAGTTCATCCGAATCATAAACTCAGGTCTAACTATGGTAATCTTTGAACTTGTGATGTTCAATTCTGATATATTTCGTCTCCAGTTCATCCGAATCAGAAACTCAGCTCTAACTATGGTAATCCTTGTACCAGTGGTGTTCAATTCTGATATATTTCGTCTCTAGTTCATCCGAATCAGAAACTCAGGTCTAACTCTGGTAATCCGTGTACCTAGGATGTTCAATTCTGATAAATTTCATCTTCTGTTCACCCGAATGGGAAACTCAGGTCCAACTATGGTAATCTTTGAACCTGGGATGTTCAAATCTGATAAATTTCATCTCCAGTTCACCCGAATGGGAAACTCAAGTCCAACTCTGGTAAATTTTGAACCTGGGATGTTCAAATCTGATAAATTTCATCTCAAGTTTCACCCGAACGAGAAACTCAGGTCTAACTCTGGTAATTTTTGAACCTGGGATGTTCAAATATGATAAATTTCATCTATTGTTCACCCGAATGGGAAACTCAGGTCCAACTCTGGTAATGTTTGAACCTGGGATGTTCAAATCTGATAAATTTCATCTCCAGTTCACCGAATGGGAAACTAAGGTCCAACTTTGGTAATCTTTGAACCTCGGATGTTCAAATCTGATAAATTTCATCTCCAGTTCACCCGAATGGGAAACTCAGGTCCAACTCTGGTAATCTTTGAACATGGGATGTTCAAATATGATAAATTTCATCTCCAGTTTACCCGAACGAGAAACTCAAGTCTAACTCTGGTAAATTTTGAACATGGGATGTTCAAATCTGATAAATTTCATCTCCAGTTCACCCGAATGGTAATCTATATCCTTTAAGGGTATAATCGTCATACCAACTTAAACATAACATGTCGCACAAATCATACGTAAGAATTCGTCAAATTTTATAGATCTGGAAAGTTTTTAGAAAGAGTTACACAATTAGCGTAAATACAACTATTAAATTTTCATTCCATGAATGTTTTTTATTCTCTAAATAATTTTTCAAATTTTCTTCATATTTTGTAGTGTGCAGACAATATGCACAGTATTTTTATGTGCTGAAAATATACACATTGTTTTCTGTACATAATATTTTAAATTTTCTTCATATTTTGTAGTGTGCAGGTAATATGCACACTGATTTTATGTGCAGGTAATATGCACACTGGCCATAATATTCCAGGGCCAGCGGAATAATTTGCAAATTTTATTAAATAACCCGAGGCCAAAAACGTAAGACCCACAATTTACAGGTTCATAATAATAAATTTCTCAACAAAAAAATAAAAATAAAACTTCGTTATCCTTATCCTCTTCTATTTTATTTCTCTTTCTCTCTTATCACTTTCTCAACTCCTTTCTCTTTCTCTGAATCCAAATCCTCTCGTCTCTCTCAAATCCTGTAACGAAGAAGAAAAAAAATTCTCGTCTTTATCAAACCCTCAGACTAGGAACCCTAATCTTTCTCAAATCCTCTCAAAAAAAGAATCTAATTACTTCGTCTCTAACCTAATTTCTCTGTTACTCACATGCCTAATTTCTCTTAACCCTAACTCCGATTTGAGAAAAAAATATAAGTTATTTCTTGCAGATCTATACACTGGGGTTCAAGTTTGGTGTTTTTATTAGTTGAAGCTTTAAGATTTATGATTATTTTCTTGTTCTATTTAATCTGTTGATCTAAAAATTAGGGTTCTTAATTTTCTTTCAAAAGATGATTATGAGGATTTTCAAGAGAAACTTTGTTTCCGTGTCTTAATTTTTTATTTTTTTTATTTTTAATTTCAAACAATTCCAATGATTTTTTGTTTGATTTCTTATAGGGGTTTCATTTGTTATTAATTTTCTTATGATTTTTCGTTTTTAGATCAGATGGATATTTTACAGAGAGGAGGAGAAGAACAAGTAGAAGTTCGTTTTCGAATAATTGTTGCTTGACTGAATTAGAGTGGAATATCACTAAGAAATGTTTTTTATTTTTGTGATTTTCATTTTTTTATGTCTCTTTTATATTGGGAGATTTAATTTCTTTGCAGGTGAAGTTATTGGTGTAGATAGCCAAAATTATGAAAGTTCTGTTGTAAGTGATATCAAAAAGATGTCTATTCAATTACCCTTGTGCTTTATTGATCTATTTGAAGCGTTGCTTTGTCGATTCCTGACATCTATGTCATGTGTAATCCTGCAGAAGTGGTGGAGGAGATTCTAGATGTAGCAGCGATAGCCAATCGAGTTATTCCGATCTTGCGCATCTAACTGAGAATATACTAATGAATTTTTTCTTGTGCCATTTTGATCAGTAAACATGTTGAATTGCTATTAGATTGATGAATCGAAATTGATTTTAGGTTGACATATTCAGATCTATTAATACCATGGCTTTTTGATTCCGTTGTATATATGGTATTCTTTTATTGTAAATTGTTACAATTGATTTGAAATTGATGTTAGGTTGATTAATACCATGTCTTCTTGATTCCATAGTTGAGTTATCATGGATTTCAAAAATTGGTCCTGTAGTTGAGTTATTGTAAGGCGGGGGATTGTTCACCTACAAGGCTTGTGTGAATTATTAGATATGTTTATTGTAAATGTGGAATTTCATTCTAAGGTCTTAGAGTAAATGGTTGTTAATATGGCAGTACTGTTGAAAGACGACAAATGGGATCATGTTCTGGTGCACACAAAGAGATTAGATTTGGTTTGTTGCTGAGCTGTTTCAAAATTTGACCCTTTCGCCTGAGATGATTCATATCTTAGTTTTGGTCAAAAGCATGTTTGGTGTGTATGTATGGTCTTTATTAGTAAGACCATGATTTTGACGTTTGTCGTATATGGTTAAGGAGTTGTTATATATTAAGTTTAGATCCAGCAGAACCACCTATATTTGGTTCCTTCTTTATTGCTCAGTAGTTGGAAAACAGTGCCTAGGTCTAAAGGAGCAAGAGTTCCATCTTTTATTGTTTCAAGGGTGTTTATCCAAAATAATCTGAATGTGCGCTATCGTTAAATTTCAGATTATTGAACTACTGAGTAGATTATGGTTAATTTTCATAGGACTATGCGTTCTTACACCAAATTGTTTGGTAACGTACTAGTAAGACATCAGCTTGCCTTTATACGATCCTTTAGTTTAGACAAGCAATTAGGATTTTCGAGCTTCTGCTGCTGAATTAAGTTCACCCTTTATTCAACATTTATTATTTTAGATTTATTTTAAAACGGAGGTTTTTTTTCTAACTGTTTCCTTCTTGCTTTCTTTTTTTAGTACTACAAGAATACGGTAGATTAGTATGAGAGTGATTTGCTTTCTGTTACCCATTCACTAGTACTCTCTATCAATGATAAGGACCTTCACATTGTTAAGCCTTAAAAAATCCCCTTAGATGGAAGTTTTTTACTTTGCATTTAAAAATCCTTAAGCGAGGAATATATTTATGGGAAATTTTCATTTCTTTTTTAAATTTAAAGTTTAACTTAGTTATAGTTGTGCAGTTTTTTACTTTGTAAAATTCTAATGCTCCATTTGTTTGATCAATTCCGAAGTTCTAGTTAGTGTTGCGGTCCCTTAAATTATTCTTTTTTAAATTTAAAGTTTAAAGTTAAGCCAGGCCCTTAGGAATATATTGTATGGGAAATTTTCATTTCTTTTTTATTTAAAGTTTAACTTTTAGTTTTATATAGCTTCTCTTACCTGTTTTTTGTTATCGGTATTCCAAATTCCTTCTTGAACATCTCAATAGATTTACATTCATGTTTGCAGTTGGTTGGATTTTTCGGAGGAATTCACCTGGCTGTTCTCACAACTTTTATATGTTGTCGATTTCCTAATGCCAGTGGTACATCACTTATTTCAAAGTTCTTTGAAACTTATACATTTTGGCCGTGGCCTACCCCAGCGTTATTGCTAAGAAGTTAACTCACTTGTCCAACCATTTCGAATATGAGATACTAAGAAGTTCTTTATTTACCACTTTTGAATGTAAGGGTAAGACTTGGACCTTAAACCTTGATTGCTGAAGCTCTATCAGTATTCTATATCTAAATTACTTTCTTTATCATATTCTATTAGCTACATTTTCCTAGTTAACAAGCTTGAGCAATTGATATGATCTAAGAGTTCCTTTACTGTGTTGCACTGTGATTGCAGCTCTGGAGATAAATCCCAATGGAAGTATCAATAAGCAGGATCTTTGAGCATTTCTGAAATGGGATGCTTTCCATCTCGATTTTCCATCCTGGAAGAATCTGAATCTGCATATATGATGATCCAACTATAGTCAGGTATAAACGTTATGCAACTGTTCGTTGAGAGTTGGAGCTCAATTCCTGAAAACTTCACTGTCTTTGTTTTAGAGCACAAAATCCATATAAAGAAACATTTGTTTCAGCATTGTTTCTCCTTTAAAGCATAAGTCTTGTTGTCTGTTAACATTTCAACTATGATTTTTTTTCTTGAGATGAAAAATTAAATATTTCAACATTACATATTTAATATTGAAATCACTTATGAAAGTCTTGTTTTAGTTTTTCAGTTCTTTAGAAAAATTAGTACTTTTTTTCGTTAAATGATTTAGTCTTAATCTTTGTAACTCATGTCACTAGTAGAGAAAACATTGCATATATGCATAAGTTCACATTCATGTAAGTTTTCAACTTTGACATTGGTTCTTGAGTTGAAGTTTTTTCTTTCAAGTCTTATTTTGGTCAAGGGTCAAGGGTCCAGAGGTTAAATGTCAAGGGTCCGGAGGTTAAATGTTATACCCAGGGTATCACATGAAATGGCATGGCACCATCCATTACCTCAATGAATATGATGTGGCTCATTTTATCTTTTTGAGCTCTTTAAGTTACATGATTAACTGTATTTGTGAAGTGATAGTTCTCAAATGCCTTTTGGCATAATTGCTCTGTGTGGCTTTTTTTATCTGAAAAACTAAGTGTTTGTGTTCCTATTTTAATTACAGAATGTAGTTTATTTATGCTTATTGTCTGGTGATGCTTTTGGTACTATGGGTAATGGGAAATTTGGCATGGCCTTGGATGGTACAAATTTAATTACCTTAGATGCTTCATGCTTGGATTATATGCTTAAACTGATCTGAATTTTTTGATTGAATCTGGGTTTTATTGTGTAAAGATCGGATAAAACATTCCTATTCAGAAATTTATGAATTTTGTAGAATAAAGTGTATGAATTTTTCAATATATTGAATGTGAACCTTTTGTAATATATAGGTTGGGGGATTTGGAAAAGGCATAACCCTGAAATTGGAAGAGTCTCTCATCTTAAATAAACAAGGTAAACATCAGCTTAGTCTCTAAAGCTTAGTGCTTACCTTGAAAATGTTGTCTTGTTCAACAATGGTGCTTTAAATTATAATGCAAACAGATTTACCGCTACTAATTCTGCTAGATATTTCTATCTTGTGTATTCTCTGGAATTTGCTCTCAAATTATAATGTTTGTGATGCAAGGCCAACCAAAAATTCATGCTCGAGCTGGAATTGGCGTTGGAATTTGAGCAATGCATGACATACATAAATTTAGAGACCCTCAAATTTGACATCATGGTATATATTTCATCATACTTGTTTACATGATTCTGGAGCTTGCTCTCTTATAGTCTTTCACTGCACCTTTGTGATTCTGTTCTTGTATGAGTTTTTGTGATGAAGTTTGGTAATTCATGGCATAATTCAGATTTACTTGATTGATTTCTATATATAGATAGGATCTGTTTTCAGTGGTTTTAAATTTGTAAACCTAATGTTTGAGAAAATTTTATTTGGAACAGTGTACGAGTATTTTGAGAATGTTAATCACTAGTCTCCTTGTTCTGTACTAAATATTAAGCTTGTCTAAAATTACATAACACTGAACTGAATTGAGTATCCAATTTGCATTGCAGGTTATGGAAAAACTTATTGGGGCCATTAAGATAATACATCAACAGACTACAGAAGCCTTCGACAATAATTGTACGTGGTTATAACTAATTTATCATTATCACTTCAGATAATTTACTACTTGGTCTATTGAAAGCTTTGAATTTATGAAATTTTTGAGTAGCATAGTTCATTTGCATTCTTAAACAGGTATCGGCAGTAGACCAAAACAGAATTCTCATAGGTTGGTGCCTAGGAAGTTTGTTTTCTTACTTGGGATCATATTTGTTTGTTTGTTCCTTTATAATGAATAGAATGATTCTTTTGTAAATGTGTAAGGATGAATTGTAAATTATCGGATAGTTTGGAAATTGAGAATGTATGACAGATGGAAAAATTCAAAATTGCAGGCATGTGTTTCAGGTTCAGTTGTTGTATTGCAGGCCTGTGTTTCAGGTTCAGTTGTTGTATTGCAGGCATGTGTTTCAGGTGTAATTGTGCAGGCCTGTAAACTGGAAGGCCAGGTCCATGAGAATGACCTAGACTATACATTTTTTTTAATTGTAATTGAAAGAATTGTCACAGTTATAACTGTGACCAAAACTGTGAAGAAAAAACACGTGTCATCTTCTTAGTGCTGTTACAAATGAGAGTAACAGTTTAAACGTTACAATAATAGTGACAAAAAGATGACAGGTGTCCATAGGGAAATTGTTGCAAAAAGTATGCAACACTTATATGTGTTAATGTAATCGTAAGAAAAAGTTGACACGTGGATAAGACACGTGTAATCACCGAATTGTTGCAAAGCTAGAATAACAATTAAATCAGTTATAATTACTGTGACAAATGAGCCACGTGTCTCTATTCTAAAATTAGGTTAACTGTTACTATTATATAATCTAACAGTTTATAAATGTGACTGTAACCAAATTTTGTCACAGTGAAAAATGTTACAAAAAAAGATAACAATTAATATCACAACGTTTCTCTAACGGCGTTTATGTGTTACAAATTTTTTTAGTAACAGATATGGCCTGTGACAAAATCCTGGATTTGGTGTAGTGGTTAACAAGATAAGTGTGGAATATATCTTATCCAGGTTCAGCATTACATGAATGCACAAACAAAAAGTAAAAGAGATTTTTGAGGCTTTGTCTGACAACAACGACGACAAAGAGTCGGGGAGAAAATTTTGGACTTCACTCCTATATATAATATGTCAAGCTTTATGGAATTAGAGAAACAACAGAGAGACGTAGAAAAGAAGAAGAAAAATAAGGTTGTGTATATTTAGATTTTAAGTAGGAGGGAAATCAGAAATTTTATCTAGACATTGCTGGGTCCTGCGTATTTCTACTTTATTTTTTTGTATTTTTTTCTTTTTCTTTTTAATAAAACCAAAAAAGAAATAACCAGAGACCCTAAAACAAGATCAAGCTTTTTCATGAGGATCATCCATGAAAATAAATGCCTACTGGGAGCCTCTTTAAAAATAGGTATAAATGAAAGGGGCACAAAAAGTAACAAATCTGAAAATTAAAGGACACCGTTTTCCTGGGGAAGGGAAGCTTAAAAAAAATAAAAATATACAGGCACAGAAGATATATCAATCATACTTTTTTTTATGCAAAGGTTAAATATTATTTCATACTTATTTGGCATTCCATACCAAAACACCAGTTCACAATTGTCTATTTTATTTTATTTTATTTTGCATCCATTTTAGGTGCATCACATCAAAAACAAAAGGTAAGCATTATTTCATGTCTTTTCTATATAAATTAATCTTCTAGTTTATGTCAAATTTAACATTATGAAGTGTTTGTTGATTATGTTCTCATACATCAGGAAAAAAATTAGTTCTAAAATATTGAGATGAAGGAGGAAACTAAATTGGTGGAAGATGTTTTAGAATGGAGTTGAGTTGAGTTTTTCTTGACTATAGATAGTTCTCAATAGTTACAATATGATTAGTTACAACTGGTAAAGACTCGAGGAGGGAGTGTTTATTTGAAGTTCCATATCACCTCTGAGTACTGTTTCCCATTTATTCTTAATTATATCCTTGAGGCTTGAACTTCTTCGTAGTTGGTAGAGAATCAAGAAGGGAGTCCATTATTTGCTGCCTCTAAAGTTCAATTTTAGCTCTAATTGTTGTAGTAATATGATTCCCTTGAGATGCCTTCAGAGTTTCCAAGATAATTTTTTCCATAGACTAAAATTCACACACAAATTCATTCAGCGGCCAAGAACATAATATATATAAAATCTTTAAGAAAAAACATGCATCAGAATCCAATTTTAATCATTCCAATACAAATACATAAAAGACTGAAAAAGAGATGCCAAGTACACCACCAACTTTTTCGCTCGGCAACCTGTATGGAAAAAACCCAATACAATCGCAAGTAGATCTAACAGAAGATCCTTGAACAACACGTATGTGTATATAATTTTTCTCTTTTTCTTCCAAAATCAATATGTCTAGAATCGAAAGTCTGTGAACTTGATTGCCTAGAAGAGTTCTTTGATGATCTCAAAAATCAATATCCAAGATCAATTTAGTCGTATCCAAATCTAGAGGATCTGAATTCTAACAAGTATGAAACTTGAAATTTATCTTTTAAGATATGAATTCAACAAGAACGAGTCTCGTTTTTTAACTCAATTAATAAGGACTTAAACTATCTAGATTGATTACGTACTACTTGTGTTATTCCTATTATAAATATAAATCAATATATAATGAGAAAAAAAGAAAAGCAAAAAATACCAGAAATTATGTTAACGAGGACAACTGCACCTATAGAAGAACCCAGGATCTTGTACGGCTTTGAGAACCAAACTATATTAAACCTCTAAAAACACCAGCCTACAATCAGACTTTAGAACGGAATGTAGTTGGGACCAAATTAACCTTCAAGCAATTCAACTACAGTCGTACTCCTTACGTCTCTTGAACCTCGCAAGGATCTACGCAATTTATTCCCTTAGTTGGCGTCCTTTACATCCTAAGAGTTTCTCTAACCTAAACAAAGACTTTCCATACCAATCTTCCCCTAAAAAATAAGCTTATTTGGTTTCCCTTTTGATCTTTCGATCTAGGTTTGGAAATCTGTTTGCAATAGACAAAGTCTAGCAAACCTGAAAAATTTATAATAGTTACACTCAATTAGCTGAGAATCCTGGATTACTAACCACCTCTCAAGAATAATCTAAACAAATCAAAGAAGAGTTTAGATATATCATATATCTTGAGGAATCACAAAGTCTGAGATGATGGGAACCTTGTGATTTCTATCTATCTCGTTCCTAATATGAGATTATGAAAACCTCAAAGATCAATAAGAATAAGATCAGGATACAAGAACTACTAGGTTAAAAATAGTTTAACCGGGGTTCACAAATCCCTAAGCGATGTCTTTAAAGTCGTAACCTAATTATGTTTCACATATTAAAACTAGGTTATAGAGAACAAATTTATCTTAGAAACTAGGACAAAAGAGTGTCATGGATTAAGAAATCATGTTCCAAGAGTCTCTTTATTTATAGATGTTTAAGAATCTAGGTAACTTTGAATTCAAGCTAAGATAACTTGATATTCAAGAAAAAACCCTTTATCATCTTAGATGAAAGTCTTATTAGGAATACTCATAAGCACATGAGAAGTTCTTCTTAAAATTACACAGAAGAATATACAATATGGTCCAGGGTTCTGGAACCGTGTACAATGTTCATGTTGGCAAGTATGCCTTATGAACTTTTAAGCATAAGTGGTGTTCAATAACACTCAAGACTTAGACCATGATTTATAACCACATAGTGATTTAATGAACAAAGTTGCATTAAAAGTGTTTATGAGAGTTGTAGCAATGCCAAACATATTTGTGTAAATAGTTTATGAGCATTCTTAGTTTAGTACTGGGTAGGTATGGGTACTCATACCTATGGGTAGTCCGCGAACTCGGCTGTCGGGGTATGTGTACCCTTAGACATTCACAAACTTAGATCCCATGGGTAAATGTATTGGATATTCATACCTTCCCCCATTCACGAACTCAAAACCTTGGGGTACGTGTATTGGGTATGCGTGCCTATCCCATTCCATAACTCAGACCACTAGGGTATACATATTGGGTATGTGTACTTACCCTATGTCCAGAATTCAGAGTTCTGAACCTCTTTAAACAATTTAAAACGTTCCCAATATCCATAGATAATAAATGTCATTGCTTGGGAAATTTCCAAATGAGCAACTTGAAATAAATATAGTTCATGAACAATAAATTGTTCGTAACTAAGATTTTCAAGGATCTAGAACATCAATTGCTTGAATCATATTTCAGATATTTATTAAGACAAGACTGACTCAATATTTCTTCTTTTTACAATACTAAATCCACTAAAATCATACGAAAAAGTCTCATAAGTTAGAAGGGTAAATAGGATGGTTTATTCTTCACATACCTCTTGTTGATAAAGTTATCCAAATATCTTTCTTCGTTCTTCAATCTTCGAGGGTTATAATGATGTCTGATACTCGGATACCATACTCTAATCCTAGTCCGATACTTGAATTTAGTAGACTAGAAATAAAGATATAGTTTTGTGCATCTAACATTGTCAAATCTTGAGAGTTCGACCAATCGATGCTCTAACACTTATGCTTGAGAGTTCAAAACTTGATAGTATAAGAGACAACTCAAAACGAACAATTAATATTTTAGATACGAGGGATTATTATGATTATTGGATATGACATGCTTTTTTGGACTCTCGGGTTTAAATAACGACATCAATATTTTGTATAAACCCCCTTTGTTGGTAAGACTGAAGTATGGAATGCTCTAGCTTAAAATTTCACAGTCGATGGTAATAAATATAACATGAGGTATTTTCTGGAAGATAAAATTTATCCAACGTGGTCAAGTTTAGTTCAAGCTTACATTGAGATACCCGAATCCAAGGAGCACCATGATAAAAGACAATTTGTTAGAGCTTAACTCGGTTGAACCCATCAAGCATTGGTATGTCAAGTTTGGTTGTCATATTTTAGTGAATCAAAACTCATTTAAAGAGTCGCTTGATTATTTACTAGAGTCAACTTCGTATAGGTTAGCTAGAAAGTTACTAGGATATGAGACTTACAAGTATTACGTGAAGACTTGAAGAATGTGAAGAAGTAAAGAACTACAACGATGACATCATCCTTCCACTTGAGGTTAGTAATAATTGACTTGAAATGTTTCATTCCTAACGTATATTTCAAGTTGTTCATATTGAAAACATAACTGCGAAGATGTACTCTAGTTAGACATAGTATTAATGAATTACAATACGAAGTATAACGTTTATCTTTTGAACTTCGTATATAAGACATCGACATAATCGTATGAATGCTATTGTGATTATGTATGGGTATGGGTGAAGATTTTTTCCTAGGAAATAATGTTTTAACATTCGTTTAAAGGAAGTACAATTCATAAACTTGTGTTATGAATCTAAAGGGAAATCACTAGGCTTATTGGTATTGTTATTAATTGCAAATCTTTGGATTACCAATATGTGTGTTTAGTATAACCGCTCATAACTTGTTTATGTATCTTGGTAAAACTATTCACAAGACCTGACTTTTGTATTGGTATGACTTTTATAAGTGAAACCGATCTTAAGTAATCACTTGATATGGTATGATCGATTTACTGTAATTGGTATGACCAACTCTAGACATTGGGGAACCGATCCTGGTAAGAGATGCAACCGATCACAAGTAGGGGAATCAATACTTGTAAGAGGTGCAAAAAAATCTTAGAGATTGGCCGATCATATGACTTATGCATCCGAATACAAGTTATATACCATATATATGTGGTAACCGATCCTAGTACCTGTAGAAATCGAGGGTCTCCTAGCACGAGTCGAGTGACGGTCTATTCTATGTCCCCAGCAGAGTCGCCACTGTAGAAATCGAGGGATCGCCTAGCACGAGTCGAGTGCCGGTCTATTCTATGTCCCCAGTGAAGTCGCCACTGTAGAAATCGGGGGTCGCCTAGCACGAGTCGAGTGCCGGTCTATTCTATGTCCCCAGTGAAGTCGCCACTGTAGAAATCGAGGGATCGCCTAGCACGAGTCGAGTGCCGGTCTATTCTATGTCCCCAGTGAAGTCTCCACTGTAGAAATCGAGTGTTCGCCTAGCACGAGTCGAGTGCCGGTCTATTCTATGTCCATAATTGTTATGGGGCGAGGTCCATGTTCTCATCCGTTCGTGGATGTTTAATGTACAGGGTCTACCAGAGATAATTTCTTACTAGTTTGTTAGTAAAGGGGGGGGGGGGGGCAACTCTGCAAGGAAAAGAGATGTTTTGAAGTCGCCACCTGACTAAAGGGAGTCAGGACCCTTTTAACTAGTTTGAATTATTTTGAGGAAAACAAAACCAGTTATGACTTTCATGTTTTTGGTCTGCTATCAGAGAGTCTGGGTAAGGAGATTCTAGTACGGGATGGGAATGTGTTAGGCACCCATCAGCCGCCCAATCATAAGATTGGCCTCTACTTCATGATTAAAGGGGAAAATGTTTATAATTATATTGTTAATAAAAACAAATAGTGATGCGTAGTGACAAATAGTGATTAAATAGTGACTGAATAGTAAATTGAATAGTGACCGAATAGTGCACAATGATTTGAATAGTGACCTG
Organism: Papaver bracteatum; assembly: GCA_023529315.1. Taxonomy (NCBI): domain Eukaryota; kingdom Viridiplantae; phylum Streptophyta; class Magnoliopsida; order Ranunculales; family Papaveraceae; genus Papaver; species Papaver bracteatum. The sequence continues at coordinate 800,287 of JAJJWX010004514.1, forward strand.
CTTTATTTATTACTTTCTTAGCAATGGATCTAATGTGGGAGAGAATTCCGCTTTATACCCACACTTTGATTTATCCCACTTGTAAGATTACTAAAAAAAACAAATTATTTTTATATAGTGCATGTAAAGAGTAGCTGCGGTGTTACTACGAAATGGAAAAACCATTCCGTTCCTGTATAACTACATAATTACCAAAAAGATAAACAATTAGTATACCTGAAATATGATACCGAAACTTGATAGGATTCTTACGATGATTTCTCGCTTCTGTTAAGTATGCAAAAAGTAATTAAAGTACTAGCAATTTAATGCTAATCTTTTAAGAACTTAAAGACGATAATTGATTTGATACTTCTATTTTATTTATTTTTTTTGGGGGTTTTCTAGAAATAAACTAGAAATGTATAGGATAATAATAACTATTATGTAAGAAAGAAACTTGATTTCTCTTTTACTAAATCACAAAATACATAGAGATTTAGAACATGTGAGGAGAAATAAAGAGTGTTTTCTCTCTTAGGCAGAGTAGCGAGCAAAATGGTGTTGGAAGAGGTTTTCGTGAGAGGAAATTATATATCGGAAGAGGTTTCCGTGAGAGAAAATCATATCTCGAATGATCGATTTACAATGCCTTTTATAGGCAGCGAATTCTTCAATCCCCGCAAAAACCGCAGCCAAATCGTTGAAATTCGACTAATTGATCGTCCTTTTTTTTCTTTCCTTCTTCTTTGTCAAAAGGTGTGGGTCCCACTTGTCCTTTTTTCTTTTTTATTTTTCTTCTTCCTCCCGCACTTGTTCTTTTGACAAAGAAAAGTTGATTCCATTTGTTAAAATCAGTCACTAATCAATGTCTTGGTGTTGATAAGGGGAAGACGAAAAGTGGTCGTCCCTTAACGTCTTCTGAGTTCTTGTTTTGCTCATAACTTTTTCATACGGATTGAGAATGACTCCGTTCTTTCACCATTAGCTTTGCATTTTTCCCCTCTTTAACGTGAAATCAATACTTCCCAGGTTTGGAAGGATGATAAAATGGGTAGGAGCCGTGCTTGTGGGCTTGATTGGTAGAGCTGGTGGGCTTGATTGGTAGAGCTTGTGGGCTTGAGAGCTTGAGCTTATGGGCTTGATTGGTAGAGCTTGTGGGCTTGAGAGATTGTGGGCTTGAGAGATTGTGGGCTTGAGAGCTTGTGAGCTTGATTGGTTGAACTTATGGGCTTGATTTAAAGGATATGAAAATCCTTAATTGCTCCACAAAGAATTTCTCTTGTATTCTGCTCCGAAGTATAAGAATGATATTTTCTATGGAAGGTGCGGAAATGGGGTGTCAACAGTTGCCCCTCTTTGAGAGTAACCATTTTCGGTTAACGAACAAAGCCCTGAACACCCTTTCGCACCTTATCTTTTCCAAGAGGTGATTTTGATGGGTTGATGAAGAAATTCTGACGTTGGCCGAGTTTGCCGCAGTTAAGCTTGTCAGCTCCATTTTCTTGATTTTTGAACCTTTGCGGTTGATTCAGTTGGATTGACCTTTGTTCGAGCCGATTGAAATAGTTAAATAGGTTGATGAAGAAATATACTAACGTTGGCTGGGTCTGCCCCAGTTGAGCTTGTCGGTTTCATTCACCTTCTGAAAGCATCTTCTTGGCTTGTTTTCCACGCTTTGTCTTGACATGACTTGCTTTTCTTTCACGAGACGATTCTGATAAAGTATTTTTTTTCAAAAACTTCTTGAGGAAGTAATTACCCCCTCTTTTTTTTTAATTTATAAGATAGGGGAGAAAGACCTTTCTTTAGGTAAGAAACTCCTTTTCTTTTCTTCAATATGTCGTCTAGGCTGATGGCTATCATTATTCCTAATCCTCCAACTTTGCCTATGCTGCGTAGAAGACGAAGAGTTGGGGTTTTAAATGATGTGGATGATCACTTTTCTGCAAGAATCCGGGAATACCCTGTAAGTTTCCTTGTTGATCGAAATTTTCTTCTTTGTTTTCCAAGTTTCCTTTCATTATTTCTCAACCACTGCTTTCTTTCATAGAATTACGCTTGGGCGCGTATTCGCGGAGGGACCACTAGTATAGTAGAATGGTGGCTGATGTTGAGACGATGCAAAGGTGTACGTGATCTTGTACAACAGATTGGTTGGTATGACTTTATTGAAGCTTTGGAACTGTTCCATGATGGCGAGAATGCTTTAATCGTGGCAGAAAGATGGTGGGGTGATACTAATTCATTTCACCTGCCATATTGTGAGTTAACCATCACTTCTCTGGATTTCTACATGATTACTGGCATCCGTGTGGGGGTAGGAGCTCCCGTCCCGGTAGGCGAAAACGTGACAGAGGAGAATGTCCGAAACCTGTTGGGACCACATTGTGGGGATATCTTCCCTAAAAATTGGTATGTCAGCTTAGCACGCTTGAAGACGAGTTTCTCGGTCCCTAAGCTGGATCTCATTGCTGACGCTTCAAAATATGATGCTAAAGTTATTACTGTTACCAGAGATTTCTTGATCTTTGTTGCGGGTCATACCTTCCTTGACTCTTCTGGTGGCTATATCAAATATGGTTACTTGGCAGCATTTTCTGACCTTGAATTGGTGAATTTTTACGATTGGGGAAGTTGTGCGATGGCGCGACTTTACACCTATATGTCTCGAGCAACACGCCTTCAAACAAAAGCCTTATGTGGATTCTGGCCCATCTTGAATGTGAGTACATTTTCTTTGCTTTAGGTTGAACGATTTTGGACCCCCTTTTTTAACACCCATATTCTTTCTTTGTAACAGTATTGGTGTTACGAATATTTTCCTCTTAGTCGCCCTCCTTTTGATACAAGCTTCTCCAATAGTCAAACATTTCCTCGAATGGCTAGATGGAAAGGTGCACTTCGAAGGCACTCGACTGCATATACGCGCCTTTGTTTGGAGGGGGCGACAGTTGAATCTGTAAGAAACCCTATATTTATTTATTTTTTTTGTTTTTTTTTTTTTTTTTGTTTTTTTTTTTTTTTTATTATTAATATATATATATATATATATACCTCCATTTTGATCGCAGATTTGTTGGGACCCTTGGAAGGATTATCTGATTCGGCGTGATCAAAGAGCCATTCATGCCATGTCGTCTAGCATGCTTCGGTACTTGTTACGTGGCCCGGATTACTGTGCTTGGTATCTTGGTGACAGATTTGGGAGACAAATTAGTCAACCAGACGCTACACCCTGTTTTCCTCCTCCCAACGTTACATGTTTTCCTTATGCATCGTTTAGTGATATGGACGAGATTTCACGTCAACCGCAACGTTCCTATGAAGATTCCGTTGATCGGGGAATGAATTTTGAATCATATTGGAGATCGGTTTCTTTAGGTCCACCTCTTGCTATCCAATCTTGCCGAGAGAATCTTGTAGTGGGTGATCCGGGTTTTGCCCCTCTTCCATTATTGATGGGATCTTCCAGCAATGCTTCTTCTCAACAAGTTCCACTAACGGGCTTCGGTCATCTTCTTCCAACATGGGATTTTCAAATACCTATCTTGGGGACTTCAAATGTGGTTCCAATTGCAGGTGGCCCTGTTGACCGTGAAGATATTATTGGTTTACCTCTCCGGATGATATTCCCGAGGTACCGCTGTTATTTCGCTCTTCTTGACTTAATGACTTAATACTTTTTATTGACTCCTTTCTCGCTTCAGGCTTCCAGACCTCTTCAAGAATACTTGCTCCGTTTGGTGGATAGCCGTGGGCGCCTGTTGACATCAGTGGTGAATGAGATGTACGGTATCATGTTGAGATATGATGAAGTCGTAGAGAATCCTCGGGGAGGCAGGCACATATTGATACTCTTTCTCAAGAATTATCTACGCTTCGACTTCTTTACGAGGTAGATTTTTTTTTTTTTTATTTTGTTTATTTTTTTTTCTTTTTCCTTTTTTTTTTTTTTTTTTTTTTTTTTTTTTTTTTTTTTTTTTGATTTTTTTTTGAACAGGGAAAAGGGGCTAGCGGATCGGATGAATGACCCTAATGGGTTGAAGAAGCCCAACGGGTTACGGGTTTCATTTCGGTTTGCCCGAATAGCAGTTTGATGGAGCCCTAATCCTTTGCTTTAAATTCCTCGCCTTCTTCTTCCTCGACCATCAATTTCTCTTTCTTCTTCTTTTTTTTTTTTTTTCTCGCAAATCGCCTCTTTCCTCCATCTTTTCATCAGACCCTTCTTGTATGTTCCGGATCTGGATCGTGATCTTTCTTTTCTTGATCACCGTCTTCATGTTCTTCTACTTTCTGCTTGTTTGGTTTATCGCCATAGTAATCATTTACTGGTGGAGTATGCGAGATGCAGTTTGAGCGGCTGAAAGTAATGATAACTGAAGTGAGATTTTGGTGGAATCTCAGTATAGATCCGTATGAATCTTCTCTTTTCCGTGCTTGATGGTAGTGTATCTTGAGATCCATATTAATGTTCGGCTCGAAGATGAAGATCTGATGATTTAGGGGAAGATGCAAGATCATTCCATATGTATCTTCATAATACATACAAAGAAAAATCCAGATTTCAAAGTTGAAATCGGATTTAGATTTAGATGTATTCTGACAAGTATGGATGATCTGCCTGTGATGAAGATGTCTAGATCTAGTGTGTCACATGGACACTTTTACCACTATTACACATTGGTTTCGATCAATGGGAAATGGTGAAGAAGTTGGATCTTGGTCTAGACTCAGATAAAATCACCAGCTTTCCTTATTTGTTTTTCATTTCTTCTTCTTTGGTTTGCCGTCAGATCATTTTTTTTATTTCTTGTTGTTGTTCTTTTTCTTTTCTTTTGCTTGTTTCTTATTGTTGTTGCTTTTTTTTTCTCGATCTGATCATGTATCCTTAAGATAAGGAAGAGTTCATGCTTTTCATTGTTGTAGACGAAGATTCTGTAATTCCTTCATTTGTGAATGAAATATTTTCTTTCTGGTGATGCTCTTGTTCTTGGTTTGACTTGCACTGACTGTGCAGATCGCTGACTCCGGTGGAGAAGCCTTAATTCAGATAACTCGTCGTTCACAAAAGCCCTTAAGTTGATCTGCATTCGTGGGCCTTGGATGTTCTTCTACATCTAGGTCCATCAATTGTACTGCCATTCCTGGAAAAATCTTTTTGAAAATAAATGAATCTTCCCATTTTGGTTTGAACTTGCCCCTTGGGTCGGTGTGTTTGACGGGCCAAATTTCCTTGAGAACGAGATCTCCTTTGTCGAAGTTGCGTGGTCGCACATGTTTGTTGAAACTGCGTGCAATTTTTTCCTGGTATGCTTGAGAATGGCAAGCTGATGTTAACCTCTTTCAACGCTTCTTCTAAATTGCCAGTCCAGATTCGAACTGGATTTCCCCTAGCCGAAACACCTAGATTTTCGGATCGCAGATTTGGAGGCCTGAACTGTCTTCCCCCTTTGTTTGGTTTATTGTTGTTTTTTGTCAAAAGACCTCTTCGTTCTTGAGGATTTGATTCCTTCGCGGAAATACACTTTAACAGATGTGGCAGCATCTTTACCAGTAAAACTTCTAGTTGTAGGAGCCATAAGCTTCGATGGTTTACAACCAATGATGGTACCTGAAATATGAACCTTTCTCAAATAAATATTAGTAAAAAAACATTTTCCTTTTAATCATTTTTCAAGTCGAATATCTTATTTATCCCCAGTGAAGTCGCCACTGTAGAAATCGAAGGTCGCCTAGCACGAGTCGAGTGCCGGTCTATTCTATGTCCCCAGCAGAGTCGCCACTGTAGAAATCGAGGGATCGCCTAGCACGAGTCGAGTGCCGGTCTATTCTATGTCCCCAGTGAAGTCGCCACTGTAGAAATCGGGGGTCGCCTAGCACGAGTCGAGTGCCGGTATATTCTATGTCCCCAGCAGAGTCGCCACTGTAGAAATCGAGGGATCGCCTAGCACGAGTCGAGTGCCGGTCTATTCTATGTCCCCAGTGAAGTCGCCACTGTAGAAATCGAGTGTTCGCCTAGCACGAGTCGAGTGCCGGTCTATTCTATGTCCATAATTGTTATGGGGCGAGGTCCATGTTCTCATCCGTTCGTGGATGTTAAATGTACAGGGTCTGCCACAGATAATTTTTTACTAGTTTGTTAGTAAGGGGGGGGGCAACTCTGCAAGGAAAAGAGATGTTTTGAAGTCGCCACCTGACTAAAGGGAGTCAGGACCCTTTTAACTAGTTTGAATTCTTTTGAGGAAAACAAAACCAGTTATGACTTTCATGTTTTTGGTCTGCTATCAGAGAGTCTAGGTAAGGAGATTCTAGTACGGGATGGGAATGTGTTAGGCACCCATCAGCCGCCCAATCGTAAGATTGGCCTCTACTTCATGATTAAAGGGGAAAATGTTTATAATTATATTGTTAATAAAAACAAGTAGTGATGCATAGTGACAAATAGTGATTAAATAGTGACTGAATAGTAAATTGAATAGTGACCGAATAGTGCACAATGATTTGAATAGTGACCTGCTTTATTTATTACTTTCTTAGCAATGGATTTAATGTGGGAGAGAATTCCGCTTTATACCCACACTTTGATTTATCCCACTTGTAAGATTACTAAAAAAAACAAATTATTTTTATATAGTGCATGTAAAGAGTAGTCATGGTGTTACTACGAAATGGAAAAACCATTCCGTTCTCGTATAACTACATAATTACCAAAAAGATAAACAATTAGTATACCTGAAATATGATACCGAAACTTGATAGGATTCTTACGATGATTTCTCGTCTTCTGTTAGTATGCAGTAAAGTAATTAAAGTACTAGCAATTTAATGCTAATCTTTTAAGAACTTAAAGACGATACTTGATTTGATACTTCTATTTTATTTATTTTTTGGGGGGGTTTTCTAGAAATAAACTAGAAATGTATAGGATAATAATAACTATTATGTAAGAAAGAAACTTGATTTCTCTTTTACTAAATCACAAAATACATAGAGATTTAGAACATGTGAGGAGAAATAAAGAGTGTTTTCTCTCTTAGGCAGAGTAGCGAGCAAAATGGTGTTGGAAGAGGTTTTCGTGAGAGGAAATTATATATCGGAAGAGGTTTCCGTGAGAGAAAATCATATCTCGAATGATCGATTTACAATGCCTTTTATAGGCAGCGAATTCTTCAATCCCCGCAAAAACCGCAGCCAAATCGTTGAAATTCGACTAATTGATCGTCCTTTTTTTTTCTTTCCTTCTTCTTTGTCAAAAGGTGTGGGTCCCACTTGTCCTTTTTTCTTTTTTATTTTTATTCTTCCTCCCGCACTTGTTCTTTTGACAAAGAAAAGTTGAATCCATTTGTTAAAATCAGTCACTAATCAATGTCTTGGTGTTGATAAGGGGAAGACGAAAAGTGGTCGTCCCTTAACGTCTTCTGAGTTCTTGTTTTGCTCATAACTTTTTCATACGGATTCAGAATGACTCCGTTCTTTCACCATTGGATTTGCATTTTTCCCCTCTTTAACGTGAAAGCAAGACTTCCCAGGTTTGGAAGGATGATAAAATGGTTAGGAGCCGTGCTTGTGGGCTTGATTGGTAGAGCTTGTGGGCTTGAGAGATTGTGGGCTTGATTGGTTGAGCTTATGGGCTTGATTGGTAGAGCTTGTGGGCTTGAGAGCTTGTGGGCTTTATTGGTTGAACTTATGGGCTTGATTTAAAGGATTTGAAAATCCTTAATTGCTCCACAAAGAATTTCTCTTGTATTCTGCTCCGAAGTATAAGAATGATATTTTCTATGGAAGGTGCGGAAATGGGGTGTCAACAGTACCTAGTCAACCAATTTTTGGAAAGCTAGTGTGACTGATCCTAGTACCCACATGGAGGTAGAACCGAAACTTGTTTTGGTAGAACCGTTTAAACCCATGATTGATGATTTGATAGGATAATCAATCACATAGTTCTTGGAAGTCAGATGAACCAATTCTAAACTTGTTTGGAAGTGTGGAAAATCGGTTCCAGCAAGATTGTAAATATGAAAAAGTATTTACAAAGTAAAGATGTCGACATACTTTGAACATGTATAGTAACTCTTATCTTTTATTGTTCAAGGATATTCCTTATTAGCTAAAGGGGAATCCTGGATCGAAATAAATTGAGAATATTTTAATTAAGATTTTTAGTTTTATATGCTTTTAATTTCCAACAATTAAAATGCATTATCTTTAGAAAATAAAAATTGGTAATGTGCATTTACTAATTAGAGATTTTCTACTGAGATTTCGGTCAATATTTGGACAGTGCATTTGCAGGAATTATGAAAACCGTTTTTGCCCTTATTGCATATCTTTGCGAATACTCGGTTTTGGAAATTCCTTGGTGTCCAAACTTCCTTGGTCTATAAATATTGAAGTTTGCATTTCGAGCGAACTAATCCTCAGAGCCAGCAAAACTACCTAGTTGTGTTGTTACTGGTGGAGCCGTCTATTCGGAGAGGAAAGTACCCTAATTAGGCAAAATTTCTTACGAACGCTCGTTTTAAGGACTTCTATGGGATTGGGAATCTCTACGAGTACCATTGGTGGGAAACTACATAATTCCAGTTTATTATTAGTTTTCGATTGATTTGATTGACTAACAATTGTTGAAATTTGATTGCACCTAGTTTGTTTATGCTTGAGAATCTTCTCTTCTGATATAAGATTCACTCAAACTAGATCGAAGTTTCGACGAGGATATTTAGAATGTTTGTAGATCTAAAGACGTCTTGTAATAATCTATCGTTAGCATACTCCGTTATGTGTCTGATTGATCACAAGAGATTCAAGTTGATTATGTGCATGTGTTTATTGAAGATCTAAGAAGATTTGAAGACGAAGAATATTTATGATTTGGGTTCATAATCTTTGGTGTGCACAAAACTTGATCGGTTGGGGATCCAATTATAATCGGTTTATCTTTGTGATAAACTTGATTGATTGGTTGAGTAGATCGGCATCAATACGTTTCTTTGTGATTCAGAGTATTGACTTCAAAATCTTGACAATTACTTTAGTGGTTCCTATTGGATAGATCTAATAACCTGACAAAGGTGTTTATTGGGATAAACGGAAGAGCCTTTTGTCAAACTCATATCACTTGATTGAAAAGAGTTGTTACCGAAAAGATTTGTTGTTCCTTTACTGTTTGGAATACGAACCAAAGGAATTGTTCCAAGTGCGTGACTTATTGCAAGTTGGAGGGGCAGGGATACATACGGAACTAGGTGAACTATAGGTTTAGTTGCTTGGTCTCAACTATACGAAGTTGGTTTAGATTTTGTGTAGCAGCTTAATTCTAAGAGATTCAATTCTGGACTAGGTCCCGGGGTTTTTCTGCATTTGTGGTTTCCTCGTTAACAAAATCTTCCTGTGTGTTTTACTTTTCTATTTCCGCAATTATAATTGTTTTATTATAATTAGAAGTAAAATACACAAACGTTAATTCCTATTTACTTGATAGCAATCCTATTGTGTTTGGTTAAGTCCGAACCTATTATCAAGTAAAACATACTTCGTTGTTGTATTATCTCTATCTTGTATCCATAGTCAATGACGCAAGTTATATTGTTGTCGTAATATCTCAATCTCGTATCCATAGACGATCGCAAGAAGTGTGAACCGATTAGTTGTATTGTCTCGACTCAGTCCTTAATCACTTTCGGAGAAAGGACTTAAAGGTGGAAATTTTTTAGATTGATGTATATTTGGGTACCCTCGTCTTTTCACAATTTAACGGGAAGAAGATGATGTGTAGGAAGGATGTCGAAAGAGCATTTGGAAATTTGAAGAGGATGTTCCTTATAATTTTTTGGACCATGTCATCTGTTTAAAGTAAACCAATATAAATTAGTAAGGGTATGCTCACTTGCATCATTTTGAAAAATATGCTAATCGAGAAGACTCGACAGGATACCAGTTGGACAATTTATCCAGATAAATATTTAAGGTAACAAGTTCAACCCCTTCATCGTGTGCCCACAACAAAGTACAAAAAGGTAAAAGAGAGAATTTAGAACATTGGGTAACATTTAAGACCAATGGAGGAGCACAATTGAACTTGGAAATAGAAATCCTTACTGGATTAAGTTTGTTTTTACGTTATAGTCATCATTTCAATTATTTTAATTATATTAATGTAATTTGTATTTGCGTAATTTGGGTTAAACAAACATTGAAATTGAAACTAAAGATTATACTGAATTTAAATCTAAGGATTACATTGAATTCAATATTAACTATTACATCTAGAATTTGAAACTTATAAAAATCAACAAGTGTAATGGAATTATTATTCATATTCTCATCCTTATCTTCGTCAGAAACAATGTCATCTATTTTGGGGCGTTGTCGTTCCTTCTGTGCTTGAATTTCATCAAATTCTATTCGACCACCTTACCACCTTTCCTCATTTCTAAAACCATTTTCGTACGCTCTATTATTTTAACAATATCGGTTTTTTCTTGTTTTTCAAAAAAATCTTTAAGGTTGTATACCGAAGTTGATGATTGTGCGACATCTTGAGATGTTTTTTTGTTATTCGGTCCATCAAATCTTTTTGCATTTCCATTGACATTATGATTAGAATTACCATGTGGGAATCCTCCAACGTTGGGATGAAGGTTTGAGCTTGTTTTTGGTGAAGATCCCTTAAAAGGCATTTGTTGTCTCGTAAGGTGATTCCTTTAGTACTTGATATCCATTCAACATATCAGGGTTATTGTAGCACCCCCTAAGCTAACTGCTGACTAATCCAAGAGATTAACTAAATATAGAGGTACTAAAAATCCAAATTAAACACTTAAACTTTCAATTAAGAAATTTTCTACAAAAACATAACCCAAAACTAACCCCTCTCAGAAATATATATACAAGATATTCTCTCAAATGATACATATATAATAATTATTTGGTTTTCAAATAAAATATACAACATAATAAACATAACAAAAGTTAATCAACTAGCGAACTTAACCCTTGGAGCTTTCGCTGTGCAACTCTGATTTGTCACAGAAACTGAAGTGGGAATAATTAACATTTAACTTCTAAGTAATCATAGGAAAGTGTTGGAAAACAATACATGTTTTTCCGAAACATTAAACAGTGACTAAGTCACTGAAATAATCATACATGTATATGGAAAAAACTCCTTCTTTCAAACAATGTACTAATATGGTTGTAAATTCCTAACCGAAAACTCACACCTATTTAGCTATGAATGCCACCAAGACCATGGTGACCAACTCTAAACAATAAAAGCTGAATTAAAGTAGATATAAAAGTGAAGGAGCGTATCCTATATATCACAAGTGGAAATTCTCATTTCCCATAACAATTCATATTGACAACATATTACAAGTCCTTTCAAAATCATGGAAAGATTCACAGAATTAACAGAATAATCGTAATGCAATTTAAACAAAGCATGGAATGCACGGACAGACAATGCATGAGTTTGTTAAGCATAAACTTTTATAAAATAACATTAATGATTACAAAAGTGTCAAATGCATTCCCACCTCTTTTGATGACAGGCCACGCCTACCTCGAGATCCACGATCCACTGGTTCATCCTTTAAATCGATCGTTGTTAATATAGACTAACTGTTAATCACACAAGAAGTCTAAGAGTCTAGCCAAAGTGGCTCAAACAAGAATCACACAAATCTATTTAATGGTTATAAGCCCAAGTCCACTAAACCAACCCATTAAACTAAGATCCAATCCATCTGAGTCAACTAACAGTCAGCAACGGTCAATGAAGTCAATTAACGGTCGACGTCCATTCAAAGTCCAGGGTCAAAGGTCAAGTGGTCAACGAGTCAAACTGGAATCGGTCAAACTGAGTCAATTCGGGTCTAGATAGGGAACTTGGTGAATCTACTAGTTCAACTCAGTCATGTCATCTAAGTCAAATCAGTCAGTCATTTGACTAATGAAAAATCTCAAGGCATGATCCTTTGCTCAGGCCAACACAATTGCAACATCAATTCCCATTAATCTAATTTCAAGCATGCATCTTAGTTCAACTTCAACATACTCTTCTTTTACATAGATACTCAAATTCTATATATATATATATATATATATATATCTACAACATCATCATAACACATTCATTCTAGACAATGATTCATAACTCATTTACAAAACTAAATTCAGTTTACCTGCAACAGCAGAAGTTGCAAGCTTTAGCTAAACCCTTTGCTATGACAGCATCACCACCAACTCGGCCTATGCATCTTAAGAGCACAAACCAACTCCAAGAGTTTACATAATTCACAGACTACTTCAACTCATCTTAACAATTATTCCTGCAATTTACCATCATCACTCAACACCAATACCAGTTCAAACATAAACAACCCATTCCAACAATACTACACTAACTTACCACCATTCACATCTCGTACATGATCTTCACTTCAGCTTCCATCCAAAACACAACAGCACCATCACCAGTTGCAATACAGTACCTCCACTAGTTTAATAATACCATCTACAATTTCATAATGAGCAACCCATTCTCTTATCTCAAATACATAACCTTCAATTCCATTACCCAATTATCTCATAAATGATTCACACCTTTATAACCCAACAGCAACACAACCCCACGACTTCAACTCCAGTTCTGCACAACAAACATACCCTTGTAACAAATCTGCCAATTCAATTTAACATCATCACTATCAATTCCATACAAAAGTTCAATCAAAGCTTCATTATTGTTTCCATCTCTAAATCCAGTTCTACACACACACACTTCAATAAATCCGCACCTCCACCATTCACTAATGTCCCCTGCAGCTTCAACATCACAGACAACACCAATACCACTAACAGTTCAACTTAGCTCAACACCAAAACAATCCGCATCCACACCAACAACTTCTACAGTTCAAACATATATTCCTCAATTGTAATTCATCATATAAACTCAATCAACAACAAATACCCAACAATAATTAACTGAACTAAATTCATAAATTCCAAAATCATCATCTTACAACCCACAATCACAGAAGTTCAATAATCTAAACAATTAAAACTAAATTACCAGACTTAAATGAAATCAAAGTATTACCCAAGCATCAACATCCTATGAATAGATACTTCCCCAATTCGATTCCAATTCCAATTTCACAAACCCAATTCTTCACTTTGATTTGAGAATCGAACTCTAATTCCTCTTCTCAATCATTCACAGGAAAACCCAACTTTACTTTTTCTTCTGAGTATCTGAATCAGCCGCTTAAACTAAAACCACCATTAAGTAAACCTAACTCTATACTTCATCTATCAATTTCAGTTTCATAATCAACTTTACTACTTTCTCAAGAACACAACCAAACCCTAATTCAATTTTCCCGATTCACCACCAGATTAACTTCAAAACTTCAATTAAACAAAAACCCTTGTTCTACATCTAACCACAACTCTGTATTTTCATCAATTTTATAAAACCTAAAGAATCGAATCCATCTCCAGAAACCCTAGTTTTTCATTCTCTAATTCACCTCTTCTCTCGGATAAGAATCAACTACAGACAACCACATCATCACCATAAACTATCCCATGATCTTCTCCACCTTCTAACAATCACAGAACTTCCACTTGATTCCTCTCAAACTCGTAGAGAAGAAGAACAGAAGAAAGAAAAAGAGAAAGAAAAACGAAGAAGAAGAAGAAGAAAGAGAAAGAAGAAAAAACAAATGAGAGTTTATTCTCTCAAATTGTGCAGATAAGAATGACCAAATTTCTGAGGCACCCACTCCATGGATAATGTCTGCCAAGTTGGTTTGACTAATCTTCTTCGTCCAATATCCGAATGACACGCTCGAGTAGTCCGTTTCGCATAACTTTTCGAATTCTATCTAACGATACTAGTTTTGTATCTAGATCGTTGTTAAATTAATTTCTATTAATTAACGTTCGTGTTAAACTAATCGAGTTATTATCGTCTAATTCGTTTCTTGACTGGTTTAATATCGTTGACGAGCTTGAGGATCGTTACAGTTATGCGGGGTCAGCTTTTTAATGATTTGGTAGCAAACATCGTGCTTGAAACTCATATAGTATTTTCTTTATCATCCCTCTCGAGTTTTTCGTTGAGCAGTTTGAATATTTATAAACAGTTAATACAACAAACATAACGCGTTTTAAAAATCAATTTAACCATTTGAAAAGCGACTTACTAAATCGACTTTAGTTTCACCGCTCATAATTTGACAAGCCATTTGCGTCATTAAATCGAGTTTGGTCAAAAAAAAAAACAGTGAAGATATCACTTTTCTAGGACTCAAGTAGTATCAAATTCAAATAATTTGTTTCTAGGAGGTAGTGTAAATGAGCAAGTACATTATATTGGCGTTTAAGAAAAGTGATACTTTCACCTTTTTTATTTGCCTAAGGAAGTGAAAGCGCGCCACTTACTTTCAAACACTTTTTAAAAACAAAGGTGGCGTCAATGAGCAAGTACATTATAGGGGCGTCCCATTAAAATGATATTTTCATCTTTTCACTTTGGACTAAAAACCAAAATGAAAATATCAGTTTTTAAGGATGGAGGCGGTATTAAACCTAAATAATTGGTTTCAGGGGCTGAGGTAATGCCAATGAACAAGTACATTACAAGGCGTCCCAAATCTTTTTACATTTTTGACCTTTTCGATTTGGCCTAAAAAAAGCACAGCAGTGCTACACGCACCAATATTTGGTCCCAGATTTAATCCCGACTGGGAATCTGATGGTCGAAAACAAAACTTCCCAATATTGGGATTAGAAAAGTTAAAGTGATCGATCGTCTTGTGTATTGAGGGGAAAGCTTCGGGAAGTTAAAAGTGATCAACCATGTTGTGTATTGGGGGGAAAATTTCGGGATTTATTTTCCGTAGATATAACATTTTGGCTTCCAAAATGAGAGTATCACTTTTTCTATGACCGGAGTGCTATCAAACTTTTTCTAGAACAGATGTAGTGTCAATGTGCAAGTACATTATAGTGGCGTCTCAGTAAAAGTGATATCTGTAATGGAAGTATTATCAAACCTAAAGAATATGTTTCTCGGACGGGGGTAGTGTCAACTGTCAAGCAAGTGCATTATAGTAGTCAAATTCGAATGGCTGGTCAATTTGCACGTCTTTGTTGTGTTCTACAAACAAAAACAAAAGAACCTTCTTCTTCTTCTTCACAACTTCCTCCTTTTGACCCTCAAGAAAAGTATCAAACTGATTCCATACTTCAACAACTACAATTCCAAGATCCATTCACAAGTTTATCTGAAGCCACGTGTCATAACCTTACACGTGTTAGAACCCTGTTTATTGATGTTAGCTAGTCGTTTTTGACCTTCTAGTCTAGTCTAGAAGAAAAGAAAGACAGAAATACACCCAAATCTCCTCTTCTTCTCTTGTTATTTCTTTTCTCTGTTTTTCTCAGTTAACAGAGAAAAAAATTAGGGCTTTTTGATTTTATTGAAGATTTTTGAGAATCATGTCTCCACCATTTGAAGGAGGAAATCAAATAAACAGTGGTCTCATTCAGAAAAGACCAGAAACTAATGTTATCAGTATCAATGTTGGTGGTCAATTATTTCAAACAACAAAACAAACCCTAGCTTTATCTGGTTCAAATTCAATCCTCTCCAAAATCTCTTCAAGTTCTGTTTACAATGAAGTTACGATTCCTTTTATTGATAGAGACCCAGAGATTTTCTCAATCTTATTATCACTTCTCAGAACAGGAAATCTCCCATCAAAAGCTAAAGTTTATGATTTGCAAGATTTGATATTCGAAGCTAAATTCTATGGAATTGAGAGTTTGTTAGTGAATTCTGTATCAAACCCATCTCAGTTTGAAGGTTTTAATCTAGAGAAATCATTCCTTTTGCCACTTAATGGGAGGGATTCAGTTTCTGTGATTTCCACAACTCCATATGGTTCAATTCATGTTGCTCATGGCAGTAAAATCACATCTTTTGATTGGTCATTGAATAGGAAGTCGACGATTTTGACTGAGTTTTTAGCTATTGATTCTTTAGTAGCTATTGATTCTTCATTAGCAGCTGCAGGTGCAACAGATTTTTCAGGTTTGCAGATTCTGGATTTGAAGAATGGAGTTGTTAAGGAACGCGTAGTTTGGGAGAATCAAACGCGGTCTAGTTCGACAGTGCAAGCAATTGGTACTAATGGGGCACATTTGTTTACTAGTTTCGAATCCGGAAGGCGGAATTCGAGTTCAATTATGGTGTTTGACATCAATGAAGGGTTTAAACCGGTGACAGAAATAGGCCAACATGAGATTTATGGTGCAGAGATTGATTCAGGAATTCCTGCAACAAAATTGAAGTGGGTGGATAGCTTTAATCTGTTGATGGCAGCTGGGTCTCATGGTGGTCCATCTGGTATTACAGGGAATGTCAGGTTATGGGATTTACGTTCGCGTAAAATTTATTGGGAATTCAATGAGAAACTTGATTGCTTTGCAGATGTTACAGTTTGTGATGATTTGGGGTGCATTTTCAAAGTTGGTGTGAATTCAGGTGAAGTTTACTTTGCCGATATGAGGAAGTTGAGTAGCGAAAAGCCATGGGTATGTATCGGTGACGAAAGGAAAGGGTTTGGGAAGAAGAAAGAAGGGTTAGGGTGTAAGATTGAGAGTCATGGGAATCAAGTGTTTTGCAGTAAGAATGGCGATATCGAATTGTGGTCTGAAGTTGTTTTAGGTGCAAAAGGGGGTGATGGAGATAGATTGTTTAGAAGGAATTTGATGGGAAGAATGAAAGATATGGGGAAGAATAGAGTTACACAAATTGGTTTTGGTGGGAATAAAATGATTGTTAGTCGAAAAGATGAACAGTGTGTTGAAGTCTGGCAAAGTTCGGTTAGGGGATTCTGAATTTCTTTAGAGGTAGGTTTGCTCTGTGCATAGAGAGAAATATTTTGTTTGTAGAATCAATTATTCTTGTCTGAATTCAGTGTAAAAATGTTGATTGATTGTTTTGTGTTAAATGAGAGAAACAGAAAACTTGTGAGACAGAGCTTCCAATATGGAATGCGCTGTTCGTGGTGATCCTGGCTGTAGACAGGTTTCTGGAGATTATAATGTGTTCCTTATATGCGGCTGGGCAGTAAGTAGTGTGCACCGCCTAATTTGCGCTTCTTGCACACCAGGATCCCGCCTCTTGGCAGGTTTGTTGCTGTTGTTATGCATTTTTATATGCCTCTAGGCGGTAGTTCCCCTGTCAAAACACTGTTTTCCGCCCACCTTCTTGTCCAAAATTTCGCCCAACCAGGCTTACATGGAAATTGGGCGAGTAGTGTGGCTCCTATCCATGAACTGGTAGTAGGTCAACTGCAGGTAATAGTTGTTGATCCATTTTTAGTGTGGTAGTTGACATTCATGTGGTAGCTGTGTGTGATTTTCTTAATTTAGATTGCATAGGTGGGGAAGTGGTTTGCAGTTGTATGTAGGCATATAAAATAACATAACTGCAATTCTCTAGACAGATCAAATATGCCTTAAAATGTTTTACTGGAGTCTGCAGAGAAGTTAAAACTAGCCAACCCATTACAGCCAAATCCATGTCATTGCAAAATCAGGCATCCTCATGAAAAATCTGGAGAAAATGAAGTAACATCTGTAGAGGACCACTAAGCTGATCAGTTTTCAAGTCGAAAAAGGTCTGTTAATTGCATCATTACAAGGTTACATAATGGGGGACCTCAAAGTGCAAACCCAATAGAATTTTATACAACATCTCAAGTCTAATATCATCTGAGAACCAACCTATTTTATACTACTACTATTATTATTACATATAAAACAGCAAAACATTATCTAAGAACAGTGCTTGGTTATTTTTCTAACAAGTCAGATCCTAGAGCAAAATAAAATTAATACAGAACTATAAACTTCAGGTTAGGAATTACCCTAAAAAAAGCAGTATTCCCGTTTTCCTTCAGTGGTGGTATAAAATTCCATCCTTTTCCTGTCCCAGCCATGATGATCTCTTCTATCACTTTCACTTTCTCTAAGTATTGGTAATGCGACAATTAAGATTGTATGTGTTTAGATCGCCTTGCTCCAGATCTTCCGTGGTTGTCCACTTGTAAAATGATATACAATTTCTACTGTATGATAATGATATACAATTAGCTAACACCTGGTTGCAGCACAGGAAAGAAAGTCCAGTTATCGTGGGGACCAGATTCCTTCGTCACAACATTTTCCTTTGCCCACCAGTCGGGTTTATCAGAGGTTCCTCCATCTGAATTTTCAAACTTGAATTCTTTAACTGACCCAACGGAAGTTAGAACAGAAGGCTGTTGAATATGTAGCTGCTCTTCTTCCCCATCCACAGAATCTTTCTCGGCACAGTCATTTGATGTTGGCCCCTCTGTTTGATTAGGAGGATGCCCATCTCTTTCAGGTGTGCTAGCATTCACAGCTGAAGCCGGTGAGGCCTCTGATATTGTTCTCAGTGGCACTCCTAATTCTTTCTCCAGGCATGTTGCAACTTCCATTGCATTCAACTCAAATGAGACTCTGTGGTTTATTGTTGAGTCATTGATTTCGGAGCCATTATCAGAGTTTGCAAGTGATGCAACCTCTGAGATCTGATTCGCCAAAATAAACTCTTTATCGTAGAAGGCTACAGCCGGATCTGGTGTACGGGATCCAGAACTCTGTCTTGTTCTTGTCACCCACCTAGATGC
This sequence comes from Papaver bracteatum, assembly GCA_023529315.1. Taxonomy (NCBI): domain Eukaryota; kingdom Viridiplantae; phylum Streptophyta; class Magnoliopsida; order Ranunculales; family Papaveraceae; genus Papaver; species Papaver bracteatum. Next base: position 819,006 of record JAJJWX010004514.1, read on the forward strand.
CGAGAGCTCATTTAGATTCCAGAGGTTGGAAACGTCTCCAGTGCCTTCTGAAATCTGATTCTCTGAAAGAAATTCCTTATAATTGGAGGTTGGTCCAGCAGGATCTGGTGTAAGGGATCCAGAGCTTTGTCTTGTTCTTGTCACCCAGTTAGATGCCGAGAGACCGTTCATATTCCAGAGGTTGGAATCATCTCCAGTGCCCTCCGGAATCTGATTCTCCAAAAGAAAATCTCTCTCATTCGCAGGAGGTCCAGCAGGATCTGGTGTAAGAGACCCTGAACTTTGTCTAGTTGTCACCCACTTAGATGTGGAGAGTCCCTTTATATTCCAGAGCTTGGGAACATCCCCAGTGTGAAACTCGAGATAAGTACGTCCGCCAGAATTGAACTCAGAGTCCGGGAAAGGAGAAGAAGCACCTGATCTGATTGAGCTGGGTGATATTAGCTGGCCAACTGGACTTCCAGGGTACAGCTGATAGGACTGAAATTCCTGGTGTGAGAGTGGGAAATTTTGATTTGGATCATGGTTTCTGAGGTTTGGGTCCAGAGATGAGGACAGAAGCTGAGCAAATGGGACCTCTGGAGATGAAGGTGTTGTCAGCTGAACGGTTTCGGGAGGGGGAGTGAAGGGCGCGGTGGAGGGTTCGGTGGTGAATGTTGAGAAAACTGGTGGCGAAACTAAATTCTTCTCATGTGCATATGGACCAATTGCAAAAATGGAATTTGGCCCAGGAGAGTACACGTTAGCTGAGAAAGAGGTGAAGGATAGTAAACCTGCCGGTGATTGTGTAGATGAATTGGGGTCTGACTGGAGGAAAGAAGCAGGAGAAGAGGGAGGTGCAGCGAAGGGTAGTATTATACTAGGAGGGCGGAAAGAAATCTCTGCGCCAGGGGCAGCCACACTACCTGGTATCATGGGTTCAGGAGTGAGAACAGCATGTCCAATTCTCTTCCTATTTCTCTGAGCTCCAAAACACCAGTATCCACTCCAACAGCTTCCCCATCTTCTTTTCTGAAAGGATTTAGACGCACACATCAGATACATTACAAACAAACTACAGTTCAGAAGGAGAGCAGTCATGGTATTATATGATACCTTAATATTATGTTAAATTAGTATAAAGTAGTGCGAAATTTCCATAACCATCCTTATTACATGAGAAAGAGAACCTGGAACAAATTGCTAAAGGAATCCAGTTTGATGGTAACTGGGACCAACTAATGCAAGATTCTACCTGCCTAATGCAAAATAGCATATCAACAGAGAGAAAAAAATAAGAAAGACATTTTGATCAGTTACGAAAGTGACCAACAGTTAATGTTAAAGCTAGAAGATAAGAAAAAAACCTCGAACATATACTGAAGTTATTTTTATTTTCTTCTTTTTCCAAATTAATAAAATGACAGAGTTCATAGTCAGACCCCTTAAGAGTCCTCAAAGTGCCCATTCATCTCTTAAATGTAAGAAAAGTCTAAAATGACATGTAGGACTCTATCCAACACCAAAAAAAAGAAGCTTCCACTCATTGTCAATGAAGACTGTGACATACTAGTTGTCTTACGCAAACAAAGGTTTAGCTCTTGAGTCTTGACTCATTCAACTGAACCCCGGAAACTGTATAATATTCCTGATTATGATATTCTTGCGCAGATGCACGAATCTAGAAACAAAATGCATGGCATGACTGACAGTCGCAGTCACTCACAAGAAACAGTTGTTTCACTATCCAAGAATTAAGTAGTTAGCTATATAGCATCAATACAACTACTAGCTCAGCTGAAACACATCTAAAAATGGCCAAACTGCTAGCTCAACTACATCCAATAGACTGTTCTTTGCATATCACAGCATTCAACTACCACATTCCAAGCAAAGCAACAAACAAATTGGACACTCACTGTTTCATCATCATAATGCGCGTACTTGTTCTCCACTAAATAGAAATCATAACATGTAACCCCTAAAGAATCCATTTCCAAATTAGAGCATTCAAAAACCACTGATCCAAATTCCAACAGAATCGAAAGTTAAGTCCAAATTGGCTAAAATCAAGCATACTACTTTATCTTTTTCAAAACAAATCAACTTTTGGATTCTTTTCTCTTTATAAGGTTTTCACAGTTCACTTTAAGAAAACAAAAATCTCTACAAAATTTTAAAAAAGTGGTCCATCCATCATCATTTAGTGCTCATCAGATTTCATTCATTCTTATAATAACTCCTATTACTACAGAAATTTGAAAGTGCTCATAGAAATCATTAAAATCTTATCACCACCAAGACTTATTCATACTAGTAGAACTATTTGTATAGATCTTTATAAAGTCAACTTTCAGAAAATAAAATAAAAATCCTAAATTTGTAAAAACTAAAAACAAACCAGATTCCCAAATCACACAAATTTCCAAAATTCACTCAAATTAGATCTCAAAATTCCTAAATAAAAACACAACAAACAAACAAAAAAATCATCTTTTTATTCCCTTTTTTTTTCCCAATTTCAAGCTAAATCCATATAAAAAACCCCAATCAGATCTTGATTCTGACAAACCCAAATCAAGCAAAACCCAAACAAATTAAGACAACAAAAATGGATAAAAACAACAACAAATCACCTGAACAGAAGTGGATTGTTGAACACGAGCTTCAGCAGTAACAATAGCAGTAGCAGCGGCGGTTATTGTATCCATACTTGTATAATCATTCACACCCCCTCTCATATCTCTTTGAATCGAACCTTAAATTATCTACTAATAACAGAATCAAACCAACTAAATTCTCTCTACTCAAATCTCGTGATGATAAGGGAACCCATAATTTAATACCCAAAGATTGAGAAAGCAGAGACTGAGGAAGAAACAGAGAAATTGTTTGTGAGATTTTTGAGAGAGAAAATTTGAGAGAGAGAGAGAGAGAGAGACTGGTCTGTTAAAAGAGAAGGAGAAGGAGAAAGGGGAGGAGAGGAGAGTTTGAGTGATGAGGTCAAACACGGCAATACCTTGATTTCTACATTAAAAACTTAATCATTTATTACGTGAACTTATTACGTTAATTAATTATTTATTAATTTCCTAAAGGAGGTACCATTTAAAAAATGAATTTAAGAAAATTTTTAGATTTTATAAATTTTTTTATCCTTCCCTTATTTAATTTTATTTATTTCACATTTAAATTGGATGATTTACAATTTTATCCCAAGGCATCATTTTGGGACTAGGAAATTTCTAAACTCCGCCTATATAATAGGGACGGAGGGAGTACTTGTTAGTTATCCTTCCAAGGCATCATTTTGCGCTCGACTGCAATGCTGAATAACCTAGCATGCACTTATAAGGTGTCAGATTGGCAACATATATTTTTAGATTGTCGAAACTCGTATCTAATGTCTCAAAGATGCATGGTTATTATGGGCTCTGAGTGAGTACTTAGAACTCTTATCATTTTGAGGCATATGGCTACTGATAATAGTTGTGTTTTAACTTGAAGACTCCTTTGCTTGTTCTAGCATTGAGGCGGTGAGCTTGTCGTTGTGCAATAATCATCTCTTGGGTTGCGATTGATATAAGGATGTGGATGCGTGCCAAATTTAAGCATATATTTTTTTTATTTTTTTATGGCATCAACGGAAAAGCCAGGAGCTTAAATAGAAAGTGGCAACAAACAATAAAAACCTATATTGTGCGAGCGCACGAGAAATAAAACTGAAAATTTAATGTGAGCATAAACATAAACACTTAGGATGTCCATTGGCAAGTGAGTGCACTTTTCTAGATCCTCTGATACTAAATAAAATACGATCTTCGAGCATGATAGCGTCTATATCTGAAAAAAAAATTGAGTTTACTTTTATCATAACCGAATAGGTCTGAGAAATGGGATTAAAACATTTTACTAGGGCTGGCAATGGATAGCCGAAATCCGAGATCCGTTTCCGAAAATCCGACATCCTATAGGATTTAATCCGACATATCGGATATCGGATATCTGAATCTGATAAGCTATCGGATAATATCTCTTATCGGAATCGGAATCGGAATTGGCTTCTTCCGTTACGTTAATATCCGATATCCAATATCCTAGGGGTGTACTTGTAATTTCCTACCCCTAGGTATTATCATAGTCGGCTAATAATACTCTCTACTGAGTACCGAGTAGTGAGTAGTAGTACCGAATGAATTTTCTTTTTTTTCTTTTTCTTGAAACCAGTTTCTCTCTCTCTCTTTCTCTTTCTCTCTCTCTGAAACAAGAAAAACAGATCAAAAAAAAAGAAATACATACATCATAATGGTGAAGATCCTTATCAGCAAGTTTGACAAGGAAATGATTCGCTTTGACAACACATTTCACACCGATTGTTCCAAAACCAGGACGAGCAGGATACTTCATTGCTTTTAATGAAGCCGGTGGTGGATTAACATTCACATCAGAAACTGGTTCTTGAATACTAAGAGTTTTCTGAACATCTTGAGTAAGTAAATCTACACTAGTAGATGATCTAGAAGTTGAACCTACTTCTGGAAGTGAAGAATAAGAAGAAGTTGAAGATATTGGAGCTGCTGGTGCTACTCTTCCTCTACCACCACCGCCACCACGACCTCCATTACCACCACCACGACGACCTCCATTACCACCGCCTCTCATACCACCAGAAGAAGTTGAAGATATTAGACATTATTTGTGCGGCAATTAGTTTTCCTTTCGATCTGGGTTTACTCGGATCTTTTTTTTTTTTTTGGAACAATCGGATCTATGTTTAATTTTCAGTTTACCTGGTTCTAGATGTTAATTCCTGTAACCCCTTTTTCTGTTTTCTACGGCTTTTGATAATTTTGATTTTTCAGTTTGCTAACAGTTTGCACAACAAGGTCACCGTCCTGGGATGAATTCACTAGAAAAATCATTGTAGAGCTTAAAATGAAAAATGAATTGCAATTACAATTATTAATCACAAAGACTGTTTTTTTCAAGCTTTTAGTTTTTTTCCTCCTTAACGGATTTTAACGGATAAAAATCCGATATCCGATAGATTAACCTTAACCTTATCGAATTGGAAATTTTGGTATCCGCCGGATATTATCGGATACCGGATATCCGATAATCCTTAACCTTATCGGAATTGTCAATATCCGCCGGATATCTATCCGTTGCCAGCCCTACATTTTACATTCATTTCTCTTTTTAATTTTGCTTTCTTCTATCAACAAATTGCCAAGAAAAAGAAAAAACTTAAAGTCAAATTATCTATGATAATCTTCTTGTTAATCACTTTGGAAACAAAATAAAACGATATGTTAGGTTTCCTTCCATGTAAAACACCTTTTGGCTCAATCAACACGCCATGGCTTGCCAAATTCCAAAATGTCTCCCAAAACAAATCCAATTTTTTTCTCAGGGGGCTAAAACTGTTATCCACAAAAGAAAACGATATGTTAAAAATGTAGTCAAAAAACAAGAAAGAATGAAGAAAAATGGGATCTTCAAGCATGATAGCGTCTATATCTGAACAAAATTCGAGTTTGCCTCTATCTTAACTGAACATGTATGAGAAAATAGGATTAAACATTTTACAGTCATTTCTCTTTTTAGTTTTGCTTTCTTTCTATCAATAAACTACTGCCAAGAAAAAGAAAAAACTTAAAATCAAATTTCTATGTTAATTACTTTGGAAACAAAAGAAATCGATGTGTTAGGTTTCCTTCCATGTAAAATACCTTTTGGCTAAATCAACACGCCTTGCCTACTTGCCAAATTCCAAAATGTCTCCCAAAACAAATCCAAACAATTTCAAAGGGGCTAAAACTGTCATCCACAAAAGAAAACGATATGTTAAAAATGTAGTCAAAAAAACAAGAAAGAAAGAAGAAAAATCAAATCCAGTCAATTTAAGTATCTTCCATCTACTCCTCTAATTATGCATTACTCATCATATAATCTAACTTCTATTTGATTATTTTAGAAGGAAATGACTTTTCCTTTGGCTGCTTTTTGTCAAAGCATGCACGTGTGCTGATTCCCACTACCACTACGACTCCTCTTTTCTTTGATTACTATTATCTGGAAGATGATGATGATGATGATGAAAGTTTATAAACCCCCTCGTGCGTAAGATAAGGTTTTGTTTGTTTTCCATCCGAATTTATAAATGATTTCTGGTTTTAGCTAAACTTGCACGGTTTCTACTACCAAACTATCCTTTTCTCCCTTCTGTTTTACGAGTGCTATCACTTTCTATCTTTCTAGAAAAAAGTTAAAAGCTAAAAAGAAAAATCTCTATCAAAAATGATTTTTTCTAGCTTTTTAACTTTTTTTACATCACCCCCCCTAGTGAAGTTGTGATCGCGAGATAATGAAGAAAGAACCTTTCTAGATTTCCAAACATGCGCATATATGGGTCTTCGTCTTCCCTTTATCTTCCATTCCACAAGGTTCTTGGAAATTTACTTTTTTATATTTCTATTTGTGTTGGCAAGAACAAAAATGATTTTTCAACTTTTTAACTCTTTGCTTACTAGCTAGCCTTTAATGACTCTTCTTCTCTTTTACAAACCATAGGTCTTCATCTATCTAGATAGAAAAAGAGGAGAGGAAGAAGAAGATAACATTAGGGAAGTTACAGTAGCATTGTAGAAAGCAAGACCCATTCATGCATGATTTTTCATTTCATTCTAGATTATTATTTATTACTAACTTTTTACTTTATTGATTAAAATTTTCTAAAGGCTATAAACATTGTGATATGTCTCGACACACTTCTTGTCTATCATTTTTTCCTTTTCCAAATCATAGATTTCCTAAAGATTATGATCAATATAGGTTGACAGTTGTATGATTGTATCGTGTTATGTAAGTGAGATATATGTAATATGTCAACCCAAAATAAAAAAGATCCCAACTTTTTTTTTCTTCTGTTTTGATGTTTTGATTCTTTATATACAGTGGGAATGAAGAAACCCTAGCACCCAAGACCCAACAGGCTAGCAAGGGGAGATTTTAAAGTTGGACCTACAAGAGCATATATATATATATATATAAGCTACCCCAGCTAGCACATCACATGATCAAGTGCAAGTGGGAATGGTGGTGGCTGATTTTTTATTTAAGCAAAAAGAAATACAACCACATCCAATGTCTTAGAAACAGAGTAAGGTCGATAACAAAGATGTGTATCTGGTTATAGTTATACCACCTAGGCTAAGAAATACAGTAGTATATCTAAGTGCATGCATGAACATTTTTAATTCGGTTTTGATTGTTGTTGGACAGATCATAAATCGTTTTTGAGTTTTGTTTGGACAGATTTTATTGATTTTGACCCCTTTTTTTCTTTCTTTTTGATCGATCAAGAATAAAATGATGTCGAGTTTCGAAATCAGTCTGCGTGTGTTGTCACTCGACATTTCTGCTATACTATTTAAAAGCTAGAAATCTTTTTTTATCTTTTAAAGAACATGTAATTGGGGGATACTAAAACTAATTGGGGATAGTTTTACTGTTCATTCCGGCATGGTTTTTCAATGAATAACCATACCGAAAATCCACCGACCATGCCGAAATTAATGAATAACCATGCCAGAATGAACAGTAAAAATATCTCCAATTAATTTTAGTATCCCCAATTAATTATTTCTTTTAAAGCATGTGAGGAGTATTTATTTGTATCTCATACGATTTCTATTGATGTTAGTTTTTTTTTTTCCTTACCTAGAATCCAAAATAATTTTTTTTTTCTTGGAAAAATGAAACATGTAAGACACTGAACACCAGCAAATTATCCCCTTGAGGCTAACATTCCGACTAGTATCAATTGTCAATAAGAAGTTCATTGTAAATGAAGGGTGTTTTCTTTGCATTCCTCGACAAATACTATACGACTACTTGACTATACTCAAATTGACCATAAACTTGATATATGTTTTCTATTTTAAAGATCATCAAATAATTATGAGAAGCTAACAGATTTAAATATAAAACCTAGGAATTCAAAGTTAAAACGATATGGATATACAAAAACTGAAGGTGATGAGGTGTGCACGACTGTATAAAATGGTGTCTTACTACAAAAACCAGGTTGTATATCTTATTGTCTTTGAATCCACGTGAGATGTCATAGTTACAACTCATATTCTTTCCCAAGGATTTTAATACTAGTTCCATTTGATTTGATTTTTCTAGTTTTAATAATGTTGGTGTTGCAAACTTGCAATACTTAATAGATTTAGTTTACAAATAAATAAATAAGAAATTAACTCCAACCTTGTAGCGCTAAAATCCTTGTAATTGGTACAGATGTGGCGGTTGTGTTTTGACATGAGCTTTGGATCAATTCGTATGGAAGAAGAGAGAATTTAAAGCTGCTGCGTAAGCTTGTTTGAGATATTCTGATTTTCTAGGCTAAAATATTTTCTTTACGAACTCAAAACCGTTTATATTATCACTTAATAATTTTACCAATATGTTATGGAACGGGTGGTGATGCTACTTGCCTCTTACCAAGTCCTCCACGGTTTCTAATTAATAACGACATGAACAAAGTGTGGTTGGACTTGGCTCACACAATATGGTGTATTCTTGCGAACATGTGCATATTATGGGTCTTCAACAGTATCTCATATTCTCATGCCTTTTTCTTATAAATTAGTTTACTTTTGCATCAACTTTAATGGGCATACAGAACTATTAGTTTGATCTAGAGGTGTAAAACGTGCCGGCCCGGCACACGAAGTCGTGTGCTTCACGTGCCATGTGTCGTGCTGTGATGTGCCAACGATTTAAACGTGTTGTGCCGTGCTGTGCTTTACTAGTTAAAAGCTAGGCACAGCACAGCCCACGGGCACATCACACGAATAAACATGCCGTTATGTGCCGTGCTGGCACACGTGCTATAAACAATTTGAAATCACTTAATGTATACATTAAGTCAGACATTATCACAAGAATTTAATTAGACAACATATCATTTGAAATTATTTCAATTAAAACTAACAAGTTTATTCAATAAAAAGAAAATAGCCCATCAAATATAAAATTGGATTATTGTCATGTAAATTAATGTTCTAGTTAAATATAGATGACGACATTATAACAACAATATTGAAATATATGTTCCAAATATTAATGTATTATATGTGTTCTTATTATAAATAAGCCAGCATAAAATGTTAAAAACTAGATAGAATAGTGACTCTTTTGTGAAATATACAAAAAATGTGATGTATTATTGTTATATGGTGTATTTGTACATGTTATGTCGTGCTTTCTTAACGTGTTGTGTTGTGCTGGGCCTCGTGCGTATCCGTGCCACGTGATGTGCTATGCTACTGTGCCAATTAGTCAAACCCAGCACGTCCTATTTAACTAACGTGTTGTGCCGTGCTGGGCTAAGTCACGTGCTGGGATGGGATGTGCTCAAATTTTAGCGTGTTGTGCTGGGCTGTGCTCGTGCTGGCACATCCCAATTTACACCTCTAGTTTGATCTATGCTAGATTTTGAAGTCTTAAAATTTTGAGATGGAGAAGGATATTGAATTTTGGTTTAAGTCGTCGTAAAGAAATTGTGGTATGATGTGGGATGAATGATCATGAAGAAAGCTTAACCAATGATTCAACGCATGGTATAGAAGAGCTGGAGTTGTACAGGATGACAAATTTATATCTTAATTAATATAGCCAGATTTACGAGTTACTCGCACCAGGGGCAGGTCTATTAGGTTAGAATTTTAGATTTTATTGGTTGGGGTGTAACTAGTGTCCTTGTGATCCTTCAAAAGCAAGTAATAGCGGGTGTGAAAGTTTTGTTAGTTTCATGGTCTAAGGAGAAAGCGCTTTTTCCGATCAGCGTTGATTTTATTTTTACCTCTTTTTGTAACATTTTCATTTTCACCCCTCTAGTTTGGTGTTGTACTGTGATGTTATAACTTTTTGGTTGTTATGATCATGGTTGGAACCCCTCTAGTTGGCTATAAGTTGGGGCACATTACCCTTGTTTCGTTCTTCATATATAAGGTTCTCTTTTTCACCAATTAAAAAAGGGTTTTGTTATTTTGTCCATAGGATAAGAGCCAATTATTGGTATGGGGAAGTGTAAAAAACTATTGAATATAATAAAGAGAATGATTCTTTGCATTGGAGAATGCATTTGTAGAGAGAGAAGTTCAAAAATCCATGAATATTTGCATTCTCAAATGCAAAGAATCATTCACTCTCTTATATTTAGTTTTTTACACTTTCTCATGTAAATGATTGATTCTCATCTTGTATATCCATGCATAAGATAACAAAACCCATTAAAAAGAAGAAAAAAAATTGTAGAAGGACCCAATCCTATCTAATACCCCTAGCAGGAGTAACAGTTACTAACGGTCTGTCTGATCTATTTGTTCAATTTGTAAACTTTCCGTAAATGTTTCAAAACTTTGTTAGACCCTTATTAATTTAATTCAAATTTTTAATCCATGGTACTTTTATTATAAAACAAAGGCAAATTTATCTAGTTTTAATACTAATGTGCGTGGTTTTCTAGTACCTTAAACTGTAATTTAGAACTAGTTTAGAAAATCATTCGGTAAACGGCGCCGAACAAATTTATTTGACCCCACGATCTAAAAGCACTGGCTCCTTAAAGTTTAATATTATCCCTGTTTCAGAAGATAGGTATGACGAGTCACAATGTAGAATTTTACGCTCCCATAATGGTGTTGGTATACACTAGACACGAAGATGATTAACAATTTCCAAAAATATCTCCAACTAGTTAACTGCAACGGAGTCAAGAATAACGACAACAGTCGAAACCAGAATTCTAGATATCATTGGGGGCAAAATCAAATAGTCTACTGTAGTCTCATTTTTATGCAAGCAAAGGATAAATAAGTTCACTAGTGTAAGAGAGAAAATCATAAGTTTGTGTTTTGGAAATTTTGAGTCAGTTTATAAAAGTTGGGGCACATTACCCTTGTTTCGTTCTTCATATATAAGGTTCTCTTTTTCACCAATTAAAAAAGGGTTTTGTTATCTTGTCCATAGGATAAGAGCCAATTATTGGTATGGGGAAGTGTAAAAAACTATAGAATATAATAAAGAGAATGGTTCTTTGCATTGGAGAATGCATTTGTAGAGAGAGAAGTTCAAAAATCCATGAATATTTGCATTCTCAAATGCAAAGAATCATTCACTCTCTTATATTTAGTTTTTTACACTTTCTCATGTAAATGATTTATTCTTATCTTGTACATCCATGCATAAGATAACAAAACCCATTAAAAAAAAGAAAAAAATTTGTAGAAGGACCCAATCCTATCTAATACCCCTAGCAGGAGTAACAGTTACTAACGGTCTGTCTGATCTATTTGTTCAATTTGTAAACTTTCCGTAAATGTTTCAAAACTTTGTTAGACCCTTATTAATTTAATTCAAATTTTTAATCCATGGTACTTTTATTATAAAACAAAGGCAAATTTATCTAGTTTTAATACTAATGTGCGTGGTTTTCTAGTACCTTAAACTGTAATTTAGAACTAGTTTAGAAAATCATTCGGTAAACGGCGCCGAACAAATTTATTTGACCCCACGATCTAAAAGCACTGGCTCCGTAAAGTTTAATATTATCCCCATTTTCAGAAGATAGGTATGACGAGTCACAATGTAGAATTTTACGCTCCCATAATGGTGTTGGTATACACTAGACACGAAGATGATTAACAATTTCCAAAAAATATCTCCAACTAGTTAACTGCAACGGAGTCAAGAATAACGACAACAGTCGAAACCAGAATTCTAGATATCATTGGGGGAAAAATCAAATAGTCTACTGTAGTCTCATTTTTATGCAAGCAAAGGATAAATAAGTTCACTAGTGTAAGAGAGAAAATCATAAGTTTGTGTTTTGGAAATTTTGAGTCAGTTTATAAAAGTTGGGGCACATTACCCTTGTTTTCGTTCTTCATATATAAGGTTCTCTTTTTCACCAATTAAAAAAGGGTTTTGTTATCTTGTCCATAGGATAAGAGCCAATTATTGGTATGGGGAAGTGTAAAAAACTATAGAATATAATAAAGAGAATGGTTCTTTGCATTGGAGAATGCATTTGTAGAGAGAGAAGTTCAAAAATCCATGAATATTTGCATTCTCAAATGCAAAGAATCATTCACTCTCTTATATTTAGTTTTTTACACTTTCTCATGTAAATGATTTATTCTTATCTTGTACATCCATGCATAAGATAACAAAACCCATTAAAAAAAAGAAAAAAAATTGTAGAAGGACCCAATCCTATCTAATACCCCTAGCAGGAGTAACAGTTACTAACGGTCTGTCTGATCTATTTGTTCAATTTGTAAACTTTCCGTAAATGTTTCAAAACTTTGTTAGACCCTTATTAATTTAATTCAAATTTTTAATCCATGGTACTTTTATTATAAAACAAAGGCAAATTTATCTAGTTTTAATACTAATGTGCGTGGTTTTCTAGTACCTTAAACTGTAATTTAGAACTAGTTTAGAAAATCATTCGGTAAACGGCGCCGAACAAATTTATTTGACCCCACGATCTAAAAGCACTGGCTCCGTAAAGTTTAATATTATCCCTGTTTCAGAAGATAGGTATGACGAGTCACAATGTAGAATTTTACGCTCCCATAATGGTGTTGGTATACACTAGACACGAAGATGATTAACAATTTCCAAAAAATATCTCCAACTAGTTAACTGCAACGGAGTCAAGAATAACGACAACAGTCGAAACCAGAATTCTAGATATCATTGGGGGCAAAATCAAATAGTCTCTTTGTAGTCTCATTTTTATGCAAGCAAAGGATAAATAAGTTCACTAGTGTAAGAGAGAAAATCATAAGTTTGTGTTTTGGAAATTTTGAGTCAGTTTATAAAAGTTGGGGCACATTACCCTTGTTTCGTTCTTCATATATAAGGTTCTCTTTTTCACCAATTAAAAAAGGGTTTTGTTATCTTGTCCATAGGATAAGAGCCAATTATTGGTATGGGGAAGTGTAAAAAACTATAGAATATAATAAAGAGAATGATTCTTTGCATTGGAGAATGCATTTGTAGAGAGAGAAGTTCAAAAATCCATGAATATTTGCATTCTCAAATGCAAAGAATCATTCACTCTCTTATATTTAGTTTTTTACACTTTCTCATGTAAATGATTTATTCTTATCTTGTACATCCATGCATAAGATAACAAAACCCATTAAAAAAAAAGAAAACAATTTGTAGAAGGACCCAATCCTATCTAATACCCCTAGCAGGAGTAACAGTTACTAACGGTCTGTCTGATCTATTTGTTCAATTTGTAAACTTTCCGTAAATGTTTCAAAACTTTGTTAGACCCTTATTAATTTAATTCAAATTTTTAATCCATGGTACTTTTATTATAAAACAAAGGCAAATTTATCTAGTTTTAATACTAATGTGCGTGGTTTTCTAGTACCTTAAACTGTAATTTAGAACTAGTTTAGAAAATCATTAAGTAAAATAAGAACAAATTTATTTGACCCCACGATCTAAAAGCACTGGCTCCGTAAAGTTTAATATTATCCCTGTTTCAGAAGATAGGTATGACGAGTCACAATGTAGAATTTTACGCTCCCATAATGGTGTTGGTATACACTAGACACGAAGATGATTAACAATTTCCAAAAAATATCTCCAACTAGTTAACTGCAACGGAGTCAAGAATAACGACAACAGTCGAAACCAGAATTCTAGATATCATTGGGGGCAAAATCAAATAGTCTACTGTAGTCTCATTTTTATGCAAGCAAAGGATAAATAAGTTCACTAGTGTAAGAGAGAAAATCATAAGTTTGTGTTTTGGAAATTTTGAGTCAGTTTATAAAAGTTGGGGCACATTACCCTTGTTTCGTTCTTCATATATAAGGTTCTCTTTTTCACCAATTAAAAAAGGGTTTTGTTATCTTGTCCATAGGATAAGAGCCAATTATTGGTATGGGGAAGTGTAAAAAACTATAGAATATAATAAAGAGAATGGTTCTTTGCATTGGAGAATGCATTTGTAGAGAGAGAAGTTCAAAAATCCATGAATATTTGCATTCTCAAATGCAAAGAATCATTCACTCTCTTATATTTAGTTTTTTACACTTTCTCATGTAAATGATTTATTCTTATCTTGTACATCCATGCATAAGATAACAAAACCCATTAAAAAAAAGAAAAAAAATTGTAGAAGGACCCAATCCTATCTAACACCCCTAGCAGGAGTAATGTGATTACTAACGGTCTGTCTGATCTATTTGTTCAATTTGTAAACTTTCCGTAAATGTTTCAAAACTTTGTTAGACCCTTATTAATTTAATTCAAATTTTTAATCCATGGTACTTTATTATAAAACAAAGGCAAATTTATCTAGTTTTAATACTAATGTGCGTGGTTTTCTAGTACCTTAAAACTGTAATTTAGAACTAGTTTAGAAAATCATTCGGTAAACGGTAGAACAAATTTATTTGACCCCACGATCTAAAAGCACTGGCTCCGTAAAGTTTAATATTATCCCTGTTTCAGAAGATAGGTATGACGAGTCACAATGTAGAATTTTACGCTCCCATAATGGTGTTGGTATACACTAGACACGAAGATGATTAACAATTTCCAAAAAATATCTCCAACTAGTTAACCGCAACGGAGTCAAGAATAACGACAACAAATCGAAACCAGAATTCTAGATATCATTGGGGGCAAAATCAAATAGTCTACTGTAGTCTCATTTTTATGCAAGCAAAGGATAAATAAGTTCACTAGTGTAAGAGAGAAAATCATAAGTTTGTGTTTTGGAAATTTTGAGTCAGTTTATAAAAGTTGGGGCACATTACCCTTGTTTCGTTCTTCATATATAAGGTTCTCTTTTTCACCAATTAAAAAAGGGTTTTGTTATCTTGTCCATAGGATAAGAGCCAATTATTGGTATGGGGAAGTGTAAAAAACTATAGAATATAATAAAGAGAATGGTTCTTTGCATTGGAGAATGCATTTGTAGAGAGAGAAGTTCAAAAATCCATGAATATTTGCATTCTCAAATGCAAAGAATCATTCACTCTCTTATATTTAGTTTTTTACACTTTCTCATGTAAATGATTTATTCTTATCTTGTACATCCATGCATAAGATAACAAAACCCATTAAAAAAAAAGAAAAAAATTTGTAGAAGGACCCAATCCTATCTAATACCCCTAGCAGAGAATGTGATTACTAACGGTCTGTCTGATCTATTTGTTCAATTTGTAAACTTTCCGTAAATGTTTCAAAACTTTGTTAGACCCTTATTAATTTAATTCAAATTTTTAATCCATGGTACTTTTATTATAAAACAAAGGCAAATTTATCTAGTTTTAATACTAATGTGCGTGGTTTTCTAGTACCTTAAACTGTAATTTAGAACTAGTTTAGAAAATCATTCGGTAAACGGCGCCGAACAAATTTATTTGACCCCACGATATAAAAGAACTGGCTCCGTAAAGTTTAATATTATCCATGTTTCAGAAGATAGGTATGACGAGTCACAATGTAGAATTTTACGCTCCCATAATGGTGTTGGTATACACTAGACACGAAGATGATTAACAATTTCCAAAAATATCTCCAACTAGTTAACCGCAACGGAGTCAAGAATAACGACCTTGATCGAAACCAGAATTCTAGATATCATTGGGGGCAAAATCAAATAGTCTACTGTAGTCTCATTTTTATGCAAGCAAAGGATAAATAAGTTCACTAGTGTAAGAGAGAAAATCATAAGTTTGTGTTTTGGAAATTTTGAGTCAGTTTATAAAAGTTGGGGCACATTACCCTTGTTTCGTTCTTCATATATAAGGTTCTCTTTTTCACCAATTAAAAAAGGGTTTTGTTATCTTGTCCATAGGATAAGAGCCAATTATTGGTATGGGGAAGTGTAAAAAACTATAGAATATAATAAAGAGAATGGTTCTTTGCATTGGAGAATGCATTTGTAGAGAGAGAAGTTCAAAAATCCATGAATATTTGCATTCTCAAATGCAAAGAATCATTCACTCTCTTATATTTAGTTTTTTACACTTTCTCATGTAAATGATTTATTCTTATCTTGTACATCCATGCATAAGATAACAAAACCCATTAAAAAAAAGAAAAAAAATTGTAGAAGGACCCAATCCTATCTAATACCCTAGCAGGAGTAACAGTTACTAACGGTCTGTCTGATCTATTTGTTCAATTTGTAAACTTTCCGTAAATGTTTCAAAACTTTGTTAGACCCTTATTAATTTAATTCAAATTTTTAATCCATGGTACTTTTATTATAAAACAAAGGCAAATTTATCTAGTTTTAATACTAATGTGCGTGGTTTTCTAGTACCTTAAACTGTAATTTAGAACTAGTTTAGAAAATCATTCGGTAAACGGCGCCGAACAAATTTATTTGACCCCACGATCTAAAAGAACTGGCTCCTTAAAGTTTAATATTATCCCTGTTTCAGAAGATAGGTATGACGAGTCACAATGTAGAATTTTACGCTCCCATAATGGTGTTGGTATACACTAGACACGAAGATGATTAACAATTTCCAAAAAATATCTCCAACTAGTTAACTGCAACGGAGTCAAGAATAACGACAACAGTCGAAACCAGAATTCTAGATATCATTGGGGGCAAAATCAAATAGTCTACTGTAGTCTCATTTTTATGCAAGCAAAGGATAAATAAGTTCACTAGTGTAAGAGCGAAAATCATAAGTTTGTGTTTTGGAAATTTTGAGTCAGTTTATAAAAGTTGGGGCACATTACCCTTGTTTCGTTCTTCATATATAAGGTTCTCTTTTTCACCAATTAAAAAAGGGTTTTGTTATCTTGTCCATAGGATAAGAGCCAATTATTGGTATGGGGAAGTGTAAAAAACTATAGAATATAATAAAGAGAATGATTATTTGCATTGGAGAATGCATTTGTAGAGAGAGAAGTTCAAAAATCCATGAATATTTGCATTTTCAAATGCAAAGAATCATTCACTCTCTTATATTTAGTTTTTTACACTTTCTCATGTAAATGATTGATTCTTATCTTGTACATCCATGCATAAGATAACAAAACCCATTAAAAAAATGAAAAAAAATTGTAGAAGGACCCAATCCTATCTAATACCCCTTGCAGGAGTAACAGTTACTAACGGTCTGTCTGATCTATTTGTTCAATTTGTAAACTTTAGTAAATGTTTCAAAACTTTGTTAGACCCTTATTAATTTAATTCAAATTTTTAATCCATGGTACTTTTATTATAAAACAAAGGCAAATTTATCTAGTTTTAATACTAATGTGCGTGGTTTTCTAGTACCTTAAACTGTAATTTAGAACTAGTTTAGAAAATCATTCGGTAAAAATTTGTAGAACAAATTTATTTGACCCCACGATCTAAAAGCACTGGCTCCTTAAAGTTTAATATTATCCCTGTTTCAGAAGATAGGTATGACGAGTCACAATGTAGAATTTTACGCTCCCATAATGGTGTTGGTATACACTAGACACGAAGATGATTAACAATTTCCAAAAAATATCTCCAACTAGTTAACTGCAACGGAGTCAAGAATAACGACAACAGTCGAAACCAGAATTCTAGATATCATTGGGGGCAAAATCAAATAGTCTACTGTAGTCTCATTTTTATGCAAGCAAAGGATAAATAAGTTCACTAGTGTAAGAGAGAAAATCATAAGTTTGTGTTTTGGAAATTTTGAGTCAGTTTATAAAAGTTGGGGCACATTACCCTTGTTTCGTTCTTCATATATAAGGTTCTCTTTTTCACCAATTAAGAAAGGGTTTTGTTATCTTGTCCATAGGATAAGAGTCAATTATTGGTATGGGGAAGTGTAAAAAACTATAGAATATAATAAAGAGAATGATTCTTTGCATTGGAGAATGCATTTGTAGAGAGAGAAGTTCAAAAATCCATGAATATTTGCATTCTCAAATGCAAAGAATCATTCACTCTCTTATTTTTAGTTTTTTACACTTTCTCATGTAAATGATTGATTCTTATCTTGTACATCCATGCATAAGATAACAAAACCCATTAAAAAGAAGAAAAAAAATTGTAGAAGGATCCAATCCTATCTAATACCCTAGCAGGAGTAACAGTTACTAACGGTCTGTCTGATCTATTTGTTCAATTTGTAAACTTTCCGTAAATGTTTCAAAACTTTGTTAGACCCTTATTAATTTAATTCAAATTTTTAATCCATGGTACTTTTATTATAAAACAAAGGCAAATTTATCTAGTTTTAATACTAATGTGCGTGGTTTTCTAGTACCTTAAACTGTAATTTAGAACTAGTTTAGAAAATCATTCGGTAAACGGCGCCGAACAAATTTATTTGACCCCACGATCTAAAAGAACTGGCTCCTTAAAGTTTAATATTATCCCTGTTTCAGAAGATAGGTATGACGAGTCACAATGTAGAATTTTACGCTCCCATAATGGTGTTGGTATACACTAGACACGAAGATGATTAACAATTTCCAAAAATATCTCCAACTAGTTAACTGCAACGGAGTCAAGAATAACGACAACGATCGAAACCAGAATTCTAGATATCATTGGGGGCAAAATCAAATAGTCTACTGTAGTCTCATTTTTATGCAAGCAAAGGATAAATAAGTTCACTAGTGTAAGAGCGAAAATCATAAGTTTGTGTTTTGGAAATTTTGAGTCAGTTTATAAAAGTTGGGGCACATTACCCTTGTTTCGTTCTTCATATATAAGGTTCTCTTTTTCACCAATTAAAAAAGGGTTTTGTTATCTTGTCCATAGGATAAGAGCCAATTATTGGTATGGGGAAGTGTAAAAAACTATAGAATATAATAAAGAGAATGATTATTTGCATTGGAGAATGCATTTGTAGAGAGAGAAGTTCAAAAATCCATGAATATTTGCATTTTCAAATGCAAAGAATCATTCACTCTCTTATATTTAGTTTTTTACACTTTCTCATGTAAATGATTGATTCTTATCTTGTACATCCATGCATAAGATAACAAAACCCATTAAAAAAATGAAAAAAAATTGTAGAAGGACCCAATCCTATCTAATACCCCTTGCAGGAGTAACAGTTACTAACGGTCTGTCTGATCTATTTGTTCAATTTGTAAACTTTCCGTAAATGTTTCAAAACTTTGTTAGACCCTTATTAATTTAATTCAAATTTTTAATCCATGGTACTTTTATTATAAAACGAAGGCAAATTTATCTAGTTTTAATACTAATGTGCGTGGTTTTCTAGTACCTTAAACTGTAATTTAGAACTAGTTTAGAAAATCATTCGGTAAACGGCGCCGAACAAATTTATTTGACCCCACGATCTAAAAGCACTGGCTCCTTAAAGTTTAATATTATCCCTGTTTCAGAAGATAGGTATGACGAGTCACAATGTAGAATTTTACGCTCCCATAATGGTGTTGGTATACACTAGACACGAAGATGATTAACAATTTCCAAAAATATCTCCAACTAGTTAAGCTGCAACGGAGTCAAGAATAACGACAACTTGATCGAAACCAGAATTCTAGATATCATTGGGGGCAAAATCAAATAGTCTACTGTAGTCTCATTTTTATGCAAGCAAAGGATAAATAAGTTCACTAGTGTAAGAGAGAAAATCATAAGTTTGTGTTTTGGAAATTTTGAGTCAGTTTATAAAAGTTGGGGCACATTACCCTTGTTTCGTTCTTCATATATAAGGTTCTCTTTTTCACCAATTAAAAAAGGGTTTTGTTATCTTGTCCATAGGATAAGAGTCAATTATTGGTATGGGGAAGTGTAAAAAACTATAGAATATAATAAAGAGAATGATTCTTTGCATTGGAGAATGCATTTGTAGAGAGAGAAGTTCAAAAATCCATGAATATTTGCATTCTCAAATGCAAAGAATCATTCACTCTCTTATATTTAGTTTTTTACACTTTCTCATGTAAATGATTGATTCTTATCTTGTACATCCATGCATAAGATAACAAAACCCATTAAAAAGAAGAAAAAAAATTGTAGAAGGATCCAATCCTATCTAATACCCTAGCAGGAGTAACAGTTACTAACGGTCTGTCTGATCTATATTTGTTCAATTTGTAAACTTTCCGTAAATGTTTCAAAACTTTGTTAGACCCTTATTAATTTAATTCAAATTTTTAATCCATGGTACTTTTATTATAAAACAAAGGCAAATTTATCTAGTTTTAATACTAATGTGCGTGGTTTTCTAGTACCTTAAACTGTAATTTAGAACTAGTTTAGAAAATCATTCGGTAAACGGCGCCGAACAAATTTATTTGACCCCACGATCTAAAAGAACTGGCTCCTTAAAGTTTAATATTATCCCTGTTTCGAAGATAGGTATGACGAGTCACAATGTAGAATTTTACGCTCCCATAATGGTGTTGGTATACACTAGACACGAAGATGATTAACAATTTCAAAAAATATCTCCAACTAGTTAAGCGCAACGGAGTCAAGAATAACGACAACAGTCGAAACCAGAATTCTAGATATCATTGGGGGCAAAATCAAATAGTCTCTTTTGTAGTCTCATTTTTATGCAAGCAAAGGATAAATAAGTTCACTAGTGTAAGAGCGAAAATCATAAGTTTGTGTTTTGGAAATTTTGAGTCAGTTTATAAAAGTTGGGGCACATTACCCTTGTTTCGTTCTTCATATATAAGGTTCTCTTTTTCACCAATTAAAAAAAGGGTTTTGTTATCTTGTCCATAGGATAAGAGCCAATTATTGGTATGGGGAAGTGTAAAAAACTATAAAATATAATAAAGAGAATGATTATTTGCATTGGAGAATGCATTTGTAGAGAGAGAAGTTCAAAAATCCATGAATATTTGCATTCTCAAATGCAAAGAATCATTCACTCTCTTATATTTAGTTTTTTACACTTTCTCATGTAAATGATTGATTCTTATCTTCTACATCCATGTATAAGATAACAAAACCCATTAAAAAAATGAAAAAAAATTGTAGAAGGACCCAATCCTATCTAATACCCCTAGCAGGAGTAACAGTTACTAACGGTCTGTCTGATCTATTTGTTCAATTTGTAAACTTTCCGTAAATGTTTCAAAACTTTGTTAGACCCTTATTAATTTAATTCAAATTTTTAATCCATGGTACTTTTATTATAAAACGAAGGCAAATTTATCTAGTTTTAATACTAATGTGCGTGGTTTTCTAGTACCTTAAACTGTAATTTAGAACTAGTTTAGAAAATCATTCGGTAAACGGCGCCGAACAAATTTATTTGACCCCACGATCTAAAAACACTGGCTCCTTAAAGTTTAATATTATCCCTGTTTCAGAAGATAGGTATGACGAGTCACAATGTAGAATTTTACGCTCCCATAATGGTGTTGGTATACACTAGACACGAAGATGATTAACAATTTCCAAAAATATCTCCAACTAGTTAACGCAACGGAGTCAAGAATAACGACAACAAATCGAAACCAGAATTCTAGATATCATTGGGGGCAAAATCAAATAGTCTACTGTAGTCTCATTTTTATGCAAGCAAAGGATAAATAAGTTCACTAGTGTAAGAGAGAAAATCATAAGTTTGTGTTTTGGAAATTTTGAGTCAGTTTATAATTGAGGGCAGTTGCCTAACTTGGCAGTTGGAATCACCCATTTGATTTATACTGACAGCCGATTCCAATTTTGCCGAAGGAACAATGCAATCAGTAATGCCGCAACAACAGTTGAAATATAATCAGTAAATGTGAGTCAAGCAGTTAAACATACCTCCACCACAAGCAGAAGGTCCATAAATTAAAAGATCCGTGTTCATCACCTTTTGATTGTGACCTGATTATTGGTATGATGTATGTGTAATGTGTATTCCATGATGCGATGTAATTTAGCAATATGTTATGATTGTCTACACGTGTAGCTGTTAGGTTGTGTTGGTTGTTGTGTGTCAGTAGGGCTTCTTATTTGGAGTCAACCCCGCTTTAAGAACCAAACACTTGCAAAGGATGAAATTGAGATTAGGTAATGTATCAGCCTAAATATTATTTTAACGAATGATAATACAAATTAGTTTCTCAATTATGATTAAGTTTTGTAAAATTAGTTTGGAGCTCAGGTTACTAGCATTAACACCCAATAGTTGTACCATAGAACATGTACCTGTTCGACAACAGTCTAATCTCTGGTGTCATCTATAGACTGGCTTAAGAAATTTGAGTGGGTCTTGAACCTGTAACTACGGAAAATCCATAGCTACACCCAATTACTAATTTGTATAACTCTAAGATAAGATCACACAACGAAATGAAATAAGATTCTATTGATTTACTTAACTTATAATTATGTAGTCACAAGTAATACAAGTATCCCTCTCAAGAACCCTAACTTATCTCTCTTTACAATGATCTCCTCACTCCAAAATTCCAACCCCATCTTCGTCCCAATTTTTATCATCTTCAACTTTTCGTCATCGCCGAAATTTATCCCTTTCGTAGGCTCTACTGTAGCGAAGCTCATGATTGGTTCTCCAAGTGGTGATGGTTCCTTTAATTGCTATAGAGGTTCTCCTTCCTTTTCAGGAATTTCGCTGGGTATAGCCCATCCTTCTTTTACCTTTATCATATATATCATCAATTCCTCCTCTTTCTTTGCCTCCAGCACCCTCTTTCTCCGCTCCTTCTTTCGCTTTAGCTTTTCTTCGTAGTTATGAACATCTTTCTCGTTGCAGTCTCTCGCGTCCTTCTGATCCCATTTTATCTCGCCAATTCCACTCGGCATTGGAAACCGAATGGCTTGATGGTAAGTTGAAGCTATCCCTTTTATTACATTTATCCATGGTCGGCCAATAAGGGCATTATAAGGAGATTCCACATCCACCACGTAAACAGTGACCTCTGTCTCCAACTCTCCTGCGAAGATTTTCATGACCAACTCTCCATTTGGCTTCGATGCGATCCCATTAAACCCATATATATTGTATGTTGATGGCACTAGGTCCGAGTCTCTATAGCCCATGGTTTTAAATGTATTATAAAAAAGAATATCCACTGAAACTCCAATATCCACCAAGATTCTATCTATTGCCCATATCCTCTTCTTTCTCGCAGGATCATTCTCCCATTTCGTGTGCTCTCTGAAATTTAAGTTACTACTAATGGGTCCGTGTGCGAAGCTCCTCCCTCCGGTGCATCTGCTGCTGAAAAGGAAATGTCTCTTTTCTATCATTCTTCCAATGGCTCTTTCTTCGCAATACTGAATATTTCATTCCCTTCAAAGTCTCTCTTGTGTACTCTCTTTAGCACATTATCATGAAAATTTTGTATATTCTTCGCGGAATGAATTATAGAGTTACAGTTTAGTCTTTGGGTTCCTCTATCAATTTCAATCATATACACTTGCGTCTGATTTTGGTTTCCATCACGAGGTGGGGGTAGTGGTAATGGTCCCGGATTCGACAGAAACTGTTTGAGTTTTCCCTTCTCGATTAGACGAAGTATCATGCGTCTGACATTCCCACAGTCACTCGTGTGATGTCCATGAAAACAATGATATTTGCAAAATTCATTGCTTCTTGCTCCTGGTAGCGGTTCTACCCCTAGGTTCGGCGGGGGAGGAATTTCTCCAGTTAAAACAATCGCTTCCCATACTTTTTCCACTGATGTATTAAGTTCTGGGAGTATTACATCTTCGAATGGGGGAATTCTTTCCCCATATCGCTGACGTGGGTTGTATCTTCGCTGATTTCTCGAGTTGTCATTTCGTGACTCATAATTCCATTGCCTTGGTTCGTTATACCTGGGACGATGTTCAATCCACTCTCGATCTCCACTGGACAGAGCTACCAACTTCGCGGGAATTGCATTCGATGGTTCACCTTTCTCGTATTTTGAGTCATCTTCTACTACGTTCGCCATTCTCGGTAAAAGATGTGAATTACCCTCATTTGGCTGTATTGGGACAACTTCGCTGACTTCCTTCTGCTTCTCTTCCAATGCTACATATTCCTTCTGGTACTCTCTGAGATCATTCATTGTTATTGAATCACGAATTATGAATATTTGAGTATACAAGAGATCAGTTGGAATTAGGGAGTTTACAAAGGCTAAGATGAAGTTCCTCTCATAAACTCTTCCTACGAGTTCGCTACATATTGTATTCCACCTCGTTATTAGACTTCGCAAACTCTCTCCAGGTTTCCTCCTTAGGTTAAATAGAGTTTATATCCCTGGCCTTAGCATGTTATTACTTATGTAGGTTGTTAAAAATATCCTTTACAAGTCTCTGAATGACGAGATCGACCCCTCAGGAAACCCATCAAACCATTTCAACGCTTCCCCAATTAGGTTGGCAGGGAAGTACTTACACAGTACAGCCTCATATCGCTCCCACTGCATCAAGGAAAGAGTATACTGCTTCAAATGTTGCACTGCACTACTGGTTCCATTGAATATGCTTCCGAAGGTTGGTAATGAACATCTTCCCGGAATTCTCGCCTACAGTATCTAGCATGTGAACGGTGATTTTCTTGCCTCTACTATTGCCTCAACTAGCTTTACTCATCTTCTTCTTCGGGAATTGTTAATCATGGACCTCATATCTTGCAATTCGTTCAAAACGGCTTGATTAATCTCATATCTTCCTTCATCGCGCGTATTCCTTCTTCTTTTCCTATCTCTTCCATCATCCTCTGACCTTCTTTCGTCTCCACGTCTTCTCTATTCTTCTTCCTCATACCTTTTTTCTTCTTCTCGCCACTTTTCTTCGCGCATCTTTCTTCCTCACTACGTCTTTCTTCTTCGCGTATTCTTTCTTCTTCTTGTAGTATCTCTTCTTCGCGTAATATTTCTTCTTCGCGTGTTCTTTCTTCCTCAAATTTTTATCTTTGATATTACCATCTAGTTTCTTCCCATGCTCTCCTTAGCCGTATCTCTTCACTGCTTTCTCTTTGGTGTCTCCTTCTTTGTTCTCTTCTTTCTTCGTTCCTTCTTTCTTCTCCTTGGTCATTTTCCAACATTTCTTCCCTTTGACGTAAATTCCTTCCTATTCTCGCATCTGGTTCTTTACCTCCTGGATCATGAGCAGTTCTTTCTTTGTTGAGTTGGCAGTTCTGCTGTATCAGAGTATCATTCTGGCTCATGAGTATGGATTTTTGTTCCGCCAAACCTCTCTCCCTTTCTATTTATTGACGAAGTACCTCTCTTATCTGTTCCAACATCATATTTTCTTCGTTAACGTTCTCTTCTCTGCCTCCTCGTAAGTGTTCCTCTTCCATCATCGTTTCTGCATCAGAAGTATGCATCGACCCTTCTCGATAGCGGTCATCATTCCTTTGGCGATTTGCACCACTTATTTCTCCCATAGTTGACGTTTCTCCCGTTTTCATTCTTTCTCTTTTATTTTCCGCTAAACGTTGGCTTTTTCTCGATGCAATGACGTGTTGCGCCCGATCTGGAACTCTTGACATCAACTGATTTCTGCCGAATTGATCCTTATCCACCGATTCATTAACATGCTTCCACTAGCTAGATCTGGCTTCTGCTCAACTTTGGCTTGAATATCACAGAAAGTTCAGATCTACTCTTCTTTGTTAACACAACCACAATCTCTAAATGATCTTCTCCAAATCTTATGAAAAGAATAACTCACAAAGTGACCCTCTCCAAATCTTATGAAAACAATAACTCACTAAATGATTTTTTGATGAATTTTTTTGAAGATAATCTCAACTCTTTTAACTTATCCCAAGTGAGAGTAAACTCTCAACATGAGATTCCTGTTTCTGGGTGCCAAAATATAACTACGGAAAATCCATAGATACACCCAATTACTAATTTGTATAACTCTAAGACAAGATCACACAACGAAATGAAATAAGATTATATTGATTTACTTAACTTATATTTATGAAGTCACAAGCAATACAAGTATCCCTCTCAAGAACCCTAACTTATCTCTCTTTACAATGATCTCCTCACTCCAAAGTTCCAACCCCCTATAATGGATCGAGCTCTCTATTTATAGGGAAAATTACATAATGGGTTACAACTCATTTTATCTCGCCAGAAATCACACATTTCACGTGACTCTACTTTTTACTTAGCCCAATTCATTTTCAATAAAGTTTTCGCTTCCTTTTCGCCTTAATGTTTGGTTGTTGTCGGGGACAGCTGTCATTTTTCTTGCGCAACAATTCATACGTTGTATCTTATACTTCGTGTTCTTCCTTTTCTTCGCGAAATATATTTCTGTGCAAGTAATCACCATCTAGCTAATTGATATCTTCGCTAGCCTCAGATCTCACTTCGCAGATCCAATATTCGTTAAAGTAAGTCTGACACTTGGTTTGACTCGTCACTGACATTTCTCTAGGAATTAGCAAATAATATCTCATCTCAAGATTTACTTCGTGATTTCGTTCAACCTCATTCGACCACGTGGCGAGTAGGTTTTCTGTACCTACAAAATCATTTTCATCTTACTAAAATGAACACTAACAAAATGCGGATGTGATCGACTTGTCTCACTTGATATGGTGTATTTGAGTGATCGGGAATTTGTCATGGGTCTTCAGCATTATCTCATGCATTTAGCTTATAAATAAATAAATAAGTTTGATTTTGAACCAGCAGTGCACCTTATTTTTTTATTTTTTTTTGAAGGTAATAAAGTGCACCTTATGTTCACGGATTCAGATATATAAGCTTTTTGGAACATTGAGATTTGATATAAGAGTGTTAAAACATTGAGATGTGGGAGGAAATCAAATGTGGGGTTAACCGACAAATTATGAGGTACGAGAGGCATAATAAATTCAGAGTAGTCGTCGTACACATCAGGCTTCTCCGAAGGTTTCCAAACAAGATTCGATACGACAGTTCTCAAGAACAAGATTCGAACAAGAGAACAAGAGAACAAGACTTATAATTTAGTAGCAAGACATGTCAAGATTATCTCAAAATTTTAATTGTGGTTAGACTAAGTTGAAAAGGCGAGGGTACCCCAAATATACCTCAATCTATTACTTTTCCTTCCTATAAGTCCTTTCCCCGAAAGTGATTGTCTATACAGTGAGTCGGGACAATACAACAAATCTGTTCACACTTTGTGTGATCGTCTATGGATACGAGATTGAGACAATATAACAACAAAGAGTGTTTACTTGATACAAAGGTTCGGTCTTAACCAAACTCAATAGGATTCACGTATCAAGTAAATAGGAATTAATGTTTGTGCAATTTA
Source organism: Papaver bracteatum (assembly GCA_023529315.1). Classification (NCBI taxonomy): domain Eukaryota; kingdom Viridiplantae; phylum Streptophyta; class Magnoliopsida; order Ranunculales; family Papaveraceae; genus Papaver; species Papaver bracteatum. The sequence goes on from JAJJWX010004514.1 coordinate 846,262, forward strand.
CTTTAATTATAATAAAACAATTATGATGCGGAAATATAAAGTAAATGACACAGCAAGATTTTATTAATGAGGAAACCGCAAATGCAGAAAAACCCCGGGACCTAGTCCAGAATTGAATACTCTCAGGATTAAGCCGCTATACAAAATTAAACCATCTTCGTATAGTTGAGACCAAGCAACTAAACCTATAGTTCACCTAGTTCCGTCTGTATTCCCACGCCTCCAACCTGTAAACAAATCACGTACTTGGACCAATTCCTTTGGTTCGTATTCCAAACAGTAAAGTAACAACAAATATGTTTGGTATCAACTCTCTTCAACCAAGTGATATGAGTTGCGCAAAGGTTCCCTTGTTTATCATAACATAAAATCCTTCGATAGGTTCCAAGATCTATCTTATATTCAATCACCCAAGGGATATCGTTAAGATTAAGCCAATCAATGCCTTTAATCACAAGGAATCGTATTGATGCCGATCTTCCTCAACTATTCTATCAAAATACCCAAAAGGATAAATCAATTATAGTCGGATCCTCTTTTTTCCAAACAAGTATTGTGCACACCAAAGATTATAAAAAACCAAGTCAGAAATCTTCAATATCTTCTTTGTCTTCAAATCTTCTTAGATCTTCAATAAACACCTGAACACAACTACTTGAATCTCTTGTGATCAATCACACACATAACAGAGTCTGTTAAAAATGAATTATCACAAGATCGTCTTTAGATCTAACAATAGTCTAAAGATCAATGTCGAAACCTTGAACTAGTTTGAGTGAATCTTATATCAGAAGAGAAGATTCTCAAGCATAAACAAACTAGGTGCAATCGAAGTTCAACTACCGTTAGTCAATCAAATCAATATGAAAACTAAAGATAAACCGCAATATCTAGTTTCCCACCAACGGGTCACGCTAGAGCTTCTCAATCCCAAATAAGACTTTAAATTGAGCGGCCGTAAGAGATTTCACCTAATTAGATTACTCTCCTCTCCGATAGGCATCTTCACCAGTAGCAAAGAAAAAAGAGTAAGTCTATGTCGCACATGATTAGTTTGCTAGAAATGCAAACTCAAAGTATTTATAGACAAGGAATTTTGGACACCAAGGAATTTCCAAAACCGAAAATATTCTCAAGATATTTTCCATATTTACCCAAATTTGGTTTTCATAATTCCTGTGAATGCAGTGTCCAAAAACAATGATCGAAATCTCCTTGGAAAATCTTTAATTAGCAAATGCACATTACTAATTCTTATTTATAATATATAATTAAAAACCCTTAATTAAAAAGATTTTTAACTTATTTAAATTCGATCTTGGGATTTACTTCCTTCTTAGACGTTAAAGAATATCTTTGAACAATATAGAATAAGCATTAATGCACCGTGTTCAAAGTGTGTCGACATCTTACTCTTTCAAGTCCTTTTTCATACTTGTTCACTTGAAACCGATTTACCACGCTTCCAAACAAGTTTAGAATTGGTTCATCTGACTTTCAAGAACTACGTGATTGATCAAGTAACACTCAATCACAACTCATGGGTTTACGGTTCTACCAAAATAAGTTTCGGTTCTACCTTCATGTGAGTACTGTGCATAGTTACACTAGCTTACCAAAGATACGGGTGACTAGGTACTAGGATCGGTTCCTTACATAAATTTGGTATCTCACTTGTACGCATTGCACATGTCCATAGGATCGGTTCCCCCTTCCCAAAAACGTGTTGCACATGTTCGTAGGATCGGTTCCCCCTTCCTAAAAACGTGTTGCACATGTTAGTAGGATCGGTTCCCCTTTCTTCCATGAACCTTGTTGCACCTCATACAAGGATAGGTTCCCCTTGTGATGCAATGCACCTCTTACTAGGATCGGTTCCCCTTTTCCCAGTAATAAGTTCAGACACTCACAACCCGATCATACCCCACGTGATTACTTAAGATCGGTTTCACTAATAAAAGTCATACCAATACATAAGTCAGGCCTCATGTGAATAGTTTTACCAAGAACACAAACAAGTCATGAGCGGTTATACTAATCAAACATATTGGTCGTTCATAAGATATGCAATGAAGAACATCCCCAATAACGTCTGGCGATTTGCTTTTCGGTTCACAAAACATATCATGAACTTAATTCCTTAGAAAACATGTAAACATTGTTCCCTAGGATGAAATCCTCACCTCATACCCATACATAATCATAATAACATTCATAAGATTATGTCGATGTCTTATATACAAAGTTTAATGGTTAAGCAAGAAACTTCATATTGTATTCCTTAATATATACTATGTCTATCTAGAGTGTTCATGCTTCGCAGTTTTATGTTTTCAATATGCACGACCTGGAAGCTACGTTAGGGAATGAAACAGTTCAAGTCAAATATCACTAACCTCAAGTGGAAGGATGATGTTGTGGTTGTAGCTCCGTTCTTCTTCAGTTCTTCAAGTCTTCGCAATACTTGTAATGTATCACCCTAATACTTTTTAGCTAACCTATACGAAGTTGACTCTAGTACATTTAAATCAAGCGACTCTTAAATGATTTTTGGCTCACTAAAATATGACAACTAAACTTGACATACCAACGCTTGGTGGGTTAAACCGAGCAATGCTTTAACAATCTCCCCCTTTGTCAATTTTAGTGACAAAACTCTTACAATCATATGGATAAACAAATTACAATAATTCATTACACATACGCTTGATTCCCGAATTCAACAGCACATAACTTGCGTTAATTCAATCCTTAAAATGCTGCTGTTGATATTATAATAACAAAGCTCATACTCCCCCTAAAGGTGAGATAGGTGGATTTTCAATCAGCACGTCTTTGTTATCCCAATCATATGATATGTTACTCCCCCTTAAGATGTGATTTTCCTCATTCGTTAGATAAATGTCCAAGCACCATTGTCCTCTTCCCTAGTGACACCAATCAACCATAAAATTGATACCAATATCACTTGTTTAATCCATATATTTCTCCCCCTTTTTGTCACAAAAATGACAAAGAAACGAAAAAATAATGGACAACACGAAAAGGATCTTACAAATCTCAAAAATAGACTTGCAACCTCAATAGTACAAAAATGGGCTTAGATGATAGTTAAAAACTGTCACCAAAATACTTATATGACAGTTTTAAAAAAAAATGGACTGTCACCAAAGGCTCTATTACGAAAGGTTTATAAGAAACTGTTACAGAATGGTGGCTGTAAGGTAACAGTTTCTTCCTAAAACTGTCATTGTTAAAGACTTACGGTATCATTTTCTTATAGAGAACTGTCATCAAAATCTCTGTTTCTGTACTGAGTAACAATTTCTTCTCAAAACTGTCATTATTGACGAGTTACCATAACATTTTCCAATAGAACTGTCATCGAAACTGTACAAAGGTAACATTTTCTTCATGAATATGTCATGGTAGGTGAAATTTCCTAAATAAAACTGTCGCCATATATCATGTTAAAATGCCATCATCCACCCTCATTTATAATGAGCACATATTACCATTGTTTGGTGATCCGCTGAGGGAGATAACTAATCAGAATAACAATAATCATAGAAAAACTTTTTATTGTTTAAATTGATTTATTTTAGTATTACAGATTTAGAAATTCTGAATCAAATAAGTTAAATACAAGTTAACTGGAAACACATATGCTTTTATTCTAAACCAAAACCGATTCAACATATTGTGACTTTTTCACATATTGTTTCTACAGGAACCCCTCATGATCCTTTGATAAAGCCTACCAATATGGGATAGAACTTAATCCTGCTAAATCAAAAATTCATCCAAACCATAAGGGTTCACAACATATTATGAGATCGAATATCAAGGTAATAAAACCGAAATCAAACATCTCATAAACATACGTAGCAAATAAAATAAAGCATTAAAGTACCGGTTATGTAAATCAAAAACTATCACAAGAAAAAGATTCACCCACTCTTAATATCGGGAGGAGTTTCCCATTTGATGTTCCAATCCTTGAGAAAAAGACCCCATATACGCTAGGCCACGCCGCAATGGATGAGAAGATGCTTAGATGATTTGCCATCCTGCACGCACATGTAGCAATGATTCACCCGCTCTTTATACCATCCTCTTCTATACATCATGTCTTGAGTTGAAATCTTCTCCAAGCCCTGCTACCCACATGAAGAAGCTAATATTCGTTGGCCAATATTTAGACCAAATATTTTTAGGATGTATGAACCTCTTAGGAGAAGGGCAATCAGAGATCAACCATAGGTAACAATGCTTCACTGTAAAAGTCCCATTAGAATTATTCCCCACCCATATTCTATAATCCGATTCATTACCATATTCCGACAAGAAACCGTCAAGCAAATTAAGGAGGGAGTTTATTTCTCTCACCACATGGTATTGAACTCTTCTGTTGAATCCCAAGTCCCACCAGACCTCACCATCTACAATTGTTCGAACTTGAGCCACAATCCTTCCCTTTGATGATGTAATCGCATAGATAGCGGGGAATTGAGTTTTAAGCGGACTATCTACAAGCCATCAATCACCCCAGAAGCAAGTACTCTCACCATTTCCCACCTTCATCTTATAATTAGATTTAAATTGCTCCATGAACTTTAGAATTCCCCTCCACACACTACAACCATATGGATGATTGAAGATATTTGTACACCAACCTAATAGATTTTCACCATATTTTTCAGTAACTATTGTCCTCCACAAAGCTATTTTTTCACACCCAAATCTCCAAAGCCACTTCATAATAAGGGACCTATTAAGGAACTTAAGTTGCTTCACTCCTAACCCACCTTTTTCCTTGAAACAAGTAACCAATTCCCAATTTACTAAATGTGTTTTGTGGGAATTTTCACGATCATTCCACAAGAAGTTCCTGAAGAGAAATTCCAACTTATTGATAACAGCAGTAGGTGCCACAAAGAGAGACATCATATAAACATGGAGGGCTTGAAGAACAGCTTGAATTAGCATCAATTTTCCACCCCTAGAAAGATCAGAAGATGAATATGAAGTCAACCTAGACTCCACACTCTCAAGAACCACATCCCACTTGTGAGCAGAGTAATACTTGTTACCTAGGGGCAAGCCTAAGTAAGAGATAGGGAATTCCTCAACTTTGCAACCAAAAGAGTTATCAAACCCGTGAACATCCTCGACTTGTCCCACTGGAATTAAAGCGGTTTTATTAAAATTAATCTTGATCCCTGAGGTGACTTCAAACCATAAGAGTATATTCCTTAAGTGGGTAATCTGACCTGAGTTAGGTTGAATAAACACGAGGGTGTCGTCCGTAAATTGCAGGTGACTAACAGAAGTACCGCCATCAACTACTTCAAAGCCCTAAAGCCAACCTACTTCACAAGAGTTTTGGAGCATCAAGTTTAGAGCTTCATCCACCAAGAGAAAAAGAAACGAGGACAAAGGATCTCCTTGTCTAAGACCCTTAGTACTCTGAAATCTACCATTAGAAGATCCATTAATCAGAACCGAGAAGTTCACAAATCTGATGCAAGCTTGTATCCATCTACTCCATAGCTGACCAAAGCCCATTCTCATCAAAGTATAATCCAAAAAATCCCACGAGACATTATCGTAAGCTTTCTGAAAATCAATCTTGCACAAAATTTCGTCTTCTTCCTCTTATTGTAAGAATCAATGCATTCATTAGCTATTAAGGAGCTGTCCAAAATCTATCTGCCGCTCAAGAAGGCACTCTGGTTGTATCCCACCAATTCATGCATTACAGTCTTTAACTTCGAGGCTAATTTTTTTGTTAGAATCTTATTTACACTACCCATCAAGCTAATGGGTCTAAAATCAGAGACATTAACTATTTCACTGACCTTTGGAATAAAGGTTATGAAGGTAGACTTCAACCTCCAGTCAATATGTGAATTAATCATCAGGTCGTTAACTACCGCCAAAATCTCCTCCTTCATGAAATGCCAACATTTAGAAAACACCATCATCGGGAACCCGTCAGGTCCCGGAGCCCTATCACTTCCTAAATCATTAATAGCTCTCAGTACTTCTTCTTCACCACAAACATTTTCTAAAAGAGCAGCTTGGGTGCTGTTGATGCTAGGGAAATCGAAACCATCGAGTTACGGTCTTGATGAAGCTTGCTCCTTATACAGATTGGTATAGAAATTCACAATGCAACTCTTAATTTTATCCTTATCCAAAGTTAGCTCGCCATCAACATTAAGCTGCGAGAAAGAGTTGGTTCTCTGTCTTTGAGAAGCCCTCTTATGATTTTTTTTTTTGTATTTCTTTCATTATTATCCAGCCAGTCCACTCTGGATCTTTGTCTCCAATAAATAGCTAGCATTTTGGAGAGCATATGGTATTCTCCTTTAACTTTCAAAAGAGCTCTTGTTGTCTCTTCCGACACCCCATTAGATTGAACTTCCTTGTCGAGATTCTGAATGTCAATTAAATTCTGATCAATTTTCCGGTCCAAACTGCCGAAATCATTCTTGTTGTACTCCTTAAGTTTAGCTTTAAGAACCTGCAACTTCTTTGCCATAATGAAACCCGGGTTTCCTTGAAAATAACAAGCTGATTCCCACCAAGTTTTTATCTTTCCAATCAATAAAGGATCTTCAAACCAAATTTCTTCAAATCTAAACGGACACCCACCCCATCCTTCCCCCTCCGAGCAAAGCGCTAAAGGCCAATGATCAGGAAAAAGGTCTTACCATGGTCATCTTCTCAAGCCTCAAAAAATGTTCCTCCCATTCTTGATAAATAAGAAAACGGTCAATTCTACTCATACTATCATTCCTGCTACAAGTGAAACGAGAACCAACGAGAGGTAGATCAATAAGATCAAAATACGCAATGAATTCACCAAATTTATTCATGTTTGGGGTTATACTTTGGCCCCCCGTTCTCTCGTGAGTAAACCTGGTCACATTAAAGTCCACTCACATACACCAAGGATCTTCCCAATACGACACATCATCATTGAGCTCACACCAAAATTGATCATAGAACACATCCATATTAGGGCCATAGACAGAGATAAGGTTCCACCAAAACTCTTCATCCTTGAGCTTGCATCTTATAGAAACAGCAAAATCTCCAATTAGAGAGTCATCCATCTCAATCCTTCTCGTATTCCAAACAATAAGAATCCCCCCTGACCTCCCAATTAAGTCCAGAGCTACCCAATCAAAATTACCAGAACCCCATAATTCTTTAACTTTCTTTTTGTCCCAATTACTGATCTTTGTTTCTTGAAAACATTTCCAAGACTTGAGCAGGGATTTTAACTCAAATCTTATATCAGGTTATGTTTGGTTGTTGTTTGTGTAGGGCTTCCCATTTGGAGGCGACCCTATCAGAAGAATACTGTTGAGATTAGGTATGTGGTAATATACAAGCCAAAGAATCTACTGAACCTAACAAGTCACAACTTTGCACAGACTCGATGAGGGAAGCAAAATCAAGTGAACCAACAAACTACACCATTATCTAAAACCTACTTTTCATGACTCAAAATATGGCACTGTGCTCCAAAGTTGGACCTAACATAGAAACGTATGCGCAGTGGCTCGGTAAACAAATTTTATTTGGTGGCCCATATATTCATGTGACTCAAAATAAATATGCAATGTAACTTCAAATTTGTGCCACTACAACCCATGTTGCCATGTTGGGCATGGCACCAATTCTGTCCCGTTATCGAACATTTCCTTGGTAACTTTTTGCAGTGTGGCTCAAATTTTTCTTGTCACTCAAATTTTTCTATGTGACTTTTACTCATTGTTCGCGGAGTGGAAATTATACTAATACCCCTCTTTTTTCATGGATTTCACAAATATCCTTATCCATCAATAATTATACCCATTGTCTTCTAAAATGTAATACATTTAATTTTGAATCATATAAATACCTTTCAATATTAAAAAAAATTTATATGAAAATCATTTTAGTTATTATCTCACATGCTGGTGGTGGTGGTGGTGATGCCGACGGTGGAGGTGGTGGTGCCACCACATTTGAGGATCAACTTTTGTTGTTGACACCAAATTTTGGTGTCAACTTGGGTTGTTGACACGTAATCTTGACCTAACTAATCTCCAAGTTTTCAATTTTGGTAACAACTCGGGTTGTTGACACCATATATGATATCAACTTCTGTTGTTGACATCAAAATTTGGTGTCATCTTCGGTTATTGATACAAAAATCTGGACCTAACTTTTTTCTAAATTTTTAATTTTGTTATCAACTTGGCGGCAACGATGGTGGATTTGGAGGCGATGGTGGTCGCGATAGCGGTGGCGGTAGTGGCGGCGGTGAAGATGAGTGGTGGAGTTGTGATGGTGGAATGTTGGTGATGGTTGTGAAGTGGTGGTGGCGGTGGTGATGGTTGTGGAGTGGTGGTGGTGGTGAATTTCTATCGGTGGAGTTTGAGGCGTTGATGGAGTGATCGAGATAGAAAAAATACACGCGAAACAGCTCTCCATGCAGTCCCTAGCATAAACTCAGCTAGCAAAGATACTCTACCCAATAACCCTAAAATCTCCTTGTCCATCCCGGCCTCTCAAAGATCTGCTATTCCAAATTTAAAAATTTGCTCAGAAAATAAAGGAGGGAATACCTCATCTGTTTCACAATCAACCATCCAACCTATCCATAGTAAACTCACCAATCAAAACCCAAAAATGCATCTCCTAGAAAAACCCACCTATAATCTCTCCACAGCTCCAACCCCACCACCAAAACAACCAACCAAGATACCACCTGCCCATAACTCTTCAGAAAAGCAACACCAAACACCTGCAATATTACCACCCGCCACCAACCCCACCCCATAACCAATTCATCAAGGAACATAAGTTATAACCTCTACAACTCGATCCGGAGAACATGATCAATCTAAAAAGATGAGACAGTGGAAAAGACAAGCCAGAGATACCCAAGTATCTGACTCAACTACCCTGCACCAAATATCATGGACTAAGAGGCAATCAACACCAATGGAATGTGACCCCCCGCAGAAATATCACCATACATGCACTGATGAAGTGGTTGTGGCGACTTGCCCTGAAAAGTCGCAAGGAATATGATGATACAATCCTGGAACTGTCGTTGTCTTGGGAATGAGATGACAGTTATGGCCTTAAACTCATTCCTCAAAAGCTGTAACCCTTCGATACTATTCCTCTCCGAAACCAGGTTAAATGAGAATAATAATATGAGAGTCTACAACAAACTAAATTTTAGACATTTTGAGTATATAGCTGCTCAAGGAAGAAGTGGTGGAGTAGCTGTACTCTGGCAAGATAATGTTGATGTAGAAGTGATTTCTAAATCTCAAAATCTTCTGCATTGTTCTATTGGCCCCAAGTTGAGCATACCTAGATGGGAACTTCTGTGCATATATGGGCCACCAGCTCATAAAAATAGAACTGCTTCCTGGAGGAACATATCACTCACTATGGATGACATCAATGTACCGTGGAGTATTATTGGAGATCTAAATGTCCTTATGTATCAACACGAGAAGCATGGTGGATCTACAGAAACATACATAAGCCACAATGAGTTTCGCAATTTTATTAGGTAAAGAGATGTCATGGATTTAATATATGCAGGACCATATTTCAACTGGTCCAACAATGCAACTCAATCCCCACCTATTTTTGAAAGGTTACACCGAGTTTTATGCAACACATAATGGAGAATTCTCTTCTCCGACGTTGATGTGCTACATCTTCTAAGGTTGGAAAGTGATCATTCACCAATCCTTCTTAACACAACGAGAAGGCCTCCCAAACGGAAACCAAATTATAAATTTGAATTTTACTGATTGACCATCCTCAATTCAATAAAGTCATGAGGACCAACTGGGAGAATTCCACAGGCGACATGAACACGCTTCTTTAAGAACATGGAAAAGGGTTGCAGAAATGGATCAAGAACACATTTGGAGATACTAAGAGAGAGATAAATGAAAAGAAACAGAAATTGGTTGATATTCAAGCAACGACACACTTGAACGACATCAAAGAAGAAGAACATGCAATTTGTCAGAGAATCGCCACCCTTGAGAAAAGAGATAGAATGTTTTGGCAGCAAAGAAATAAATCTCAATGGGTCCCTTCTTCAGACAAAAACACACAGGTATTTCATGTTTATGTTGTTCATAGAAGAAGTAAGAACATGATTTTTGACATTAAAACTAATAATGATGAATGGTTAGCTGAGCATGATAAAATAAAAGATCATCTTATATGTCACTTTCACAGTATGTTCTCTAAAGATGAAAATGTCAATCCTCCTAGTTTCTATGCCGAAAACGATAACAGAATCTCAAGACGGATAATATCTCTCTATGTGCAATTCCATCCGCTGAGGAAATCTTCAATGTGATCAAAAATATGGGCTCTCTGAATTCACCGGGTCCATACGGAAACCCGACTTTATTCTACAAAAAGTGTTGGCAAGTTGTTGGGAAGGAAACTATTTCTTTGATTCAAGATTGTTTTAGGTATGCTGCAATACCGGATGGCCTCAACCACACCTATTTATCCCTTATCCCAAAGAAAAAGAACTCTTCTACAGCTGCAGACTACCTCCCCATAGCCTTGTGCAACGTACTTTATAAAGTAGTCACCAAAATCATTACTAAAAGACTCAGCCCTTTTTTAGATACTTTCATCGAAAAAACTCAGTCAGCGTTTGTACCCGGAAGAAAAATCCTAGACAACATTGTGGTCGCAAATGAGTTATTTCATTCTATGCATACTTTATCTTCTAATCAAGGTGCTTTTTCTCTTAAGATGGACATGATCAAAGCTTACGATAGGGTCGACTGTCAGTTCCTTAGTCAAGCTCTTCATAACTTTGGCATCAAAGACAAAACTCACGGCCTGATCATGAGTTGTGTTGCCTCTACAACTTTCTCAGTTCTATTAAATAGGCAACCAGAAGGAATTTTCAACGGAGAAAGAGGCATCCGACAAGGATGTCCCCTATCACCATATTTATTTATCATATTCTCTCAAGCTTTATCCAATATTTTCAATAGGATGGAGAATGATGGATTATACAGCGGGTACAAATTGAACAAATATGCTCTAAGCGTTAATCACATCATGTTCGCTGACAATGTAATGTTATTTGGGAAAGTGGACACCACCATCTCTCCGGTCTCAACTATTATTCAGGAATACTACAACATCTCTGGGAAATTAGTTAATTACAGTAAGTCCTCTATTCACTTTAGTAAGAAGGTCGATGAAGATAAGAGTGAAGCTATCATTACTGAATTAGGTGTCTACAGAATGACTAAGGATGAAAAGTATTTGGATGTGAAGATAATGCAACATGGGGCCAGAACCACAAACTTCAACTTCCTTGAAGAAAAATTTAAAAATAAGCTAACTGGATGGAAAAAATACTCCCTCTCTCATGCTGGCAGAGTAATACTGATTCAACAAGTTCTTGCTCTAATACATGTTTATTATATGGCATGTGCTATCATCCCTAGAACTATTCTGAAAAAGCTCACTAAGATCATCAGATATTTTTGGTGGGGGACATATGAAAGATAGGCGGAAAATGCACTTCATCAGATGGGAATGGTTCAATATTCCAAAAGAGAAAGGAGGACTGGGGATACTATCCTTATTCGAGTTAAATGAGGCGTTAGTGGAAAAACTAGCATGGAGGTTTATAAATAATAACACATCTTTGTGGAGCTATATATTGAGAGCTAAATATCTTAGAAACAAATCTTTTTGGTCTGTCAGCAAACCTCGTAAATGCTCTACAACTTGGGATGCTATTCTAGATAGTAGAACACTCCTTCAAGAAAGGTTGCATTTGGCTGGTTGGTAATGGAGAAAATATAAACATCAGAGATGACCCGTGGATTCCCAGTGTTCAAGATCATACTATCCCTAGCACTGCAACAAAATCGGAAGACATCATTAAAGTCCAGCAACTCATTTCCCCGGTAACAAATGATTGGGACATGAACATTATTGAAAATATGTTTGATCAATTTATTTCTACACAGATCAAAAACATATACATTAATAAATAAGTTGTTGATAGACTTATCTGGAAACTGATCCCCTATGGAGATTTCACACCACAATCATTTTAAAAACTTCTTATTGATCGAGCTGGAGAATCTTATATAGTCGGCCAAAACACTTTCCCGTGGAAAAAGTTTTGGGATGTTGGTAATATTGCTCCAAAAATCAAGATTTTTTTGTGGAGAGTGTTGCATAAAGAACTAGGAGTACTGCAGAGAATTGGAAAGTTTGTGGAAGGTGTTGATCCACTTTGCCGATCATTTAACATCCATAAAGAAGACACATATCATCTCCTTCTTCACCGTGGTTTATCCCAAAGGGTGTGGTTTGCTTCTCCACTCGGATTAAGGCTACAAGATCATCAAGATATCACGATTGCCAACATAATTGAACAATGGATTTCTAGTCAAGACAGTGGATACATTTTTGCCAAGGGATCTTCGATTTGTTGGGCCCTATGGAAGGCAAGAAATTGTCTAGTCTTTGAAACGCGACAACTTCGGGTTCATGATATTCTAAAACTAGCATGTTATTGGTTTAGTTTATATTATGGATTTGAAGAATCCGTAGTAACTGAAGGAGAGGTTCAACATCATGAAGTTGATAATGTAATAATACCGAACTGGACAACACCATCAACATAAATCATCAAAATAAATGTTGGTGCGGCTATTAAAGATGGTAATTATGCTGCTTCAGCCATTGCAAGGAATCACGAAGGCACTTGTTGCGGGATGAGAACAAGATTGGGAGATTCAAATACCCCGGTTGTGGCAGAAGCTGATGGATTCCTACTAGCTGTTGAACTTGCCCACTGGTCTAGATTTAATTCAGTTATTATTGAAGGTGATTGTCAGGTGGTGGTGAACATTCTCAATGGTGAAACTCGCTCTTCTCCGTGGAGAATATGGAGATATATCGACAATATCAAGTCTCTGGGAAGAACAAATCTACGAGTGCAGTACAACTTCGTACCAAAAAGTGCTAACAACACGGCGCACTCTCTCGCTGCTTATGCATTGTCAAACAAAGTCCAAGCTAAATGGACTCCACATCAAATTTCTGGAAATATCATTTCCAAATTAGGAATTAGGATCTCTTGAGGATCCTTTGTTTGCTTACTAAAAAAAAAGAGATAGAGAATTATTGTTTTTTGAAATAAAGAAAAATGTCATGTGAAACAGATTACTAAAATAATTTATTTTTAAATGGATAAAATTTATTATATATAAAAGGAGGGGCATATTTATAATGTGATAGGGGTATCTAAGGGTATTTAATTAATATACCCTTGTTCGGGTGGAACTTTTTATCATGACTCAAATTTTGTCATGTAACTCACAATTTACCTTATAAACAATATATAGGTAACAGTGTGATCTAAAATTTGTCCACCTTGTAACACTCTAGAAAATGTCGTTATAATCACACGGCTAAAAAATTTCCTTCTAACGCAAAAATTTATTCCAAACTAGGCTAGTAGGAATGAATACTGCATTTGGGAAATAATTATTTTTTTTGTAACGTCTACGCTCCAAAATTTGGCTCATAACCACGCGTTTGCCCTGTGATCTAAAATTTGTCCAACTTGTAATCCAAAGTTTGTATTTCCATTGAAATTTGCCTCATGACTCACATTTTATCATGCGAGTCCACTGACTCCACTCTCAAGTCAGGAGCTTTGTCAGAAGAAAATATGTCATTGATTTAGGTTATGCTGGTCCTGCATTCACATGGTCTAATAATGCCACTCAAGCTGAACCCATTTTCGAAAGACTTGACAGAGCTATATGCAATTCTGAGTGGAGATTATTATTCCCGGATGCTGCAATCCTTCACCTTCCAAGAATTGATAGTGATCATGCTCCTATCCTTTTAAACATCATGAGAAAACCTCCCAAAAGAAAACCGAATCACAAATTTGAACTATATTGGACAGATCACCCTCAATTCCGGGAGATCATTCAAAGTAAATGGGATGAAACTTCCGGTAACATGGTTGAAAGACTTCAGAGCTTGGGGGAAGGCTTAATGAAGTGGAGTAGAGATACTTACACAAGGAAGGAAATAGATGAGGAAAAGAGGAAGCTTTTGGACTTACAATCCATTTCACATCTGACTGACACTAGGGAGGAGGAAAGAGCCATCTACAACAAAATTGCAAACCTGGAGAAACGTGATAGAATATTCTGGCAGCAAAGGAACAAATCAAAATGGGTTCCCTCCATGGACAAAAATACCCAGGTATTTCATATTTCAGTTATCCACAGAAGGAGCAGAAATAGAATATTTGCTTTAAAGAATGTCGATGGCAATTGGATTTCTGACCAAGAAAAAATAAAAGAAAACCTCATATGCTCTTTCAAAAACATGTTTTCGAAAGACACCAATGTGAATCCTAACATTTGTTTTCCTACTTCCTCTAAAAGCCTCACACAAGAAGAATGCAGGTCTCTAAGTGTCATTCCCACGGCTGACGAAATATTCAATGTTGTGAAGCAAATGGGGTCCTTAAAATCCCCAGGACCGGATGGATTTCCATCCCTCTTCTACAAGAAATGTTAGCATGTAGTGGGTCCTGAAGTTGTGCAGCTAATCCAGGATTGCTTCAGATATGTTTCCATCCCGCCAGGTATGAATCATACTTTTCTAGCTCTAATTCCTAAAAAAAATAATTCTGAAATGGCAGCTGACTTCAGGCCAATATCCCTTTGCAATGTTCTTTATAAAATAATCCCCAAGATTATCACAAAACGTCTAAGTCCATTCCTCAATCACCTTATCGAGAAAAACCAGTCCGCTTTTATTCCGGGTAGGAAAATCATAGATAACATTGTTGTGGCCAAGGAAATTTTCCATTCCATGCAAACTTCTCATACTTCTCAAGGCTCTTTTGCTCTCAAGCTAGACATGAGTAAAGCATATGATAGAATTGATTGGAAATTTCTTGACCAAGCTCTTATAAGTATGGGCATTATAGATAGAGCCAAGGACCTCATAATGATCTGTGTCAAGACCACTTATTTCTCTATTCTCATTAATGGCCAGCCGGAAGGTTTCTTTGTGGGAGAGAGAGGAATTATACAGGGTTGCCCGCTGTCACCGTACTTATTTATCATATTTTCTCAATTTCTATCGGCTATTATCAACAAAATAGAGCTTGAAGGGTTGTACAGTAGCTATAAAATTAATAGATGGGCTCCAAGTGTCAGTCACATATTATTTGCAGATGATGTGATGTTATTTGGAAATACTAACTCAACTACCATCAATTCTGTCACAGCTATACTACAACAATACTATATTGCTTCAGGTCAATTGGTAAACTATAACAAATCCTCAATCTACTTTAGCAAGAGTGTACCACCTGAACATGAGGAGGAAATCATTCAAGCCTTTGGATTTTGCAGAATGACTAAAGATGATAAACTCATATAAAATACTTTAGCAAGGAAATAGAATCTCAAATTACAAATTCCTCATAGAAAAGTTTGATGAGAAACTTGCTGGTTGGAAGAGACATTCCTTGACGGAGGATGGCAGAACAATCCTAATACAGTCTGTACTTGCTATCATTCCAGTCTATTTCATGGCCACGTCTCTCATTCCGAAGAACATCTTGGAGAAACTCTCTCAAATCATTAGGGACTTTTGGTGGGATCACAACAAGGATAAGAAGAAAATGCATTTCTTGAAGTGGGAATGGTTTAACTTACCAAAAGACAAAGGAGGAATGGGAATTCGGTGTTTATCTCATCTCAATCAAGCGCTGGTGGCTAAGCTTACCTGGAGATTTCTTAAGGACCATGATTCCTTGTGGTGCAGAATTCTAAGAGCCAAGTATCTGAGAGAGGGTAATATTTGGAATGCAAAAAAACCAAGAAAATGCTCCTCTACATGGCTGGATATACTGGAAAGCAGAAATGGCCTGAAAAGTGGTTGTTTGTGGCTTGTAGGTAATGAAAAAGATATTGATATCCTCTCTGACCCTTGGATTCCTTCCATGCAGGGTTTCAGTCCAACCAGTTACTCAAATCTTGCATGAAGTAACCAAAGTACATCAATTAATTGATCCTGATACCAACAAATGGAATGTGAACTTGGTAACTCAGCTATTTGATAACTTCACTACCAATCAGATACATGATACAACTATCAATGCTGCAACTGATGATAAACTCATATGGAGATTAACACCCCATGGAAGATTCTCTACTCAATCATTTCAGCAAATTTTACTCGAACAAACTGGTGAGTCTTCTAATTTAAGGGATACTTCTTTCCCCTGGAAAAAATTCTGTTATCCATAATGGTCTTGCAGTGAGCCAAAAGGTTGGTAGGTTTGTGAATGGGGTCTCTACAATCTGTAGTACCTGTCATAATACTGAAGAAAGTGTTGATCATTTATTACTTCACTGTAGCTATGCTCAAGCTGTATGGTTCGCTTCCCCACTTGGTTTGAGACTTCAAGAACATAGCCAACTAACCTTAAAATATGCAGTGGAACAATGGATGGCCTTGGATGACAATGAATACTTTTTTTCTCTTGCTGCTGCAATCTGCTGGGCTATTTGGAGAGCCAGAAACTGTAAAGTTTTCGAGAAAAAAAATACAAATGTTCATGGTACTCTGACTACGGCCCTTTACTGGTTCAATTTGTATTTTAACTCGATTGAAGAAAATGAAACTAAAGATGCAGTGGAATCCCAATACATCAGCAACTCTACTAGACCTTTGCAGACTTGGTCACCCCCTCCTCCTCCAACAATCAAAATCAACGTTGATGTCGCGTAGAAGAATGGTCACTTTGCTTGTGCAGCTGTAGCGAAAGACACTAATGGTATTTGCCAAGGATCTGGTACCAAACTTGGAATCTCTGACACCCCAGTATTTGAAGAAGCTAATGGATTTCTTCTTGCTGCTGAAATTGCTTCCTGGTTGAACTTCAAGAACATTATCATTGAGGGTGACTGTCAAGTTGTGGTTAAGATCCTAAAAGGAGAATCTCACTCAGCACCTTGGAGAATCTGGAAGACCTTGGATGATATCAGAGGCTTACAGTCATGTTTTGATATCTGCACTTTCAATTTCACCCAAAATGTGCAAATTATGCCGCCGCTCCTTTGTCTGGGCAAGACATGCTTTATCAAACAGCATCCAAAGTAGTTGGACTGCTGATCAGATTCCTGCTAGTTTTGCTACCCTTTGGGATGTAGCTACTAGATAGTTCTTTTTCTTTTTCCTTGTGTATACCAAAAAAAAAAAAAAAAAGACTCCACTCTCGTGCCTTGAGATTGGACTCGGATTTAAATTATTCCAAAATATGTTCCACGATAAAAATCTACTTTTTGACCCATAATCCGCTTAGAGCAGTTCCTATGGCAATGAACAATTTTTTTTTTTGTTGAGCCACGTGGATGAACAAATACGTGTCTCCACTGTGGTAAATCAGAGAAAATAGTTTTCTAAGATCCCACTATCATTATTTTTGAATATAAAATATTTTTTAAGATAAAGTTAAGTGAGTCGTGCTGTGACGAGGGTATCCTCGTGACACCTTGAGTAAGGGTGCACCTAAGAGCAGTCGGATATTGTATCTTAGATATATGCATATCTCAAGGAAACTTTTATAAAATAAAAATATTTTTGTTATCTTTATTTTATTTTTATATCAAGATAGTATTAATAGAAAACTAAATTACAAAGTTTTTAGCTGGCAGCCGAGCCACAAGCTGAGCACCAACTCCTTTTTATTATTTTCGTATCCTTATAATTTATATTATTTTCTCCTTAGTCCCTCTAGTAAATTAGAGAATTAATTTTGGTTCGTATTATACCAAGATCAGATAACAGGAGCTTGGATGCTTCAGGAAAGAAAAAAAACATACGGGAGCTTGGATGATTGGATGATTAATAATGATAGTTGCATTCTTTCTCCATATGATCTAAATATAGATTTAAAAAATAATTTAAGAGTTAGTCCAAATGCTCGCAACACATACCAACCATATACTCGTTAATTAGATGATGATATAAGATTGTCGATCAATTCATACATTAAAACCTAAAAACATAAAAAGGATATTTAACTTAATATAGAATAAGTAAACAAATATGATGTACAGTCAATATAAGACGTATTTTCCCCTTGATTAATCCCCTAAAAGTCATCATGATCCAAGTTGATCAAGTTTTCTTCCATCTCGGAATAAAAACGTGTTGTGCTAGGTTTTCACCAAAAACTAAAGATAATACAGTAGTTTATTTCACGTGCCAATAAAGATATTTATTAGAAGGGCTTTAAAATGAATAAGATGGAATTTAGAGATTTATAAAACAAGATACGTAATAAAGATAAAAAAAAATATTTTTATTTTGTAAAAGTTTTCTTGAGATGTGCATATATCTAAGATACAATATCCGACGGCTCTTAGGTGCACCCTTACGGAAGCTGTCACGAGGGTACCCTCGTTACACCACGACTCTAAGTGAAAATATAAAATAATATATTTGGTGAGAGAAAATATGATAAAGTGAGATAAAATATGATAAATTGAGTAAAAAAATAGTAAATGTTATTAACAGAAGTTTATTTGGCAGATGCCCACTTTAGTGGGACCCTATTACTTGGGATCCAAGTATGTAAACTCTATAAATAGAGTCTCAAACCTTTGAAAATACACACATTAATAGAAAATCTCTCTCTGTTTTTCCCCTCTACTTTGTGTCTCCTTCTCTATCTTCTCCTTTTATAAGACATTATCATGCACGTTGCTTCACCAATACGAGCAAAGAAGATTAATTACCATCCATATCTAATTTTTTTAAATTGTTTTTTTTTCAATAATTTATTAATGGGATTTCGATTACGTTTCCATTAGATTTGTTGCAAGGTACAATACAATCTCAAAGAAGTGATGATGTTAACCATCTCTTTATGTCTGTATACAAACCCGATCTCGGTTGGTGCTTTTCGTGATCCATGAACGCTCATATATATTAATGGGCTTATATATTAGTTGGATTGCTTTAAATTTATATTTCACTTTTTGATCTTTATTTTCGTTATATATTTGCCGCTTTTTTTTCATTGTTATATATTCACGGGATATGTTTAATATCCTTTCTTCTTTACTTATTTTTTTTATAAAGAAGGAAAAATAAAATCCATCAAATGATGGTTTACGGTTTCTATTACCCTAATGAAACTGTAATCACTAAACGTTGGTGTTATCGTAACTTGACTACTTTTACAGTAATGAATCACATGCATGGTTGAAAAACCTACGGCCAATTGAATTTGGTATCTTTATCCATTGGATTTAGATCATGCGATTTTTATTTTTGGTTTCTATTTATTTACAAGAAACCATCCGTCAGACATCAAATGGATTTTCCATATGCAGTGATGAAAACGACAACATCCTTTATTTATCGATACAATTTCGTTAATTCTACAAACCAATTGGTGTTGGTTTTTCACATCAATTCTCTACAACGAGATGTAAAAATTGGCATTCTAAGAACTCTTAGCCAATTTTGGTTATTGATTTCTATTTCTTCAATAAAATCTTCATCAACTAAAAAGTAGATTTTTCTCTACAAAGAATAACAATAATGGTTTCTTTATTTTTATCAAAAGAACCATTTAAACCAATTGGAAATGGATTTTTCTATATTGTTATTATGGTTTAAATTGATTGCAAATACCAGCGAATAAAAATTGTTGCATTCTTAAGGGATATTGAGCAATTTTTCCTCATGGTTAAAATCTCCAAAAATTTGAAGTTGTTCCACTTGTAGTTGGAATTGGACACTAAAGATCAAAGGGTGCGCACC
The DNA here is from genome assembly GCA_023529315.1 of Papaver bracteatum. Lineage (NCBI taxonomy): Eukaryota > Viridiplantae > Streptophyta > Magnoliopsida > Ranunculales > Papaveraceae > Papaver > Papaver bracteatum. The sequence goes on from JAJJWX010004514.1 coordinate 866,176, forward strand.
CGTCTTATCATCCTATTACTAGTCCTTGTAGTGACTACGTTGATCTTGAATTTAAATTCTTTTAACAAAAAAGTGTCAAATATCTCATTCTGAATCATTGTCTTGTTGGCCTTCTAGGTTACAATTTTTATTTTTTGGAGTTTTATTTGCATATTTTATATGCTTTTGGTTGTTGCCAATAAAATCCATGGTTGATGTTAAATTTTATTTTTAGGACAAATTTTCCATGGCCTTTGAAGTCACTTTTACAGTCCAACTGGTGTTCTTAAAATCCAGAAATTATGAGTATATGTCTTCAATTTAATCAGATAATACTCTAAGAAACTTGTTTTCGTATATGAAAAAAATATATTTTCGCCATAACCATGGGGAGATTATACACTACCAGACATTGGTATCCATTTAACTTAAAAGTTATATCAGTTTCTCTCTCATCATGATCAGATCGAAAAAGGATGCCATTAAATAGGCGTGAAAAAATCTCATTTAGCTTTTCCATAAGCTTATGCCGTTTGAAAAGGCTAATTCAATCATATCTAGCAACCATGTAGCCTTTTTATATAAGCTACAGATAGTGCTCCAACAGAGACTATCATAATACGATTCACATTCTCAGAATTCATATCTCTTCATTTGAATGATGAGGAAATTATAATGCCCGCTGGTGCTAGTACCAGTAAATTTTGAATTTTTCAATATATGCATACATTTGAGAATTGTGTGAGCTCGTATTAAGCTAATTTTTTTGTCGAATATTACAGTAGCTACTAAAATAATAAAGATCGTGGTTGTTAACCCCTCTGCAGAGGAATATCGACAATGTGATTGGTTGGCATATATTCCAAAATAGATTGGATTAATTTATTGATTAACTCGATTTTGGATCCAAGACTTAACACTTTAAATTTCCAAGCCAATTAATTAAAGGTTGGTGTAGTCGTATTGCGTATTAAGAGAAATAAGTTGTTTTAAGAGCGATTGAGGGTTATAAGTTCAAACCCGAGGATTGGTTCAATAATATATCGTTCTACCTATATGATTCATTTTGCGTGGTAGTCTTGAAGGACTCGTATTGCATTCACACAAGTGATTTGCTTGGTGAACATATTCAAATTTGTATTCTTTGGAGGATTCAAATTATATTCAGGCAACCACTTGACTCGATTATGTCAGGTTTAACAATCATGTATGTGTTTTTAGAAGTTTGGTACCAAACCAAAAATTCGGATTAATTAGTTGATGATATCATCTTTATATATAGGTCTCTTGAGGAATCCATAAAATCACAAAAATCCACGCTTTAGCTGCATATATTCTATTTTTTCCCCTTAAATCTGCAGTTAGAATTATGCTAGCTTATTTGAGATGTACTAGAGTTGAGATGGACTAGAGTTATTTTTTTGATGGACTAGAGTTTTTTTTTTTTTGGTGCTTGTCTTCTGTAAAACTCATATAGTTGGGTTAGCATCAATATTTATGTCAAAAGTTGTACTTTTTTCCCCTTCGTTCAGGTTTTTTCCCATGTGGTTTTCTTGACAAGGTTTTAATGAGGCAACATCTCCCTGACATTTAATTCAAAATGATGATATTGTGCTCTTTTTCCTTTGTCCAAATTTTTTCCTATTGGGTTTTTACTGGTAAGGTTTTAGTGAGACAAATTAATTCAACATGGTCGTCATCCAAGGGGGAGTTGTATCAAATTTCAGTTATTTGGTGGATTCCCACCATTGACTAGGTCATTTTGTAAGACCAAATCAACATAACCATCCCTTAGTTATTTGGATGTCATTCTTCTCCACATAAGGTATGAACACAAATATAGTTTTGTTCACTTATGGTAATTTATCTACATCTTGATCTATGTTGACTAAACTACATCAAAAACTTCTACAAATCATCTCGGGAAGCTAGAAATCCATGACACAAGTTTTTCAATGTGTTGAAGAAGAATGCATACTCCGTAAAAGTATTTATCGAAGACAATACTGCTTGTGCAACACAAAAGAAGACTTCATCAACTATCCGACATCTTCATGAAGGAACAATAATCTTCTGCATCCTAGCTAAAAATTCGTTCATCAAAATTAGGAAGTCTCAACTCGAATATTTGCAAGACAAGATTCAACTGAATTACTTATCGGGGGAGCATCATAGTAAAAGGTATTTTACTGGACTATCACGTTGTACTCTTTTTCCTTCGTCAAGGTTTTGTCCCACTGGGTTTTTCCTAGTCAATGTTTTAACGAGGCAACATATGCATGCCCAACTCTGTTCTAGGTTTTCTCATAATTGTACTCCTTTCCCTTCGATCAGGTTTTGTCCCTTTGGATTTTCCTGACAAGGTTTTAATGAGGCAATTGCTTAGATACAGTGGTCATCTAGGGGGAGTGTTATAAAAGGAAGTTTATTAGGTAGATGCCAACTTTAGTGGGACCCCATTACTTGGGATCCAAGTATGTAAACTCTATAAATAGAGTCTCAAACCTTTGTAAACACACGCATTAATAGAAAATCTCTCTCTTTTTCTCCTCTACTTTGTGTCTCCTTCTCTATCTTCTCCTTTTATAAGAGTAAAATATTTTTTGGGAATCGGGAATTGCAGTGGGCGTTGGAGGAAGAGTCGCGGGCATTTGTGGAAGAGTCGCCATCGTTTTTTCTTCAACCGCGTGTTGCTGCCACGGTCGCCCGTCTTTCCCTCAAGCGCGCGCTGGATGTTCCGACTCAATGTTAAAAGCAACAAATTTGTTGATTTGAACATCCATCTTTCATGTTTGTTCATTCCATAGTGGGAGCAAAATGAACAAATTCTGAGTTTGATCATTCTATAGGAAGTGCTCTTAGTGTACCAAAATATGCATGATGTCCAGAAATGTACTACCTTGTTACCGAGCATATGCATTGTAAATTAAAAACTGTCTCGTGTGATTTGTGACTCAAAACTGCCGCTGTGAGCCAATATTTACCACGTTTAACTTGAAATATCCGCAGTGAAGACCTAAATTATCTCTGGCGGCCATTCTCCCTTGTGCCAGGAAATCTGTTTTTTTTTTTTTTTTGGTAGAAAAAAAAATGTCTATTAACATTTTGACCTACACCTTATTTAATGGCTCAAAATCGGCATCACGATCCAACAGTGATGAATATTTGGGCGACTCCCAAAACTGAAGACTGTAAAAAACAACATGAAATTAATGTGGATGGAGTTGGCTCACACATTATGGTGCATTTTGGTGAACATGGATGTCTCATGGGTCTTCAGCATTATTATCTCTCATGCATTTTCATTATAAATTAGTCTAATCTTGCATAACTTTAAAGGGCATCCACAACTATCAATTTGATTATGTTCTCTAATACAGATATAAAAGTCCCGACACCCTGAGATGGGGGAGGAAATTGAAGGTGGGGTTAAATCTTTAAGAAGAAAGCACGGTATGTTGACCTACGAATCACAATAGCTTATTCAATGCATAGTGGATCTAGAGCAAACTAAAACAGCATGAATCGTATCTCGGGGAGATTTAAGAATATCTCAAATTTGTAATTTAATTTACTGTCCTATTTTCTGTTTTACTTGGTTAGAAATATGCTGCAATGTATATTCTGTTTGATTTGGAAAATGGTAATAAAGAAAAAATGTATAGATTTCTTGATTCTTTGAATTATGGAACAATTTGAGTCATTAGAATTTATAAGCAAATGATACTTTATTATGAATTCACTAAAAATACATAATGAGGAATGCTCAACACAATGGTGACTTAAATACAGACAAAACTAAATTTCTACGTTGCCGCACGATGATTTTTAGTATACAACAAAAACAGTTATTCTACACAGATTAGGTACAAAAAAATCTCATTAAACTAACGTGGTGATTTACCGAGGTCTAATAAATGATAATTGTAACCCGAAACGGGTGATTGTATTCATCATCTTCAGTTTGTCGAAGAAGATACTTCGATGTGTTAACAAGATTTTCTTTACCTAGAACCCAGGATAATCTATTTTCTTGGAAAAATGAAGCACGTAGATACTGAACACCAGCTCACTATTCCCTTGAGAGCTTACACACTGGCTAGTATCAATAGTCAATAAGAAGTTGACTAATAAATGAAGGGTGTTTTCTTTGTATTCCTTGACAACTACCATACGACTACTTGACTATTCTCAAATTGACCATTAACTTGATATATGTTTATCAGCGCTTCTAGGCAGACCGAGCAGAAAAACAAGATTAAAACAACCCCTCACATTAATTGTGGGCCCCGCCGCACGGAGATTAGTTGGGGCTACTTTTGGGCCCCACTTTGGAGAAAGATGAGAGGGCGTTTTTAACTTTATTTCTGCCCTCGGTATGTTAAGAATTTTTATATATTTATAGACCTCGGGAATTCAAAATTAAAATGAAATGGATATACAAAAAAAGGTGATGAGATGTGCACGACTATATAAAACCTGGTTTAATTGGGGGCCATTCAAATTAAATGGGGCCATGACATTTTGTTTGCACCCAATTATTTTTAAGGGTATATTAATCTTCCTATGAAAATACTATTTTACCATTAGTCTTAAAAATCAGTTAAAGGCTAATTAACTACCCTAATCAAGGCCCCTAATTTATACCCTAAACAAAACCTAAATTCTAAAATCAGTTTCACTTCTTCTCTTTTCATCTTCTTCCTCTCCTCCTCTTCATCTTCTCCACTACCACCATTAACGACCCTCGAAGAAAACGATTTCTTCATCCGATTCATCGTGTGAACTAAAACCCAACTTGTATTCCATATTTTGGTGTGCTTTTGGTGTGTTTTGATTGTGAAATCGAGTCTGATAACCGAAAACTGGAAGTTACAGTGTTAGGGTCGTCAGATTCGTAATGTTAAAACCCTAACGACCCTGTAGTTGCATGTAAAACGTATGAAAAATCGTTAGGTTGTTAGGTTGAAGATGACGACCGTTTTTATGAAACAACAATTCTGGTGACCTAGATTAGAGTCGTTTGGGTATTAGTATGAAGACGACGACCCTTTCCCACCAAACGACTCTACCTAAAAAGAAAGAGTCGTCAGTTAAGATGAATAAAGGTGTGACGACCATAAACCAAAAAAAAAAAAGATTTTGGACAGAGACATTGTGTTTAAGCATCGTTGCAGTGTAAACAAAGCAAACAAACGACTCTTGTTGAAGTACCAAAGAGAGTCGTCAGTTTTTGGCACACCAAGCTGACGATTTTTCATAACCTGGAAAAGTTGCAGGTTTGAGTCGTCAGGTTTGGTGTAAACAGAATAACGACTCTTTAGGATCATTAGTGAATAAAAAACCCGCAACTAACGACCCTCACACTGGGTGTTTCAATGGTGACCATGAATCGACCACTTGGAGCACCTTTCATACGATTTCAAGACTATATGAGGTTTACCTGATTGTTTTGAGCTTCGGGTTCTTCATTTTGAGTGTTGGTTCCTTCACTTGCACCATTATTCATGGATTCCTCTATTAACATCTCTTCATCTTCATCAAACATCCAATCCATATCATTTGTTGACACAATCTTACCATCAACACAATCATTGTTGTTATTTGAATCTTCACCAACATCAATTCCTCCACTTGAATCACCCATTTCAAAGAACCCTAGTTTTTCTCTCAAAACTTCTCTTCTTCTTATAAAAACACAAAAACTCGATCCAAAACAAATTTACCCAAATTTCTTATCCATAAATCTGATTTTAATCTAACCTCACTTACATCTAATTAACTTTAATCAAATATTAAGTCTAATCACTTGGGGGCATTTTAGCCATTTAGAAAGTATTTTGATAAGGGGTGACTCAAATTATGTTTGAGTGACCTTTTTTGTCCTCTAGTGCCTGGCCCCCGTTTAATTTGAATGGCACCCAATTAAACCAGGATATAAAACGGTGTCTGTCTACAAAACTCATGTTGTATATCTTATTGTCTATGAATCCACGTGAGATTTCATAGTTACAAGTTACAACTCATATTCTTCCCCCAAGCATCTTAATAATAGTCCCATTTGAGTTCTCAAGGTAGTTTTAATTGATTGTTGGTGTTGCAATACTTAATAGATTTAGTTTTCAAAAAAATAAATAAGAAACTAACTCCAAGCTTATGGATTTATATTATATTATCCATGTAATTGGTACCAATGTAGTCAATATCGGCCGTATCCGCAGATATATCGGGGATATTTCGGATATCGGCCTTGGAGCGGTAGGATAAGCATTATATCGGGGATACGATATTTTGGCGATAATATCGTCCAATATAGTCAAATATCGGCCGATATATCGAGGATATTTCAAGATATTCTTGATGGAACTTTGAATGATTTGCAAGATATTCTTGGTGAAGAAAGTAGGACAGTTGGTATTAGAGGTGCATGTAGCTCTCGAAGTAAGGCTACTTACCTAACTGATTATTAGTATGATGGATATGATACTGATTAATTGATGTTAGACACTGATTAGGTGGTAAACTTAAAAGTTGTTGAAGTTACTTTTTTGTTTCTAGTTTTAACTTTGAACTTGGTTAATTACCATTTTAGGCAGTAAATTTTATAGTTGTTGAAGTTACACTTCTGCTTCTAGTTTGAACTTGTTTATTTATCATTTTAGGCAGTGAATTTTGAAGTTTTTGAAATTACTCTTGTGTTTTTGATAAAATTGATGGTAGCTATAAAATTATAGTTTCTAAATTTGGAACCGATATTATAACGATATATGAATGATAATATCCCCGATATAAAGTCGTACCAGTGTATCCTTCCTGACCGATATAAACCGATATCCGATATTAACTACATTGATTGGTACAGATTGTGTTTGAACATGAGCGTTGAATTGACTTGTACGGAAGAAGAGACAATTTAAAGCTACTTATAAGCTTGTTTGAGATATTCTCTAGACTAAAATTTTAGAACTCAAGTCACTGGTAGTGGTATAAGTATTACAAATTAATTTTACTAGTATATTATAGTGACATCATCTGTAGTACTAGTCACTAGAGATGCTGAATTGGTTGCGACCCTACTTGCCTCTTACCAAGTCCTTGCTCCGCTGCTCTTAACAAAACGTGGTTAGACTTTTCTCACACGATACGGTGTATTCGTGAGAACATGTATATGTTGGTCTTCACTCTTCATCAATATCTCATGCCTGTGCCTTAATTATAAACTAGTTTAATTTTGCATCTACTTTAGTGGCCATACAGAACCATTAGATTGATCTCTATATATGTTATATTTTAATGGTCTTAAAAATTTGAGATGGAGGAGGATATTGAAATTGGTGGTAAATCATCGGGAAGAAAGTGTGGTACGTCGTAGCTAGGACAGAATGAAGAAAGCATAATCAATACATGGCATACGGCATTCAAAATGGTACATTATGGAAAATTTATCTAGATGATATTGAACAAAATTTATTATTGGTTGTGTTGTAACTAGTTCACATAATAGGAAAAGAACCCAATCCTATACTAAGAAGTTATGGCTGTGCTATCCCGCACGGTCGCGCATAAAAGGTTTATAAGCTAGCATGTTATTTACCGTTGGATTGTGTTATCTAGATCTAGATTGGATTTTAGATTACGGGGACTAACTGTTAATTATAGACAGATCCTCTTTTCTATTTTTGCTTTGGGATTTTCAATCACTTTTGTCAAGGATATTATGTCGACATCTACAGCTAAGGCACATGTCAAGGATATTGTGTCGACATCTACAGCTAAGAGATTCAAACCACACCAGGAAACCTAGACGAGATATGGAAACAAGATTATACTGATATTAAGGAAAATATTCTTGTTTCCCTTTCTATGTAATTAAGTGTAAATGCATTCTTTCTATACCTTTGTATCCCACTGTAATATAAATAGAGAGTTTTGTTTCTCTCCCAATTATCCAAGGGAGAACAACTAATGACTGTGTCTTTACCTTGATATGGTATCGAGATAGCCAGGGGTTCAAACTTTTGAGATCCATTGTTTTTCAAGTTTTATTTTATTTTCTGTCAAATGGCTTCCTCCTTCAACTTCAATCATGTTCTAACTCTCAAGTTGGATGATACCAATCATCTGCTATGGAAGTCACAAATGATGGCCTTTGTCCGAAGTCATGACTACACAGGTTTTCTCGATGGAACCCATCCTTTTCCTCCTGAAACCATTAAAACACCGGTACAAGATTAGGAAGAAACCATTGAAAGCCCTAATCCAGCGTTCTTAACCTGGCAACAAAAAGATCAACTGCTGCTCAGCGGTATCCTATCTTCTTTGTCACAAAGTGTACACACTCAGGTGCTTGGAGTGAAGACCTCTCAAGAGGCGTGGGAACGACTGAAAAAGATATTTGCTTCAAAATCGCAGGCTCGTATGATGCAGCTCCAGATGCAGTTGGTGAACACCAAGAAGGGAGCCTTGAATATCCTTGATTATCTAACAAAAATGAATTTTTTTTGCTGATAGTCTAGCAACTATTGCACAACCTATTTCTGATTCACAACTTGTCTTGTATGTTCTCAATGGACTTGGTCCCGAATATGGTCAATTCGTTACTTCTATGACTACTCGATCTGAACCGGTCTTGTTTGCTGATTTACAAGGCTACTTACTAAGCCATGAGATTCGTTTGGAAGATCAACATATAGCTGAGTTAGCATCTCCTGCTGCTAACAACACTCAAAGACAACCACCTGCAGTTGCTCCTGTCCATCCACAGAACCGGAACCAGAACTTTACAAACAATAGTGGAGGTAATCACAATGGTCGTGGACGCGGACGTGGACGTGATGGAAACTATGGTGGTTATCGTCCTTCAACTTCTTCTGCAGTTGTATGTCAGATATGCAATCGATATGGTCATACTGCTGCACAGTGCTACAACCGATACGGTGAAGGTTACCGCAATGACCATGCTACAGCCAACATAACTACTCATGTTCCTGCTCCTGCCTATAACTATGTGGATCCGTCGTGGTACCCTGACTCCGACGCGACCCATCACGTAACTCATGATTTAAGAAACATCCAGAACCGAGCCGAATACAATGGCAATGATGTTGTCACTGTTGGAAATGGAACAGGTTTGCCAATTACTCACATTGGGTCTTCCTCTTTCGATACATCATCATGTTCTTTCAAACTCAAAAATATGCTTCATGTTCATATGTTAAAGAAAAATTTATTATCGGTTCGACAATTTACTAGAGATAATGATTCTAACTTTGAGTTTCATCTTGATGTTTTCTATATAAAGGATCGTACATCGGGGAAAGTTCTACTAGCAGGCAAGAGTAAAGATGGTTTATATCACCTTCCTACATCAGTATCATCTAGTCAATCAAGGAAGGTATTCATAGGAGTTGGGGAGAAAACAACACAAGAAGTTTGGCATCACCGGTTGGGACATTTGACCTACAAAATAGTTCAACTAGTTTTAAATAAGAATAAGTTACCTGTGAGTAACACTAGGAAATCAGAGTTTTGTGAAGCTTGTCAGTTGGGTAAAAGTCATCGACAAACATTAAGAATGACTCAATCCATCTCTCAAGCTCCTCTTGATTTAATTTTTACAGATGTTTGGGGACATTCACCTACTATCTCAATGTCTGGATCTAAGTATTATGTTATATTTATGGATGATTATTCTAAGTATTCTTGGATTTACTCGATTACTTTCAAATCAGATGTTTTTCGAATTTTTGAGCAGTTCAAAGCAATGGTAGAAAACATGTTTTCTTGCACTATTAAGGCAGTTTAGTCTGATTGGGGAGGAGAATTTCAGAAACTGGAAAAATATTTTGCTCGGTTTGGGATTGAGCATAGGGTATCGTGTCCTCACACACACGAAAAAAACGGTGTTGTTGAGAGAAAGCATCGACATGTTGTTGATACTGGACTTACATTAATGGCTAATGCTAAAGTACCAACTCAGTTCTGGGATCATGCATTTGAAGCTGTAGTATACTTGATTAATCGGTTACCCACTCCTACATTACAGAACTCATCACCATTTCAGGTTTTATTTGGTAAAATTCCAGATTACAAATTTCTTAAAGTTTTTGGATGCGCATGATACCCATATATCCGTCCTTATAACAAGCATAAAATGGATTATAGGTCGATCAAGCATGTCTTCTTGTGCTATAGCTCTCGTCATCATGGATACAAATGCTATGAACCCACACAAAGGCGCTTGTTTATTGCTCGACATGTTACGTTTGATGAGTCTTGTTTTCCATTTGCAGGTCAAGTAATTAATTCTACTCCACCCGTGACAAATGAAGTTGTACAACTTCCAACTTTTATGGTACCATCAGAAGTTCAAGGAGCCAGTAACCACACACCAAGTTTATCCCCAACCCCGTCCACATGTACTCCACCTATAAATCAAGCTTCACCTGTCCAGGTTACTTCTCAACAACATGTACAGCAACCTGCACTTATGGAACCTGAAAGTACACATGTGCCGGCAACTGATCCAGTTGTTGTAGCACCACCTTCACTACCTAATTTTATTAGCACATCTCAAGGTATGCATACTCGTTCAAAATATGGAATTTCGAAAAAGAAAGTATTTGCAGCAAGTCGTTATCCTCTTGTTCTCAACAGTACTCTAGTGCACCAAGATAATTAAATTATACCGACATGTGCTTATCAAGCTTTAAAGACTCCAAAATGGCGAAATCCTATGGTATATGAAGTTAATGATCATATTCAACATGGGACTTGGGATCTAGTTCCTCGGCTTCCGTCAATGAATGTTCTTGGAAATAAATGGGTATTTACTATAAAATATCACGCGGATGGAACGGTTGCTCGTTATAAAGCTAGATTAGTCGCAAAAGGATTTAACCAACAATATGGGGTTGATTACACCACAAATTTCAGTCCTGTAGTGAAGTTTACTACATTGCGTACAATTATTTCTCTTGCTGTATCTCAAAATTGGGTAATTCGACAACTAGACGTCAATAATGCATTTATAAATGGCATCCTAGAGGAGGAAGTTTATATGAATTAGCCACCGGGTTTTGTTGATTCTTCTCACCCTACTCATGTCTGTAAACTAAGGAAATCTATTTATGGGTTAAAACAGTCTCCGCGCGCATGGTATAGTCGTTTAATCCACTATCTACTCACACTTGGATTTCGAGGATCTAAAACTGATCCATCACTGTTATTATTTCAAAAAGGAAAGGTGGTTGTTTATCTTCTCATGTATGTAGATGATATATTATTGACCGGCAACGATTTATCTGTTGTATCTCAAATGATTGCATCTATCGGAGGTGAATTTGGAATTAAAGATTTGGGTGTTTTTCATTATTTTTTGGGTCTTGAAGCTACATAAAATGCAAAGGGGTTGGTCCTTTCACAACAAAAATACACTGTTGACCTTCTTACTCGAACAAAAATGCAAGATACGAAGCCCATTTCTTCTCCAATTGCAGCTAGTACTCGTCTTACTCAGCATTGTGGAGAACCATTTCAAGATGTTTTTCTTTATCGCAACACGGTGGGAGCGCTACAATATTTAACACTAACGCGACCAGACATTTCTTTTCTTGTTAACAAAGCATGCCAATTTATGCACAATCCATCCACAGAACATTGGAGTTTAGTCAAACTAATTTTGCGATATCTAAAGCATACAGTCTCTTACGGTCTACAGTTTTATCATAATTCTCCTCCAATGCTCTATGTATTTATGGATGAAGATTGGGGAGGTTCTTTAGACGATCGGAAGTCTACAGGTGGTTATGTGATATACTATGGTAATAATCTTATATCTTGGAGTTCAAAGAAGCAACCAACGGTTTCGAAATCGAGTACTGAAGCTGAATATCGAGCGATTGCAAATGCATCAGCATAGGTTGTTTGGCTTCGCTCATTGTTTCGTGAACTGAGCATTCCTTTAGATTCTCCTCCCATTCTTTGGTGTGATAATATTGGTGCTACATATTTAACATCCAACCCGGTGTTCCATACTCGCAGTCGACATGTGGAAATTGATTTTCACTTTGTTCGTGACATGGTCTCAAAGAAGGAGCTTATTGTGAGAATAATTTCTTCTCAAGATAATATTGCAGATGTTCTAACCAAAGGTCTATCAACTCCACGGTTTATATTATTACGAGACAAGCTCAATCTTGTTTCCATAGATATTCGCTTGAGGGGGCGTGTCAAGGATATTATGTCGACATCTACAGCTAAGGCACATGTCAAGGATATTGTGTCGACATCTACAGCTAAGAGATTCAAACCACACCAGGAAACCTAGACGAGATATGGAAACAAGATTATACTGATATTAAGGAAAATATTCTTGTTTTCCTTTCTATGTAATTAAGTGTAAATGCATTCTTTCTATACCTTTGTATCCCACTGTAATATAAATAGAGAGTTTTGTTTCTCTCCCAATTATCCAAGGGAGAACAACTAACGACTGTGTCTTTACCATGATAACTTTCTCTGGTCTTTAAACTCTTTCTACTACCACAACGCCAAGAATAAAAAATACATTAAGGAATCACCAAAATCAATTATTTATTCTGCTTATCAATTAGTAAAACCTTGATTTATCTATGTTTTTTGAACTTTTTTGGAAATGAATTTCTAATATCTTATCATATGCCATAACGATCACCAAAAACACCTTCATCTCCTCCGCCAGTCCATACATAAACACCACATCAGAAGCAATAACACATAGAAATATTATTTTGATTTGGTTTGTTAATATCTCAACAAGAAAATCAAACATATAGCTTGAACTCTTATCTTCTTTGATTGAATCAATGAAATATAAGATTTGAACCATCCTTTTCTTTAGTTGAATTGATTAAACATATATGATTGATCCCCAAAAACACCTCCATCATCTCCATCAGTCCATAACAGACCCAATCAAAGATATTGTTACATAGGTTTGGAGAAGAGGATACATAGTTCAAGAAAATCAGGATCCATTTTCATCACTTTTTTGTTTGAATTCAAAGTTTTTGCAACAAAAAAATGGGGAGGATTTTTCTTTTGTTTTCGGTTGAAGAAAAATGGGGAGGAATAGCTAAAGAAAATGAGTTGTTTACACTTGCTTATTGTTTTATAGCTGTGCGCACTAGAGATGGTATAATCACATGATCCAACGGATAATAGCTTTCTAGCTTATATTGCTATCCCGTAGTGCCGCGCGGGGTAGCATTATCCAAGAAGTTACGAATGATTTGTCGGATTTTTTTTGTCCAGTTTGGAAAAGAAACCCAAGCTTAAAGCTGTAAACGATATTCTTGTACTTGTAATCAGATGCACCATGTATGGGTGGTTGTATATAGACCCTAGGGTTGGATTATTACCTTTACTTTTCTTTCTTTTGGAGATGATAATCCATGTTTTTTGAGTTTTTAATATTTGTCACCCTTTCCTCCTATTCTGTAGGATAAGTTGCACAATAAAAATGAACAATCGGATGATAAGATAAGATGCAATTCTATCATTCATGATACTGAAAAGGAAGTGGAAATGAGAAGGCGCTTTTCAACAATACTTATTGGACTAGGTGTTTAACCAATAGAAAAATATACTTCCTCTACTAGCAAAAGAAAAAAAGAAGAAGAAATTAATTTATGCCCATCTATATCTGATGAACCACTAGCTGAATACAAATATCAAACCCTTTTCCGAATAAATATCACCTCCCAGTATGAATGTTTACTGATTTGTTTCAGAAACCCATTGTTCATTTACTAATTCTCATCTGCAGCTGCCTTAACAACAGATTCGCACTACCTAACCAGTTTCGTAATCAGGAAAGAACACCAGAAGTGCACCATTTCTACCACAACTAAACTTAGATTACATTCAGATACCTTTGTGAGCAACAACCATCAGTCTCCGTTGATCATCACTGGCTACATACACTATAGCTCACGGTGCTTTCTAATCAAAATGAACTGCAATCTCTATCACAGCATTACAAATAGCAAGAATTTAGATTACAACAAAGTCATTCAAGATAAAACCTTAAGAGAAAACATTTTCAGAAATCACAATATCTTGTTCTACATCACTACATTCCAAGAAATCAAGAATCATCACCCATCACACTCTCAGCAACCCATTTACACACACACTTTTGAAATAGAAAACCAACAACTACCCAACAAAAACCACATAACCATCTATAAGTGGTTTCCAAACCCTGTGCAAGAACCAGTACCAAAATATCAAAAAAAAATATTCAACCTATAAAAGAAAAAAAGCAAGAGCAAGAAACTTTCCATCTCCATAAACTACAGTTTCAAGAAGTCGGGTAGTTAAGGAAATCACCAGAGGAGTTTTTTCACAAAAAACTTACTAACCATCTTTAAGATTTTCAAACAATCAAAAAACTTAGCTCCCCCTGGTGACTTTGTGGCATCCACCACACGTCTTGCTACCCCTCCTCCATTCACCTTTCACTGTCTTCGATGCTTGATAAGGCTGGAGATGTACCACTGGAATCCGAATCCTCATATGAGTAAGGAACCCGGGCACTCACACTTAATGAAAACTGCTCTCCTTCGTTCATGGTTCGAGAATACTTCTTTGGACTGGCTATCTCATTCTCAAATAGAACCCTTAGATGCTCAGCGTCATACACAAGTCGCTCAACCACCATCTCTTCACTGCTATCCCTATAATCAGAATCCATATCGATTGTTTATATTCCCTCCCCACCTTCTCCATCTACATCAAATCCTCCGGAGGAGTCAGTTTCTTCATCAGTTCCACTCCCATATTGTGGTCCCTTGGTCTTCTGTTCAGCCTTCTCCTCTTTCTTTACCTCCCACTCACTATCCTTCCTTTCTCGTCTTTTCAAGTAGTGAGGCACGCATTCAGCATACATCCTTTCCTTCCATCGTTCATCTCTTTGCCTGCGATATTCTTCTTCCATTTGTCGTTGTCGAACCACTTCATGACGTTCCAACTCGGTCTGAACATCAATTTTTTACTGTTGCAATTCATCAGCACTTAAATTGCTCAACAGTGTTGCTACCATTCTATATTGATCTGATATGGAGGGGGTTACGGGATCATAATTTCCGGAATTTTCCATCTCTCAATCTCTACCTAAATATTTCCCTTTCCAGTAAAAAAACTAATGCGTTTCTTAATCACTTTCAAAACCCACCTTTTAAAGGCATAAATTCTTTCATTAACTGTCATTTATGGCGGTTGGTTTATCGTCAAATCACTTTGTTCTCTTCGCCCATGCAACTTCATGCGTGTACCTTTCACCCTAAGCCCCATAATTATGTTAGGATGAGTAAAAGCCTGGTGTCTATTTCAACCCTTTCTTTTCATAACTACACCACCATTCTCTACTTTCAACACCTAATAGCAATTATAACCGATACGCCTTATCCTGGTGCTTTTAAGAGGATATTTGGTAGGTTACCAGCATTTGACTATTATCTTTGGGGACTAATTAACATTTTATGTGGCATGCAGATTTGGATAAAGCAGTATCAGTTGGGAGGCACCATTGCAACTAGGGGTATACCGGCCAGGAAAGGGTCTAGTCTACTCACTAGAAATACCCGCCAAAATTTTACCCAAATTCCTTCACCCACCCCCACAAAGTATTACCTCCCTCAACTTTCTACCATCATTACTTTTGGAAGTTTATATCATCAGCCTAACGCCATTCCAAGTAATGACAAGCACAATAAATTTTCAACAATCCAATCAAAAAGGACCCACTCCCTTCTCTTATCGTACCAACATTTAACCCTGTCGTGCTACCCTCCTTTTAGTACTCACGTGAACACTCCACAGAAAAACAAAACTAGAAAGTATTTTTATGATATAGATATTACATATGATAAATCTCTCTCCCAAAGTACTACTCTCAGTCACAATCTTGCTACCTTACATCAAAATCTCCCTAAAACTTGCCTTGACTTTGGTCATCAAGATTCTCATTCTATTTTTAAGGTTCAAACACACAAGAATACAAACTTTTCTACCTTTTCCATATGGTACTCTGCTTTCATCATCACCTATCAGCATAATACTCAACAGAACTTCATTTTTTTAACCACCCTTTTTATAATAGCTTCTGAGAATCCTAAGAGTTCCAAAATATTTGAAATATATATCCTCATAACCCTCACTATGGAAAAACCATCCTCCTCAAGAGATTCTAACATTCTGAACCTTGAATTCCAAGCTCTCTTTATCCAAATGTCGGATAAGCTCAATCTCCCTGCAACCCTCACAAAACCTGTTTTCATAGATAAGAAAGTCATTCTAGCTGAAGATGATACTAAATGGAAATGGTGTATGGCTGGTTACTCAGAATGGTGATATTGTTATCTCTCCTCTTGGAAGTGATCTTGGCTCTCCTCCTCAGGTAAATCCCATTCCCAGTAACCCAATTCTTGATAATTTCAATCCTACTCTAAACCAATTCCCTGTCAATAACATAAACCTCATAGCTTGGAATATTAGAGGCCTCGGTAAAAAATCTGCCAATAAAGAACTTGGCATGCTCTGTAGAAATGTGAATCCTGATATTATTTTCCTATCTGAGACCAAAATGGGGGAAAGATATGGCTTCCATGAAGCTAAAAAACATGGGTTTTCCATGTACTTTATATGTTCCTAGTATTGGTAGAAGTGGTGGTTTGGTGTTGGCTTGGAAGAAGGAAATTCATTTGTCAGTTATATCCTCTAGCTTAAGGGGCATCCATGTGACTACTACTGATATAATCCACTAAAAAAATTGTCATATCCATTTTGTGTATGGTGAACCTAATAGTGCTCTTAGAGCCTCCTTTTGGGAGCAATTCTCACAACAAATTATAGCTCCTATAAGTGAACCAGTTTTTGTCATTGGTGATTTTAACACTCTTCTAGGATATGAGGATAAGAATGGTGGCCTAGAGATAAAAGACTCTGATTGTAAATTTCTAAAAAACTTTTGCTTACTTCATAATCTACATGATCCTGGTTTCTCTGGTCCTAGGTTTACGTGGTCTAATATGCAACATGGCCCTGATTTGATCCTTGAAAGACTTGATAGATGTCTCCTAAATCAACTGGCTGAGGAAATTTGCCCTAAATTTTGTGTTAATAACCTACCTAGAGATTCTTCTGATCACTGTCCTATGCATGTTGGTTTCAATTATGAAGAAATTTGTATGCCTAGACCTTTTCACTTTATGGCTATGTGGATAGAGGATCCTACCTATAGAGATGTTATTGCTAACTCTTGGTCTGTAAATTTCATAGGCTCCCCAGCCTATAAACTCAAAGCCAAACTTCTTAGTACCAAGAAGGGCCTTAGAAACTAGAAAAAATCTTCCTTTGGTAATATTCAATCTGATATATCTACCACCAGGAAGGACCTGTTAAATCTACAAACCTCTAATCCTACTGATTCCATCACTTCTTCTAGACTTATTTCTAAACTTGAGTTTCTGTATTCCCTTGAGGAACTCTACTGGAAAGACAAATCTAGAGAAGTCTGGCTCATTGAAGGAGATATAAACACTCCTTACTTCCATAAAGTGACCCTTTTTAGAAGGAAAACAAATGCTATTAGCCGGATCAAAGATTCTAACAATGCTACTCTGACTGATAGGGACAGCATTGGGAAATCTTTCTTAGATTACTTTAAAAGTCTTTATTCTTCTCAACCTCAACAATTTCAGGAAGAAATCTTAAGGGATCTCCCTGTCAAATTCTCTGTTGAGGACAATGATTTTACAAATGTTCCTCTTACAACTGAGGAGATAAAAAATGTTGTTTTTCAAATGGGAGGGGAAAAAGCTCCTGGACCTGATGGCTTCACTGGTTTGTTTTACCAAAAACATTGGGATATTGTGGGTGAGGCAGTGGTTGATATGACCCAAACTTGATTTAGAACTGGTCATATTGCTAAAGTTTTCAATCATACTAATATAGCTCTCATCCCTAAAGTCCCTTTAGCTGAGTTAGTCAACCATTATAGACCCATTGGTTTATGCAATTTCATTTACAAAATCCTTTCCAAAACTATGGCTAACAGGCTTAAACCATTTATGGATAAAGTAATCTCCCAAAACCAAAGTTCCTTCATTCCTAAGAGGAGTATTTCTGACGATATTCTTCTAGCAAATGAAGCCATATATTCTGTTAATCATAATGATAAAGTGGAGGGTACTGCTGCCATAAAGCTTGATATGTCCAAAGCTTATGATAAATTGGAATGGAATTTCCTAGAAAAAGTCTTGAGGAAAGTGGGTTTAGCTGAAAACTGGATAAAACTTATAAATCAGTGTGTGTCTACTGTCTCTTATTCTGTTCTGCTTAATGGTAGCCCCACTGGTTTTTTCAAACCTGAGAGAGGTCTTAGGCAAGGAGATCCTTTATCCCCTTACCTATATATTATCTGTGCTGAGGCTCTTTCTTCCTACATAGATAGTCTCCATAGAAATAGCTCCCTTAAAGGGATAAAAATTTGTAAAAATGCCCCTGAGATGACTCATCTTCTTTTTGCTGATGACTCCCTTATTTTTTCTTTTACCACTCCTGAAAACTTCAGTGTCATAAAAAATTATCTTCAAAAATATTGTCTTGCTTCTGGCCAGGAAATTAATTTTGAGAAGTCTGGTATCCTTTTTAGTAGAAAGGTACCTGAACATAGGAAAGCTATGTTAGCCAACATACTGGATATCCAAAGGAGAGACATGGGAGAAAAATACCTGGGTACCCTAACTGTTTTTCAGTCTTCTAAATTTCAAACTCATATGAGTATTTTACAATCTGTGGATGCTAGGATTACAGTCTGGCTACATAAAATTCTTTCTCAGGCTGCTAGAACCACTCTGGTTAAGCACATTGGCCATGCTATCCCTCTTTACCAAATGGGTGCTTTTCTTATTCCCAAACATCTTTGCAGATTGATGGATGCTCATCTCTGCAAGTTTTAGTGGGGAGAATCTTTAGATCCCAAAGATAGAAAACTACATCTTTGGGGTGGGATTCTCTTTTCTCTCCAAAATCTGAGGGTGGATTGGGATTCAGAAAAGCTGAGTTAAACAACTTGGCTATGCTTGCTAGAAATGCTTGGAAACTTATTGAAAATCCTGACTATATGTTAGCAAAAATTTTAAAAGTTAGATATTTTCCCAGAACTGATTTTATTAATGCTAAGTGTCCCCCTAAGTGTTCTTGGACCTGGAAATTCCTTCATGCTATAAAAGAGTTAATAAAACCTTTTGTTTCCTGGATTGTTGGAGATGGGAAGTTTATCAACCCTTGGTGCGATAAATGGATTCCTTCTTTAGGGTCTGCTTCTCCTAACCCTGTTACCCCTCTTAATCCTAGCTTGACTGTTGATTATTTCATTGACAATACCTCTAGAACTTGGATTGTTTCTAGACTTGTTACTCACTTTGATGATGCTTCTGTTAAGAAGATTATCACTATTCCCTTAAGCCAGCTTTGCACTCCTGACAAGAGGGCTTGGGACCTTTCGAAGAATGGGTAATTTTCTTAAAAATCTGCTTATTTGGGACTCATAGGCTCCTACCCCTCTCCCTATAAGTCTATTTGTCTACATATCTGGAAAATTAGAGGTCCTTACAGAATTCAACTATTTCTGTGGAAGGCTGCAAAAAATGCTCTTCCATCTAGAACTGTTCTCCATACCAGAATGCCAATGCATTCTGTTGCTTGTACCAGGTGTAGTGATCCCCTGGAAACCATTATGCATGCTTTGGTGCTTTGTCCTTTTGCCTCAAAAGTTTGGTTTCTATCGAAGTTTTGCATAAACACTGCTTTCTTTACTCAAAAGACTTTTCAACAATGGCTTGTTTTCTGGTTGTTGGACTCTAACTCTAGGTTATCTGAAGATGATCAATAGTTATTTGTTGCTATTTTATGGTCTATTTGGACTAGTATATATAATTTGGTTTTTCAAAACTTGTCTGAAACTCATACATCTGTCCTAGAAAGAGCCAAAGCCATGCTTCTAACTAGAAAGTACACTGTTGTAGTTCCATGTACTACCCCTATCAGCCTTAATCATAAATGGATGCCCCCTTTGACTGGTTGGATCAAATGTAATACCGATGGTGCCTACGATGATATATCTGGAGACAATGGTGCAGGTTTCGTGATGAGAGATCACACTAGAAAAGCTTCTCTCTGTGCTGCTATGGTCTTTGAAGTTTCATCTGCAGAAGAAGCCGAAGCTAGAGCAATGTGGGAAGGACTGAAGAAATCTTTGGAACTGAAGCTTACACACCTCATTATTGAAAGTGATGCTCAACATCTGGTGGAAAAATTCTCTTCAGGTCGATTTGAGGGTGATTCTAGAACTGATGCAATCTTCAAAGATATCAAGTTTTTTGCTTCGTCCTTAATTTCTTGTATTTTTTCGTTTCAACCTAGAACTTGTAATTCGGTAGCTCATGAGTTAGCTCATTGGGCAAAGCTGAAAAAAAAACATCTATGTTTTGGTCTATGCCTCCTGCTTGGATAGCTCCAGCAGTTGAAGCTGATCGTTAGCCTGTTCCCAGGCCTTTGCTTATAAAAAAAAAAAAAAAAAAAGATACTGAAAAGGAAGTACTTACTCTGATTCTAACAAAGCATAGATAGCCATCAACAGTGGCTTTGTTTTCAAACCTTTATCATTTTCCAATTGCTCTGTCTATAAAAGTATAAGTAGCATTGGCTTTCTTATTGTTGCACGCCATATGTAACTAGGTTGGATAAACAATTTAAATCTCACTATCGGACTCAGGGGCGGAGACATCCCATTGCAAGGGGTTGGACTTGCACCCCCTGTCCAGCTGGCTCCAAAGCCCATTTTAGGCCTTATAAGTTTTTTTTTTTAATAAACAAGCCTATTTTTGCTCTTTTGCACCCCTAGAGCTTTTAGTTGCACCCATAGCAAATTTTTGCACCCCTTCTCATGAATCTTGGCTCCGCCCCTGATCGGACCGTGAGTTTATGAATCATTTTTGGTATGCAAAATAGTTGACAACTATCATTACATTGATATCTCATTTGGTTGGAAGAATTGGATTCCTAGGAATTCAATTATGTGGTAATCCAATTCTTGGAATTGAATTCTTAGGAATTGAATTCTTAGGAATTGAATTCAAATCCAAAAAATAAATGTTTGATTGAGGTGACTCACTTACTTTTGTTTTTACCATGGAATCCGATCCCATTGCACTACTCCATTGCACTACTAAACCAATGCAATAAAAATCGGAAAATGGGTCATTTGTCCAAATATTTTTAAAACATGGTTCAAATGGACGAGTAAAAATTAGTATGGGTGAAATGGAAACCAAAAAAAAAAAGCAAGGATGAAACTGGATTCATCCTGACTTAAACTTCAAAATAGCAAGGATGAAAGTGGATGCATCCTGATGTAAATTAAAAATAAGAAAAAGTATTTGAAAATGGGTAGGATGAAACCGTTTACATCCTGACTATTTTTACATTTTTATCCATTTAAACAGTATCAAAATTTAAGTGTCTTTTTCACCCAGAAATTGTTGATTTTGGTCTTTTTAACCAATTTTGTGATAAAAATCCATCATTTTGGAGATTTGTGTTGTTTGGTTTGAGGAATTAGCCGCATTCCCCCGGAATTGGATTACCAAGAATTCAATTCCTTGAACCAAACATGTTGTGAATGTTTGTGAAAAATGTGGATGTTCTATCTAATTCATGAAGAAAATATATATATGTTAACTGCAAGTTTTGGATCATCTTGTGTATGCAAAATGATGGACGATTTCCATTGTTTTGCAAATCCAAATCCAACGGAACTGTGGAACCGACATTGGAGACAACTATCTAAAGAAGATGTTGACTTGAGATCGAGGTTAAACAACTCAAAAAGTTTGATTTATTTGAAATAGAGAAATCAATGAACCTAATTAGGGCTGCACATGGGTCGGATTGGGTCGGGTTTGGCCTCACCCACCACCCAACCCACTGATGGTGGGTAACATAAGTTGTCACCCACAACTGACCCAACATAACAGTGGGTCGGTTCTCACCCGACCCACTTTACAGTGGGTTGGGTCGGGTGGTGGGTTACCCACCATAAAATACACATTGCTTGAAAAAAAATCAATCTAATTCAAGTAATTTCTAAATATAAGCTAGCAATAAGAAAATCAATCTAATTCAAACTTAAACACACAGATCTTTACTAGAGACAGTGAATATAAGCAATAAGAAAATCAATCTAATTCAAACTTAAACACACAGATCTTTACTAGAGACAGTGAATTAGCTGACTAATAAAGAAAATGAAATTGAAGACAAGTGAGAGATATAGTTGTAGTAAAATTGTTATCCCCAAATTCCGATAAGATGAGGTGAATCTCATGCCTAAAAACAAAACAAGAGTTATAATTAAATGATAGAATATTGGTACAAATGTGAACAGAAATGGAAGATCCAAATTAAAGGCACTAACAAATTAAGAGAAATATTAAGAGAAAATTAAGTAAGAGGAAGAGATGATAGCCGATTTAGTTGTCCAGGTGAAGATCTTTGATCTCCTGCCTATGTAACGTTGTCGTCACATATGAATTAAGCAAACTGGGACTTAGTGTCTTCACGGTCATCTAGTGATTGTTAGTTTCCTTGTGTCTTCAAGAAGCAAGGAATTTTATGTGTTTTGGGTGTCTTGAGAACTTAGAACTCTTCAGTGTCATTTGCGATTAAACGAAGAAGAAAGAAACTGAAGAGAGAAAGAAAAGAATAGAGGCCTCACTCAGTTTCATTTGCGATTAGGTTTTAGGTTAGAGTTAGATTTCTTTTGTATATGATAGTGAACGGCTAGGATTAGTTGATAAGAAGTAATCTAAGGGATGATGGTTGTTTTGGGCGGGTGGTGGGTTGGGTCGGGTGAAAATAGTGCCACCCACAACCGACCCAACATATGCGGGTGAAAATAGGTGCCACCCATAACTGACCCACGCCTAGGTGGGTTGGGTCGGGTGCGGGTAATTTCTGGCGGGTGCGGGTTGGGTCGGGTTTGTGCAGCCCTAAACCTAATTAACATGTCTTTCGGAAAATTGCCGGTGCTTCCTTACCCACTTCGATCAAAAAAAGAAAACATACTCATCCACGAAGAAATGGATTACACAAAACACAACTTTCTGAACAGTGATGCTACAAACTGAGTTTTCATTAAGCTGTAAGGGTATTTTTAAGGCTGAATGTGTGTTGTCCTCCATCCGAGCAATGAGAGTGATGCTAACCTGAGAAAATGAGCAATCCGATCAAGATATTTGGAGGAAAAAGTCCCTAACCGGTTAATTGGAATTCGGAACAGAGTCAACAGTACCAAGTGGCGATTGGTGAGCCACTATTTTGGTGTCAAACCAGTTTTTTAATTTAAAACTTAACCTTTTCTGAGTAAAAAAAAACCTTACCCTTTTCTGAGTAAACTGAGTAAAAAAAAAAAAATGTTCAGACTTCCAGGACATTGATACAAACCCGAAACATTGTTAGACTTCGAGTCTTTGAGGCCAAAGCTGAAATATAAATCAGTCAACGAAAGTCAAGCAGTTAAGACACACCATTAATGAAAAGATATGAGGGATATGTTTTTGATGATGCCATGTAATTTAGCAGTATGTGTGGCTGTTAGGTTATGTTTGGTTGGTGTATGGCTTCTTATTTGGAGTCACCACCATTATTAAGAACTAAGCACTTGCAGAATATAATTGTTAAGATTGAGGTTAGGTAATTAGTTGTAATATATCAACCCAGATTGAATCAAGTAGCCTAAAAGCTTTGTCCGGAACTAATGATAATATTACAAATTAATTTGTTAATTATGATTAAGTTTTGCGAACTCAGTTCCAAAGAGTATCAAAGGTAAATGGTAAGGAATACTAAATTTAGTGGTGTTGAGTTTGGAGTATTATCATTGCCCAATGACTGTACCACAGATATTGACTTATACGACAATTAACTATAGTCTCTGGTGTCATCATTAGACTTGTTTGAAAAAGTTGAGTGAATCCCGACCCATTTGCCTCTTAACAAATTTGCCATTGCTATACCAACAATAACAACATGAACAAAATGTGGATGTGATATACTTGGCTCATACAATATGGTGTAATTGAGTGGTCATGAATCTGTTAGGGCTCTTCAGCATTATCTCACGCCTTTTGCTTATAAATATGTCCAATTTTGCCCAGCATTTTTTGGCCGACTCCAAAATAATTAGGGGCGACACAAAAAGATAAAATAAGTTAAAAATACTTATATATCCTTTCATAATCGGTAGTTTAGTTTATTTTTATCTACCGATTGCAAAATCTCATTTTTGGGGCAACTCTATATTCGGTAGTTATATGAACTATTTTGACTACCGATTATGCTAGGATTTCAGTAAAGAGGTCCACTGCATAATCGGAAGTCGGGATACCTTCATTTACTACCGATTATAGGCTCAACCAAAATTAAAAAAATAGAGAGTTTTTGCAAAATCTCATTTTGGGGCTACTTTATATTCGGGAGTTAAATAACCTACATTCCCTACCGATTATGGTAGCATTTTTTCCAAAGGTCTACTTTAATCCGGAGTCAAGATAACTTTATTTACTATCGATTATAGGATAACCAAAATTCAAAAAATAGAGAGTTTTTGCAAAATCTCATTTTGTGGCTACTCTATATACGGGAGTTAAATAACCTAAATTCACTACCGATTATGGTAGCATTTTAGCCAAAGGTCTACTTTAATCGGGAGTCAAGATAAATTTATTTACTACCGATTATAGGATAATCAAAATTCAAAAGATAGAGGATTTTATTTTGGGGATACTTTATATGTGGAAGTTATATAAACTAAATTGACTCTCGATTGTGTATTAACTTCCCGATTGTAAACTTATCTACCGATTGCAAAGGGTAGTCTGGCCATTAAAAAATGCCCCCGGAAATTATCTACCGATTGTAAAATTATCTACCGATTAAGTCATTCATAATTGTTTTGGAGTCGCCTCTAAAAATGCTAGGCAATTTTGCACCAACCGTAAAGTGCATCCACAACTATTGATTTGATTATGATCACTAAAATATATATAGAAGTCTTAAAACAATGAGATGGACGAGGAAATTGAACATGGAGTTAACCGATATTTACATTGAGCCTTTTTTTATCCGGTGTGTTCGTGATACTGGTAAAATTTCTTTTTATCAAATTTCGAAAATGGTAAATGGAAAACATTGTAACGAACTAAAACAATTTTTTTAATAAATTGCTAGATCGTGTCATCCACCCATTTGAGTTTCTAAGCAAATGATACCGTACCGTGAATTTATTCTTTAAATGTTTATGCTTTCATGATGATTTGCCTCTGTCTATGGTCTATATCAAATTTATATCAATGTCAACAACGGATATTATATCCCGGCTAACTAAACCGACTTAAACATGACTAGCCTTGATTACTCAATTGCTTATAATACAGTTAACCATGATCGGAGTTAACCCATCATTAGGAGCTAAACGCTTGCAAGAATATAGTTGCTGAGAGAGATTGGGTAAGTGGTAATATATCCAGTCCAACCTGAATTAAGCGAGCCTAACAACTTTGCATGGAACTTTTTTTTTTTTTTTTCTTCGGGAAAATGAATATATTAACTAGCAAATATACCTGGCTTGATTGGGGTATACCCAGATTAATTGGGGTATACCCAATTTTAAAGGGACATTTTTTGTGGGTTTTAGGGGGAGTCCTAATGGGTAAGTTACAAAAATACCCTTACCCATTAAAAACTTATTACTCTAAATCAGTTTTAACTTTTTATTCATTTCATCTTTTTCTCCTCCCTCCACAACCCTACCGGCTCCATCACCCCACCACCAACAAAACGCGTCGATTAATTCGTTAACATCGTCGATTCGAAAACTCCGATTAATCTTCATCAATGGATCCACCACGGCGTAAGGGAACTCATATGAAAGACGCTAATCGAAAACCCAATGAGTATAACCCTGGCATTGCAAGTTTGGTTCAGAAGAAAGTGAAGAAAAAAACGGTTGAAGAAGAAGAGATTGAACCCGCTGAAACACGCGAAATGGTGCGATTAAGAAAGTAAGGGCTTGTTTAAACTCACTCTAGTACTTTGATTTCATGTTTGCATGTCAAATTAGGTCAGAAAATTCGAATTTTTGAATTGGAAGTTGCGACGCCGGCAATGTATATTTTATCGACCCTTTTGGGGTTTCATAGTTAGGGAGTAGCCGGAAAGGTATAAGGTTGAAGAACCTGCCGGCTAGGTATTTTCTCAGAATCGCTACTAGCAAGCCGCGGCAGTTATCAACTAAATACGTGCCGGCGTTATTTTAGTTTTAAGGAAGCCGGCATCTTATTCGTTTTTCACCATGCCGGCTACTTTTCTTTGAATGTCTTCTGATGCCTAGAATATTTTGTCCCGGAAGGGCATTTTTTAAAACCATGTCGGCGCTTTGTCAGCCAGCAATGTATGGTTAATGGACCTTGCCGACCTGTTTAGTGAAAATTGATTGTATTTACTGTGTAAATTTGTTTGTTGGACGGAAGGCTATTTTGATAACACCCTGCCGGGTATGGCTTAGCCGGTAAGCATATTTTGGTCGACCTTTCCGGCTATGTGTCCGCCGGATAGGTTTTTTTTGTAGACCCTGCCGGCCTTTGATTTTTTTTTTCTGAATTATTCTTGTTCAGATTGCGAACGGCAAAGAAGAAATCTGCTCTGAAAGAAGCTCTTAGTAGTCCTCCTTCAAACCCTCCTCGTGTTGGTGATAAACTCTTGTCTTCAAAACATCGAGGGGCATATGTTTAGCCTGGAACGATAAATATCATTATAAGGAATAATCCAGAACCACCATCTGAACCCAGTGATTCAGACGACACTCCAGATGAAGACCAATCAATTCCATCTGGTAGAAGAGGTGATGATGATGATGTTGATGAAAGAATTTCGGCTGTTGGAGGAGGAAACAATGATGATGATGATGGTAATCAAGACATGCCACCTGTTGGAAGAGGGAATGATGAGATGATGGTAATAGAGATAAAGGTAAGAATACCGTCGAAGATGAAATTATTGAAGAGGAAGAAGAAGAAGAAGGAGGAGGAGGAGGAGGAGGAGGAGGAGGAGGAGGAGGAGGAGGAGGAGGAGGAGGAGGAGATGGAGAAAAAATTGTTGAACCCACCGAAGCTTCGGGTTCAACTTCAACCGGATCGAGGAAAAGGGTGATCACTAAACCAGCTAATTCTCACATGCCTCCCAAACACTTCATGGTTACACTGAAAGAGGGTGAGCCTCCAAGGGGGACCCCAAGAGATGGTGGAAATGTTCTTTTTGGATACAAAAACTCATGGGCATGTACTATCGTAAGTAATCTTAATCCGTCTTTGTTCTTTATTCAAGTGTGTAACTATCTTAATTAAATTTGCGTCAAGTGTTTGTATATCTTTTCATTTTGTTTTTTTTGGTATTTAGGATCACAAGAATGCCATCCGTCTCATGAGGCGCCAAGCTTCGTGTTCAGTGGCTCATACTTGGGATCTTGACAAGGAATGTGAGGATGTGAAAGTGATTGTGAGAAACTCCGAGTGATGCCTGCGATTGAGAGTTCAAATATTAATCTTGATAAAGTTAATGTATCTGCATTATGTGAAAGGTTCTGCGGAGAGACTGATACCATGTTATTCCCGTTCGGTGAGATGGCGATAACTTCCGATGATGCTCAATAAATTCTAGGCCTCGAGGGTGAGGGAAAAACAGTCTGTGAGGGATTCGATAATTCGATATCTTTCGAGAAGATTTACGATTTGAGCAAGAAATTGTTCGGTTGGAATCAGGTTCAGACGGAGGCTGTTCTTGACACGAAGGATGGTCGTTTAACCAAGAAGTTTAATGCGAAGAGGTTGAGGTACACATTATGGGATACACAGTCAATCCTTGACAGGGAAGGAATGGTGAACCCGGTGCGAATTAATGCTGATGCGGCCGGTTATTTGCTATACGTCCTGGGAAAATGTATCTTCCCCGACAGTTCCGAAAACCAAGTCGAAGCCGGTTACTTGCAACTATTGGATCCCTTAAATAAGATGCGTGAGTATTCTTGGGGTACTGCGGTGGTCGCCTTCTTGAACAATGTCTCTTCCAGGTAATTTTATTGTCTAAAACATTTGTATTACCGAATATTCTCGTAAGATAAGTTTCTTACTAATTTTTTTTTTGCATAGGTTTGGATATATGAGCACTTCCCTTCCTTGTTCAAAGACATCT
Source organism: Papaver bracteatum (assembly GCA_023529315.1). Taxonomy (NCBI): domain Eukaryota; kingdom Viridiplantae; phylum Streptophyta; class Magnoliopsida; order Ranunculales; family Papaveraceae; genus Papaver; species Papaver bracteatum. The sequence continues at coordinate 894,508 of JAJJWX010004514.1, forward strand.
CCTACATCAAAGTGGATGAGAGTGTTGCGGTTAATAGGCCAAGAGCGCAAAGGTACAATTTTAAGGGTACTCAGGAAAAGGAAATGCCGCAACAGCTTATGAAACTCCGAAGTGCCATCGACGAATTGACTACGGAGGAGGTGATTTTTGATCCGTATTGGGATGCTAGAAATCAAGGTTTAATCCATCCTAGAAATGAAGTTGTTGCATTATACTATGGACCCTTGATGACTGTGTTTGAAGGATTTTCAATGTACGATCCACATCGGATTATACGACAATTGGGTTACGCCCAAGAAGAACCTCATTTCGATGAAGATAAGCCGTTCTTTACTGTGAATCGGGATGAGTGCACCACGTCCCAAAAAATAATTAATGTCTCTTACGCTCCACCGCCGGCTCAAGAACATTGGGACAATAGACATGACCGTCAGATCGATGTGAGTCTTTTGGACGAGGTGACCACCGGTCATAAAGTTACTGAGAAATACATGGAATGTACTTGGAATGGGATCGTCCTAATGTGATTAGGAAAATGACTGCTGAAGAACTGGCTCTAAAGAAGATGTTGGAAGCGAAAGACTCATCAACATTGTTTAAGTTCTTTGTAAGTATATTTAGAGTTTCTCTTACTATTTTAAGATTGATTGCATTACTGAATCATTATATTCATTGTTTGTTGTTTAATTGAAAATAGAAGGAGCATTTGAAGACCTTTGGGAAGGTGTTGTTGTGCGCTAGAGAAAAAGGAGAGCCTTTGTCGATTGAAGAGCAAAGCAAGCACATTGACTATGTTAACAGTGTTGGAAATGAGGATGCCAATGAAATGTTCAAGCAACTTGAGGCTCAAGTAAAGGCTGAACAAAAATCTAGGAGAAAAGCATAAGCCAAGATGAAGGCTAATAAAAAGAGGACTCGTGGTGGTGAAGGTAGCAGCAGTGGTCATGGTGGTGAAGGTAATTCTCCAAAACGGGGTCGTGCTCATCATGGACGTGGTCGTGGTCAATGAATGCTTTCGTAGTTCATTTCTTTATGTTATGGTGGAAAAATGTTTAAGTTAATGGTGTGGACAAATGTTTTTTTAAGGTTTATGTGACGTGTTTTCATTTTGGACAAAAAGTGTTGGATTTCTAGTTGTTGAATGAATGGTTTGTTTTGCTTTGTAAAATTTTAATGCATAAGCCGGAATGCTTCTTTCAAATTACCCTGCCGGGTGTCCCAGGGACGGCCCTGACAAAGGAAATTGTGTAGTTATCAGGGCCGGCATGTATTAAAATGATAACCCTTCCGGCTGAATCGTAGCCGGCAATGTATTGACCCAATATAGTTCCGGCGGTTTTGTTGCAAAAAAACTTTTCTCCTGATGCCTAAAATCTTACACGACCGGCATGGTAACAAATTTAAGACCCTTCCGGTTTGGTTTTGACTTGTACCTCGCCGGCGGAATCAAAATTCAAGTTTTTGGCAAGTACAATTTCATTGATTGACTTGTACTTGAGCACTATAACGGCCAAATTGGGGCACAATCCTATAAATACACTACTTCTCTCTACAAAACAACACACAACTATTTGCATATACTCTCCAATGCTCATATGATCATACACTCCATCTAAATCACTCAATAGCTCTCTAAAAACAACAATGGCATCATTTGATTCAAATGAAGATTTGGCAATCACCAAATCTTGGTACGGGGAATATCGACTTAGACGTCAATCCTCCGAAAGGGAGGATTCCAAAACATTTTGGGCTAGGGTACACAACAAATTTTGCGGCGAGTTTGGGAATCCTAATGCAAGAAGTATTCAAAAAGTCCAAGCTAGGCACCTAGTAATCGAAAATGCGATACTTGCTTTTTTAGCTCTCCAACCTCGGATTTTTAACACTCGCCCCTTCACCTTGTCCATTGCACAATTTGTAAGTAATTTTGTGGTTTTTTTTTTGTGTACCCCATGTTGTGTTATCTTCCAACAAAACACCACTAAAGCTTGTTTTTATAGCAAGAAGTCGTGAAAGCGCGCTACTTGGAAGTACAGGGGGCATTCGCATTCGATGAAAGCTATCACTTCTTGGCCAATAGAATCCCGTTGGATAACCCAGAATACTTGGATGCGGTATCGTCTTCGTCGGAGGAAGATTGATGGCTTTAGAAGTTTTTGTAAAGGTTTTGTGGGTATAACTTTATGTAATCCCTCACGAGACAACAACTCGTCCACTAGGGTTGCCTAGGGGTTTAAAGTCTTGATGCACATGCTAAGTGCATTCATTTTTATGTTTCAATCAATGTAGTAACCAAAATTGCACGAATAAAGTGAATTACATCTTCCATAGTTTTTGTTTTATGTTTGGCATAAGTAAAGGTCGGCAATGTTATAAATCCATAACCTGCCATATGTCAGCCGGCATGTAAAAAAAATATTTGCTTGCCGACGTTATGACCGCCGGCATTGTAGGAAGATTTACCATGCCGAACGTAAAATTATGTTCCAATATAATCGGCGTGTTCTTCAACCGAGACAATTCCGGCGTATAAAAGTCGGCATCTTATTCAAAGTGAACCATGCCGGCGCATAAAATTCGGCAACTTATTCAAAGGGAACCATGCCGGTGAAATTTAGCCGACATTTTATTCAAACTATAACCCTGCCGGCCTCTGAAAATTTTCAAAACCAAATTTTTTTGATCGAAATCGAAATCATAAGACAGATGAAAGGTTTAATCTACTGATTTCTTATTTTCAAAATTTTAATCTAAACTCAATTAGTTAACTTAATCAGAGTTTTAGTGTTAATTAACAAAGGGCATATTAGCCATTTAGAAAATACAAGGTTAAGGGGTGGCTTGGTTTTACTTCATAATGACCTTATTTTGTCTTATTGGGTATACCCCAATTAATATGGGTATACCCCAATCAAGCCAGGCAAATATAGTACAAAATATTTACAATTTCGTTTCTATCAAAAATATTAGAGATAATGCTAGATTGCTTAATTTATTGTTGCAATTTCGTAGACATATGTTGAAGGCTCTTTATTCTTGCTTCCTTGGCAATTTGATATGCTTCTGAATTGTATTTTCTATTTGTAAACTTTACCTGAGCTTGAGGAAGATCTTTTAAAATTTTCTTGGCTTCTTGAACGGTGTTTTCGTCTGTCCATGAGAGATTTGTGTTGTCCTTGTTGATGCTGTCTGCCAAGACTTTACAATCAGTTACTATTGAAATGCTATACAAGATGTTGTCTCTTAGCCATAAGACCGCTTTTTGTAACGATTTAGCTTCCGCATGAAGAGCCGAAGTAGATGTCTCCGAACCTACTAAAATGTGCATAAATGTCTGGTGATCTACTGAATAAACGATGTGAGCGTATCCCATTGAAAGTTCATCTTCCTTGAAAGAAGAATCAATAAATATTATCCAATATGTGTTCGTATCTGACCATTTGGTATTGATCATCATTAACTGGTTGTTATTCGGTTCCTTTGTTATATTCTTTTGAGGGATGGATTGCAAAAATTTGTTGATCTGATCAATTAGTTGCATTGGATTTGGGATTATCGTTTCAAAAACCACCGAGCATCAATATTTCCATATGAACCATAAAATGGTTGAGATTTTTCCTACCGAATTATCCAAATCTGGGTTTAAAAGCCACCCTTTAACCCATGATGTAATCGGATCCGTATTAGCTAAAAAATTTAAATTTTCTAGCGAAAATCTGAACCAAATAGCTTTGGCAAAAGGGCAAGATCCGAATAGGTGATTCTCGGTTTCCTGAACTTGAGAATTGCATATTTGGCAGTTTGGGTCAATTTCCGGGTTATGCGACACTAGTCTCGAAGATGTAGGCAAAGCTTTTCCAGCTAGCTTCCACACAAAAAGTTTAATTCTTGGAATTGCTTGAATTTTCCATATACTTTTCCATGGGAAATATATTAACGAAATATCATCTTTTTGAGCTTGATTTGCTAAGAAATTATAAACGTTTTTTGCCTAGAAGAGTCCTGAATGATGGTGTAACCATTGGATTTTGTCTTCTTCTTCTTTTCTCGGGGTCATGGCTTGAATTTTCTTTCTAACCACCGGGCTAAAGTAACTGTCTAGTTTTTCTTGATCCCATTTATTCTCTACAATTATGAGATCTTGAACTCTTTTTGGAGCTTTATCCTGCGAGTCTTGTGTTTGCGTTATTATTTTAGAATTTGGAATCCATCTGTCTTACCATATTTTAACCTAGTTTTCATTTTTGACTTGCCAGACGAAGTTTCCTTTAATTAAATCTAGACCTTTTCGGATGCTTATCCAAATCCAAGATAATTTAGAAACTTTAGAAGCTTCCAGAGGATGAGAATTTGGGAAATATTTTTCTTTGAGAATTTTTTCCCATAGTTGGTCTTTTTCTAATATTAATCTGCTGGCTAGTTTAGTGAGAAGTGCTATATTAAATTGACGAGGGTTTTTAATACCTAAACCACCTTGAGCAATAGGCTTGCATATGTACTTCCAAGCTCTGATGAATCCTCCTTGTCTTTTTTTCCCTTATTTATTCCACCAGAAATTTCATTGGATACGATCTAATTGATTCAAGGTTTCTTTCGGTAGGGCAAGCACCTGCATTTGGTATGTTGGGAAAGCTTGAAGGATCGATTTTATGTGAACCGTCCTCCCCGCTTGAGATAGGAGTTTGGATTTCCAGCCTTGTAAAGTGGAGTAATATTTTTGTAGAAGCGGCTCGAAGTTCGCTTTCCTATTTTTATCAAAAAATAGAGGAGTTCCGAGATATCTATCATTTTTGGTCATCAGAGGAACTTTAAGAATTCTGGCTATAATTTATCCATGTGTTAGGATGAATTTTTGGGCTGAAGTAGACACTGGATTTTTGTAGGTTTACCATTTGTCCCGTTATATCCCCGAATAGGGATAGAACGTCTAGAAGATTTTTTGCTTACCCCAGATCATCTTTTATGAAAAGGAAACAGTCGTCTGCGAAAAAGAGATGTGAAATATTTGGAGCATTTTTATTGATTCTGAGGCCGGAAATTTTCTTCTCCTTTATCGCATTTTCTAGAATCCTAGATAGGATTTCCATCCAGAACAGAAAAAGGTATGGAGAAAGGGGGTCTTCTTGTCTTAAACCTCTCGAGGTTTTGAATTTTGACCCGGGAGATCCATTGAGGAGGATTGATTAAGAAGTAGTAGAAATGCATTGTAATATGAGATCCATCCACTTTTCATCAAATCCAAAGCTAAGAAGGGCCCTTTCGATAAAATTCCACTCCACTCTATCAAAAGCTTTAGAGAGATCTAATTTAAGGGCCAGATACCCTTTTGTCGCTTTCAAAGTTTTCATAGAATGGATGAGCTCATGTGCGATTATAATATTATCGGTGATTTGTCTTCCCGGAAGGAAAGCAGATTGGTTGGGAGAAATAATTTTGTTAAGAATAGGATTTAATCTATTCACAAGAATTTTTGAGATTAGTTTTTAGATGGTGTTACTTAGAATTATTGGTCTAAAATCACCTGGAGTTTGAGGGGTTGAAATTTTTGGGATAAGGGTAATGTAGTAGTGGTTTATGTCACTATCAAGAATACTTGTTTTAAAGAACTCCTGAACTGTATTAACAATATCCAGACCGAATATTTCCCAATTAGCCTTGAAAAAACCCGGTTGAAATCCATCGGGTCCTGGTGCGCCACACTGATTTTATATTGGATAAGGTGAGCCAGATTTCATTTTTGGTTGGGATTTATATGAGAGTGAGATTTCCTCATCATATATACAAGGATTTATGATGCTGGATAGGTCAAATCTACAATTGTTTATTTGGGTTGTTCCAATGTGGGTAAAGTGGTTTACCAGAAGAGAATAGATTTGATCTCTATCCGAGAGCCAAAGTCCAGAAGGTTTTCTAAGGGTATTGATGGAATTTATTCTTTTCCTATTGGAGGCGGTGGCATGAAAATATTATGTATTTCGGTCGTATTCCTTGAAGAATTTATCTCTAGACAGCTGATGGTAGAAATATTTTTTTAATTTCGTACCATTTTCTTAGTTCTACTTGGAGATTTTTTAGCTTGTCTATGTCTCTTGAGATATTTCCGGATTTTTGGATGCTCTTGATTTTATTATTTAAGTTCCTAATATTTTTATGAATATTTCCAAAGATGTCCGAATTCCATTGGGAAAGATCCGAGGATAGGAGTTGGAGTTTCAAGGATATGTTTTCATTTGTTGTATTATTGGAGTGTAATTCCCAGGATGCTTTCACTACCTCGAGTAGAGTGGAGTGTGATAGCCAAGATTAATACATCTAAAAGGTTTCTGAAGTTTCAATTTTTCAAGGTTTGTATCTAATAAGATAGGTGTATGATCTTATCCAACTCTAGGTAGATGAGTTACCTTGGTGTCCGGGAATTTTTGAGACCATAGAAATGATGTCAATGCTCTGTCAATTCTTTCGCAAATGTTCGCTTCTCCTTTTCTGTTGTTTGACCATGTGAATGGAGCGCCTTAATATCACGCATCTTGTAGTCCTATAGAGTCGATTGTCTGGATGATGATAGTCTTGCTGCTAGAACTAGCCTTATTTCCCCCTTGTTTTTCATCTGGGTCAAGAATGTTGTTTAAGTCGCCAATCAGAGCCCAAGGCTTATTCACTTGCCGGGCCATTTCTGAAATATAATTCCATTGCCTGATTTTTTTCATTAGTATCAATAGATCCATAAACACAAGTGATGAAAATCTTCTCGTCACCTAGACTTGCTTCAAAATGACACATGTTATATTTTGCTGATACTAATTTCATATCGATATTATTATGCCAGGCGATTAAAAATCCTTTTGCTATTCCCACAGACGGAATGATAAACCAGTCATGAAATTTGGATTTTTTAAAGAATAAATCCATCCGAGAAAACGGATCTTTTGTCTCGGCTAGAAACAAAGAATCAGCGTTATGGAATTGGCAGAGGTATTGTAAATGGTCTTTTGTGAGAGGAGTACATATACCATGTACGTTCCAAGACAAAAGCTTCATCTTGATGACTAACTCCACTAGAACCAAAAAGACTATAACCCTCAAACTACCCCTTGTGACTTTGCAGAGAATAAGTAGAGACTTGAAGCAGTGTTTAATAAAGAAACTGCGGACACTAAAAACAACCGACAACAAATAAAATCAAAATAAGAAAGAGCTCACAGTCTCTAATGACATTATACACTACAAGTTCAAAAAGAAACTGATCTATTGCGAATTTTGGGTGTTAAAGAAGATTAACTCAGTGTGGTTTATGTCACCACAATTTCCTGGGGAAAATTTCATTTCCAGCTGAACTTGAGGTAGTATTATTGTTCTTGAACCATAGATTGAAAGTATCTGGTTGATCTTGAAATCTCCAAAACTGTAACATCTCTGAAATCTGACCCTTCGAACTCTTAATGAAGTCACCTACTTCAGCTTGAAGAGCTTTTACTGTTGATGAGCAGTATCAAATGGAAATCACACTACTAATATATGTTCAAGTAAAGCATTGTATCCACCAAAATGAAAGGACAGTCATGAAGTTCAAAAGTTCACCCCATCAATTAAACCCAATACATAATTAATAAAACCAGAAAAGACGATTAGTTGCCGAAAACTTATTCTAGAATTGGTTGTGATTGATAAAAACCAATTGAAAATAAGAGTACTCAGGATCTTATTAGAGGGACACATGAATTTGGGTTAAGAATATATATATGGAAGGATTTCTACCAATTGAGAAGATGCAAGAAAGATCGGATTTTTCCCATTTCTTTAAAAATATCCTAATAAACTCTCCAAAACCAGAATAAACCAATCTATGCTACTCAAGTTCAAATTTAAATTTGATAAAGGAATACTGACAGGAAAATAAACCCCTGAACTTTCCAAGAAAATTTGATGAAAGACCAACAGTTGAGGCAATAAGAGAGAGGAAAACGACACAGTTTGACAAACTGTCTACAAAACTCAAGTTCAGGGATATAAGAGAAGGGAGTCTTGGATTTGATGATAATTTCCTTGAGGAGAAATGTTCCTCTTGGATAGAATATATATAAAACCATATAATATCTTTTGTGTTTACAACCCAAGTAAATGGAGATAATCTCCTAAAGGTAAATAAGGCAAGAGGATAATATAAAGTCTATTACACCCCCTTAGTCTGAGCGGGAGAGTAAAAAATGCTAAGACTAGAACGAAAGCGAACAAATAGCTGTCGAGGAATCCCCTTGGTAAAGATGTCAGCATATTGGTTCTCAGAGGGAACATGTAAGACTTGAATGGCACCAATACGAACTCGTTCACGAACAAAATGTATATCAATCTCCACATGTTTGGTGCGTTGATGTTGAACAGGATCTCCAGACATATATATCGCACTTACATTGTCACAGTAAACAATAGTAGCACGTCGTAGAGGTAGTCGGAGCTCTAGAAGAAGATTGCGAAGCCATGTTGTTTCAGCAACCGCATTTGCTACTCCCCGGTATTCAGCTTCAGCACTGGATCGAGAGAATGTAGCTTTCCGCTTGGAGGACCAGGAGATGAGATTATCACCAAGAAAGACACAAAAACCATATGTCGATCGTCGAGAATCAGGACAACCCGCCCAGTCAGCATCAGAGTATGCTGTCAAGCTAGAGATAGAGGAGACCGAGAGAAATAGACCGTGGTTGATGGTGCCCTGAAGATAGCGAAGGATTCGCTTGAGGGCATGCATGTGAGGATCACGGGGATTATGCATAAATAGACATACCTGATGAACTGCGTATGAAATATCTGGCCGAGTAAAAGTGAGGTACTGAAGAGCACCTGCTAGGCTTATGTATAGTGTGGGATCCGAAAGTATCGGGCCATAGGTATCACTGAGCTTGGAATTTGTGTCGACCGGAGTAGTCACTGGATTACATTTTGTCATGGAGGCACGCGCGATGATGTCTTGTGCATATAATGACTGAGACAAAAATAATCCTGAGGATGAACGAGTAACAGTGATGCCCAGAAAATGATGTAGTGGACCAAGGTCAGACATATCAAAATCTCTCTTCATCAAATTAATGAAGTGGCATAGGAGAGCATCAGTAAAGGCAGTCAAAATAATGTCATCAACATATAAAAGTAAGTATGCCGTTTCGGATCCTTATTGATAAACAAAAAGTGAGGGATCACATACACTACCATGGAAACCACAACCTGTGATAAACTTGGCAAATCTCTGAAACCACGCCCGAGGAGCCTGCTTGAGACCATATAACGATCTGCGTAGTCGACATACGTAATCAGGGTGATCAGGATCAACAAATCCTGGAGGCTGATGCATATAAACTGTCTCGGTCATATCACCATGGAGAAAAGCATTCTTGACATCTAGCTGATGGATTGGACAAGAACACGAAGTAGCAATAGTAAGAACAGTACGAATAGTAGCATGTTTGACAACCGTACTAAACGTTTCAAAACAATCAACCCCAACCTGCTGATATTTGCCATTAGCAACAAGACGAGCCTTGTATCGCTGCAAAGATCCATCGGCATTATATTTGTGACGAAAAAGCCACATGAAACGAATAAGATGAGCATCACAAGGTCGTGGTACAAGTTCCCACGTATTAGTTTTCAAAATAGCATTATACTCATCTTTCATGGCGGCATTCCAATTTATATCGCTAAGAGAATACAAGTGAGAGCGAGGAATTGGAGAGAAATGCCGTAAAGTTTGAACATGGAGATTGAGCTGGTGGATAGGTCGGTAAATGCCACGGGAGGCTCGAGTAACAGGACGAGAAGGAGCTGTAGTGGGGGAGATGTTGTAGTGGGAAGGACAGTAGTCGGTGGAAAGGATATAGAGACTGTAGTTGGAAGGATAGTAGTAGGGACGGTAGTGGAGTAAGGATCTGTAGTAGTAGGGGCAGAAGAGATGGTGGAGTCTGCAGCTGTGGAATTAGTGCAGAGAGGACCCGGAGAAACCGACTTAGAGAAGATATTGGACTGACGTAGGTATAGGGGTCTATTAGGGGAAGGTGGGTGTGCATACATAGGAGCTGGTGAAACTGACGTACGTACAGGTAGAGGAAGAGGAACTGACGTACGTACAGGTGGAGGAAGAGGAACTGACGTACGTACAAGTGGAGCCAGAGAGTTGTGTTGGACTGATGTGGGATTGGAGGTTGGAAGTGGAACAGACGCAACAGATGGGAAGATGGACCGACGATGAGGAGGGGTATATGGTCCTGAAGTAGTGGGTGGAATAGTGGAATCCTGAGTGTCAGTAGGTTGATCATGTTGTGTAGATGGGTAAGAGAGGTTATAGGAAGAATGGAGGATATTTGGGGGAGACTCGACAGTAGAAGAGGTATTTGTAGTGAGATTTGTGAAGGGAAAGACATTTTCGTCGAAAGTTACATGACGAGAGATAATGATCTTGTTTGTGGAAAGATCAAGGCAGCGGTATCCACGGTGGTTGGGAGGAAAACCAATAAAGACACACCTAGTAGAACGAGGGGAGAGTTTGTGAGGAGTTGTGGACGAGAGATTTGGATAGCAAAGGCAACCAAAAGTACGCAGATGTTCATACGTTGGTTGTCGTTGATAAAGAATAGACACGGGTGAGTGAAAATTAAGGACTTTGGTGGGTAGAAGATTATGTAGATAGACAGCCATATGGAGAGAGTAGACCCAATATTTTGGAGGAACAGAAGCGTGAGACATAAGGGTACGAGTGATATCATTGATACGACGTATCATGCGTTCGGCCTTGCCATTTTGGGATGAAGTTTGGGGGAAAGAGAAACGAAAAACAAGACCGAGAAAAAGCATATAAGTCTTTCCTTAAGGAGAATAGGATAAGACCTTTATTCAGTTTTATGCGTAAAGAGCTGTTTTTCCTTTAGGGAAGGAAGAGTTATCAAATTCACGACCCATGTCACATTGAAAACATTTTATTTTTCTTATAATAAACAGATGATAAGGGGTTAAAAGCCAAGAAAAAAAATCAAATCAAAATTGAAAATAAACAAATACATAAATCTATCAAAATTGAAAATAAACAAATACCTAAATATAACAAATACCCAAAATTAGCTTAACATAAAACCAACATTCAACATCTGATTTCATCTATCAAATACCCAAATCAAACACCCAAATTCATACAAAGCAATTATCAAACACCCAAATTTCATCCACCTAAATTTCAACTTTAAAGAAGAAACGAAAATAAACAAAAAGAAGAAACTTTATACCTAAGATTACCACGATTAAAAAATCAGAGAGAGTAAAGAGAGAGGGACAGAAAGAGATAGAAAATGAGTGGAGGAGAAGTGGTCGACAGAGAAAAAAGGGGGAAGTAAAGAGAAATCCGCCCAAATGTATTAGGGTGTAAAACATCATGCACACTAGCTTTTCACACAATGAAGTTTAAAGTGTAGCCAGCTACACGGGTTTTTAGCACGCGATCACGACCCATGTCACATTGAAAACATTTTATTTTTCGTTCAAATTGAGTTTGAACGAAAGAACGAAATTCCAAAAATTTTCTATAAACTTGGGACTTAAATTTCAAAGGGTAGACCCATAGATAGTTGGTAAAATCATCAAGCAATATAAGATAATATCGAAAACCGGTATCGATATGTAAAGGAATGGTCCATAAATCGCTATGTATGATATCAAAGGGTGCAAAAGTAATGAATTAGATTCATAAAATGGCAATCAAACATGTTTACTAACTTGACATGAATGACAAAGTTGAGAAGAATTATTCTTATTACAATGAATAGAATTATTTTTGCGTAAGACATCTAAAATTTTCTTGCGAGGGTGGTCAAGGCGGCTATGCCAAATATCTGGCGAAAAAGCAGCAAGGGAAATGGGAGAAGGCTGGGACGATTTTGTAGGTGGCACGGCAGAGTTGGTGATAGGGTAGAGCTCCCCGGAACTATTGCACCGAAGGATAATCCTCTTAGAACTCATATCTTTCATAGAAAAACCAGATGGATCAAACTCAACAGACACACGATTATCAGTGGTGAACTTACGAACAGAAACTAAGTTTTTGATAATATCGGGAACGTTCCATCTGGTTTATGAGCTTGGTACCACTAGCGGTAACTGGAATGCTATTGCCATTGCCAACTAAGATAGACCGTACAGTACTAGAATCAGTAACGTTATGTAAAGTACCTGAATCAGCAGTGAGATGTGAGGTAGCACCGGTATCCATGTAGAAAGCATCATCGGGTTGTTGTAGATGCATAGAACTATATGCCTCAGCAATGTCTGTGAGCTTCAGTTGTTCCGTCGCCATTGATTTTAATGGTTTAGAGAAAATAGGATCGTAGAGGGGCTGATACCATCTTGGATTTGATGATAATTTCCTTGAGGAGAAATGTTCCTCTTGGCTAGAATATATATAAAACCATATAATATCTTTTGTGTTTACAACCCAAGTAAATTGAGATAATCTCCTAAAGGTAAATAAGGCAAGAGGATAATATAAAGTCTATTAGGGAGGATTTTTACAACATCACCATGCCCAACAACAGGCATGGTGATACAAAAGCACAGCCAAAGATACAACATGAGAATGTTTATGAGAAAAAGGAATTTTAACTTTTTTTATGAACCAGAGAAGCATAACTCACAGCAACAAAACCATAATCTCAGAGATTAATAGGGTAAAAATTAGGGGTTGAAGATCTTCACAATAATTTACCAATGGGGAAAACAGTACAATGGACTTGAGACTCCGATAGTTGAGATGCATAAGAAAAATAATTCCAGGAATTAGGTATGGTTTTCAGAATAGACAAAGAATAGACAAAGAATAATCAATCACTTAATAAATAAGTGATTCAGTTTTTTTGTAATAAAATAAAATAAGTGGTGTCATTATTCATTTCCTTTAAGACTTGTTTGAGAAATTTGAGTGGGCCTCGACCTATTTGAGACTTTAACAGATCCACCATGGCTGTACCAACAATAACATGAACAAATGGGGATAGATTTGTCTCACACAATGTAGTGCATTTGTGTGATCATGATGTTGGATATTTTCGTCAAACCCTTGAATGCAGTCATTTATGCAGCTTTCGGGGTTCGACCTTTGATATATTGTGGAAAGAAGCTATCGATGATGAAAAGCATTCCCATTTGACAAATGGAACTTGGATATATTGTGATTTACCTCCTGGTGCTAAGGCAATAGGATGTAAATGGATATTCAAGAGAAAGTTGAATGCTGATGGTACCATTGATAAGTTTAAGGCCAGATTGGTTGCTAAGGGTTACAAACAACAACATGGTATTGATTACTTTGATACATATGCACCTGTTGCACGAATCACATCTATTCGTTGCTTGATTGCACTAGCATCTATTCATAAGCTAGTTATACATCAAATGGATGTCAAAACCGCTTTTCTAAATGGTGATTTAGAAGAAGAGATATATATGGAACAACTTGAAGGTTTCATATTGCCAGGCTAAGAGAAGAAAGTGTGTAAACTAGTGAAAGCTCTCTATGGCTTAAAGCAAGCTCCCATGCAATGGCATGAGAAGTTTGACAAAGTATATTTGTCATATGATTTTGTTGTGAATGATGCTGATAAATGTATCTATAGTAAACAAGATAAATCTGAGTGTGTGATTCTCTGTTTTTATGTTGATGACATGCTTATTTTTGGGACTGACTTGTCTATTGTGGAGGAAACTAAGAAATTCCTCAGTTCTAACTTTGACATGAAAGATCTAGGGGAGGCTGATGTGATCTTAGGAATCAAAATCCTAAGAAAGGGAGATGAGTTGGTCTTAACCCAATCTCATTACATTAAGAAATTTCTCAAGAAATATGGTCATTTTGATGACAAACCAGCACCTACCCCTCTAGATCCCGGTGTGAAGTTAATGAAGAACACTGAAAGGGCTTATAAACAACTTGAGTATTCAAGTGTTGTTGGTAGTCTTATGTATGCCATGCATTGCACAAGACCGGACATAGCCCAAGCGGTGGGAGTGCTATGTCGTTTCTCAAGTAACCCTGGAATTGAACATTGGAAGGCAATTTCAAGAGTGTTGGCTTACTTGAAGGGAACCATAAACTATGGTTTACACTTCCAGAGATATCCCGTTGTATTGGAAGGATACAGTGATGCGAACTGGAACAATGTAGAATCCAAATCTAAATCTACCAGTGGATGGATATTTACATTGGGAGGTGCTGCTGTGTCTTGGAGTTCGAAGAAGCAGACCTGTATTGCTGACTCAACAATGTTGTCAGAATTAATTGCACTAACAGATGCATGTAAAGAGGCAGAATGGCTTAGAAACTTACTAGTAGAAATCCCATTATGGATGAAGCCAACTCCCTCTGTTATGATTAGCTGTGACAATCAGGCTACGATCTATAAGGTCTCAAACAAGACTTATAATGGAAAGTCAAGACATGCTAGTCTTAGACATCAGATTGTCAGGCAATTACTCAAGAGGGGAGTAGTTGCAGTAAACTATATTGAATCGAAAAAGAACTTGGTAGATCCTTTCACAAAGTATCTACCAATGGATGTGCATTCAATAAAGTGTAAGGAGATGGGACTCAGGTCTATTTAATCACCAATAATGGGAACCCAACTTATGTTATATCTTGAAAAAGATAAACTAAGTTCAATGTGGTACTAACAAGTTATTGCAGTGGTTGTGGTACACTAAACTAAAATTTCCCATTTTCCTTGTAGTGTACGGATTCTGCATGATCTTAGGGATGGATTAAAATCCTTAATAAGTCTAACTTTTATCACAAGGTGTCTCGCAGAAACACCTTCGAGACTTACCTATATGAGTGTTTGGAAATCAGGCCGTTTCCTATGAGATTTAGACCGTTCTCAGAAAAGGACTCATGAATTTCAGGAGAAAGCACAGGGCCATTAATGTGCGAGCTATGTAACACACTATTCCCATGAAATCAATATGTGTGGAGGTTCCGGCTTTATCACAAGGGGTACTTGGTTCAAGATTAAATTCACCATAGGACCTCGATGAAGCTTTGAATATCTTACACTAAGTGGAGGTTCAAACCCAGAAGGTACCTATCATTTATGTATTGGTCTCGACGATGATGCTTTGTCTCAATTTAGCTTGAACTACTTTGGCTTGATCCCACTCGGGTACGTAGGCAGTCACTTTGGTGATGCAGTCACTCCAGTTTTAAATTTTTTTTTTCTTTCTTTCTTTACTTATTTTGTTTTTTGAAAATAAGGGGAGAATGTTGGATATTTTCGTCAAACCCTTGAATGCAGTCATTTATGCAGCTTTCGGGGTTCTATTACAGTTAGAAAACCTGAACAGACATACCGTTTCATCAATGGACGCATTGATGGAAGAGACACTCTGAAAAGACTTATGCAATGATGAAAAGTCATCTCCAAAGGGTGTGATTTCCTCTTTAAATAGGAGGCTTGTTTTCATTCAAAATACATCTCTTAACTTTCTCTGATTTCTTTCTAACAAGCATCATCAGTTTCAAAACCAGTGTGTTCTTGGTTGGATCAAGGTTGTACAAACTTTGAATCCAACATCAGTTGTGGGGCTTCAAGTATCCTGACGGCAATATTCTTTGACCTGTTTGTACACTTCTTCCCAATTGGGAAAGGGTCGAATAATTGTCGAAAAGAATCTTTCACAAGAGCCTTGAACCCTAAATACAACGTTCTTTTCTTCACCCTGTTTAGTGTCTATTTTCCAACACATGAGTTTGTTATGGTTCTTCAGAGTTTACCCATTCTTTATATATTAGTCTACCTTTTCCATCAACTTTAGAGTGCATACTACAATATTAATTTGAGTAATTTGACTACATATGTTCTTTAATGTTGAAGTCTTAAACCATTGAGACGGAGGAGGAAATTGAAGCTGGCTTAAATTTTAATGGAAGAAAGCTGTCGCATGTTGTGGGACAAATTATAAATTGAAGTTGGGTTAAATTTTACTTAAGCAAGTACAAAAGCGAACAAGTACATTGTACACTACAGCAAGACTATCCCATATAGTATCTGTATTCGCATGTCTTTATTTCTGATTTTTTTTAATTATTGTATAAGAATCCCATTAAACATGGTATCCCGATACTCTTAGCATAAGAGGGTTTTGAAGATCAACTTTTATCCAAAGAAGAAGGCAATTAGAACCGAAATGGATGAATTGTGTTAGTTTTCTTCAGTCTGTTGAAGAGATGCGTTCCTCCTTTTTACCGCGAGGCAAACTAATTTTTTTCCTCAAACTTTATCATGGAATTGTTCTCCCTGTTACAAATTGTTCAATGGAATATCTTTTCATGATTAGAAAATGAAAACGATAACTATACTTGTTGCTTAATTAATATATGATCCTAATGTTTTCTTAGACATGTCTATTGATACTCTTTTTACGGAAAATGGGTCATTTGTCCAAAAAAAATTAAAACACGGTTCAAATGGACGAGTAAAAAATTTTATGGGTGAAATGGACAAAAAAAAATATCAAGGATGAAACTGGATTCATCCTGGCTTAAACTTAAAAAATAGCAAGGATGAAACTGGATGCATCCTGTGTAAAATAAAAATAAGAAAAAGTATCTGAAAATGGGCAGGATGAAACTGGTTACATCCTGCCTATTTTTAAATTTTTGTCCATTTAAACAGTATCTAAATCTATCTGTCCTTTTCACCTAGAAAATTTTGATTTTGATCTTTTTAACCAATTTTGTGCTTTTTTTATCGATTTAAAACGATTCATCTTTTGGATGAATAATAAAGTTTTTAAAGATAGTCATGACAAAATTTCTTTCATTATTCGGTTCACTTGGGAATTCAGAAATGGTGTTAACTTTGATACGATTTTGCCAGAGCCACAATAATTAGTTGAAACTATTAAAGTTACCCACCATAATCACTCTACCACTAGGACTACCGCATTTTGGAACTTCTTTATTTCCGAGAAAGAAGTGTGCAATGTTAGTAATGTTGATGATACCAAGGTTTTTGATTGGTTTGTCCATTTTGATGCTTCGTTTATTGTAACACTGTGGAGCTTGCCACCACTTTTCGGACGGAACAATTCGGATGGCTGTCTAGCCTAAGAATTTAGAAGTTCTTGTCTTAATATATTTTGCTAAAAAAAAACAGGAAACATGAGGCATTGTCGTGCACGTAGTAGTTGGGCTTCATGCCCGTTAGAAGCTGAAGCTAAAGCAGGAATTGAGGCTCTTAGATGGATGAAGGATTTGAATCTCAGCAACTGTTGCTTAATTATGGACTGTCAAATCTTGGTGAAATCTATAAACGGAGAAATATATCCTGAAGACCAACTTTGAAGATCACATGCTCGCATCAACAGATGCAAATTTTCCTTTAATTGCTTTAATTCGGTTTCCTTTATATTTAAAATTAGAAAGTTTGTTGATTTAGAAGATATACATGCTAAGGAAGTGAGAGCTAAGATGTTTCTTTGAAACTAACCAGAAACACATATCCATTGTATTGAATCCATTTGATACAACAAAAAGTTAAGATGAGGGCCAGTCAAGATGGTGTTTCTTTGATACTAATCAGTCAACTTAAGTCGGACAGTCAAGATGCATAAAAAGTTCGTTAAATAAATAGTTTGGTGTTTATCATCTTATGATTATGATGATTTAATTATGTTCCAGATGATGCCATGTAATTTAGCAGTATGTTACGGTTATCTACGTGCATGGCTGGTAGGTTATGTTTGGTTGTTGTTTGTGTAGGGCATTTCCTTTTGGAGTCAACCCTATTACAGAGCAAGTCTTATGGGGGAAGGATTTCATCTTTCATCTTCCACGCCATGTCAGTATTTGGAATAGTTCTTGGAAGGTCAAGTATAGAGGTGGATTCGTAGAAACGATAATCAAAATAGCGTTTGACACTAATAAGAATAACGTCAGAAAAATGCTGATATGAAGATAAATTTACGGACGAAAAAAAAAACGATAATATAAATCACGTTTTACACTATTAAGATTAGCTTTGGCGCTATTCTGATTTGCACTTTTTGTCCTCTAGTACGCTATTCTAAATAACGTTTTTTTGGATTTCACAGAGCATCACACGAAATCATGGAATATGGTTTGGAAAAACTGTGAAAAATAACAACTCGGAATCCACTAGACTTGTCATTCCACAATTTTTCCATATTTTAAATAGGTTGGATTCCATCATAAAACTTGATCTTAGCCAAAATTACATTGAATCAAGTGAACCTAACAACTTCGCACGAACGCAACGAGGGACGCAAAATCAAGTGAACCAACACTACCAACTAAAATCTACTTCATGACTCAAAATATGACATTGTTCTCTAAAATTGGACCCATGATCTAAAATATGCGCAGTGCCCCAAACGTGCCTCGATAAACACATTTTATTTGGTTTCCCAAGCATGTATTCACCATGTGACCCAAAATATGTCTGGTGGTTCAAACTTAATGCAACTTCAAATTTGTCCAACCATCTAAAATTTTCCCTACAACCCATGTTGGACAATGACGCTGATTCTATCCTTAATTTATTCAAGATTGCTAATAGGGGGACAGATTTTGCTTGGGAGTGTACCAAAATGCTTGGGACATTGCATCTATGCAATAAATACTTTAGCTGCGACTCAAAATCTACACTGCAAAATTTGACTCATAACCGTGCGTTTGTCCAATGAATAAAATTTGTCTACCATGTAATTCAGAATTTGTATTTCCGTTGGAATTTTGCCTCATGACTCACATTTTATCACGCGAGTCTGCGCCTTAAGATTTGCACCTTGATTTAAATTATTCCAAAATACATCCCACGGCAAAAATCCAGTTCCATAATTAGGTTAGTGAATCAAAATATGCATCGTGCCCAAAATTGTATTACCTTGTAACTTAGCACATACTGGCCATGTGGCATAGGTGCCTTGAATACGGTTAGAAAGTCTAATTTTTCTAGAAAGTCGAACTCTTCTAGATGGTCTAATTTCTTTGTAGTCAAAAAGGGAAGATAGACTAATTCTCTTGCTAGTATTCAAAAAGGGTTAGCCCATTTATCTTTTGTGCAAGGGTAGGTGGGCATCAGGAGATATAAAACTTGATCTACTCCTCTTGTTTTGGTAAGAGAAATTAATGTAACTCATAGAGAGTAAGAGGCAGAGAGGTCTTGTTCTTGAGAGAGAGTTAGTAATCATACTCTTGTAATCTTGTTTGAATCATTATCGTCGTTTTCCAAAGTGGATGTAGATCATCTTGATCGAACCACTATAAATCCTTATGTTGTGTGTGCTTGTTTTAAATTTGATTTTATTTCTATTTCAATTCTTGATTGATTGTGCTTGGAAGAGCCATTGGCTATAACAGGCCCGTGTGATTTGTGACTCAAAACTGCCACCGTGAGCCAATATTTACCGCGTTGCCCAATATCCGCCATGCAACACGAACTTGTCGACCTAAACTTTGTCCATTATAGGGCTGCCCATGGTTCGGTTTTCAACCCGAACCGAACTGGTCCAAACCGACCAAAAAAACCAAAAAACCAGAGACCGAAAAATCCAAAAACCAGGAAACCCAAAAACCGAGAAAACCGATTCTAGGTGGTTGGTTTTGGTTTGATGTCACAAAAGAACCAAAAATCCAAAAAAACCAAACCAAAAAAGAAACCGAGAGTAAGGACCAAAAAAACCGACAAAAACCATAATAATATGTAGCAAACTTTCAATCATAGTATAATATATATTCACTTCAATGAGTATATCCATAAATAAAGCAAATATAATTAAAAATGTATCTAATGTTGAATTATATATGTATAATATATATGATTTTAATGAGTATACCCATAAATAAAGAAATTATAGTTCAAAATATATCTAAGTTTGATGATTTGAATTACAATTTTGGTTTATGAGTTAAAAATGAAAGTCTATTAAAAAAAAACCAAAAAACACAGAAAAACCAAAAAAACCGGTGGGACGGTTCTGGTTTCTAATATTCTAAACCGAGCATGGTTTGGTTTGGTTTTTGGTTTCTTATAAGAGACATTGGTTTGGTCCTTGGGTTTGGCAGAAAACCAACCCAAACCGAACCATGGACAGCCCTAGTCCATTAGCTCGAAACTTGCATAATCACCTGAAATACCCGTAGTGATGACCTGAATTATTCCCGGAACCCATACTCCGTTGTGCCCCGAAATCTGCTTGGTGATGCAGGTATCCAATATTTACATATTTTGACCCAAAATTTATTTAGTGGCTCAAGATCCGCATCATGATCCAACAGTGGACATGATATAAATGTGACAGTGTGAATACTTGGGTGATTTTTAAATCTGAAGACTCTTAACAACAACATGAAAGAAAAAAAATGTTGATAGAGTTGGCTCACACATTATAGGACATTTGGGTGAACATGGATATGTTATGGGTCTTCATTATTAGCTATCGTGGCTTTTCCTTATAAGTTAGTCTGATCTTGCGTAACCTTAAAGTGCACCCACAACTATTACTTTGATTATGTTCACTAATATAGATATAAAAGTCTCAGACACATCGAGATGGAAGAGGAAATTGAAGGTTGGGTTAAATCTTTAAGAAGAAAGCACGGTATGTTGACCTACAAATGATAGCTTATTCATTACGTAGTGAATTTTGAGTAAACTCAAACACCTGGAACAAGATTCAGAGCTATTCAGCGTATACCCGATCTAAAGTAGTCCTAAGCAACAAATATCGTTCACCGGGAACAAAATTAAGGATATTGAAGACTCTCAAGTTTGTAATTTGCTGTCCCATTTTCTTTATGTTTTTCATGGTTATTTTATTTATCTTTTTTTTTTTTGCTACGAATTATTTTATTTATCTACCCTTTGAAAGTACGTTACATTGGGTTTATGTTTAATTTGAAAAATGATAAGAGAAAAAAATGTCATAGAAGGTAAACTCTACATTTTTTATTTTATTTATCTTCATCAGAGGGCTTCTTTCAAATACAAGTTAAGTAATATCAATTGCTTAAATATAGATGGTGATTTGACTTATGACAAGTTAAAGATTGCTGAGGAGTCTACATGTTTTTATTCTAATCTTTTTTCTGAGCAATTTCCTTCAAGACCAAGATTTGATGATCTACAAATGCCATCCATTTCTCTAGAAGATAGAATTCAGTTAGAAAATCCTTTTATTGAAGATGAAGTCAAGAAGGTTATATGGCATTTTGGGACTAATAAAGCTCCTGGGCCAGATGGCTTTACTATGGGATTCTTCAAAATTACTTGGGAAGTGATTAAGGATGATCTAATGAAGGTGGTGAAAGAATTTGAATCCACTTCATCTCTAGATTGGAGATTAAACTGTACCAATTTGAAATTGATTCCTAAATGAAGTGGAGCAGTGTCATTACATAACTTCAGGCCCATCATCTTAATTGGTGGTGTGTATAAGATAATTTCAAAAATGTTGGCTCAAAGAATGAGAGGGGTGATGCCTTCTATCATTTCTGATTTTCAATGAGCCTTTATTCAAGAAAGACAGATTAATGATGGCATGTTGATTGCAGCTGAGCTTATTGATTCAAGGAAAATGGAAGATAAGTCAGGTATTGTGTGTAAGGTGGACTTTGAAAAAGTATTTGATAATGTTAACTGGGGTTGCATTGACATTTCTCTTGAAAGATTTGGTTTTGGGCACAAGTGGAGAAGCTGGATAATGTGGTGCATTTTTTATGCAAGATTCTCTATCTTACTCAATGGTGAAGCTACTAGCTTATTCAAATCTCAGAAGTGTATAAGACAGGGAGATCCAATATCTCCTTTTTTTGTTCATTATAGTAGCTGAAGTCTTATCTTTAATGATAAAGAAAGCAGCTACAAATGGTTTGATTTCTGGCTTCAAAGTTTCTTCTAATGGAACTGAAATTCAACATTTCAATTTGTTGATGATTTGGTGGTATTTCTTGATGATTCTACTGAGCAGGTCAGTAACTTGAAGAACATTCTTTTCTCTTTTGAACTCATCTCTGGTTTGGAAGTTAATTTTAGGAAAAGTACTATTGTGGACATTGGTGATCATAATGCTGCATTATGTGCTAGTATTTTTGGTTGCAGTGAGTCTCAGTGGCCTTTGAATTATTTGGGTATTCCTCTAGGAAGTAAGTCTAAATGCAAATCTATGTGGGATATCATTATCCAAAGAATACATCATAATTTATCAATGTGGAAGTGTAGGTATCTCTCTAAGGGACAGAGACTTATCATGGTCAATAGTGTGTTATCTAGCCTGCCAGTGTATTATCTTTCTATGTTCCAAATGCCTATTTCTGTCATGAAGGAAATAAAGAAGATTATGAGAGATTTTTTATGGGGTTCTTTAGTAAATTCAAGAAAGAGGAGTTGGGTATCTTGTAGTAAGACCACATTACAGAAATCTAGAGGTAGAATTGGTGTGAAGAAGCTGAAATTGGTAAATAAAGCACTTCATTGTAAATGGATATGGAGATACGGTACTGAAATAAAAGCGCTTTGGAGGCAGTTGGTTCATGAGAAGTTTGGTGGAAACTGCAATGATTTCTTACCTAAGAATTCTCTTATCCCGATAAAGCATAGCTTATGGGCTGGTATTCTAAAAGCTAAAGATCATATTCTTCAAAATTCTTCATTTAAATGGATATAGAGATACGGTACTGAAATAAAAGCGCTTTGGAGGCAGTTGGTTCATGAGAAGTTTGGTGGAAACTGAAATGATTTCTTACCTAAGAATTCTCTTATCCCGATAAATCATAGCTTATGGGCTGGTATTCTAAAAGCTAAAGATCATTTTCTTCAAAATTCATCATTTACTGTGAATAATGGTGATAGAATTCTCTTTTGGAAAGATAAATGGATTGGTGATAACTCACTTCAGCAAACTTACAACTCACTCTTTAAACTCCCAAAAAATAAGAATGCTACTATTGAAGACTGTATCTCAGATAATGGTGCCTGGAATTTAGAATTTTCAAGAAATTTGATGTTGAAGAGTTGGGGGATGTTGTCCTAATGTTACAAGAATTGGGTGATCCAGTATCTATTATTGAAACTTCTAGAGGTGAAGATCAAATGAAGTGGAATGCTGAAGGGGGTGAATTATCTGTGAGTAATTATTACAAATCTTTAGATGTAGATGGTTTCTTGAGGTTCCCTCACAAACATCTTTGGAACTCAAAGATCCCTATGAAGGTATCTTTTCTGGTATGGACTTTGTGCTTTAGTGGAGCTCCTACTATTGACTTCCTTTTCAGAGCTGGTAAATTTGATCATGACACTTACCTTTTTTGTAATTTTTCTCAAGAAACGAACAACCAACTGTTTATGCATTGCTCGGAAACTTTGAAGTTGTGGAACTACTTCTTAAACAGTTTTGGCATTGATTAGGTCTTCTCTGATTCTGTTAAAGCTAACTTATGGGAATGGCCTTCAAAGAAAGGCAAGTCAATGCATATGAATCTATGGGGCCTCATTCCCTTTGCTATTTGGTGGACTATCTGGACAGAAAGGAACAATAGATTATATGGAGGCAGGAAGAGAAATTACACCCATCTTGTTATTGCAGTAAAGTGTACCATTTATAATTGGTCCAGAAACACTAAAATCTTTAAGAATTTTCCACTTAGTACTCTGATTTGTAACTGGAATGTTGTATTGGCATGAGCTACTAGTAGCCTTGCTTCCTTTGTAACAGTTGCAGTCATGCTCTTATGACTGTCTCTTTTTTAATATAATTTACCTTTTCGTCAAAAAAAAATGTCATAGAAGTTCACAAGCAAGTGATATTTTATTATGAATTCATTAAAAACACATAATGAGGAATGCTCAATATAGTGGTGACTTACAATACATGCAAAACTGAATGTCTAAGCTTCCACGATGATATAGCATACAACAAAAACAGTTATTTTACACCGATTATGTAAAATGATCTCATTAAATTAACATGGGATAATTTACCGAGGTCTAAAAATTGGTAATCGTAAGCCGAAATAGGTGAATTGTATTCATCATCAAAAATGGTAATCGTAAGCCGAAATAGGTGAATTGTATTCATCATCTTCAGTGTCGAAGAAGATACCTGATTTTTTAACAAGATTTTCTTTACCTACAATCCAAAATAAACAATTTTTCTAGGAAAAATGAAGCATGTAGATACTGAGCACCAACTAACTATCCCCTTGAGAGATAATACTCCGGCTAGTATCAATAGTCGGTAAGAAATTCACTATAAATGAAGGGTATTTTCTTTGTATTCCTACCATGACGACTACTTTGATTATACTCAAATTGACCGCAAACTTGATATATGTTTTTTATTTTAAAGAATATCAAATAATTATGAGAAACTAAATTTATATGTAAAACCTAGGAATTCAAAGTTAAAACGAAATGGATATGCAAAAAAAATAAAAAAAAAATAATGAAAGTGTGCACGACTATATAACACGGTGTCCTACTACAAAACCATGTTGTATATCTTATTGTCATTGAATCCACGTGAGATGTCATAGTTACAACTGATATTCTTCCCCCAACATTTTAATAATACTCCCACTTGAGGGTTCTAGTTTTAATTGAATGTTGGTGTTGTAATATTTAATAGATTTACTTTTCAAAAAATTAAATAAGAAATTAGCTCCAAGGTCATGGCTTTAAGTCATCACAAAATTGGTTAAAAAGACCAAAACCAAGAATTCCTGGGAGAAACAGACTGGTAGGTTTTGATACGTTTTATATGGACATTAAACAAAATAATAATGTTCAATTATCCAATTTGGATATTTCACCCAGGAAAAAAAAACGTTCTACCTAAAATAACCCTCAACCTTTTAAACAACGTTTTTTAAACACCTTATTTCTTTCTGCTTTTTCTTTCTTTGTACAAAAGAAACTTCTTCTCAGTCGAACATAAATAACTTCAATTTTATTCTTCTTCAATTTTTTCTTCTACAGATCTGTGATGGTGATGAACACAATCCCAGTTTAAGATATTCTCCTATCAAAATCTTCTCGCTCATACGTTTAAACGGGTGAGTTTAAGTTTCAATTTCATCAATTATTTTAGCTGATTATGATTCATAGATCCGATTGTGAATTTGGTTTTGGTCTAACTGTAAGAAGAAAAAACACCTTGAAGAAGAACGTTGGGTTTAGTTGATTTTTGGGTTTAAACATCTTCTCAGTCGACACAAACATTCGATTGTTAATTTTTTGGGTTTAGTTTGTTGTTTTTATCTAGGGTTTTGAAGAACGTTAAGTGTAATTTTCGTTTGTGATTCAAACCTTGATAAATTTGAGCTATTTAGGGTTGATGGAATTGATTTGATTGTTGATGTAAATTTTTTTTTAATTCAATTGATTTGATTGTTGATGGAATTGATTTTTAGTTTTTCATCATCGTATGTGAACTGAATTAGTATAATATCATTATGTTTGTGTTCTTCTTATGTTTTTTTCTTCAATTTGATCAACATTGAACATCTTTTGGTTTGTTTTTGTAAACTGGTCAGATGCTTGTAGTAAGTAGAATTGGAATTGAGTTATTAAAAGCAGTATGAAACCAGCTTCATCCTGTATTTCTAATTCAATTTGATCAACCTGGATGTATTGTTGTGTTTTTGTAAACTGTTATTGGCGAATTGAGCGTTTTTTGTAGGCTAGGCTAGTTGATTTATGTTTCAGTTTTTTTAAAGAAGGATGAAACTATCTTCATCGTGTATATTTAGTCAACTTGTTTGTTTAATTTGGTTTTGTCCTCGTAGATGGATCATCAAATTCCTTGTGTGGTTATCCGAGATACGGATGCATGTCCATACCAAGTTAATATAAAGTCAATAGTTGATGAGTTGAAGTCTCATGTGTGTTCTTATTGGAATAATATTTCACCAGACTCAATTCAGTTTGTATTTGACCACGAGGGGAAAAGCATGGTTATTGACAGTGATGTGAAGCTTCAGTCTTTCTTATCATTGTGTATTGTTAAGCAGTTGTCTTTCTTGGAGCTTTGTTTATTTGAACGTGTTCCTCTTCGTGTTCCTAATTTTGTTCGTGAATTTGACACGTCAAAATTATGGAGGTTAAATCTACGGATATCATTCCAAATGCACACAATAAACCTTTGTCTAATGTCAAAGATGATCAATTAACTATCCAGATTATCACAAAAAATTAATCCACCTACATACATCATATGAAAACTTAATTTGTTGAAGAAGGTGAGTTTGGATTTAGGGGTACCTCAATTGCGCATTGAATCCAAAAAGGACCCTTAATATCGGCGGCTGACGTTGAGAAGTTGCTATTGACCGTACCATTGTTAGTTTCAATGATTTGAGATGCCAGAAGAAATGTTTGTGAATTTCCTAGAGATTCTTGTTTTCACAGGGGTTTTATTTTTATCCATTTGAAGCAAAGGGTACATGAGATCAAACAAGAACCTATTATCTTTAATAAAGATGTCAAATGACCTCTGCAAATATTAATTAATTTCATAAATAAATTTACTAAAAGAAACTCACGCTTAAACCCAATGGGTTAAAAGAGTTATGATAAGAAAAATCAAAAGAAGTTGTTTTTTACTGAAACCAAATCAATTTGATTGAACGATTGAAACACCTAATAAGATTTATTATGAGAAAATAAATGAATACGGAAGAAGATTTTTAAATTAAATACTGAAATCAATAGCAAATTCCAAAGAAAGAAAGAAAATAAAGAATAGTAGTAGCAGGTGGAGGAGATGATGAAATGACGTATTCCAGTGCCGGTGGCTTCCGATCTAGAGAAGAGCGTTGTGAACTTTGAAATAATCACTTGTCTTCGAAACAGTGGTAGCAAATAAGGGTGTCTTACTAATGATTTGATTCAAAGGAGTCTTAGGTATTAGGAATCAATTCTATTTCTCTAAACAGGTGTCTTGGAATCAAAAGTGAACGAAAGTATCTTAGAATCGATTATAAACAGAGATATCTTTGAAATAGATGAAAAGGAGTCTTAGCGTCATTTGGATCTTGAAGGTGAAAGTGTTTTAATGTTGGTTTCAGGTGATCATCACCGTTGTGGAGGGCGGTTACTGGCTATATTATGGTGGTCACAGACGTATATGGGTGTTTTAGGGGGCGACAAAAAATCGCATGACAAAGGCTATCGTTGATTACCTGCTTATAATACTATCATGTTGTGGTATGTGTTCTGACTTAGAGATTTTATGAAAAAAAATTAGCCTTATTTTTTTCTTTTCTTTTTGAGTTGGAGATCTTTCATATTATTGATTTGTGATCTTATCGGTATCTGTTTAAGTTTATTTTTAATATATTTTCACAACACTGATCCACTTCATTACAAAGATAGTTTATTACGATACTAAATAGGTATAGATGAGCCACTACAACACATAGCATGAACAAACTTGCTCACACAATACGGTGTATTTTTGTGATCATGAGTTTCACATGCCCATTATTTATATACTAGTCTACTTTTTCACCAAATTTGGAGTGCATATGCCAAAATTTGATTAAGTTCTTTAATGTCGAAGTCTTAAACACTTGAGATGGAGGAGGAAATTGGAGTTGGGTTAAATTTAATGGATCAAAACTTTTGTGTGTTCACGGGGTCTGTTGGCGTATTAGAGGGTCTTCCTTTCCAGTATTTGTAAGTATTATATGTCTTTTTGGTGCCTAATTAGCGTTGTTTTGTTAAAATTCTTAATAAACTATAAGTTTGAATCTATCACATTGCTTGTCGTGAATCTATATTCTCGTGAATTGTTTTAATTTCCAGGTACATACAAACGAACCACTTCATTGAATTGTTGCTTGCGAAACTTCAAGACATACCTCTCCTGAGGTATTGCAATTGTTTATTTTTTTCTGAAATTCATGCTTTGTAATACTTTTCGATCATATTCTTGTACTGATTCTTCTTTCCCCACAATCACAACGCTTGCTAATAAACCAACTTGTATTTTGAAAATTTGAGGTATGTGTATGATTCTTATTATTTTTTACTATGGTTTTATAAAAATTTAAAATTCTAGTCCTAATGATATATCACCGATAAAAACCTATAATATCTTTTGTATAGGTGTATCGGACCCGACCGATACGATACCGATATGCGATATTAACTACCTTGTGTAGCGCAACCATTGCCAAAAACTTGGCAGAGGCCAAAGTTGAGTGTTGCTCAATCATTGTTGAACAGTGGCATGGGATAAGTAGTGCAGTGCAATGATTGTCGGATTTGTGTTCAAGCTGTCACTCATGCCAAAGTGAAATACCAAGTTAGAGACGGTTATAAAGTGGCTTTATAACCGAGTTGTGCATATCCTAACCGTTTGGGACAAGTGTCGCGCCATTCTACAAGCCAGCGAAAAAGGTAGCAGTTAAAAAGGCATTATGGCGGTTAGGAAACTGCCTATGGACAGATGGATGTTCATAGGGCGTGCAACTATATTGCATACAGATTGACCTGGTTCTTGGCAGTATAAAAATCTAGAGAACCTTTGCATATGAAGGTCTTCAAATATTGAGGAACCACATTGTTGTAGAGAGATTTTTGTGTTAGGCTTAGAGAATAATCTTGTAAGTCCATTGGTTAGGCTGATTTGTAATCTTCTCCTTAAGCTAATAAAAGTGAGTTTGTTGGCTTATATGTTTTCCTTAGTATTTTGTTGATTCGAAACTACTCACCAAATTCCGTGAAGCATAAACATGGTATGAACCTCTTTGTAGTATGGGCTACATTGCTTGGTAGAGAAAATCTAAGTTAAGTCTTCCGTTGCATAACTCAGTGAAGTTGGTTGTTTGCATAGGTGCAAACTTAGGCTGAGTGTAGTGGAGGAGAGAAGGATGGGGTTTAACAGTGACGCCACATCACGCTGAAGAGAGTCCTGAGTGTAACGGTACGAGAGGTAATTTCAATATAAGCAAAGTATTAAGAGTCGCCTGGGCGAGGACTAAGACATCACCCGCCAGAAAATCTAAAAGCAAGTTTGTAGACCTCGCTTGACCGGTCAACAAGAGTTGAAGCGAGAAGCAAAACCTCGTCCAGATTATTCACAGAAACCAAACTTTTTCTTCTTCTACTTCATTTTCAAGATCTATTAATGGAGTTAAGATCTGTGGTTTCTATAAATAAGATGAAAGTTTCATTGGTCGGATCTGACCGTTTAAAAACGGCTCATCTGCTGTACTTATGGAATTACTTTTTGAAGAAAAATCAAACTCAAATGATTCTGATGAACTTATATTCACTGTCGAAGGAGAAACATAGAGTTACTTCGATTGAATATAATGAATTAGACTTGCAGGAGCACTAAAAAAATACCCATTATTATTATTATAATCTCTATTACTTCCGTGACTGGAAGGAGCACTAACGTACGGTGAAGAACAAGCACTATCAATCATGTCATCTAAGTTTTCTTCCTCATTTATGAAGCATTGGGTTTGATAAGAAGTATGTAAAGCTACATTTTGGTTTAAATTTTTAAGGTGTTCTGCTGATCTTTGGATTTTGCCAGGGGCGGAACTATGCCCAGACTTGGGCTGGCTTAAGCAATCCCTAAACGCCCAAAAACCCTTTTTATTCACTACCTATTTTACTTGTACTGATAAAAATAAGCCCAATTATTAGGCTTAAGCCACCCCTAAAAACCCAAAGACACCTCGAAGTTAAATTTTCAGTTCCGCCACTGGATTTTGCCATTAATAGGGCTCTCTATCGTTGCAGAGAGTAATGAAACAGAGAATTAAGAGAGAATGGTTATAAGGCTGAGTGGAATGGAGGAGGGGAGGTACCACTTGTACAGTGTAGACACGTCAGCGGGAGGAGAGTACCGAGTGGAGTGGTGAGGGGAGGAATTTGAATATGGGAGAGGTGTATGACGTCGCCTGGGCGAAGCCTGTGATCTCTCCAGTTAGAAAAGATAAAATAAAGGATGGAAACCTCGCTTGACTGGTCAACCAGAGTTGAAGCAAGTGGCCCAGCAAATTCAAGACGTTCATAAATTATACATGGTTGCATACTAACCCTTGGATTAAAAAATGATGGATGTGCAAATGCTTCTTCTAATGAAGTTCTGTTCACAAATTTAATATCTTACTAAGCGAAGTCTCAATCCTCGCTGAGTTTTACATAAGCGAGGTCATCCCCATCGCTTTAGCACTTTTCCTGGCGATGTCAGGGACCTCTCCTGTCTCTAAATCCCCGCTCACATCCCCTACATTCGAGAAGAGAGAAATTCATTGCATTTGTATTAGGCTTTTAGCCACTATGGCCTGTCACTATCGTCCCCTAGTTTCTTTCCAATCCACTCAGCCTAAGCATCACAAAAGTCTGATGATCTTTGTTTACTTAAAAGAATTGAGCGATGTCCACAACATCGCTCAATTTAAGAAAAGCGACGTCCTGCGCCTCGCTTTTTCTCTTTTCATGGCGATGTCCAAGACCTCGCCTTTGTTTAAATCCCCGCTGAGATCCCCTACTTTCGAGCAGAGAGAAAATCAATGCATTTCAATT
Source organism: Papaver bracteatum (assembly GCA_023529315.1). NCBI lineage: Eukaryota > Viridiplantae > Streptophyta > Magnoliopsida > Ranunculales > Papaveraceae > Papaver > Papaver bracteatum. Next base: position 925,098 of record JAJJWX010004514.1, read on the forward strand.
AGATATTCAGCCACTACAACCTGTCACTATCATCCCTTACTTTTAATCCACTACACTTAGCCTTATAAGGCTGAAATACGAGTGGGTGATAAGAGATCATTGAACCACTGTATCCTCGGGTTATACCTTTTTCATTGGTTGGGGTAGCCTTAGCTTCCACCTTGGAATCATTAGTTGGGGTGGCCTTAGCTTCCACCCATTTCTCCAATGCAAATACAATAGCTAAAAACTCTTTTTCAGTGGTTGTGTAGTTTTGTTGGGCCTCATTTAACGTTCTAGAAGCATAATAAATAGCATGAGGTATCTTCCCCACACGCTGACCAAGCACCACACCAACCGCGTAGTCACTAGCATCACACATTAGCTCAAAAGGCTTGATCGAATCCGGTGGTTTAATGATAGGGGCTGAAATCAAAAGTTCTTTCAAAAGATTGAATGCCTCCATACACTTTTCATCAAAGTTAAAAACCACATCTTTTTGCAATAAGTTGCAAAGTGGTGATGCTATCTTGGAAAAATCCTTGATAAATATACGATAGAAACCTGCATGACCAAGAAAAGAACGTATCTCCCTCACCGTAGTGGGAGGGGTTAGAGCACGAATAAGGTCTATCTTAGATTTATCAACTTCCAAGCCTTTAGAAGATATAATATGGCCTAAAACTATGCCATGAGTTACCATGAAATGGCACTTCTCCCAATTTAGCACAAGGTTTGTTTCAACACATCGTTCAAGGATTAATGACAAGTTGTTCAAACAAAGGTCAAATGAATCACCAAAGACACTAAAGTCATCCATAAACACTTCAATGATGTTTTCAACATACTCGAAAAAGATACTTACCATACACCTTTGAAAGGTAGCTGGAGAATTGCACAAGCCAAAAGGCATCTTTCTATAAGCAAAAGTTCCAAAAGGACAAGTGAAAGTAGTTTTCTATTGGTCCTCCGGTGCTATCACAATCTGATTGTACCATGAATAACCATCAAGGAAGCAATAATAAGCATGTCCAGCTAAACGTTCAAGCATTTGATCAATAAAGGGTAAAGGAAAAAGATCTTTTCTAGTAGTGGCATTCAACTTTATATAATCAATACAACCCCTCCAACCGGTTTGCACACGAGTTGGGACAAGTTCGTTCTCATCATTCTCTACCACTGTTACACCTGATTTCTTTGGTACAACTTGTACCGGGCTTACCCACTTGCTATCGGATATGGGGTAGATAACACCCACTTACAAAAGTTTGAGTATCTCCTTTTTCACAACTTCCACCATGGGAGCGTTCAAACGACATTGTGCTTCCCTTGTAGGCTTTGCATCGTCCTCCAAACGAATCTTATGCATATAAACGGTAGGGCTTATACCCTTGATATCAGCGATTGTCCATCCTATGGCTGTCTTGTGCTTCCTTAGCACCCTTAGAAGTTTTTGCTCCTGTAATTCACTAAGCTCGTTAGAAACAATCACATGTAACTCTTCATTGTCACCCAAGTACAAGTACTTTAAGTGACTTGGAAGAGGTTTCAATTCCAACTTTGGAGATTTAACAATAGAAGGTAAAATCTTTTCATCACTGCATGGTAAAGAAATAAAAGAGATATTATGAGTTTACGGATATCCTTGTAGTGAGTTGAGATCACCAAGGGCTTCCTTAACTTCGTTACCACACTCTACCCCGTCATCCATGGATGTAGTTAAAACAGTTTCCAAAGCATCATCACCATTCAATTCAAACACTTTTTGCGCCAATGCATCCATAACATCAACGGAGAAACTAGAGTGGACATCACTAGGATATCTCATCGTCTCGAAAATGTTGAAACGCATTATTTCTCCATCAAACTCCATAGTCAACGTTCCCTTGTCTACATCAATAATGGTCTTAGCCGTTTTCATGAAGGGACGTCCAAGTAACAATGGAAGAGACGAGTCCTGCGAACCTTCATCCATCTCTAACACACAAAAGTCAGCTGGGAATACAAGTTGATTAACCTGCACAAGAACATCCTCAACAATATCCATTGGGTAAACATTAGAGCGATCGGTTAATTGCAACACAATTTCAGCCTTTTTCAAAGGACCTAGATTAAGTGAATTATACATGGATGCCGGCATAAAATTAACGGATGCACCTAAGTCTAACATTGCTTTGTTAAAATTGGTGTTACCAATTGTGACGGGAATGTCAAAGCTACCGGGATCCTAGCATTTCAGTGGGAGTTTGTGTTGTAAGATTTCCGAAGCATTATCCCCCACACTTAGTACTTCATTACCTTTAAGCCTTTGCTTGTTGGTACACAAGTCCTTCAACACTTTTGCATACTTGGGAACTTTCTTGATAGCATCAATGAGTGGTATATTCACATGAATCTTCTTAAGAACGTCTAAAATCTCCTTTTCTAGTTCCCCCTTCTTAGAACTTGCAAATCGAGGAAAATGTATAGGAGGAACATAAGTAGGAATAGGAGTTTTAGAGTTAGGAATAGGTACCTCGGTTGTTTGGCGAATTTCATCCCTTTTTTCCTCCAAAATCGGCTCCTTTGGAACTTCCTCTTCACCCAAATCAGCAACTTTGGGTTGCTCAAGTTGTGTACCACTTCTCAACGTAATAGCATTGACACCCTATTTTGGGTTAATAGGTTGAGAGGGGAGTCTCCCACTATTTTGTGCTTTCAACTTGTTGATATCGATCGCCATGGAGCCCACTTGAGTCTGCAAATCCTTAATCGCACTCTTGTTTCTTGTTGGCTTTATTTGAACATGGTAGAAATACCTTGCATCATTGTGTGCAACTTTGCATCGATATCGGAACTTTGGTTTTGAACCGGTTGTTGTGGTTGCTGAAATTGTTGTTGTTGTTGTTGAAATTGTTGTTATTGCGGTTGAAATTTTTGTTGTTGCAGTTGAAATCCACTTGGACGGTTGAAAGTAGGTTGTTGAATCGCACCTTGCTTGTTGGCATAGCTGAAATTTGGATGATCTTTCCATCCCGGATTGTAGGTGTTGGAATAGGGATCATACCGTCTTAGTGGGTTTGGAAAAACCGCATTAGCTTGCTCCAACTCTTCACCATACGAAGGTAATATAACCGCAACCATCTTTTGCATCATGTGCTCCATATTGTCCATCCTTTGATCACGGTGTGATGATGATGAATCACTAACTTCATGCACTCCCCTAACCATTGGTTCACCTCTTGTGTAGAATTGTTGCGAGTTTGCAGCCATGGTTTTAATCAACTCGGCAGCTAGGGCCACCGTCTTGTTCACTAGTGCACCACCACCTGCAGCGTCAAGAGGATATCTATCACTTGATTGGAGACCTTCGTAGAAGTATTGGATTATCATAGCATCACTAAATTGGTGGTGAAGACAGCTTGCCACAAATCTCTTGTATCTCTCCCAACATTCATACAAAGATTCTCCCACATGTTGCTTTATTCCACAAATCTCTTTGCGAATTTGAGTATCCTTTGACGCAGGAAAATACCTCTCTAGAAAGATTTTCTTCAATCCGTTCCATGTAGTGACACTTCCGGCAGGCAAACAATACAACCAATCCTTAGCGATGTCTACCATAGAAAATGGAAAAACTTTCATCATTGCACCATCAGCTTCAGTCTCCGCTGGAAGCATAGCCTTGACAATGGTATAGAACTCCATAAGATGCTTGTTTGGGTCTTCATTCGCCATTCCATGAAACTTTGGCAACTCTCTAAGCAACCCCGGCTTGATCTCGAAGGTTGAGTTGGTTTGAATACCCAAACAAGTATGATCTTTCCATCCCACTTGAGTCTGCAAATCCCATAACCAATAATATGAAGTTTAGCTACTCATAGTTGTTGGATTCAACATAATTATTATCAAAAATAAAATGAAGAACATGAAAAATAAACGAAAGCAAACCCTAGTAGAATCGCTCTCCTCCAAACTCCAGTAGAATAATACGTGATATATGATAAGTCCCCAAAAGAATAGAAACTTTTTCTTTTTATAGCTTCCTCACTTTCCAAAATTAGGTCTTCAAAGCCCAAAGTCCAATAACAAGAAATCCACCAAGCTCATGTGTGTGAAAAACCCATGTGAAAATTCTTTCCCAAAAATGCTTGCCGGAAAACTGTGTTTCCGGCCGGAATCCGGCGCCGGAAAATTCTCAGGTGACCGGCAAAGTCCACCCGTTCACTAGTCATGGTCAGTCAACTTAGTCAAGCATACCGAGTCAGGTGAGTTAGGGTCTAGATCATCTATCTAACTTGGTCGAGTTGGTTCTGGCCAAAACCCTTGCACAAATTGAACTTGTGCTTCACCACCATTGCACTTAATTAATGTATATACAGCCCTGATGGCTATTCATCTTGCAATATCAGCACACATGCTCCCTTCCTTCATTGCATCACAACCAGTTCTTCCATTTTAACAACCACAGTATCTGAGCCATCCCATTCTGCCACAAAAACCACCATAATTGTAGCTTGTAACATCTCAGTTCATGCTCAATTGGAATTGCAGTACCACAACACCACGCTCAGTCGTCATTCCGTTGCAGCATCACTTTTGTTTGCATCTCCTCATCTTGCACCTGCCACTGCAGTAACATTGGCTCACAATTACCATCAGAATATCACTATGAGTATCAGCACATCATCCAAGTCTCATATCTTCTTTGAGATCCTTCAAACCCTTAACATGAAATAGCAATTGCAATTCTACTAACACATCAGTTTAAAATCTCAGTTCAAACCATTATTGTCTTCCCTGAAATGTATTCATTTCACAAAATCACAACCACTCTCGTAATTCCTGCAAGTTCCAAATCCAACTAGGTCACAACCAGCTGTTTTCAATCCCATTTTCTGCCCTTCCACCAACTTGCATCTATGAGCAGACCCATTTTCCACCACTGCAACCAAGTCACAGCTACATCATCTCTCAACTGCAACTTCTTCACAATTTTTGCTTTCTGAACTCGAATTGAGTTCACAGTTCCAAGTCATTGCCACCATGATCATTTGTATCTTCTAAGACCCATCTTCTCATCAACCAACATCATTCAGTTGAACTCAGAACAGCTCCAGGTTCATGGAAATAACCACCAGTTGCGCTGCATCTTTTCCAATTCAACAGACTCACAATTCAATCCATTATTTACTGCCGCTCCTCATTCATCTGTTACAACTCATTTACAACATATACTTCTTGCATACCTCATATTCATCCAACCAAACCACCACCTGCAATTTCTACAGTTCTTTTCACATCTTATCACAATCATTGTAGGACCAACAAGCAACAACATCCAGTTTCACCCAAGACCTTCCCTGCAATGCAATACATACCAGCACCATAGTGCCAATTCCAGCATCATCACCTCAAAGCTTCATCACTCCAAGAATCAGCACATAACTTCAATTTGAGTTCAAGTATGAGATAACCTCTATCATGTTCATTCTTGGCTTCAACAACATCATACCCTGCAACCTATCAGCTGCAACATGCCAATTCAATAACTCCAACACATCCAGACAAACTGCATTTTCTCACAACACAGTTCCATCTCAGAACTAATCCATACTTCCATGTAATTCCACCACCAACTATCCCAGTATACTTCCATTCCTGAAATCACCAAGGAGATCACCACCTGCTACATAGTAACCACCAGAATCACCTTCTTTCCTAGCACTTCCACTTCAGGCGGCACCACAACATTGCCATCTGTAGCTCCATATCCTACTGAGCCAACATCAACATCTTCCTGCAACTGCAATTCATTGCAGTCTTAGTTCATCTACCATTTACACACCTTGTCTGCAAATCTTGTCCTCAACATCAGCAGTTCTTATCCTCCAATTCCATTTGTACATCTCAACCTTATCTCCTCAAATTCTTCATTTCCAAAAGTTGACAGCATCAGCTTAACTGCATCTTCTTGCATTATTGTGATTCATCAGAAACTACAACCACCACAGATCACCATATCAACTTCATATTCATCTATCTCATTTCTGTTGCTCCAGCTGAACTTTTGAGTTTTAAGCAGCTCATAGTCTTCAACATTTTTCTCACACAAACTACAGTACACAACAAAGAATCTCCCAAAATCCATTGAATCAACAAAAACAACATTACCACCTTCTTCTTCCTTGTAATCCCCATAACTCATTTTGTAAATCTGCTCAACACCCATTGTTCTTCTTTATCTGATGAATCACAGAAACAAACCCATTCTCAATTCCAACCGCAACCTTTTCTTTAACCAGAATCACCAACTCTTGCACTTGTTTTCCATCATTCTCTCCTTGTAAATCAACAGCAGCAGAAGTATTCAATCCCCAACATTCATCAAACCTCATGAATTCAACAATTCAATCAATCTTCAACTCGGTTTAGTTGAAGATACATAGCCATCTCAACACTCACTGATTTCTCGATCTAAACCTTTGGTACACAGCCGTGTAAACCCTAGTTCTTCTGTTTCTCGCTGAAATCGATCCATCATAGAATCACCAAAGCTCAACTGTACATAGATCACAAAATACTCGGATTCGATCTTCTTCTTTTCTCAAGATCCATCTCTCTGATTTTCATACAAAAGATTGTACAGCCGTTTCTCAATTTCTGTTTCTCAGAATTTTGGAAAATGATAATAATGAAGAAACACCCAATTTTGAATTATGACCCAGGGGTGGATTTAAGATTTATCCCAATACCCCTCGTATTGGATAAGGGTCACCTTAACTCCTTGGCCTCTCGGCCTGTGTAATCGACGGCTTAATTCTTCGACTCAACTGTCAGTTATGAGAAACTGACAGTTCATTCTTCATCTCCTCCTCTGCTGCGCATCCTAGCCTGCTCCACATATCGCATGTGAATTCCCTTTGTGCTCCTTTTCGCCCCAAAAGGACAATTTCTCCTTCTTTTGCTCCAAAGGACTCCATTGCACCTAATCAACTCAATTTCACACATAAGATACATATTTCACAAAATAAATAGCAAAGAAATCATAAATACTAGATACAAAATTAAGTATTTTACAACACCTATCAAATTCCCCCACACTAAGACTTTGCTAGTCCTCGAGCAAATCAAACAAAACTTATTCTAAAAGATACATACAACTTCCGTGAGCGTTTTCTAGAGAAATACCCACACAACCTACATTTCCAACTTACAAGTTCTCCAAAAAGATAGTATCCAATGCGCTAAGAATACATAGAGATTTTGCACACTAGTCATAAGAAGTTAGACACAAATATGAACACAATCTCATTCTTAAAAGTTGAGAGAGAAATAACCATCCCTTATCGAAAGAAATTCGGGTTCGGAGTGATCAAAAGTCTTGACTCTGCCTCACAAGAAAGGGTTTTATGAAATTGCACTCAATAATAAACAACTCTTTATGGGTCACACATGTGTCCAGGTAGGAATGAAGAGAAACTCCTGCGACACGTTGAATAGTAGGAAGGCAAACCCTCCGAAATGTTTTGAAAACCCACATATTTTATTCATTTTGAAAATCCATTTTTTCTGACGATCTCTTAGAAAGGAAATCAACCACTTAACGAAGGTGGAAATATACTTAATTACCTCGTTATCCGTTCGGCGTGCAGCTAGCACCACTCTCACAGCATCCATAGAAACGTCTTCGGTCTTCAACTCTTGATGATAACTCTTGAACTTCGTAGAATCTTGACAATGTGATTCTTTCCTCTTATTCCTTGTTGCTTGAAACTTCACTGTAGATATTTCTTCTTCCGTTGGCTTATTGAATGAATATAAAACCAAAATATGATCTAAACAAACCAAAATATGATGCAATGAATTTTTATTTTTATTTTATTTTATTTTTTATTTTCTTAATACATTGAATACAAAGTAAATACAAAATGAAAACAAACAAAAATAAAAACTAATGATGATCCTAAAGAACTTTTCTCTTGTCTTTTTTTTTTTTTTTTAGACAAGAGAATAAAAATAAAAATAAAAATAAAAATAAAAATAAAATGCAAGTACAAATGCCATGGTGTGAGTACTTTACCGCTTGATTCTTCACAACTTGTATGTCTCGATATCATAAACTTCTTGAATTCTCATCTTGATAATCTTCACTCTTGTACAATAGTCTTCAACTTGTAAAAATTCTGCTCCTTGTCTTGTTGCTATACTTGAATCTGAAATCTACTCATTTTTGTACCGTTGCTTGTAAACCTAGAACGTCTTCAACTTTCCTTCGAACTTGTGATGCTTCCCTTGTTGATGATGACGGTGTTTCTATGGACCTGTTGGTGTAGAGAGAGATAAAGTGGATGGTGCTAACTGCGAACAAGATTACAGGTGGTATGTAAGTTAGCAATTCGATGTCACCATTCATGATTGATAAAATAGCACTCAAGAGACCAAAATAGTGCTTCTATTGGTGGGAGGTTGGGTAGCTCACCATTCTACCCGGAGTTTACGTACGGTGACACACACTCTAAAAGCATAAATTTAGACAGGTACAAAGAAATGAAGGTCGGTGCCTATCATGATGTAACATGGGTAGTCTCCACTATAAGGGACCACTACTCTACTACCAAATTCAGTCTGCACCATATTTGCCACTAGCATGGTTAAATCCAACTTTAACTCTCATACAAGTAAGAAACCCGATCATGTTCTCTGTCATCTCTAAGTTCAGTCACTCTTATGAGAATCTCGATGTAATCTTAGCGACATGGATACTATGTGACTCTAAACTAATTACAAGTTGGAGGTTTTTCATGCACTAATTTACACAAAAGTTGAAAATTTTGAAAAAAATTACAATGCAAATGCTTAACCACTCCCCCACACTTAAACTTTACATTGTCCTCAATGTAAATCGAGTCATCCAAAGTAAGTTAAGGTGGGAAATTATGCATGAAAAATGACAAGAAATCAGAAAAATAAAATACAAGATAAGAAAAAAACTAAAAACAAGACAAGAAAATAAAAATAAGACAAGAGATACTCATCCTATGGGTTGCCTCCCATTTAGCGCTTGGTTTAAAGTCGTCAGCCCGACTGTCTCCTTGCTTTATATGACTCCTCCATAGGGAGTGTATCCACAAAATTCGCTCCTTTCACCACTTCAGAAGTAAAATTCTCATAATATGGTTTCAACCGGTGCCCATTAACTTTAAGTTCCTTGCTTGTAGCTATGCTACGAATTTCTACTGCACCATGAGAAAACACATTAGTAATAATGAAAGGTCCGATCCAACGTGACCTTAATTTACCCGGAAATAAATGCAAGCGAGAATTAAACAAAAGCACTTTCTACGCAACACAAAATTGTTTTCTAGAAATCATAGTATCATGAATGGCCTTCGTTTTCTCCTTGTAAATGCGAGATATTTCAAATGCATCATTGAGAATCTCTTCTAGCTCTTGGAGTTGTAACTTCCTTTTCTTTCCAGCCCCATCCATCTCCATATTGCATTGCTTAATTTCCCAAAACGCCTTATGTTCAATCTCCATGGGTAAGTGACAAGGTTTACCATACACAAGCCTAAAAGGGGACATCCCAATAGGTGTCTTGTTTGCGGTTCTATAAGCCCACAAAGCATCATTTAGCCGCATGCTCCAATCCTTCCTTGTTGGATTCACCGTCTTTTCTAGAATGGATTTCACCTCTCGGTTAGAAACCTCAGCTTGTCCATTTGTTTGAGGATGATAAGGAGTTGCAATCTTGTGCGACACATTGTACTTCTTCAACAAGCTTTGCAAAATACTGTTATTGAAGTGAGAACCCCCATCGCTAATTATGGCTCTTGGAATTCCAAACCTTGCAAAAATGTTAGCTTGCACAAATCTGAAACAACCTTGGAATCATTAGTTGGGGTGGCCTTAGGTTTCACCCATTTCTCCAATGCAAATACAATAGCTAAAAACTCTTTTTCAGTGGTTGTGTAGTTTTGTTGGGCCTCATTTAACGTTTTAGAGGCATAATAAATAGCATGAGGTATCTTCCCCACACGCTGCCCAAGCACCGCACCAACCACATAGTCACTAGCATCACACATTAGCTCAAAATGCTTGCTCCTATCCGGTGGTTTAATGATAGGGGCTGAAATCAAAAGTTCTTTCAAACGATTGAATGTCGCCATACACTTTTCATCAAAGTTAAAAACCACATCTTTTTGCAATAAGTTGCAAAGTGGTGATGCTATCTTGGAAAAATCCTTGATAAATCCATGATAAAAACCTGCATGACCAAGAAAGAACGTATCTCCCTCACCGTAGTGGGAGGGGTTAGAGCACGAATAAGGTCTATCTTTGATTTATCAACTTCCAAGCCTTTAGAAGATATAATATGGTATAAAACTATGCCATGAGTTACCATGAAATGGCACTTCTCCCAATTTAGCACAAGGTTTGTTTCAACACATCGTTCAAGGATTAATGACAAGTTGTTCAAACAAAGGTCAAATGAATCACCAAAGACACTAAAGTCATCCATAAACACTTCAATGATGTTTTCAACATACTCGGAAAATATACTTACCATACACCTTTGAAAGGTAGCTGGAGCATTGCACAAGCCAAAAGGTATCCTTCTATAAGCAAAAGTGCCAAAAGGACAAGTGAAAGTGGTTTTCTCTTGGTCCTCTGGTGCTATCACAATCTGATTGTACCCTGAATAACCATCAAGGAAGCAATAATAAGCATGTCCAGCTAAACGTTCAAGCATTTGATCAATAAAGGGTAAAGGAAAATGATCTTTTCTAGTAGTGGCATTCAACTTTATATAATCAATTCAAACCCTCCAACCGGTTTGCACACGAGTTGGGACAAGTTCTTTCTCATTATTCTCTACCACCGTTACACCTGATTTCTTTGGTACAACTTGTACCGGTCTTACCCACTTGCTATAGGATATGGGGTAGATAACATTCACTTCCAAAAGCTTGAGTATATCTTTTTTCATAACTTCCATCATGGGAGGGTTCAAACGACGTTGCACTTCCCTTGTAGGCTTTGCATCGTCCTCCAAACGAATCTTATGCATACAAACGGCAGGGATTATACCCTTGATATCAGTGATTGTCCATCCTATGGCCGTCTTGTGCTTCCTTAGCACCCTTAGAAGTTTTTTCTCCTGTAATTCACTAAGCTCGTTAGAAAGAATCACAGGTAACTCTTCATTGTCACCCAAGTACAAGTACTTTAAGTGACTTGGAAGAGGTTTCAATTCCAACTTTGGAGATTTAACAATAGAAGGTAAAAGCTTTTCATCACTGCATGGTAAAGAAATAAAATAGATATTATGAGTTTCCGGACATCCTTGTAGTGAGTTGATATCACCAAGGGATTCCTTAAATTTGTTACCACACTCTACACCGTCATCCATGGATGTAGTTAAAACAGTTTCCAAAGCATCATCACCATTCAATTCAAACACTTTTTGCGCCAATGCATCCATAACATCAACGGAGAAACAAGAGTGGACATCACTAGGATATCTCATCGTCTCGAAAATGTTGAAACGTATTATTTCTCCGTCAAACTCCATAGTCAACGTTCCCTTGTCTACATCAATAATGGTCTTAGCCGTTTTCATGAAGGGACGTCCAAGTAACAATGGAAAAGACGAGTCCGGTGAACCTTCATCCATCTCTAACACACAAAAGTCAGCTGGGAATACAAGTTGATTAACCTGCACAAGAAAATCCTCAACAATACCCATTGGGTAAACATTAGAGCGATCGGCTAATTGCAACATAATTTCAGCCTTTTTCAAAGGACCTAGATTAAGTGAATTATACATGGATGTCGGCATAACATTAACGGATGCACCTAAGTCTAACATTGCTTTGTTAAAAGTGGTGTTACCAATTGTGACGGGAATGTCAAAGCTACCGGGATCCTTGCATTTCAGTGGGAGTTTGTGTTGTAAGATTGCCGAAGCATTCTCCCACACACTTAGCACTTCATTACCTTTAAGCCTTTGCTTGTTGGTACACAAGTCCTTCAACACTTTTGCATACTTGGGAACTTGCTTGATAGCATCAATGAGTGGTATATTCACATGAATATTCTTAAGAACGTCTAAAATTTCCTTTTCTAGTTCCTCCTTCTTAGAACTTGCAAATCTGCGAGGAAAAGGTATAGGAGGAACATAAGTAGGAATAGGAGTTTTAGAGTTAGGAATAGGTACCTCGGTTGTTTGGGGAATTTCATCCCTTTTTTCCTCCAAAATCGTCTCCTATGGAACTTCCTCTTCACCCAAATCAGCAACTTTGGGTTGCTCAAGTTGTGTACCACTTCTCAACGTAATAGCATTGACACCCTCTTTTGGGTTAATAGGTTGAGAAGGGAGTCTCCCACTATTTTGTGCTTTCAACTTGTTGATATCGATCGCCATGGAGCCAACTTGAGTCTGCAAATCCTTAATCGCACTCTTGGTTTCTTGTTGGCTTTCTTTGAACATGGTAGAAATACCTTGCATCATTGTTTGCAACTTTGCATCGATATAGGAACTTTGGTTTTGAACCGGTTGTTGTGGTTGCTGAAATTGTTGTTGTTGTTGTTGTTGAAATTGTTGTTGTTGCGGTTGAAATTGTTGTTGTTGCGGTTGAAATCCACTTGGACGGTTGAAAGTAGGTTGTTGAACCGCACCTTTCTTGTTGGCATAGATTAAATTTGGATGATCTCTCCATCCCGGATTGTAGGTGTTGGAATAGGGATCATACCGTCTTTGTGGGTTTGGAAAAACCGCATTATCTAGCTCCAACTCTTCACCATACGAAGGTAATATAACCGCAGCCATCTTTTGCATCATGTGCTCCATATTAGGGGTGGGACTTGGGTTGGGTCAACCCACCCAACCCATGCCCAACCCGAACGTTGGGCGGACATGGGAAACATATTTCAAAACTTTGGGCAAGCTTGGGCATAAATTTTATGAACCCGAGTTAAATTTGGGCAAGCATGGGCATAAATATTTCTAACTCAAACAACCCGCCCAACTCGAAGAACTATATATAAGATATTTTTTATAATTAGTATTATCATCTATTTAGAGAAATTTTAGATATTATCTTCAAATCTATTAATCAAAATATAAATTATATCTATCTCATTAATCATTCGATATGAAAAGAGTTTATATTATTGTAAATAATATTCAGTTATTTGGAAATTTAAAATAAATGGAGCAATTAAATCTTATTATTACTAAATTTATTATTATGACATTAACAAACTTGTATGTCTAGTGGATCTTGGTCCAACCCGAGGAACCCGGGGAACCCGAGGAACATAACTTGGGCGGACTTGGGCAACACATCAATGGGTTCCACGGGTTCGATGGGCAATCTGGGCAAAGAATTCCTAGCTCGGGTCTGCCTTGGCCAAGCCTTCTAACCCGCCCAACCAACCCAAGTCCCACCCCTACTCCATATTGTCCATCCTTTCATCACGGTGTGATGATGATGAATCACTAACTTCATGCACTCCCCTAACCATTGGTTCACCTCTTGTGTAGAATTGTTGAGAGTTTGCAGCCATGCTTTCAATCAACTCGGCAGCTTGGGCCACCGTTTTGTTCACTAGTGCACCACCACCCGCAATGTCAAGAAGATATCTATCACTTGATTGGAGACCTTCGTAGAAGTATTGGATTATCATTGCATTACTAAATTGGTGGTGAGGACAGCTTTCCACCAATCTCTTGTATCTCTCCCAACATTCATACAAAGATTCTCCCACATGTTGCTTTATTCCACAAATCTCTTTGCGAATTTGAGTATCCTTTGACGCAGGAAAATACCTCTCTAGAAAGATTTTCTTCAATCCGTTCCATGTAGTGACACTTCCGGCAGGCAAACAATAAAATCAATCCTTAGCGCTGTCTACCATAGAAAATGGAAAAACTTTCATCATTTCACCATCGGCTTCAGTCTCCGCTAGAAGCATAGCCTTGACAATGGTATAGAACTCCATAAGATGCTTGTTTGGGTCATCATTCGCCATGCCATGAAACTTTGGCAACTCTCTAAGAAACCCCGGCTTGATCTCGAAGCTTGATTTGGTTTGAATACACCATCGTTGTGCATCAAGCCTATGAAAAGCCAAATCCTTGAGTGTAAGATTCGCATCGCCCATTGCTTCTTCTTCTTCTTCTTCAACTAGTGGTTCTTCTACGAATGGAACCTCTAGTTCTTCTTTTAGTTGTAACTCTTCTTCCACTTCTAACTCTTGCTCTTCCGTGTCTTGACATGGTTGGAGTATTGTGCCTCTTCGAGTAGCAATCCCGCACCTTGGATAGTTCCAATCCTTAGAAGCCAGGGATTAGGTACCTGAAAACAATTATCACAAACAAGTAAGAATCAAGACAAGAAACAAAAAGCAAAGATAAAGAAAAAATTGTAAAAAGAATCTAAAAACTTAATAACAAGCCGTTTGCCTCCCCGGAAACGGCGCCAAAATTTGGTCGGTTGTCAGCCGACACAAATATAATTTCACTTTCTTACTTCCTAAAATAAAAATAGTATGTGATAAGAAAGAGTTCGTATCCACAGAGAGGCCTTTGTTGTTATAAAAAAATTCAGTTTCATAGTAACCAAGGGGGGGGTTTGATTTATCAAAGCAATAAAAATGAATTGAAAGTAAAGTAGTAATAAAAATAATCAATAAGGAGAAAATATTGGACACGGGATAGTTTCATTCACAAACTCGAATTATCAACAATGACTAGAATTGAAAATTTAATCTCTCATTTACTAAAAGTCCTAGGATACCTTGATCGCAAGAGTATCCCGCTAATTCCCTGATTTCATCACAACCACATTAAAAGATGCATATGTGAATTCTTCCTAGAAAGCAACCTAAAGTGTAAAAGCACGATTAGATTTAACTCCCTAAAAGCAATGAGTTCTATGGAATAAGACTAATCAAGGCAACCAAAATGTGTAAAAGCACTAATTCGATTTAACCCAAGTTATGATTCATATGTGACTAGTAGGATATATCACTACAAGCACTACCCACATTTATGCTACTTAGAATCAGGGACAAAAAACGTTTTCGTATTGAAAACCCTAAGATAGCTCTAGATATGAAAGCAAATCGGATTGATTCCGGACTCAACCAAATAAACAATCAAATCATAAACAATATGAACAATGAATCATAAACAATAAAGTATTGAGACAAAACTACATCATTAAATCAAATATCATTTGTGAAATCCACTTTATCCCATAACCAATAATATGAAGTTTATCTACTCATAGTTGTTGGATTCAACATAATTATTATCAAAAATAAAATGAAGAACATGAAAAATAAACGAAAGCAAACCCTAGTAGAATCGCTCTCCTCCAAAATCCAGTAGAATAATACGTGATATATGATAAGTCCCCAAAAGAATAGAAACTTTTTCTTTTTATAGATTCCTCACTTTCCAAAATTAGGACTTCAAAGCCCAAAGTCCAATAACAAGAAATCCACCAAGCTCATGTGTGTGAAAAACCCATGTGAAAATTCTGTCCCAAAAATGCTCACCGGAAAACTGTGTTTCCGGCCGGAATCCGGCGCCGGAAAAATTCTCAGGTGACCGGCAAAGTCCACCCGGTCACCAGTCATGGTCAGTCAACTTAGTCAAGCATACCGAGTCCTGTGAGTTAGGGTGGATCATCTATCTAACTTGGTCGAGTTGGTTCTGGCCAAAACCCTTGCACAAATTTAACTTGTGATGTACCACCATTGCACTTAACTAATGTATATACAACCCTGATGGCTATTCATCTTGCAATATCAGCACACATGCTCCCTTCCTTCATTACAGCACAACCAGTTCTTCCAGTTTAACAACCATAGTATCTGAGCCATCCCATTCCGCCACAGAAACCACCATAATTGCAGCTTGTAACATCTCAGTTCATGCTCAATTCCAATTGCAGTACCACAACACCACGCTCAGTCGTCATTCCGTTGCAGCATCACTTTTGTTTGCATCTCCTCAGCTTGCACCTGCCACTGCAGTAACATTGGCTCACAATTACCATCATAATATCACTATGAGTATCAGCACATCATCCAAGTCTCATATCTTCTTTGAGCTCCTGCAAAACCTTAACCTGCAATAGCAATTGCAACTCTACTAACACATCAGTTTAAAATCTCAGTTCAAACCATTATTGTCTTCCCTGAAATGTATTCATTTCACACAATCACAACCACTCTCGTAATTCCTGCAAGTGCCAAATCCAACTCAGGTCACAGCTAGCTATTTTCAATCCCATTTTATGCCCTGCCAGCAATTTGCATCTATGAGCAGATCCATTTACCACCACTGCAACCAAGTCACAGCTACATCATCTCTCAACTGCAACTTCTTCACAATTTATGCTTTCTGAACTCGAATTGAGTTCACAGTTCCAAGTCATTGCCACCATGAGCATTTGTATCTTCTCAGACCCATCTTCTCATCAACCAACATCATTCAGTTGAACTCAGAACAGCTCCAGGTTCATGGAAACAACCACCAGTTGCGCTGCATCTTTTCCAATTCAACAGACTCACAATTCAATCCATTATTTACTGTCGCTCCTCATTCATCTGTTACAACTCATTTACAGCATATACTTCTTGCATACCTCATATTCATCCAACCAAACCACCACCTGCAATTTCTACAGTTCTTCTCACATCTTATCACAATCATTGTAGGACCAACAAGCAACAGCATCCAGTTTCACCCAAGACCTTCCCTGCAATGCAATACATACCAGCACCATAGTGCCAATTCCAACATCATCACCTCCAAGCATCAGCACATAACTTCAATTTGAGTTCAAGTATGAGATAACCTCTATCCTGTTCATTCTTGGCTTCAAAAACATCATAGCCTGCAACCTAGCAGCTGCAACATGCCAATTCAATAACTCCAACACATCCAGACAAACTGCATTTTCTCACAACACAGTTCCATCTCAGAACTAAGCCATACTTACCTGTAATGCCACCACCAACTATCCCAGTATACTTCCATTCCTGAAATCACCAAGGAGAGCACCACCTGCTACATAGTAACCACCAGAATCACCTTCTTTCCTAGCACTTCCACTTCAGGCGGCACCACAACATTGGCATCTGTAGATCCATCTCCTACTGATCCAACATCAACATCTTCCTGCAACTGCAATTCATTGCAGTCTCAGTTCAGCTACCATTTACACACCTTGTATGCAAATCTTGTCCTCAACAGCAGCAGTTCTTATCCTCCAATTCCATTTGTACTGCTCAACCTTATCTCCTCAAATTATTCATTGCCAAAAGTTGACAGCATCACCTTAACTGCATCTTCTTGCATTATTGTGCTTCAACAGAAACTACAACCACCACAGATCACCATATCAACTTCATATTCATCTATCTCATTTCTGTAGCTCCAGCTGAACTTTTGAGTTTTAAGCAGCTCATAGTCTTCAACATTTCTCTCACACCAACTACAGTACACAACAAAGAATCTCCCAAAATCCATTGAATCAACAACAACAGCATTACCACCTTCTTCTTCCTTGTAATCCCCATAACTCATTTTGTAAATCTGCTCAACACCCATTGTTCTTCTTTATCTGCTGAATCACAGAAACAAACCCATTCTCAATTCCAACCGAAACCTTTTCTTTAACCAGAATCACCAACTCTTGCACTTGTTTTCCATCATTATCTCCTTGTAAATCAACAGCAGCAGAAGTCTTCAATCCCCAACAGTCATCAAACCCCATGAATTCAACAATTCAATCAATCTTTAACTCGGTTTAGTTGCAGATACATAGCCATCTCAACACTCACTGATTTCTCAATCTAAACCTTTGGTACACAGCCCTGTAAACCCTAGTTCTTCTGGTTCTCGCTGAAATCGATCCATCATAGAATCACCAAAGCTCAACTGTACATAGATCACAAAATACTCGGATTCGATCTTCTTCTTTTCTCAAGACCCATCTCTCTGATTTTCAGACAAAAGATTGTACAGCCGTTTCTCAATTTCTGTTTCTCAGAATTTTAGGAAAATGATAATAATGAAGAAACACCCAATTTTGAATTATGACCCAGGGGTGGATTTAAGATTTCTCCAGATACCCCTCGTATTGGATAAGGGTCACCTGAACTCCTTGGCCTCTCAGTTCCAGGTAACTGACGGCTTAATTCTTCGACTCAACTGTCAGTTATGAGAAACTGACAGTTCATTATTCATCTCCTCCTCTGCTGCGCATCCTAGCCTGCTCCACATATCGCATGTGAATTTCCTTTGTGCTCCTTTTCGCCCCAAAAGGACAATTTCTCCTTCTTTTGCTCCAAAGGACTCCATTGCACCTAATCAACTCAATTTCACACATAAGATACATATTTCACAAAATAAATAGCAAAGAAAGCATAAATACTAGATACAAAATTAGGTGTTTTACAACACCTATCAATATTCAATTCAGAAGTTATAAGATTTTGGTAATATCTTGGCGTACAACTGTGTTATGTTCTATTATATTAGATAATGTGAATAAAGAAAACACTAGACTAGAAACTAGAAACGTGGATCGAACCTGTGATCTTGTGGTCAAGGAAATTTTTCAAAAGTTTTTGTAAGATACTTATTCCAATATTTTTCAACAAACCCGTTCCCAATGTATATATCTCAACTTCAAACCCGTTCCAATCTATCAAAATTCAACCCAGTCAACTGGTCACGATTTACATAAAATTGAACTATGAGTCATCCCGTTAACCAAATGAAATGGTTCCAACAAGGAGAGTCATTTGAGTTTACAAGAAAATGATACTTTATTACGAGTTCAAATCGTGCATTGATCTCTTCGATTTCAAAAAACGAAACTTCTTGCCACTCTAACCTTAAAAACTGAAATTGGAGTTAGAATAGAGGTATACCTGGTAAGCTTGAGCATTGATATCTTCGATTTCTTTTGCTTCTTGGTTTGGTCCTTAGAAATCATCGTAAGGTTCATAAGGGTTAGGTTGAGTTTGAGAAAAAAATTCTTGATTTTCTGAAATATCAGCAAAGAACTGATCGTTGTTGATGAGTATTAATATGTTATCATATTTTGAAGATGAAGGCTCACCTACATCAAAAGTCTTGCTTGAATCACTCATTTTCCAAAAAAAATCCCCAATTTTTTTTTCCCTCTCCTTCTTCTTCTTCTCCTCTTCCCTCTGATTTTTTTTTTGTTTGTTTTCATTTCATCTACACCTAACTTAAAGACATGAATTAGTCTTAATTCATCTGCTAATCATGATTAATAATGTTAATCAAGTTTATTATCTAAAATAATATGGGGGCACTTTAGTCATTATATAAATATTGGATAGGGGGTAACCCAATTGCTATTTGCTGACTCAAAATAGCCCCAAAAGACCAAGACTTTTTCATTCCCAAAAATAGGATTCTTATTTTTTTATTTTTCTTTTTGAGTCGAAGATCTTTCATTATTGATTTGTGATCTTATCAATATTTGTTTAAGTTTGTTTTTAATATATTTTCACAACACTGTTCCACTTCATTACAAAATCAGTTTATTACGATACTAAACTGGTATAGATGAGCCACTACAACACATGGCATGAACAAACTTGCTCACACAATTTGGAGTGCATATGCCAAAATTTGATTAAGTTCTTTAATGTTGAAGTCTTAAACACTTGAGATGGAGGAGGAAATTGGAGTTGGGTTAAATTTAATGGATCATAACTATTGGCGTATTAGAGGGTCTTCCTTTCCAGTGTTTGTAAGTATTCTATATCTTTTTGGTTCCTAATTAGCGTTTTTTTGTTAAAATTCTTAATAAACTAAATCTGAATCTGTCACATTGCTTGTCGTGAATCTATATTCTCGTGAATTCTTTTATTTTCCAGGTACATATAGACGAACCACTTTAGTGGATTGTTGCCTGCGAAACTTCAAGACATACCTCACATGAGGTATTGTAATTGTTTATTTTTTTATGAAATTCATGCTTTGCAATACTTTTTGATCAAATTCTTGTGACTGATTCTTCTTTCCCCACACCCCACAGGTTTGAATCAAACGATTTCTTGGACGAAGCTGATAGCCCACCAGCTATTATTGGAGATGGTGGTGCTGGAGATCCATTCAGACTTCACTCCATCCTTTCAAAGCCCACCTCCCCCTCCCACTTTTATGTTGTCAAGCCCTCCTCCTCCTCATGAACACAAATCTAGCTCAAGACTTCTTGCAAGGTCCCCTAAAATCAGTAAAATTGTAAAAAGACCCTTAGTTTTATCATATATTTTGGAATTATCCCACCTAATTTCTATGTTCAGACCACAAATGATGGTATGTCTTCTTAGTGCAGTTTGTGCCATACTTTTATTTCACAAGAAAAAGGGCATCCCTTAAAAAGTACATAGTATTGAAGTTGTATGTACATAGTATATTCAATTCAGAAGTTCTAAAGACGTTGGAATCAAATTTCGGCATGATTTAGTGCGAGATGTGCTTGCGGATATATGTTTTAAATCTGGAGTTCATATCACCAAAGAAGCTGCACTGGGATTTTTATCAAATTACGACAGAGATTGGAGACCGGCAGACGTTCTTGTTCACAACTGGGAGAACGGTCAGGATGTGTGCTACGATGTGACGGGTGTCTCACCTTTTACTGGTGGCGGGGTTCGTACTTTTATACTTGGTCAAGCAATCTTCAATGCGGTTATCCGCAAATGCAGGAAATACTTAGACATGTGTTTGGCTCATGGTTACGGTTTTTGTACTTTTGCTTTCACTACCTTAGGCGAACTAAATGATGATGCGGTTGTCCTGTTAAAGAGGCTTAAAAATTGTTTGTCAAGCCATACCATGAACGGAAAAATTGGTAGTGGGAGCTCAGCTTGTTGCTAGACTCCCGACCAGTTTCTTGTAATTTGTTCTTTGGATCCTGGAAAATGACACGATAGATTTGACTTGTTAAAAAAAAAAAAAATTCAGAAGTTATAAGATTTTGGTAATATCTTGGCGTACAACTGTGTTATGGTGAAGGAAATTTTTTAAAAGTATTTGTAAGATACTTACAATATTTTTCCACGAACCCGTTCCCAATGCATATACCTCTACTTCAAACCCGTTCCCAATCTATCAAAATTCAGCCCAGTCAACTGGTCACGATTTACATAAAATTGAACTCTGAGTCATCCCGTTAACCAAATGAAATGGTCAACGAGGAGAGTCATTTGAGTTTACAAGCAAATGATACTTTATTACGAGTTCATTATAGTGGTGACTTACAAGACAGGCAAAACTAAATTTCTACACTGCCACAATGATATTGTATACAACAAAAACAGTTATTCTACAACGATTAGGTAAAAAAATCTCATTAAACTAACGTGGTGATTACCGGGGTCTAAAAAATGGTAATTGAAACCCGAAATGGGTGAATTGTATTCATCATCTTCAGTTTGTCGAAGGAGATACCTCGTTCTCCTTTTTATCGCTTGGTAAAGTGATTTCTTTCTCAATCTTTTCAACCGTCTCGGATGGAGGCGTAGTAGCAATGACTTCTGGAGCTTCTGCAGTGACTTCTGGAATTGTTGCAGTGACTTCTGGAGCTGTTGTTTCTGTTACGAATCATACAATGTAATGAATATCTCATGATTAGAGAAAGGAAAATGACAAATGAAACTACAATAGAGGTTACTGAAGATTTAGAAACCTTGAGGTTGAGGTTGAGATTCAGATTGTTCTTGTTCTTCTTTAAGGGCTGCCTCTTTTTCCTTCTGGGCAATATTCGATTTTATATTTGCATTCACTAGGAATTCTCCAAGGTTCAGTGGGGGTTCTGCGGGTTCTGCGCCATCTGCATATACAAACAATTACATAAGACTACGGTTTTTGTCTTCAGTCATTAGTAAAAAGAAGAAAGATAAACAAGAACAGATAGAGAGTCAAGCCAACAACACAAAAAAATCAAGCAGGAACAAGAATTATTCTCAAATAGAAGGCAAGCGAAAAACATGACTATGAGATGCGTTCTTTTCTGCTTGGGAGGAATCAGTATTAACATTGAAGTTCTGAGGACTAATTACTAATAGTAAGAACCATGTCTATGTTGCAAGTAGAAGGTCTTCCATAGGAGGCTTTCTACATCATGATTTAGACGCTTTGTGAATTGATAAAAAAAAGACAAAGATGCATGAACAGACTGTCTTAACTGACATCTCACACTTCTGAAAGGAACAGAACAAAGCGTACAACTGTGGAAAGCAGAGATCACTGCACAACATACCCCAACAAGCAGAAGGTATGCATGCCCAAGAGTCAACTATTGACATCAGTTCCGTACCTTATTCTAGGTTGGACTTTGGAATGCTTCAATACCTTATGCTTATAAAAGATTTGAAATATAAAGACAAACACGTTCATATGCTTTATTTCATTCACAGACACACATAAGACGGTCTACAGTAGAAATAACATGGGTTCATCAAACACCTAATCATTCCAAATGAAGTCCAGAATGCTCTATAGGATTTGGAAAAAATTTATAATTTTATTATAACACTGAGGTTGCCCCATCTTCATCTCTTAACAGTTTATGCTCATGGATACGATCTTACGGAAATCACGCAAAAGCTTTCTACCTTACAAGTTTGGGAGTGCATGAAAGTAGAGTTCATGATGACCTCACACTTTGTCTCAAGTGAAGTGGTTATAGTGGCTAGTTCACTGGCTAAAGAAATACCACATACGAAATGTTGTAGATTTGCTCCTCCATTAGTGCTACTGTGAGACAGGTTCTCAATCAACTGAATTTGATATTACTAAACTTTGCAGAATTCAAACCTAAACAACTCAAGGTATAACTTCAGATCCACGGCTCTTTCCAATCCTGACTTTGCTACTTCCAAAGCTTAATCTTTGTTCCACAAAACAAGCTTTCGAACACCAATTATACATGCGATTTTCCTATTACCCAAAATTTTGTAATATATGTTCTAAGAACAGGATTGTTACTTCTCCTCTTAGCAACAGTTTTAGAACAATAAAATCAAAAAATAACTCAGAACCACTGCTCGAACACTCATATAATAGCAGTGGCCAACCCCTATTGACATTTAAACAGGAACATTGAAGTATCTAATCAATGCAGTTTCTCACAAATTCTGCTTCTTAGTCGAGGACTTGCAACTTTCCATAAATGTCATATACTCTATAGTCTATAATACCAATGCGGTAGCAAAGATACACTAATTCTGAATTCTATACATAAAGAACCATGATTACAACAAAAAAACAAAAGTTGTTTTGCTTTCTGACAGTTGCCAGTTCCTTCTAGTTACTTACTTGGCTCAACCACGTCCGGAGAACTCTCAACAGCAGAAGGTGTCGTAGACGAGGTTGGAGGAGTGGTGGTGGCACTTGTGGATTTATAATTGTTCTGCGCTGAAGGTGGAAGATCATCAAGACCAATCTCCCTCTCTAGTGTGCTCTTGAACTCCCTCGAAACTTCCTAAAGGAATATGGGTAACATCAGTCAAAGTGAATACTTCTTCCCTAAATATAAATGACGAATGCACTACACCACACCACTTACCTGCAGTTCTCTAATTGTTGGCTGGAAAGCACGCAAAGTCTTCCCCAGATTCTTAGCTACCTACATTTATACAAGTCAAGTAAGAAAACCAAAAAAAAATTTGGTACCAGAGATAAACTGAGATATGTTCATCCAAACTCTCACCTCAGCAAGACCTTTGGGACCGAAAACTAACAAAGCAACTACTCCAATAACCAAAGCTTCAGGTGCTCCAACACCAAACAAAGAAGCATAAACAACTTTCCCTCTAATTTTTCCCTTTCTGCCTGCAATCACACAAACCAAACAATCAACAACTAACCCTAACAAAAACAAACTTCAAAATTCAAACTTTCTGAACTTTCAGCACACAAAACTGAGCTTAAATTTATTGAAAGGAGATATCTTAAGCAAACCCAGATTACAAAATTACCTAATTTGATAGGTTTTGGTCCAAACTAAGAGCTTCAAATTTAATACATCAATTGAGCTGAACTAGTTAAGAATTTGGATAAAAGAAGTGAAACCCAGATTAGAAAATTACCTAATTTGATAGTTTTAGGTCTAACTGAAACCCCCATATGCTTCAAACCACTCCATGGAGTGAGACCCAGTTGAGGAATTGAAGTAGAAAAATGCAATTTTGAAGTTTTAGGGTATAAAACTAAAGATGATGAGATGGTGAAAGAAGAAGTCGATTTCTTCTGTGCTGATGAACACAAAAATGTTGGAGGTGAAATCGTTGAAGCCATTTGTTAATGGGATTGGCTTCCTTCTTTAGTTGCACAGATATTTTTTTGTTCGTTTTAGTTCCAATTTCTTAGCAGGAAAAGTGCGATGCAAGGGTATTTTCGTCACCAAAAGTATACGAAATCTTAGATTGATAGATGTGATTCGTTTGGATGGTCAGGATTGAATTTTGGGGTCTATCTATAGCGCACGTGAATAGCATGTGGTCTGATCCCCAACTAGTTAGTTGAAGTGTTGAACACTTGAACTTGTTACCAATGTTTTTAACACCGCTGTTAAAACTTTTGTGACTGTTGTATTAACGACGTGTTAATATTTTAAGAAGTCTAACTACACATCGGTAGTGCTCTTGCCGAATCCAGATTCTCCCTCCGCCATCCGGAAAGTGATATTTTCACTTTCTTATTAATTGTTATTTAAGACTCTTTCTCGGTAAAAACGATATTTTTATTATGTGGAAATTTTTGAGGAACTCATGTTTGGTTCCCCTCTCCTTTAGAAACCCACTATTAAGATAGCATATATTTGTAGCCCAAAACACAAAATGTACGGTTGAAATTATTAATATTAGATTGAATTTAGGTTTCCATATTTTGTGTGAGACTAAATTAACCTTTATCCATTATACACTATCAATAAAATAAAGAATTTAAGAGAAAAAACATTAATTACAGTCAAATAATTATGGACGTAATTGTAGGCGTTATTAGTGGACCTTATTTATTTCAGCATGTGTAATCACTATTAAAAAGAATTTATCACTTTTTAAGCAATTTTTTACGGTTAAATTGAAGCCCACTTATCACGCTTCATCACTGCTTTTTCTTTCCTTCTCCATCATAATTACTTAGATAGACGCACAAGGTTTATTTTTGATTTTATTTCCATTTATTGTTAGCTCTAAGAACAGAACGTAAAATAAGAAGAACCTACCATATAAAATCAGCCGTATTAAATTTAAAAAGGGTGCATAGATGGTACATCTTGATGATGAATGAAATGGCAATGATGAACATCAATTAGAGAAGATTATTCTCCTTCAAAATAACGGCATAAAGAGGAAGAAGATCGTTCTTTTTAATGAAATCTTTGATGCGAACTGATTTTTCTATGAGAAAGTTAACTAATCATAGTTCTGTATAAGATTTTTATAGATTTTCCTTCTTAAATCAAATGCTCTCAATTGATTTGTTATTGGTTCGGTTTCATTAATTTCTCTGTTCACAAAACATTAATTTTAATGTGAAATAGCAATGGTTCCATCTAGGAACACCTTTAGTGTAATCAAGTCCAATATTTCACTTATGCGTTGTGTACAAGTGAAAATTTTATTTTTCAGCCGTATTGATAAATTGTATTATCACCCTTAATAAAATGGATTTTTCACCAATTTTGCATAATTTCAAGTGAAAACTGGAATTTTCATCAATCACTTTAGACGCTCGCAACTAGAGATAGTTATAATTTTCATTAGAAGTAACAAGTAGAAGCTAAAAATTGCGATTATCACCGATCCCTAACTTGTGAAAACTGAAATTTTCACAGTGCAATGAAAATCATAATTCTCACCAAATTCGTGAAATTTGAAATTTTCCTAAATCTCGTGCATGATAATTTTAGTTTTTTTTTTTTTTTAAATTACATAGTGTATAAGGTATTTTTCTTAGCGGAATTATTATAGGATAATTATCAACGGATTATTATAGGAAAATTATTAAGGGGGATTATTATAGAAGAGTTTTTTTTGGAGTAATGTCAGGGATTAATCTTATTTGAATTCTTTAAGATTCGTTATCTAAGAAGAGGTTTTTTTTTGGGGAGTGATTTTAGAGGTTCGTTTATTTGACTTTTTATCACGTTTCCTCACCAAAAAAATCTAAATCTACTTAATTTCCTTTTTAAGGTAAAAGGATATTTTGGTAACAAAAAATTATTATAACTAATTTTGGGTTCTTCATATATAGAATCTTAATGATGGGTTTTAAATATAGAAAATTTTAAAAATGGGCTAGAAATAATATGCACATTTATAGCATTCTCGATCGAATAACACTTAAAAACTAGTCATTTTAAGGGATTTTCTACCCATATACTCCCTCCGTCCCACTATTAAGTGACCTAGTTTAAGTTTGCACAATTTTTAAGGCAAACAAGGAAAATAGTACTTTTAAGCATTTTTTTTACAATTATACCCCTTATGGATAGTAATTAGTGAAATTTAGAAATGATTTATCTCTCAAACTACTCCACGGATGTTCGTAAACTTCATACAATTGAAAAACATTTTAAAACACCTACATAAAGAATATAAACAAGCCTATCAAATTATGTATATTTCTTATATTTTTTATAATTAACTATAAGGATAATTTTAGAAATATCTCCTTATTTAGTGATATAGGTCACTTATTAGTAGGACAAAATCTAAAATCAAATAGGTCATTTAATAGTGGGACGGAGAGAGTATTAGCAGACTATTCAAAACCAAAACAAGCACAAAATATACTCTTTGACTTAGAAGGTTGAATTTTATATAATAAAACTAAGGAAAAACCCATCACATAAGTTTTCATAGATAGAACAAATTACAACACAAGCACATCCCAATTATAAAGGATATAATTTGGTGGAATGGATTCAAACAAATCTGAAATGGATACAAGACTAACAAAGCTTTTATCTCAAGATTTATATTTAGAAACCCAAGTCCTAAGTACTTCCCAAATATTTATGATATGATTAAGATCTTGGCAGAAAACCTAATTGCAAAAGATTAAACTCAAGAAGAAAAGAAGTAATCCTTTTTTCTTTTTCTTTTTTACGAAACCCAAGTCACGTTACACTCGTTAAAGAAAGATACAAGGTAGAAAATTAGAAGAACCTGGAATTATAGTTCAAGAAAGAAAATTTTCAAAAACTTATCTTTAAAATTCGTAAAAATCCAAGATGCCGCATCGAGGAAATTATTGTTCGCAGAGGAAAATAATTAGTCCCAGTAAAGTGATGTTCAATTTCCTCCGGTATTTGCACCTCAGTTCTTCCCATCTTTTATCCCTCGAATGAAAAACATATCTACATTCCAGATCAACAATGACAAAAGTTATGCAAATTAGTGGACAAATGGACATTTAATTTACAACAAACAAACATGATGCAGATACTAATGAATGTCATTACAAAAAATGTGAGAGACATGAAAACATATATGGAACACCGTTAATTAGTTTTAACATGACAACCTATTTCGCATCATATTAATATTATTTAGAAAATCAGATGAACCTGGAATTGTAGTTCAAGAAAGAAAATTTTCAAAATTCTCTTTGAAATCCGAAAAAAAATCCAAGACACTGCATTGAGGAAATTATTGTTCGTAGAGGAAAATAATTTAGTACATTACAAGATTCAATTTCCTCCACTCCAGCATCTACATCTCAGTTCTTCCCATCTTTTATCTCTAGAATTAAAAATATCTAAATTGAAGCAACAATGACAAAAGCTATGCAAATTAGAGGACAAATGGACATCAACAACAAGCGAACATGATGTAAATACTAATGTATGTCATAACAAAAAAAGTGCAAGGCATGAAAACATACAAGGAAGACCCCTAACTTGTTTTAACATGACAACCTATTTCGAATCATATCATTTATAGTTTTCTAAACAATTCTTGTCTTCTCACTTTTACCACTCTAACTAAATATCATCTCTCTAAATTTTTATATTACCCTGTTTTAACGAAAACCAAACTCTCATTCCAACATCTGCAGAAGTGCCCCTCTCAGTTTCAATTACAGAGTTACCGGCATTTGGACATCCCGGGTGTTCTATGTTTTGCATCTGATCAGTTCAATATCCTCTAACATCTCGACTCTTACCATTTTTAAGCAATAAACGGTCAATCCTTCAAGGCTCGAAATATATGGTGAACTTTTTTCTTAAAATCGTTATCCTATATTTTTAGCATTTTTGCGTAACGATCTGTAAGATATAAAATCGTTATCCTATATTTTATTTTATTTTTCTTAAATCACTTAATATTCATGTATAGTTTAGCTGTTATAATGTTCCGTTCACAGTTTGCGTGATGGTACTTTGAATTATTTTCGTGCTATCAGTGAAAAATTTGTTTTTTTTCTTCAGTACGTTTATTTCTTAATGTATTCTTCTTGTTTATATTAATAACATAATTCTTGTTTAATTTTGGGAATGAAAGAACTTTTGTACTACATTAAAATTTAGGCTTCCCTTTGCTGAAAAATAGTTTTGTAAATGAATGTCCAAAGGTAGCGTCGTCCTTTTCTAACCCCTAAGATATATGAGGCACAAAATTGGATGCGATTTAGGGTGCGATTTGGCTGCAAAAATGGAACGACTCAAAGCCGTAAGCCTGAGACATAGTGCAGTCACCTTGTGTCTTTTGCTGCGGGCCTGGTTAGATGCAGGTTTATTGGGCTTTTCTTGGAAATTTTATCATCCACTAGTTCTTGTTGTCTTGTCATGGCCGAATCAAGGAGTCAAAGACTAGTTGAAAACTTGCAATTATGAAGACTGTGTAAAGTGTACTAAAACATATGGCCATAGCTCGAGCCAGGAGCAAAGACTAAAGAAGAAGAAAAAAAAATAAACATTCCCAGTGAATAAAGATGTACATGCAACAGATGCATTCACTAACAACCTCTCAATTCCATAGAATTTAGCTTCAAAAATCAAATCCTGTAAATCAGAAAGCTTATCCGTTAATGGTAGATTTCCTGTTCTAGGAAGTGATGGTAAAATTGAGTAAATCTCTGGGTCTCTATCAATGAAAGGAATGTTAACTTCATTATGAACAGAACTTGAAGAAAATTTGGAGAGAATTGAATTAAAACCAGATAAAGCTAGGGGTTTGTTTTGTTGTTTGAAATAATTAACCACCAACATTGATACTCATTATATTAGTTTCTGCTTTTTCTGAACAAACCCAATTCCCCCTTCAAATGGTGGAGACATGATTTTGAAAATCTTCAGTAAATCAAAAAGCCAGAACATTACATGGACTCCCCATTTCCCTTGCAAGTTTTTGAAGGCAGAATTCAATCCAACAAGCCACGAGAGGGTGACTTGAGTTGAAAAGGACAAAGGCTTGATTCACTGACTAGAATTACATGAGATGAGATATAAAATAACCTCAATACCATTACCATTTCCACTGTCATTGCTTACCTACCATGACCACCAGTGAAACAAAAATGTCAGGCAAAAGTCAGCCCGTCTCACACAATCTGTCCTAATTAAGAGTCAGATTTCGGTTTCTGGTGTACTCAAAACTCATCTTGCTCTAACAAATATCGTGTTTTATGTATAATAATAAGTAACAAAAATGATGGACTTGTAGCAGCAGTACATAACACTCCGTTTAAATTGCCCTGACATATTAACTCAAAAATTCTGATTTTAAACTTTGCTGTCTTTTTTTTTTTTTTTTTTTTAAGATCAGTCAAAAAAATTCATTGAACACCAAAGAACCTCATAAAAACAGAGACACTCCAAAACAGAGGCTCACAACCAAATCAGATAACAAAAAGAAAACACGCTCAAGAAATCCAACTTACCTGAATGAATCTATAGTACTAGGTACCTTGATGTTCCAACATTTCCAATAAAGTTGGTCTAGTATCAAAAGCCTATACTTCAACCACTTCTCAAACAAGCACCCCTTTAGGCAAGTTTGTCTGCAGAGAAGTAAACTTCCCTGTAGACATGCCCAAATCCAATTCGCCTCAGAATTTTCAAGATCCACGGCCACCTAAATGAAAATCAGCTAGAGCTAAAAGCACTGAACTTACAGAAGTAGTGTTAGTACAAAGAAAACCAAACATGAAAAAAAAAATCAGTCGGGTTAATTCACATTCACAATATAGATTCATATCAATGTTCCTGAGAACTAAATAACATTGTTAGATATCAGCACTGCCCACTAAAACCCCCAAAAGCTTAAGAACATAATCAAAGAGTTCAGCATTTGATAAGGAAATACCCTCCAGTGTAAAATCTAATGTGCACACTTCAAACACAAGCGAGTGTCTCAATGTATTGATACGCAACATTTTCTTGATACTCCCGTGTAACTTTTCGAATTTCCTTAAAGCTCATGTCATGTAGATCATAAGCAATAACTTTATCTTCTACTCGCATTAATATCATGTTCTTCGGCGACTCTCCTTCTACTTCCCTGACAAGTAATACATCGAATTGATATGATGAATAAAAGTCAAATTCTGGATATGCTAATAACACTTCTTGAAGATTAACAACATATCTCTTGCTCCACCCTGTGTAGTCGGTCTTCATTTCCAAGATTTCAAAATTGGCAGGTGAATGTACAGGACTAAGTGTAAGATATAGGCGACCCTTACACTCCCCAAAGTTTTTTGGCTTCATATAAAGCTTTTCGTCATAGACTGGCATTCTCATTTCCATTTTTAATTCTCGATCAACATTGAAGTAAAAAAAAGTCCCATCGAAAAATGTGTCTATCCAATGCAATGAACCATTCCAAAACACACCGTTTCTCATGTAACTACGATAAAACCTGGAGAAAACGTCTCCAGATAGCTTCCACGAAGCTGTTTCAGATGAGTATACCTCAATTTGATAATTGGCAATACAAATTGTAGGTCTTGAAACCAACCAAAGATAAACAACTTTATAATGAGGTGACTTGAGTGGGTCGTATGCTAAACTGACACTAAAAATCTGTTCATAACCTTTCTCATGTTTCTTAGATTCACAAACAATTGAGCGATATTGTCTCGTAGATGGATTGCAAACGTAATATGTACTATAAAAGTCGTCCACGGTATCTAAATTGGCAGGTGAATGTACAGGACTAAGTGTAAGATATAGGCGACCCTTTACACTCCCCAAAGTTTTTTGGCTTCATATAAAGCTTTTCGTCATAGACTGGCATTCTCATTTCCATTTTTAATTCTCGATCAACATTGAAGTAAAAAAAAAGTCCCATCGAAAAATGTGTCTATCCAATGCAATGAACCATTCCAAAACACACCGTTTCTCATGTAACTACGATAAAACCTGGAGAAAACGTCTCCAGATAGCTTCCACTTCTAAGCTGTTTCAGATGAGTATACCTCAATTTGATAATTGGCAATACAAATTGTAGGTCTTGATAATGAGGTGACTTGAGTGGGTCGTATGCTAAACTGACACTAAAAATCTGTTCATAACCTTTCTCATGTTTCTTAGATTCACAAACAATTGAGCGATATTGTCTCGTAGATGGATTGCAAACGTAATATGTACTATAAAAGTCGTCCACGGGTCTGGGGTTGCTCCTGCAACATATGAGACCATTGCGAGATTGCACCATCGTTATACCTAATGGATCATTAATAAAATCTAGGGTTTTGAAGGGAGCAGAGGATGTGGTCCATTTGGATCCATCAAGGGGAACGTATTGGAGTCTTGAGGAAACACCAAATGAAACGTCTTGTGTGTATAGGCCTCGGATTGAAAGTGAGTGTTGAAGTTTATTGTATTTGTTGATGAAAAATGGATCAGAAATAAGGGAAAACCAGTGTTTCGATACGGATTTAAATACTAGCAGGGATTTTACCGGTAAACGCAATAGAATCTGGGTTAACAGATCAACGTTGCTAACTATAACAGATGCTAATGCTGCTGATGACGACGATGATGGATTGTTGCAATCAGAAAGAGAAGTCATCTTGCTTGAAAATTAGATACAAATTAGTTCAGTTTCAGTAGCGATTACCTGACAGTAAGGGTTACGGAATCTCCTTCAACATCTGATCTGGTTCATATATAAACCCTAGCTTTCACTTATCAGATTCTTAAAGATCCCCAATTTTATCAACCGTAGAATCCCAAACTAGATGATCTTCAAACCAAAAAACAAAAAGATCAAATTTTTACAAATTTCTCAGAACCCCAATTCTCTCAGAAAGCAAACATCTTTTCAGAGAATTTAGATTATTTTTTTCTTAGTGAATTGTTCTTCCTCCCAAAACCCTCTGAAAAACCAGTTTGCTTAAACCCTTTGGGTTTTCTTTACGTTCCTTTGACTACCAGTTACCGGACCAACAGGTCAAAGAAACTACTAGGACCGGTTTTTTCTTTTAATTTTGGGTTGATGCACACAAGTAACGCGAAAATAGGCATTATTTCTAAAAACAATTAAAAAGAGTAAAAAGAAAATAAACTTTGCTTACATCTTTGGCATGGAAGAAAGTTATTGCAGCAGCCATGAAGTTTTCTAAAAGAGATGCACAACGAAATTTTATTCAAGAAATATGCATTTCTAATTCTTAATACTAGAATATGAATGATACATTTTCATTTTACTATCAAATTCTTTTCCATTTTTTGATCATGTCGAAAATTCTGATATGCTATTTCTTCTCATATTCAATTGTAGACATGCACGCCTCAAAAAGGCAAAAGCAACAAAACATGACATTTAAACATCAAAAAACAGTTTTTAAGAAATAATAACAAATAAATGATAGTTGTGAATCCTTTATCTTGCACGTTGTAATTCGATTTCATATTCCAAATCTTTGCCTTGAGTGCAGGTAGCTATTGTTGAAGACCACAATTGCAAAAAGTTTATTACTGAATTTCTTAATAATGCTTTTGATAAATTGTGTCTCTTCCCATCTTTTTCCATTAATGATGCGTTCCTTTCTCTTATATGACTACTTTTTCTTTGTTTTTTTTGACTTGGTTGCGCAGTGCAATTTCTTCTAGCATCTCAATTGTTGCAATTTTTTATCCCTATAATGGAAAATAAGTAAAATTATCAATCAACTTTTTGAAAATTTTAGCAAATTCGAAGGGAAGTGAACTATTTATACCTAACCAATATTAAATACTTTACTTGCTTGGTTACCAAGATATCAATGTATGTCATAACAAAAGTGTGAGACATGAAAACCTATAAGGATACTAATGTATATTATAGCCGTTTTTCTGGCAATATTATGAAATCTGAAAATAGCAAAATTATAATACGATCAC
Source organism: Papaver bracteatum (assembly GCA_023529315.1). Lineage (NCBI taxonomy): Eukaryota > Viridiplantae > Streptophyta > Magnoliopsida > Ranunculales > Papaveraceae > Papaver > Papaver bracteatum. The sequence goes on from JAJJWX010004514.1 coordinate 958,472, forward strand.
TAATTATATTTAGATTCATTCTAAATATTTATATCTTATTGAACTGAAATAAATTTAGTAACACACATTTTCCATTGCTATCATCGATGATGGTAGTTTGGTCAATTGCGAGCGTCAGAAGATTTCGTAAGTTAATACTAATACATTTAGCCTGATTCACATAAATATTAAAGATTGATTCTAGTTAGTGCGTCTGCTACAATGTCTTCAAGGCTTTAACAAATATCTTGCCTAATGTATATTGAGCAACACTACGAAAAATTATTTACACACAAAGTGCCTCAGAGTTTATGAGCCGCTTTAAAAACTTTCTTTGGAAAATCCTTGTTATTTTCTATAAAAATTAATAGAAAAAAAAATACAATTAAAAAGAAATCACGTGAGTGGAAGGGTTCATTACACCCACTTGATTCTAGGACTGATCTTTTAGCACATATTTCATTACATAGTATTTTTTGGTTTTTTCTTTCTTCCTTAAAACCCTAAATTATATTTCAAAAAAACAAACAAAGCAAAACAGGTTTAATAACCGAGTACTACTGAAACAAACATAAAGATCTAAAAATGTTACAAATATCAATACTAAATAAAAAGTTAGAGTAAAAATTCATCGACTGAGTTCTATCAATTTCCAGAATCTGAGTGAAAGGTATTCTAACAAGGTTATATAACCATTTTATGTTTGAAAAACGAAGCCAAACATATTTGTATTAATTTAGCAGAACTAACCCTAGCTCCAACCCCCAAAACTATGTAAGAACCTTTATTTTTTCTTATATTTTGAGGTCAACGTACCTCATATCTAGCATTTAGTCCACTCAAAACCATCTAATTTTTTTCTAGCCCTTTGTAATCTAAATTCCCGGTTCTTCCAATGATTAAGTTGAAGTATTATAATCATTAACAGATCCAACTATTTCTCAAATTTTAAATCAAGACCAAAATAAGGTAGGTAGTAACAAATGTGTCTAATTCGACGTCAGGATCTCAATCTTGAAACTGATTATTATATTATTTTGTATGACTTTTAAAATAAAGAACAATGATGAGGGATAATATCCTCCAAAACCCAACATTTTATGGATGCAAAAGAAACCCCAAAATGCAAAAGATCATTGAAGGATTAGTTCGAAAATGTTTTTGGCTAAATAAATGCAGTAATAAATCAAAACATGGTTGGTATATCGGTTTACCAATCTAGAATTTTATTTGCGGTTTGAACCCTCGTCTTACATGTTCACCTGTGTAAGTGCAACCGGAGGTTCTTAACCAACCATATTATACATATTGTTGTTTATAATGATACTTTCAACAACACTTGTCAAAAAGAAGAAAAATCAAATTAAATAAGTTGACTAAATATATTTATATTTCTTATTTGTTGGTTGTGATATTACTAAATCAAAAATAATCGAGTAGCACGAACAAAATTTTATTTAATTTCTATGATAACAGGCGAAGAATCGCACCACCATACTACTACTATTACAATAACTACATATTTGGTGTACCGAAATACAAAATCAATATTTATCAAGACAAAACAAAAGTACGAATTCTTATTATTTTTACGAAACCCAAGCACAAAACAATTGTTGAGGATATATAGAATTTTCCCCATCAAGGAGTTTATTTTATTTTTCCGAAAACGAGAAGGTTATATCAAGAAAAACGCCCGGTAGAGCCTGTTACAGGAGTTACAAAGAAAAAAGGAATCAGTGCCAATTACATATGGATAACATCTTCCCAGTGATGAAGCGCACTGTTGCAGTCCACAAAATTAAAGATATCAACTTCATAAGGCATTAGAGTCTGCTTAACAAGAGTGATAACTTCCTCCACAATTTTTCTTCTACCACCAAACGCCACTCCATTACGTTCATTTCAAATGATCCAAATTATAACATAATGTATAATCTCTCATAACTTCTTACATTTTCCTCTAAGAACATTATTATCCCAAGCCTCAAAAATATTTAAGACAAACTCAGGAAGCGGCCATGAAATGTGGAATGCTTTGATAAGATAATCTCAAATCTAGAAAGTATAACTACAGTATAACATCAAGTGGTCTGTAGTTTTTATGTCAGAGCTGCAGAAAACACAATTTTCATTATCAATTTGGACCCCTTTGTGTTTCAACATAGTCCTTGTTGGGAGAGAATTCTGTAAAATAGCCCATAAGATGAAGCTCAATACTTTATTTGGTATGTGACATTTCCATAAGAACTTATCGAAATTGCAATCTTTTGCCTGCTTCTCCAAACTCCATGATATAATTTTTTGTTAAGACTGTCCATAAGATTGAAGTCATCGTTTTCATCGGTAAGAACTGGAGGTGCGCCCAAATCACGTCCAAGAATATCCCATTCCATTTGTTCGTTAACATTAAGATTATTTTTAAAGACCCCCCATCCCCCCCCCCCAAATCTCCAGGTCCCGGAGACAACCCCTGTCTACCCACTTATATTTCCATAATCAAAGGCATCCGCCATTGTTGGCAGTGAAGTTAACATGATCTTTAATTTCAAAGAAGTTCAAATGTGAAATCATACAAGAGCTTAGGAAACGGCAGATGATTATAAATTTACCGCGTAGAGTAATGATTATAAATTAACCGCGTAGAGTGACCAGGAGCGGATCCAAGGGTTGACTAACTCTACCCCCTCCCCTCACCCCTCTTTAAAAAATATAAAATTCATATTTAGCCTTTGATTGTCTGAATTGTGTATGTTTAATCATGTAGATTTTAAAATTTAGTCCCCCAAGTTTTAAATTTCTTAGAGTTTAGTCCACTTAGTTAATAAATTTGTTTTAGCTCCCTAAAGCTTAAAAGTTGGCTCCCCATCTGAGTGTGAGTCCAATTCTAAGTGCAGCGCAGTTTCCTCCGGCATCACAGTTATTTCAATTTTTTATCTCTTGAACGAAAAACATCTAAGTTGTCAATCAACTATATGGAAAGCCATGCAAATTTTACAACAAATTATACTTAACGAACATGGAACCCCTAATAAAAAATCGACTGACATGATACTGATGTGTATTTCATAACAAAAAGTGCAGAACGAAAACCTACAAAGAAGACCACTAACATGTCTGTTTTAAGGTGTACTGTCCAGGCCAAGGCCTATCGAATGACTAGGAAATAACTACCTTGATCATTCGGTTTTTGATCAATTCCCATTGTGGAAAAAAATATGAATTTTAATTCAAATTTAATTTTGATATGAAATCCAATTCGGTATAACTAGTTTGGGTAAAAAACACAAAATTTAGTCATCTCTAAAAAGGATTTTCATGGGATTTTCACATGTCTCACAATCTTGTATATAGTAAGTTATGACTTATGTACCTCAGAATAAAGTGAGCCAAACTTTTCTTTCCAGGTGGAGGCAAAATTCATATGATAAAAATCAGGCACATTGATGTTTTTTTCACCCCTCGTGAAACTTATGACTCGTTAACTCGGTGTTAACTCATAATATTTTTCTTCATCAATCCAGAAAATTTCTATACTTTGATCTCACATTTTATTATTTGCATGTATTAATCTTCATTTAATCTACCTTTTGATCTTTTATATGATCACTAATGTCTATTTCTTAAAAACAATTAGGTCATGATCGGAAGCACGTTATGGATTTGCATGGAGACCTATAGAGTGGTTTTTCCTATCTGTCTCACCATTAAAATCATACCTTTTGCTTGATTCTCACTTAGATACTCTGATCCTCACGGTTGTTAGCAGATTCTCTAAGAAGTTCCAAAATTCCTACACCTGGGCTTTCTCAAATTTAATATTTTATTCGCTTGCTTATGTCAAGCAGACAATAAGCCTCCTTAGTCTACAACTAGTCCTACTATCCTCACCCATTCACTCAAGTTTCGTCCAAGTGTACTATATTCTCCAGGCAATTTTTCGGCAAGATGAAATTGCTAACCACGCGTATCTTTCTTCTTTATCTTCTTTCCATAAGAAATATCTCCTACAACAAACTCAATTTCCATATGGAGAACCAAGTCACAGAGGTACAACAAGTAATGGAAAGAATATCTCTTTCTAAGAGACTCGAAGCCCTAAAGCAACCTATATTATCAACATAAGATTTGATTCAATGAGCCAATTTATGAAAATTAAACTTCTTACGTAAGGTGTACTCTTGCAAAGATTATACAATAACTGAGTTATACAAGGACCTCAAGAAATTGTGAATCAAAAGCAAGGATATTTATATCAAGAAGGAAGAAGAGGAAGACTGCTATAGGATAAAGTTTTATACTCAGGAAGAATATGATATGGTCTTCAAGCTAAGGATGTGGTTTATTAAGGGTGATCTACTACTGATGGAACCATGGAACCCTAATGTACCAAAAATTAGTGTTGATCTTACAAAATAATTTTTTTGGTTAAGACTATACAACATGCAACCAGAGTTTACCAATCCTCCAATAGTCAAAAACTTTTAGATCAGCAATGGGTGAATTCAGAGAGTTAGATACTCCTGATTTCATTGTTCCAAAAGGAAAAGTTCAAAAAGTAAAAGTTCTCATAGATATAAGAGATCCATTAAGAAGGGGATTTTGGTTGAATAATGCAGTGGGAGAACAAGTGTGGATCATACTTTTTTTATGAGAGACAACCTTTTAACCTTTGTGGATACTACTACACAATTGATCACAAGGATCAGGAATGTGAAACAATAGAAAATTTCCTACTACACCAGCAAAAATATTATCTATTTTCCAACTTTATACCGGATCCTCCCTCTTGGACTAACCCAGACACTAAAGGTGTCAAAATAAGCAACAATAGGGGATCACAAATAATGATAGACCAAGATATTGAACATGCAGCTACTGAGCATACAAATAATGCCACTGATGAGAGAATGCAATCAATTAATGAGGCTTAAGAGTTACCAGCATAACACCAAATGCAGGAAGGTCTCACTAATCGAAGTTGTCATGCACAAATTTTTTCACAAGTGATGACTTGTCCTAAGGAACAAAATCAGATGTTGAATCATGGAGTCAACTCGCAAACTCGGGATGAATCGGCTGTAGCTCTGGGTTATAACGAGGAAGGTATGATATAAATACACTTTAATAGAGGAAGAGATAAGGAGGATATTGTTTATAAGCAAGGAAAAAGAATTAGAATAGAAGAAGGAGGTCCTAGTAATTATCAGGGTGTAAATTCTTCATGATCTCCATAAATCAACATAAATATCTTAGATTACATTTCAAACACCAATATCAATCCAGATAATTTCATGAGTAACAACAACACAAACGTTGAAGAAAGAATTGATCCAAATCTGCTCATAAATTAGTTGTCTATGGAGGAATTCAATGTTACCTTTGATAATTACAATATGGATAACTTAGATCCAAATTTTATTCACCCAACTCATTGCTTCAAACAACCACTGCAAAACCTAATTGTAAACTTTGAGCAATCTACCCAGTCAATTCAAAACTCTTCAAGTCAAATTGATTAGTCCAATGAAAACAAACTACCAGTTTAGATGTCATCACAACTGGTAGAAATCTTCTTAGAGATTTTGAGGTCATTCGTGAACAACTTGGAATTGCAACAAAGAATCTTGAATTTCTGAAAAACAAACTGAAGAAAGCAACTGATGAACTCTTTCATGATTGCTCTCTGGTTGTTGGCCATATCTGATGTTTTTCGAATTATGTTCTCTAAGAGTTGTCTTATTTTGTCTAGGAAACTTCTTATGAGAATTTATTCTTATGTTTTTAGAAGGATAACTAGGGTTTGGAATAGCCATTATTGTGAGTACACAAATCCATTTCCAACGATTTTCATCTTGCAATGTTTTTAGATTTATTTATTTAAATTCTTAAGTTTATTTGGAAGATGATTTTGCAGTATTAATATTTATGATTTCATATATTGCAACTTGTTATGGGAGATATATGTGTATTTACGTCTGTGAACCTTGATTGTCCCATACGTGGTCAAAAGTTAAGTCTTTCATATGTCGGTATGCAAGTATTGATAAAAGATTGAACGAACTTTTGACAAATAAAAGTTAAGCTTATTATGTCATTATGCAAATATTGATGGAAGATAGGATTATATTTTGTTTACAAAGATTATATCTATTATACGTCATTATATAAATAGTGATGAAGAATAGAATGAATCTTTGTTTATTCCGGAGTATTGATCTTCCCTGATCCATATTTTATGTAAAATATTGTGCGGCTTCGTAAGTTTTCTTATGTGAACATTTACGATTAAATTAATCATGGGTTCTCTTATGGTTAATTTAATTGAGATTTTTGGATACAAATTCATATTCTTATGTTATTTTTTAATGTCCAAAGAAATCCTTCTTTTCTTGTGAAAGTAAGGTCGCTCTTGTTGTTCTTTCGGGAATGACATTTTATGGGGGAGAGTTCTTTTTTGAACTTCTTCTTAATTGCTAAATCTTTATAGGGAGTGCGGCTGTGGAATATTATAGGGGTTATCTTGTATCTTTATAAACTCCTTGATGAATGCATTTAGTTTCGGCTATATGATTGCATCTAAAAAGTTGTTATGTGCTTTTCCTTTGGTCCTGAAGTATCTCTATGGAAATTTCATTAGGATCCCACTAATTTTCGTACCTTTGCCAATTTTATTGACAAAAAGAGGGAGAATTAATGTGTAATTCACACTACAAATACATATGGTTTTCAGATCATTATGTAAGGGGGGGTGGTTTTCATGTGAGATGAAGTATTGACTAAGGGGGAGTGATACATATCACCATAGTATTGTTGTCAAAGTTGTGATACAATTGAACTTTGATGTTGTATAATAATACTATGACACTGTATAACAATGATCGAGAGCTATTGTTTTCTCATTGTTATGTCTACGGATCTTCAATAACGATGATGCTGAACTAAACATATTTAGAATCATTAGAGTACTTGGAAGTGACGAATATTTCACGTAATGTTGAAGAACCAAGGAGATCAAGCATTTGGATGATAATATACAAAGTTTATTTATTTTGTATTCCATATGTATTGATAGTTTTGTCACTAAAATTGACAAATAGGGAGATCGTTAGAGCATTGCTCAGTCGAACTCGCAAGCGTTGCTATTTCAAGCTTGTTTGTCAAGTTTAGTTTCCAAAACTATAAGTCTTTATTTCTAGTCTACTTATAGCTAAGTCTCGTACTAGGATAGTAAGTGTAGTTGAGCTCTAAACTCCACGACGTTCATCATGCAAAGACGAAGAACTACTCAAGGAACTTGTGGAACTTCATCGACAAAAGTCTATCTATTTTATCTCCTATCTTCAGATAAAAGTCGTATTGCTATATAGACTTCGATTATACACATTTTCTATATCGAGCAGAAATTATCTCGCTTATTTATTTCTCGAAATATGTGATCGTAAGCTTTCGTTTTGGCCAAGTTCATCTTTACTCGTGACGAAAGTTATGTTGAATATTTCAATAACTTGAAAATCGCTTTGATGAAAAATAGCATGTGAATAACAACTATATAACATCCTCTAAGAAAGTGAGTTTAGAACATATAACCATCTTTAGATATAAACATGGTGTGTTCTCATATTTGTGTAAAAGTCCAAAACCGGGAACCCGAAGTATGCGTACTCGTATGCGTACTGGCGGTTGTTGGAAATCCGGGTAAGTATGCGTACCCGTACGCATACTGGCGGAAAGTTCACGTCCGTGAAATTTTGCTGGAGTTTGAAAGTGAAAAACAAACTCAATCCGGTTACTTAAGTACGCGTACCCGTATGCATACCTAAGTAGGTTACTTTCTAAAATCGGTTTGTTCATGAACTAAAATATTTATATATTAATAAATGTAATCTTTGTAAACCGTGGCTATAATGTTGATGAATCGATTCGAGTGAATCAAAACTTATTTTTCTTCGATTGTGTCTTATATACTTCTATAAGATCTAAGCAATTAAACAACTCTCTAACTAGTTCATTTGAGTCATTTGAACTAGTTATGGTGAAGATGAATAAGGTTGATATGAAAGTGCTCATATGGCTTACCATTGGTTAACTATGGTTTAACCAACTAAGTGTACACGTTTAGGTACGGTTACTCAAGCCTAAATAAAGTAACATTTCATTTATGTATAACAATCTAAGTTCGATCTAACGGTTGAAAGGTATTAGCTTGAATCTAATCAGGTTTTCATATAACGGTGAATATTGAATGCTTTTTTACCAAGGTAACTTAGATTGCAAACCCTGATTGGGAGACTATATAAAGGAGAACTCTAGCAACTGGGAAACCTAATCCCCACACCTCATGTGTGATACTAGTTGTATAAGCTAGAGTCGATTCTCCTTTAACCTTAGGTTTCTCACGAGACCCTATAGGTTAACGAATTAAAGACTTCATTGGGATTGTGAAGCCATACCCAACTATTTTATCTGTAGTTGCGTGATCTGATCTTGATGTTTCTATCGTGATTGAGTACAATCGTAAGATTGGCTTCATATTTATACCCCCGATAGGTAAGATACAAAATTAGTCACAAATACCTTAGTCTCATCGTTTTTGATTCCATAATATCTTGTTTCGCTAGTCGATTAAGATTATTATGAGGTGATTGATATTTCTAAGATGTTCTTCTGGAATATAAATCCGGTATATCAATTGGTTCCTGTTCACCTTGATTTATCAAAAGACAGAACAAAACTCATAGGTATTTATGTGGGAGACATATTTATCTATTCCTATAGACTTTTTTGTGTGATGCAATTTTTTTATCAAGTCTCCGACTTTGGGTCGTAGAAACTCTTAGTTGTGGGTGAGATCATCTAAGGGAATCAAGTAGGGTTGTCAACGGGTCCGGGTCCTCCCGGGTAGTACATGTCCCAGAACCGGACCCAGCATATCAGCATCGGTTCCGGGTCCGGTTCCATAATGTGTTGGCCCAGAACCGGACCCGTTTAAAGTCCCGGATACCCGTTGGGTATTAAAAAAACTATTAAAATCTTAATTTCTTTCTCTTTTTAACTTGAATATAAATTTTTTTTATAAAAAGTTATTATTATTTCTTTATTAATGTACTAAATAAATATTAAATGTAAGAAAAAAATCCAAAATCAAAAAAATTCAAAGCCGAAACTAGCAAAAATACCTATAATTTTGCTAAAAAAATGATCAAAAAGTTAAATAAACGGGTACCCGACGTGTATTACCCGTAGGGTCCTAAGTTGCTAATGGGTCCAACTTTAGGACCCAGAACCGGACCCGATTTAGCGGGTCCGGTTCCGGGTAGCGGGTAACGGGTACCCATTGACAGCCCTAGAATCAAGTGTGTAGTATCCTGCTAGGATTAGAGATGTAAGGAGCGATATTGTACCTTGAATCAGTATGAGATTGATTGGGGTTGAACTACATTCCAGGCCGAAGTTAGTTTGTAGTAGGCTAGTATCTGTAGTGGCTTAATACAGTGTGGTGTTTAATCTGGACTAGGTTTCAGGGGTTTTCTGCATTTGCGGTTCCCTCGTTAACAAAACTTCTGGTGTCTTTATTATTTCTTTTCCGCATTATATTTTGTTATGTAAATGAAATATCACAGGTTGTGCGTTAAATCGATCAATTGGTAAATCCAACCTTTGGTTGTTGATTGAAATTGATTGATCCTTGAACATTGGTCTTTGGTACTGTTCAAGTAATCTCTCTTATATTCAATCGAGCTCGCAAAATATTATTTGTTTTTATTGTGGATTGAATTAAGATATAAACTCTTTGATATACTTTTTATAAGATTGAGTCTAACTGTCTAGTTGATTCTCTTGTAAGTATATTGGAGTTAGTCCATACAGATTGATAAGCAAAATATTGGGTGAGCTTGTTAGACAGTCGTATTTTCATAGGGGTTATTACGATCTCAATTCTTGTTGGTTTTTTACGCAGCAAAACATGATCCAATTAGCGATAGTTTTGTTTACCTTACTCATTCACTGGGAAGAAAATAAAATAAAATAAAAAACTCTGGTACATCTAGGAGACTATGGCTACATCATAAATGCACGACTAAATCAAATGTTGTGGATTTTTATGGGGTAGTCTTAGATGGTCTAGAATTCTTAGCAAGACGGCAACATATGTAGGAAAAATCAATTCAATACACAAAACTTGTAGTCAATAGAACAAACATATGTTTCCAAAGATTAGAATCATAACTTAAACCAAGGATTGAGTTCAGTTACATAACTCAACAATGTTGTATAACTCGCAGCAGAAGAATATGAGCCAACAGTTTCAATTGAGAATGGAGTCTTCTATTCTCTCTCAAATCTGCCGTATATGGGATACTTTGTAACAAGTTGGATGAGAAGAGGGACTCACCTCGTTTATATTAATCTCTGATCCTTACCCATTACGAGAAATCAGAGATAAACAACAATCAATTTGGATTCGTCGACAATCTCGGAACTAAGAGTTTGATCCAACCAGGTTTCTTTATCCTTAATGATATGAACATCTTATGCGACATAATCCAGAGTTTTACAAATAGCGTATTTAGTGTTGACCACACATGGGACTTTTACTTGCTTAGAAATAGAACTAAACTTTACAACATATTCCAGCTGACCAAACTTTGTTTTTGGCGATCAAAGAAACTCAGTCACAAATTTCTATCGATTTTTAAAAGAAAAATTGAAAACATCCAAAATTTATGTCTAAAGGAAACATGATGTATTAAAGTTATGCTTGCTTTCCAAATTAAAGAAGTGAGAACCACACATTCAATTTTTTCCTCTAAGAACAATGTAAAGTATTTCTTCCTTTTAATCCAAGAACTGAGGTACTAATTTTTGTTAAATAAATAAATTTAGTCAATAGGAAAATTGGGTGACACGCCATATTTTACTTTACTAGATAGGCATATTTGTGACTCAAAATAAACTTTGATCGGGAAACAATTGTTTGACAACTCGTATAATTGAAACAGCTAAAACTCACATCGAAATTGATCTTCCGAGAGCTCGTATAATCAGAACTCTATACATGGATATTAAATTGGTTCTTATAAGTGTCATGTAATTATACACTTGGTGTGAAATCCCAAACTCACAATACTTGCGTTATTACCTAGTTTATAACATATGTCCTAATGTTTGAATTGTAGATCTGGCATCCTATCGACCTTCAACTGCCGTGAAAGTGACATTATTATTTGAGCAATGATTTGAATTGAAACCTGGCTTATCTGCTAATGCTGGGAAATTAAATGGAGGTTCCATTGGAGCTGGACGATCAGTTTGACTGGCAAGCATGAGATCCACTTCAGCCATGGTTGGCCTATCCATTACACTATTCTGAACACATAACAGGCCAATATGTACGCATTTTATGACTTCTAATGGAGAATACAAATCACCCAAAGCCTCATCGACAACCTCTAACCATTTTCCTTCATTCCAAAGTTTCCAAGTCTGAAACATAAATGTTAATAATTATGTAAGTTAATGGAGCAACTCATAACACAATCTACGGAAGAGTCATAATACAATTACTTACATGAAGTACGAGGTTTAAAGGTTGTTCAGGATTTTCAGAGCTGTTATTTCTCTTACTGCTCACAATTTCTAGTATCAACACTCCAAAGCTGAAGACATCTGACTTCTCCGAAAACGTGCCTCGCATTATATATATATATATATATATATTGGAGACATGTAACCGCTGCATTTGATTGTAAATACACATGTTAATAGATAGATGAGAAAGATAATTTATTGATATTTAAGAGGAAGATTAACATGTAGCTAGCTCACAATGTACCAACGACCCGGTTAGTATTAGCTATAACTTGATCACCACCAAATATCCGTGCCATTCCAAAGTCTAAAATTTTAGGGGTCATGTTTTCATCCGATAGAATGTTACTGACTTTGAGATCTCTATGAATAACTCTTAAACGAGAATCGCGGTGAAGGTAAAGAAGGCCTCGAGCTATCCCTCCAATGATGTTGAAGCGCTTATCCCAATCTAACATTGCTTTCTTATTTGGATCTGTCGTCAGTACAAACATCCTTGAATTAGCATTTTCAGAATGTTTCACATGCAAGGTCTGCAGACTTCAAGAGGATCTGATAGCAGACTAGAAAAGAAACAAACCAAATAAAAATGCATCCAGGCTTCCCTTGGGCATGTACTCATAAATTAACATGTTTTCTTCTCCTTCAACGCAACAACCCAAAAGCTTCACAAGGTTATGGTGCTGAAGTTTGGAGATCAATACAACCTCGTTCTTGAACTCTTCAATACCCTGTCCAGAGTTTTTAAAAAGTCTTTTCACTACTATCTTCTGCTCGTTTTGCAATTTACCCTAAAAACCATCATCCAACGCAACATGCAATGATTTTAGTTATTGATAATGTCCAAGATCGCTTTTGTTACAGGAATCGAACATATGTAAAATTACCTTGTAAACTGGTCCAAAACCTCCTTCGCCCAACTTATTGTTCAAGCAGAAGTTGTTTGTAGCATTGGCTAAACAAGCAAGGTTAAATATCTGTAATTCCTGAGTTTCTCCTTCTGTTTTACCATCATCAAACATGTTTGTACTTCGAATGTCATTATAGTTAGCCTTGGATTTTAACATGTCGTTCAACACCCCAAGGAAGAAAGAAAAAAGATGAGTAGACAGCATAAATGCAACTAGGCTGAATTTAGTGGACCAGTGGTGATTTGTTTTGGACATGATGCAGTATCCCCTACCAAGAGTAAGTATAATTACCTCTTTTACTAGCCTTATTTATCTTGAACAGATAAATGTACACTAAGATGCTCACGATAGTTGCCACCAAAATGAAAACAGGTATGACTATCTTCCAAATTAACGCCTTTCTCTTTCTGACTGAAAATTTTGAACATGTAGTAAGCACAAATTTGTTTTTGCATAGGGCTAAAACATGTTGATATTTGGGTGAAAAACAGATATAGGCCTGTTTTTTTTTTCAGGGTGACAACCATAGGCCCGTTTTTTTGAAAATTACAAATCTAGGCCGGTTTTGACTGTTTTATTGAAAAAACGGCTAACGGCGGTTATCTACCTTTTTGGCATCGTTAGGGTGGGATAAAAAGACTTATTAGTCCTTCAAACCATTCCAACTCACCGAGTTCCCGTTTATCTCACTGAGTTTGTATATTGACTCGGTTCTAACTGGGTAATATACTTGTACTTTGAACACGTCATCAAAGTGGCCATCTGTTTGACACATGTCACTCACGAATTGGCTTGAAAATTATGTCACAATGCATGACAACCAAACAACACACATCACCACCAATAAACCACTCTGCATCAATAGCTACATCGTCAATCTTCAACAGCATATACCTGCAATTACCTATCTCATTCTCAGCTATTACCTATCTCAACTCTGCATTGCAGCATCACCAGCAAAACCTATTAAGCAACCACCATTCCTTTTTGTTCTCTTGATATCATAAGCTCTTCAAAACCTTATTTCTCTATTACTGTTGACGAATACATCTCAAATCTTCATCTTCAACAGCAAGCTTAACTCATTTCATTGCTGCACCCTTGCAAACCTAAGCATTCATCTACATTATTCATTTGTTCACCAGCTCAATGCAGCAACCAATTTCATTTCACTATTGCCTATCATCAACCATTCTATAATGGTCAGATGCGACAAGACTCTACCGTTTGGATAAATTCACCAAATTACTTCCATGAGATTTTAATTTCACAAAATCTTAGTATTCATATATGACAATTTGGATAAACAATACTACTACTACTATATTCAGCAAAATCACTATTACAACAAAAACAATAACATAGGATACAAAATTTAAGAACTTACCCTGTTATACGCTGCCCATGTATAAGCTACAAAACTCATGTATAACTCCAATGCATCGTCATAGTATTCCATCATCAATAGATGGCGAGAACAATGTGATCAAAGTACAAGGACCCCTCTGAATATTCCCTACAAATTCGAAATTAACACAAACCCAAGTTTCCTAAATCTATCACGATTCTAAAACAATCCAATCAAATCGCCGTTCCTCTACAAAAATTCATTTATTCCATGGAGCATCAGGCCACTAAGAGTCTAAGACTCTATCGATCCAAAAAAAAAAAAAAACAAGAGTCTAAAGACAATATCATTTGATTTTACAAAATGGTCGACTAAACAATCAATTGAATATTTAGATTACGCTCCACTAACCAATCAATTGAATCAATAAAATTATAGGATGCTCATTGAGACTAAAAGTATCCCCCAATTTTGAATACAACATAAACCCTACTTTAGAATTTCGAAAGTTTACATTGCACATTAAAAAAAAATTAAAATCAAATTCAAACCCAAGGTTTCCATTTGATCAGTGAACAAAAATCTCTAGAACTCAATCAACGTATTATTATCATCATCTCCCACTGTCCGTCTTTGTATTAGCCGATGATTTTTGAAGAACAGGAAAACAGAAAACGGAATTACATAATCAGATAATAAAGATGAATATGCTACTACTGCCTCTATAGTTTCATCATTGTTAATAAGATTATCATTAAAGCATACTTGAAGCGGCTCGTGAAGAAGAGAGAGATGGAGAAGAAGAACAGAGACGGAGATGAAAAACTTCAGGAATTTTTGTATAATGTGTTTTTAATGTGTAAGATGAAACGTATCGGCACTATCATCAGATCAAACATCAATAGCCTTACACGTGTATAAGGGTAAATTGTGCCTTGTTATCTCATCTCATCTGATGAGAAATTGACCGTGTTGACCGAGAAATTGACAAAAGTAACAGATTTGGATGGAAACATGGATGGAGGCCTAGATTTGCAAATTTGAAAAAAACAGGCCTATGGTTGTCTATCGGGTTGAAAATCAGGCCTATATCTGTTTATAATCCTTGATATTTTAAGGATCTACGTCGCGGGATCACCTTTAATAACATATTACTTACCTTCAGAAGTAGAAACATGCACAAGACCGCCGATTTCGCTAGCTGCACGCCTGAGATAGAAAACTGCTGAGGCCCGAGATGAAGTACTCCCTCCGTTATTTTTTAATAGGTTGGTTTCCTAAAATAAATGTTTCAAAAAAAAATAGGCTGGTTTCCTAAAATAAATGTTTCAAAAAAAAATAGGTTGGTTTCCTAATTGGGAGGGTACTAGGTTTCACTTTTACGGTTTTAACCTTCATAAAAACAAAAATTTACGGTTTTGTTTATTTTAGAAAAACTGATGAAACCGATGAAAATTTACGGTTTTCTTATTGTGTGGTGTGCACCAGATGTAGAACAGAAACATCCTCTATGGTATTTTCTGAAACTTTGTTGTTAGTATGTTTATGAATGCTTCCTGTGAGATTTAATTGAAAAATAGGATTTCAAGCCATTGACAACTGAATCTGAATTTAAAGACCGATTCCATTGATTTGATATGAACATGAAAAACCCACTACAGAAAGAGATTACAAACCCTAAAATCTGAATCACTACCTCAAATCAAAACCCCTTCTTCTATCAGAGATCCATTCATACCATTCCATGGCAGTGAGCTTAATTTCCATCCGATGAATCAACAACAACAACGTCTTATTTATCTTCTCTATTCATCTGTGTTCTCTATTCAAACCAACAACATACATTCAAACCCTAAATTCTATTTATCTCTATCAACTTCACCATCAACGACGTCTTATTTATCTTCTCTATTCATCTGTGTTCTTAATCCATCTGCGAAAACACAAATTTTGATTTTGGAAAATTCGTTTCTCAGTTTCAATTTGGGAGTTTGATTTTGGAAAATTTCGTTTCTCAGTTTCAATTTGGGAGAGATGAATTTATTAGGTAAGAGGGCAAAAAAGGAAAAAAGAAAAAGAAATTACGGCGGAATTGATTGGTTTTATTAAAAACCTTAATCTCCCCAATATCCCGAACCGGCCTATATTAAATGAACGGAGGGAGTAATATTATTGAAATTTATTATATCTCCATCCCACAATTGACATCGTCCACAGCGTTATCCATTTCCAAAGACCGGGTTATATCAGGCAATTCTGCGGCCGGTATCGGTAAAAACCCATCTCCGCTCCCACATTGCAAAGGCATGTTTCTAACACACCCGCCATTTGTATCTTGGAGACTCCAATCTACAGAAGATCGTGCGACAAAACCAGGCAAACACTCACACTTCTGAGTATCCTGGTTACAACTGCCAAAAGGTCCACAAATACCATAAACACGACATGATTGTTCCGGCTGAACCCAGTCCAAATTCCACTTTTTCGTTCTTTCCGACCATATTAACTGCTTGATTTGGCCGGAAACATCAACAACAAATCTAGACATGATCGAATTTTTGTATAGCGAATAAGTAAAATAACTCTCATTTACATTTGAAATGCAAGTGTAATTAACATTGTAATTCAATCTCATTTCAGGAATTAAAAGAAAAGTATTTGATTCTTCGTCCCACTCCCCACTATTCCAGAATAGTTTGGAGTTGTTCCAGTACATAAGATACCGACTGTTTCCACTTTCTCCAGAATCCGATACTAATTTGTAAAATCCCATGGCTGGATCTTCTTGACTTCTCCATGAAATAAGTTTCTGACTTTGATTAGTTTTTCTGTTAAACCCAAATTTTCCACCAGGTAACCAAGTATCAGTCGGAAAATCAAAACTATGCCAGTACACGACATTTGGATTAGACCCATCTCTTAAAACCAGATTTCCGTCATCGCCGAGAACTACTTTCAGACTATTCGAGGCTAAATTGATGTTTTACTTGAATTATGTACTAAAACTAAGTTTCCATCTACAAAAAGTGTTAACTTTGTAGAAGATGGATCAAGAATTGGTGAATCTCTGTTAGCGACCCAAACAATAGTTTGTACTGACACTTTTTTATACCAAATACCTATATAGTAGTGATTCTGAGACTTACCTGGTTGAAGAAACCCATTTCAAATCTATCACCTTTTGATATGATTGTTTGATTTCCGGTAAGTGAATCACTTACAGAGATTGTATCCGCAGCAACTGTACGATGATGGGGTACGAAACCAAAAACTAGAACACAAAGAAAAAACCATGTATTGTTTCTTGTTGTATCCATTCTTCCCACAAAACAATAATCAGGTGATTCACAGAACAACCATAATGAAAGCAATTAGAGTAAGCTTTTTTTTTCTTTTCTTTTCTTTCCATTGAGTCAAAATGATCCAGGCGTTTTTAGGGGCAGGAAAAAGGATTTAGGGGCCAATATGTTATACACAGCCAAAGGTTTTGGTTAAGAGTCAAAATGATCCAGCGGAAAAATAATCGAAATGCAAGAAAAAAGAAAAACAAGTCTTTGATGGTGGGACAAAGAAATAGACGCAAATCTTGTACGAGTAGGCAACTAGCATTTTTGGTTGACCGCGCCGAGGCATAATGCGATTGTCTTCTCTTCTGATGCGGGCCCAGTTAGAGGGTAACATTTTGACTCTTTGAGATTGCATCAATTTTTTTTTTTTTTTGACTCTTTGAGGCTTATTGAGCTGGAAATTTGTATCCCCAAAAAAAAGAAGAGGCTACAATATATTATATATGTCGTAAATTAGAGAAAGAGAGAAGGAGACATAAAATAGAGAGGAAGAAGAATGGAGAAATTCTTATTAATGTACATCAGTTTACAAAGGTTTGGGACTCTATTTATAGAGTTTACATACTTGGTGCCCAAGTAATAGGGTTCCACTAAAGTGGTCATCTACCTAATAAACTTTCGTTTATAACACTCCCCCTAGATGACCACTGTATCTAAGTAATTGCCTCATTAAAACCTTGTCAGGAAAATCCAAAGGGACAAAACCTGATCGAAGGGAAAAGAGTACAGTTATGAGAAAACTTAGAACAAAGTTGGACATGCATATGTTGCCTCATTAAAACCTTGACAAGGAAAACCCAGTGGGACAAAACCTTGACGAAGGAAAAAAAAAAAAAAGAGTACAACTAGATAGTCCAGTAAAATACCTTTTCCTAGGATGCTCCCCCTGATAAGTACTTCTGTTAAATCTTGGCTTTCAAATCTTCGAGTCGACACTTCCCAATTTCAATAAACGAATTTCTTGAATTGTGGAGATAGCAATGCTTTAGTGAGAAATATGCCAGTTGATGAAGTCTTCTTTTGTTGTTAGTCTTCCAATGGTAGTGTTCTCGAGTCTTCACGCTTCTTTAAATACATTGAGGACTTGCTTCTTGGATAACTAGCTTCTCGAAGATGATTTGCGGAAGTAGTTGATGTAATTTCTTCAACGAAGTGCCAATATTTAGTTACAGTTGCATAGGTGAACAAAAGTTGTGATCATACCATATATGGATTATAATAATATCCAAATTCATGGGAGATTGTGGTCTAGCAAAATGACCTAGTTAATGGTGGGAATCCACCAAATAACCAAAATTTGATATAACTCCCCCTTGGATGACCACCATGTTAAATAATTTGTCTCACTAAAACCTTTCCAGTAAAAACCCAATGGGAAAAAATATATGGACGAAGGGAAAAGAGCCCAAATATTAACATTTTGAAAGAAAATTAAACGTCAATGAGATGTTGCCTCGTTAAAACCTTGTCAGGAAAACCACATGGGACAAAACCTAAAACAAAGGGGAAAAGAGTACAACTTTTGACGTAAATATGGATGCTAAACCAAGCATCAAAATAATAACTGTAGTCTATATCAAAAGACGAGTTTAAGATAGCATAATTCTAACTGCAGATTTAAGAAAAAAGAAAAAAAATAGAATTTATGCTGCTAAAACGTGGATTTTAGTGTTTTTATGGACTCTTCAAGAGACCTAAGAAGTTGACATAAACAACTAATTAATCCGTATTTTTTGGTCGTGTACCAAATTTCTAAAAACACTTAAAGGATTGTGAAACCTGATAATTGAGTCAGGTGGCTGACAGAATATAATTTGAATCCTATAAGGATTACAAATACGAATATAGTCTATGGATACAGACGAGTCATTCAAAGACTACCACGCCAAATGCATCATATAAAGAGAACAATTATTAAACCAATCCTGGGGGTTTGATAAAAATAAAAATAAAACCCTCAAATCGTTTTTACAACGAAAATATTTCTCATATGAAGACGCAATATCACTACACCAACCTAGAATTAATAGGCTTGGCATGTTAATTAAGGTGTTAAGTTTGGATCCAAAATTGTGTTAATCGAGAAATTATAATAATCCAATCTAATATGGATTACATGCCAACCAATCACATATGTTGATATTTCTCTGCAAAGGGGTTAACAACCACCATCATTATATTTCAGTAGCTACTGTAATCGAATAGTCGACAATATTTAGCATACTATGATCCAACATAATTCTCAAATGTATGCATACTTTGAAAAATTCAAAATTTACTGGTACCAGTGCCTGCGGGCATTATAATCTCCTTATCTTCTAGTGAGGAGATATGAATCATGAGATTGTGGATCTTGTTTTGATAGACTCAATTGGAGCACTATCTGTAGCCTCTTATAAAATGCTACGAATTTTATAGATGTGACTGGATTTTCCTCTTCAAGAGGTAAAAGCTTATACCAAAGCAAAATGAGACATTTCACGCCAATCATATAATGACAGCCTTTATCAATTTGATTGTGATAGGAGAGAAATTGATATAACATTGAAGTTAATTACACAAACTTCTCATAGTGTATATCTCCCCCTGATTATGGAGAAAATTCTTTTTCATCTCATGTACGAAAATTTCAAGTTTTGTAAAGTATTATCCGATTAATTTGAGACATATACTTATGATGAAATATGTCTTTCGACATAAAAAAATAATATATACATATAGTCTTAATATATATATATATAGTCTTACCATCAACCATGGATTTCATTGGTTACAGCCAAAAATATGCAAATAAAATCTCCAATAATTTTGTGAACAGTGAGATGATCATTTAAAATTAAAGTATGGACACTTTCTTTACCAAAAAAATAAAAATAAATCAAGATCAAGATCAATATAGTCACTACAAGGACTAATGATATTGGCTAACAAGCCGGGTGCGCACCCTTTGATCTTTAGTTAGAGCTGTCAACGGGGCAAGCTAGGGTCAACAGACCCTAGCTTTTGACAAGATCTTTAGTGCTATTCATCAACAAGCCCAAAATCCAACTACAAGTTATCATAACAACCAAAAAAATGGAAGTTAAAAACAAAAAATGTCCTGTTAGGGAGGATTTTTAGGTGAGATTGGACTACAAATGAACACGTTTCTATTAGATAAAAAAAAATAACTAACAAAAAAATTAAAATTGCTAGGGTTAGATATCAATATCTTAAAAGCCAAGCTAGGTGCGGTAGGGTTAGGAATTGCAATCTTTAGTGTCCAAGTCCAACTACAAGTGGAATAGTCCGAATTTTGGAGATTATTACCGGAAAAAAAAAATACAAAAAAAATTAAAATTGCTCAATATCTTAAAAGAATCAAACGATCGGTATTCAACGGCTTATACCATAATAACGATATTTCATCATTTAGGGATCGATATAGATGAATTATATGTTTCTTTTTGAGAATATAAAGAAATCTTTATCGTTATTTTTCTTTGAAGAGATAAAATCCACTCTTTCTAGTTGATGAATGGTTTCATGTAAAGGAAAATAGAAACCAATGGTTTATTATTAGATAAAACCATACATATTTGATCGTAAAAATTTGTTTGAAACGATCAATCTTCCGTAATAGGGAAATATCAAACCATTATTGGAATTTTTTTAGAAAATATGCCAATCTATTTTCTCTTGTATTATAGAAACCAGTGAGAAAATTCACAAAATTGGTTTTTACGATTTATCAAACTCGTATCGACAAAATAAAAATATTTTGGTTTTAGTTATCGCTTAGGAAACCTACTTTGAGGTTGACAAATAGTTTCTTGTATAAAAAAAAATAGAAACCACGTAAATCACATGATCCTTGTCTAAAAGACAAAGATACCAATTAAATCGGCCGTAGGTTTTTCAACCATGCACGTGAGTATTTACCATAAAGGTAACTATATTGCGATAACACCAGAGTTTAGTGATTACATTTTCATTAAGAAAAATAGAAACTGTAAACCAATTTTTGATTGGATTTTTTTTTTCTCTATGAAAAAAAAAAATTAGAGAAGAAAGGAAATCAATGGTATTTGATCACCCGTACATAATAATAATAATATAACTTAATATGTGCAGTAATTAAGAAAGAAAACTCAAACAAAATATTTATAAGCAAGAAAATAAAATACTGCTTAGATATTAATGCATAGTGGTAGACAACAACCACTTTGAATTGGTATATGTTGGCTCGTGTATCCTTGATAGAAACGGACAATGGAGTTTGTGGTTGGGACCGCTACATACAGTTCTGATCTCATCCTCCATCCAAAGTTTAATACATGCAAAAATAAAAATAAAAGTACAACATTGATTAGAAATAGTCTGTTGGAATAAACAATCAATAATAAAATATTGATAGACTATAAAATCGTTTGGATCTCCCCATGATACTGTCGTGAAAAGAGCATCAACATCGGCCAAATCCATTAAGGCGTTTTTTTTTATATACGGCTCGTTGGTAGAACGAACATGGTGATGACGTGTTGTAAATTAGAGAAAGAGAGAAGGAGACATAAAATAGAGGGGAAGAAGAAGGGAGAAATTCTTATTAATGTACATCAGTTTACAAAGGTTTGGGACTTTATTTATAGAGTTTACATACTTGGTGCCCAAGTAATAGGGTCCACTAAAGTGGGCATCTACCTAATAAACTTTCGTTTATAACAATATATTATATATTTCCTTTATTTTTTGCTCGATTTGTTATTTTATTATTATTTTATTTTTTTGCTTGATTTACATTTCATAATGGTTATGATATTATTAGATCAAATATAATCTGAGTAGCGCCAGCAAAATATTATTTAGCTCTACACTAACCAAGATGAATATTCCCATGATACTACTAATTAGATGCCTATATACTACCTACATAATGTCATGCCAAAATATTGATCAAGACAAACAAAATTATAAATTCGTAAACCCAGGCACATAATGTAAGAATAAAACTCTCATATGTGGTCAACACTAAACACATGTCTTTAAAACTCTGGATTTGGTCGCGTAGGATATTCATATCATAAAGAATAAAGATAACTAAGTTGGAGACGACTCTAAGTTGCGAGCTTGTCGACGAATCAAAGTGATTGTTCTCTATCTCTATATTCTCGTAATGGGTAAGGATTGGAGATTTATATAAAGGAGGTGAGTCCCTCTTCTCATCGAACATGCTACGAGTATCCCATATACAGCAAATCTGAGAGAGAAGGGAAGACTCAATTCTCAAACACATAACTGGTGATTCTTATACTTCTTTACAGGGCAATTTTCTTATCAAGCTCTCGGTCAGGTATGCTGCTAATTCTTTGCTTGTATCAATTCATGATTTTAATCAATGGAAAGATCGTTATGTTTCTGTTGATTAGGGAAGTGTTTATGTATACATAAATTTCCTACATTGGTATCTAGAGCTAGGTTATGCCTTGATTAAAAATATGAATATTTTGTTATAACCTTGAATACTTATGATTTGGGTAAGAACTGATTTCAGTCTTTGTGTTCCATGACGAATTTTCTTACTAGTTTTCACATGCCTATATTAATTGATTTATGAGTCGTTGCTTGTACTTCCGTTGTTCATGGTTTTTGAAAGAAACTGCAGCTGTTTATATGCATACAAAGTTGTTTGATAAAATGTCTGAGATGATTTTGGAAACAAAATTGCATATTTTAACGTGTCCGGAAGATTGTATGAACATTGAAGTGTTTTTCGTTAATTGTTGATAGAGTTTTAACTTAATCAGTGTTGAAAGGTCTATCCTATATTGGGTTATGGAGGACCACTAAAGTGATCGTTCGACAATACACAATTTTATACAAGTTCTATGTCTTGCCCAAAGGTGACTGACTTGTAAACATTGTGTTTTGTTGAATTTTGCATTGTAACCATTAAGATCATGAGTGTGTGCCTATAAGAGATTAACTACTAGTATTTCCCAAAGGTATCCAGTTGGTTTATTTGTTTACTAGGTAGAACAGAATAATGGATAAGACTTGTTTAGGAATAGATAACCCTTACCCAAAGGAAAGGAAGTGTTTGTGCCGAAACAATTTCTTATAAATTAGTTCTGTTGGTGACATTCGTCGCATATAGGTAGGTGATGTATGTCGTTTTATACTGCACAAAGGTGTATATTGTTGATGTTTCACTGTCCTATAGAGTGGAAAACTTGCAAAAATATTTAAAACACTCTAGTATTTCATCTATACCCTAAGTCTGATTTACATACTTTGCAGTATACAATGAAATTGTATTTTGTCGATGAATATAAGTTTTAACCCATTACTATAATGGTGAACTGTTAACAGTTATGGATGGGAGTATAGTTCAACGACATTTGACTGGAATTGAATCACTAACTGGTTCGAATTTTTAGAAATGGAAGTCGCAGCTTGAGATTGTTTTGGGATGTATGGAGTATGACATCGCTCTCAGCGAAGACATGCCTGCAGTTCCTGAAGCAAATGCAACTAAATCAGCTAAGATCGAGTTTCTCAAATGGGTAAAAGCTAACAAGATGGAAATGATGATCATTAAGTCCTCAATAGGAGATGATATTCGAGGTGGAATTCCAACTAAGGAAACTGCGAGGGAGCTGATGAAAGACATACAGGATCAGTTTACTGGGTCCAAGAAGGCACTTCAGTTTACGTATTTAACCCAGCTTATTTCACTCAAGTATGACGGACATGGAAATGTTCGTGAGTACATCCTCAAGATGTCAAAGCTTATCATTTCTCTTAAGGAGTTAGAAATGGATTTAGGTACTGATTTTCTTGTTCATTTATCTGTTGCGTCTCTTCCTCATTCCTTTGAAATTTTCAAAGTGAACTATAATGCTCATGAAAATAAATGGACTGTGAATGAGTTGATAGCTTACTGTGTGATGGAAGAAGAACACCAAAAACAAGGAAAGGTTGAATTTGCTAATTTAGCTTACCATGGAGTAAATAAGAAAAATTTCAAAAGGGATGGCATGAAAAGAAATTTCAACAAGAATAATGGAACCGTTCAAGTGATTGCTGGTAAGAATAATGGACCTGATCTAGCTTCCATTTCTACTGTAGAACGTAAGGAAGATAATCCCCAAACAACAGAGGAGATCGAGTGTTTTTTCTGTCACAAGAATGGACATATTAAGAAAAATTGCTTTAAGTACAAGCAGTGGTTGAAGAATAAAAAAGGTATCAATACACAAGAGGAGTCTCAGAATTAGAAATAGTTCCTGTTTATCCTTAGCGAGTTTGGGTTTGAAGCAATTAGAACGTTTCAGCTGATTAGATGGTTTTTTAGTTTCTCGTCTTAGTCTTAAGAATCTTCCTTATGCATTTTTGTTTTATCCATTAGTTATGCTTAAGGTCTGAAGCACTAGTAGTCTTATATTATCTCTTGAATAAGTATACAAAACGTTTGCTCGGTATTTAAATGATGACTTGTTTATTTATTGTTTAAATAGTCTCTAGGTATTAAAAATTCTTGTTCATTTTAACTTCACTATTGTGGATCAATTCTTACTGTGAGTAATGGCGCTATTTACAGCTTTTCGATTCAGTTGAAAACAAACAACTAGAGATTTCTTAGTTTCATTAAATTAATGGTATAGTTATTCTGTTTGGGCATCAGATTCATAGTTCTTCTGTACGTGTACCTCTTGTAAAGGTGGATTGAGTGAGCACGTTTGCCATAAGTGGAATTCAATTTATAGTATTGGTTGGACAAAATACTAAGCATAATTTATGTGGTGTTTGTTGTTTGCAGCCTAATAGACTTTTCTAGCCAGGGAACTAGTTTTTGTATGGTGTTATAAGCTGTACCATTTTTTGAATTAAAATATCACCACGAGATTTAACTTGAAAGGTTAGAACTATGTTTCACTCAACATTGAGTTAAAGAACCAATGATGATAATAAGAAATCCATAATACTCAAACGTGCGTAAAAGTTCTGTTGCACTTAGGAGTTTACCGAAGATTATGTGAATTTTTTTTAACCCATCTCGCAGCATCCAAAGCCTTCATACTTATATTGAGAAATTCTCCTTATACACCAATATATATTGAACATTTATCCAGAAATCCAGAATTTAGAATACAAATGACATTTGAACTAAGTCTGTTATGGGAAGGAATCTCATGGGAAAGATAAGTTAAAGATATGAGATCATGTATTAAGTAGATTTTCTAATAAAGCTGTACTGATCCCCTATCAACTTGAAGTTTAGGACTTTGAGGAATTTTGATTGCAGTTGATGATCCACATACTAAACTAATGTTGTATCTGATAAAGTGATCTAGAGTCTTAAACTTTGGTGGAAGAGATGTTGGGGGAGGCTTACGAAATCCGAGCCGCTATGCGCAATACGAAACCTACACAAGCAATGACATACAAATACGGAAATACACAAACTACGCAATATAGAAGCAATCACACAACACCGGCAATTACGTGGAAAAACCCCTCCAAGGTGAAGGGTAAAAAACCACGGGCAAATCTTCCACTATAACAATAATGGGTTACACAACAATTCTCCCAATTTGGGGATACACTCTACTTCAAGGTGCATATAGCACTTGGATACCAATTTGCCTAAATTACACTCACCCCTAAGGATGGATCAACAATTCATTCACCAAATAGATAATAGACACTATCAATTTGACAATAGCAAGAGATTTAGAAACTTACTACTAGGGTTTGAACAAACCCTAGAATTTTACCCCTTTGAAGAGATGTGGAAATTGATAGCTCAATCTTCCCCACAACAACCAAAATATCCTTACACAAGAACCCTTTCTCCTTCTCTTCAAGATAACACCAAAATCATCACCAAAGATCAACTCTAATGGTGGCTACACCCTTTCTCTCTTTCTCTTCTTCCTCTCTCTCTTTTCTTCACGAACAAAGAAGAAAATGAAATGTTATGCGTCTCCTGATGCCTTTTGGTCTTTAAAACCAAAAACAAGGCACTTTTTATTTGTCTCCCTTAAATGGTTAAGGGGCTACACCTTGTTGGACCCATAAGATGTGACCAAGCCCAACAAGAGATTCATAAAATTATAGGTAATATTCTAGCATTATATTTAGATATCAATCTCAATGGTGGAAAGTGGGTATCACCAGCTGAAGCTTTTATTGACAAGAGGTTATTGAATTAAAGGAACTTGGTGAACCTCTGTTAATGGTTTTGAGATTTTGAGATACAGTTCATGTTTTCGACAACGAGTAGTTTCTCCTGAAACGGTACGTCATTTTATTAGGGCCTGCGAAACTTTAGTTACCTCGAGCATACTGTTAACCAGGTTGTTTTTGTTGGACCATCGTCGTCAGGGTTCGTCTAAATTAAGCTTGCGTCTTTGCTTAAAATTATAATGAGAATCAAATAGGCTAGTTGTCCACTATTCTTTTAACTAAGTTTACAGACCAAAGAACTCCTTCCTTTTATTTTATTTATTGAACTACCTTATTTTTAAATTGTTGAGATGTCATGCTTATGAATTCTAAAGTTGTTTTTCAATTCATCTATGACTAACTAATCATAGTTCGCAAGTCGTGATAGAGACCCTGCATACAGAATTTAATGTAGTCTAGTTTTTGGTGCGCATATGTTCATTTTTTACATAAAATGTTGGGACATGCACTCACTACATAGGATTGTACTAAAGATAGTGCACAGTAACCTTTGTTTAAAAAAAAAAAATAAAAAAAAATAAAAATAAATAAAAAATAAATAAATAAATATATATATATATATATATATATATGTATATCATAGTTAGCCATCCTTGGAGATACGAGCAGCATAGATGGAGATCAAGAAAATGCCGAAAACTGTAGTTCTGGATATGATTGGACTGACATTCCTGTGTGTTCTTGTTAAGGATACAGCTAACAACGTAATTGTAGCTGATCCTCTCTTATTACAGCTGCAAGATTTTATCTTCCATGCCTAAATTAGTGCAACTAATTGTGTATTCTGTTATAAATGTAATATTCTCATTGATTGTAAATTGACCCTATCTTGGGTATGTAAACCTATATATAATGCAATGCATATCCACCGTATAGTGTGTGGAATATATTTACCAGAATATTTAGTTCTGTTTTGGTATCAGCCAAATCGATTCTAAAAACCACGCCTCACCTTCATCTTCATTTTTCGGTTTCAATGGAAGCTCCAGAAACTTCAACTCTGCATCAGATTCATGTTAACCATTTGATCAACATCAAACTTAATGATTCAAACTTTATTCTATGGAAAGCTCAGTTCCAGCCTTTATTGAAAGGCTACAGACTAGAAGGATACGTTGATGGTACTTACCAAAAACCATCACAACACCTACCCAATACCCAAACAGTCAATCCATCCTATACCAAGTTTGAAGAACATGACCAAATCCTGCTTGGTTGGCTTCTTTCATCTCTTACAGAGAGTGTGATAGGAAGGGTCACTGGACTCAAAACGTCCAAGGCAGTATGGGATTCTCTGGAGAAAAGATATGCTCCAAAAACCAAAGCTCATCTTCTGCATCTCAAGAGACAACTTCACAGTCTTCAAAAAGGTAACATCAAAATGCAAGATTATTTTTATAAGTGTAAGCAGCTGTTTGATGCTTTTGCAGCATCTGGAAATCCCTTAAGTGAGTAAGATATGCAGTAATCTGTTCTAAGTGGTCTAGATCAGGCCTATGACCCTATTGTTACTACACTCGGCGCTATTGAAGTTGCTGATATGGACACCTTCCATGCGCATCTGCTATCTTTTGAAATGCGCCTAGAACAACAACTTGCACTACTCCAGCAACCAATGGCTCATGTGGCGTCGTCCAACTACACAAGA
The DNA here is from genome assembly GCA_023529315.1 of Papaver bracteatum. Classification (NCBI taxonomy): domain Eukaryota; kingdom Viridiplantae; phylum Streptophyta; class Magnoliopsida; order Ranunculales; family Papaveraceae; genus Papaver; species Papaver bracteatum. Next base: position 986,525 of record JAJJWX010004514.1, read on the forward strand.
TCCTTTTCACGTCCTGATCAGAGAAGGAATCAGCCTCAAAACAATCGACAAAACTACTACAAAGGAAGCAACAACAACAATAAACAAAGAGATGATGACAGACCATGTCAGGTCTTCAAAAAGAGAAATCATACTACCCGAAACTGTTGGTTCAACAAGAAAAATAATGGACCGACACAACATGGACGTCCAGCAGCCTACCTTTATCTACCTGGTGGAGCTACTGACAACAATTGGGTGACAGACACTGGAGCAACACACCATCTCACTGCAGATCTCAACAATCTTGCTATTCGTCATGAATATGATGGAACTGAGCAAGTCCATGTGGGTAATGGTAATGCATTACATATTGAAAATATTGGTAATGTGTCTTTTTCACATAACAATAGAACCTTTACACTCAATAATATACTCCATGTCCCTGAAATCAAAACAAACTTGCTTTCGGTTTCAAAATTTTGTCGAGATAATCATGTCTATTTTGAGTTTCACTATACTTTATTTCTTGTGAAGGATCTACTCACCAAGACAATCCTGTTGCGAGGCAGCAGTAAAAATGGGCTTTACGTACTTGATGGTGTACGAGAGATTGATAATACTTCACCAACTGCTCTTGTCTACAATTCCAATTTGGCATCAACGTCTTGGTCATCCGATGCTGCGTACCGTTATGAAAGTGATCAAGAATTTTTCCCTTCCTGTTTCCAATAAAAAGTTTGAGTTTTGCCATTCATGTCATGTTAGTAAAAGTCATAAACTTCCTTTCCCTATTAGCTCTTCTACCTTTGATAAGCCTCTGAGCTTAGTTGTGTCTGATTTATGGGTTTCCCCAACTGTTTCAAGAAATGGGTATCGTTATTACTTGCTTTTACTTGATGTTTTTTCTCACTATACATGGATATACCCCCTAGCTCGAAAGTCAGATGCGCTGCCAGTTTTTATACAGTTTAAAAAGCTAATAGAACATCAAACTGAACACAAAATAAAAGTGTTTCAATCTGATAATGGAGGAGAGTATAGGAAGTTTACTAATTTTCTAAACAGCTCAGGTGTTATTCACAGGTTTTCATGTCCTCATACTTCCGCTCAAAATGGTCTTGCAGAACGTCGTATTAGACATATCACTGAATCAGGTCTTGCTTTACTATTTCACGCTTCAATGCCTAAGTCGTACTGGTCATATGCTTTTATCACTGCTTTTTATCTCATTAATCGTATTCCAGCTTCTCAACATGAGTCTAAATCACCTTTAGAGCTTTTATACAACAAGAAACCAGATTTTTCGCTCCTTAAAGTCTATGGTTGTCTTTGTTACCCTTGTCTAAGACCTTATGTGTCAAACAAACTAGAACCAAGATCTCTTCCTTGTGTGTTTATTGGATATAGTGGTGCACACAAAGGATATCTATGTCTTCATGTGCCAACAAACAGGATCTACATCTCTCGTCACGTCAAGTTTGTAGAAACAGAATTCCCATTTGCTGCCAAGCAACAGGTAAGTCCCATTGAACCCCAACATTTTGTACAATCTACTAAACTGCTTATATCACCTACTTTTACAAATAATACTTTATTAGCTCAACCGAATACATCCTTGCAAGATGCTGTTATTCCACAACCGCAAGTGCTTGAGCAAAATGTACAGTCTTCAGCAGTACCGATACCGTCTACATCAGTTCAGGGAGTCGTAAATTCAGATGATAGAGCAGTCACTACTGAGCATCCAACTGTTCAGTCGCAACCATTACCACAACAACACTCAATGGTCACAAGAGCAAAACGTGGCATCACAAAACCGATCCAGAAATTATGTCTAGATGCAACAAAGCATCCTTTGGATCAACATGAGTTGATGGATCCATATAGTTACACTGAAGCCTCCAAAGATCCTAACTGGCGGCCTCCAATGGATAACGAAATCAATGCTCACATACGTAATGGTACGTGGAGTTTGGTTCCTTATGAGAAATGGATGAACATCATAGGTTCTAAATGGGTTTTTCGAGTAAAACAAAAACCAGATGGCACCATTGATGTACGAAAATCTCGGCTCATAGCTAAGGGATACAATCAAAGGGAGGGATTTGATTATGAAGAAACCTTCAGTCCCGTCATAAAGCCTAGCACTATTCGCCTTGTTTTGTCCATTGCAGTCACACATGGTTGGACTAAGCGTCAGTTAGATGTTCAAAATTCTTTTCTTCATGGGGTTCTAACAGAAGAAGTGTTTATGAAGCAACCGTATGGATATGTTGATCCAGATTACCCAAATCATGTATGTAAGTTGAACAAAGCTATCTATGGTCTCAAGCAAGCACCGCGTACATGGTACTCTAAGCTCAGCACACACTTGACAAGTCTTGGTTTCAAAGACTCTATTGCAGACACCTCCTTATTCGTGCGGCAGTCACACAATGAAATCACCTATGTGCTTATTTACGTTGATGATATAATTATCACGGGATCAAATCAGTCACTTATCAACCAACTTATTACTGACTTGAATTCTGTTTTTGTAGTCAAAGACTTAGGTGAGCTAAGTTATTTCTTAGGAGTTGAAGTGATCAAACAAGACAACTGTGTACTGCTTAGTCAGCAGAAGTACATCTCTGATCTTCTTAAGCGTACCAAAATGGAAGGAGAAAAACCGGTAACTACACCACTTGCAGTAAATGCAAAAATCAGCAGACAAGGAACCAAACGGTTTGGGGATCCAACCTTATATCGAAGTGTGTGTGGAGGATTACAATATCTCAATCTTACCCGTCCGGATATCGCTGTGGCTGTCAACAAAGTGTGTCAATACATGACTGATCCTTTTGAAGAACATTGGGAGCTTGTAAAGAGAATTTTACGGTACCTAAAGCATACTGTAAATTATGGCTTATTATTACGACCATCATCGGACACTCAATTACATGCTTACTCCGACTCTGACTGGGCTGGTAGTCTAGATGATAGAAGATCAACTAGTGGGTATGCTATCTACTTTGGAGGAAATCTGGTATCCTGGAGTGCCAGAAAACAGAAAACTGTTTCAAAATCAAGCACGGAGGCTGAATACAGAGGTATTGCTATTGCGACTTCTGAGTTAATATGGCTTAAATCTCTTCTAAAAGAACTAGGCATTACAGTTCACTCACCTTCGCTGTGGTGTGATAATCTTGGAGCCACGTATCTAACGGCCAATCCGGTGTTTCATGCTCGCATGAAACATATTGAGATTGACTACCACTTTGTCAGAGAACGAGTGGCGCGAAAACAGCTGGAAGTCAAGTTCATTTCTACCAAAGACCAGTTAGCTGACATCTTTACGAAGGGATTAGCTAAAACACGGTTTGATCACTTACGCAACAAGTTGAACATTCGGAAAACTCATGCTCAACTTGAGGGGGAATGTTAAGGATACAACTAACAACGTAATTGTAGCTGATCCTCTCTTATTACAGCTGCAAGATTTTATCTTACATACCTAAATTAGTGCAACTAATTGTGTATTCTATTATAAATGTAATATTCTCATTGATTGTAAATTGACCCTATCTTGGGTATGTAAACCTATATATAATGCAATGCATATCCACCGTATAGTGTGTGGAATATATTTACCAGAATATTTAGTTCTGTTTGTTCTGTGTTAATGTGCTTGCTTGTTTTGTTATTTCTAGGATAGCCTTAGACTAGTTCTGATGATCGAGGAAATTTTTGGATAGAATTGCAGCGACATCGTATCACTAATTTTTCTCTAGTGTGTCCGTCATGGGAATTCTAGAATCCCCTGATTGAATTTTTAAGTGGGAGTTTTACTCTCATTTTTCTTAACTACAGTAGGTATCCCGTGTGTGTGTCCAGGAATCAATTGAGGTTGCTTTACAGTGGGAGTTAGATTCTCATCTTTCTTTCGGTATAAGCTAGTTAAGTTTGTGTTTTTCGGTCAAGTCCTTCAATGATGTTTTCAGTGGGAGTGAGTTAGATTCAGCTGACTTGCGACATCGCTGGTACCTTTGTTGTCATCAAACTACTAACGTATTTTTTGTTTGGTTTAGTAAAGGTGATGAAGTTTAGGTTATGTTGTTGTCAAAGATTACGGTAAGATAACCCTTTGTTTGAATAAATTGATGCATCATACAGTAGCCTAAGAAATCTTTGCATAAGCTTTAAGTGCTTGAGCTTGGCATGGGTAGGCACCATTGTTAATGAGATTTTGTCCTGAATAGATGGTAACGGCTTGTTACATGCGGAAGCAGTAATATATTAGGATGACATGAACATTTTGTTGCATGAAGCATGGACTAATGTGAACGACACAAAGGATTGCAGTAAATATTGTGTTAGACGTTCACAACACCTCAATACCACTTTTGAGTATAAAGATGGCTTGAATTTTCATTAATGCTAGACCTGAGACCATGTACTGACCTTGCATCTCATAGAATGTATTGTCTTCATGATCCAGCGTGCTGCTATATTCAGGTGAAGGTTAATACAGTGTTATCTATTTATGTTACCTATGCGACTGATTTTCAAACAAAGGGTGGCCACCCATTTTCAAAACTTGATCCAGTGATTGTTTTCACAAAAAGAAAAAAAAAATGTTTGGTATTGACCAAGTGGGAGAATGTAAGAATAAAACTCTCATATGTGGTCAACACTAAACACATGTCTTTAAAACTCTGGATTTGGTCGCGTAGGATATTCATATCATAAAGAATAAAGATAACTAAGTTGGAGACGACTCTAAGTTGCGAGCTTGTCGACGAATCAAAGTGATTGTTCTCTATCTCTATATTCTCGTAATGGGTAAGGATTGGAGATTTATATAAAGGAGGTGAGTCCCTCTTCTCATCGAACATGCTACGAGTATCCCATATACATCAGATCTGAGAGAGAAGGGAAGACTCAATTCTCAAACACATAACTGGTGATTCTTATACTTCTTTACAGGGAAATTTTCTTATCAAGCTCTCGGTCAGGTATGCTGCTAATTCTTTGCTTGTATCAATTCATGATTTTAATCAATGGCAAGATCGTTATGTTTCTGTTGATTAGGGAAGTGTTTATGTATACAGAAATTTCCTACACATAACACTTGTCCATGACATATATCCATTTAAGGAAATTGTTATAGTTCAAGAAAGAAATTGTTTTGGAAAATTAAATGTGAAATCATACAAGAACGTAGGAAATGCGATCGAAGAAAATGATCATAAATTAACCTTGTAGAGTAAGTCCAACTTCGTGTGCAGTTCAGTTTCCTCCGACATCACAGTTCTTCCAAAATTTATTTTTTGAATGAAAAACATTTAAAATTTCCAACAACTATGCGGAATGCTATGCAAATTACAGGACTATTTATACCAAACGAACATGAAATCCCATTTTTTTCCGACTGAACTGATACGTATGTTAGTGCAGACATGAAAACCTACAAAGAAGACCACTAACATGTTAGTTTTATGGTGTGCTGCCTAGGCTTATCAAATGACTAGGTAATAACGACATTGATCATTAGTTTTTAGTCAAATTGCCACTGTGGCCCAAAATATGTGTCCTAAGCCAAATTTAGTTTTGCTAAGCGATCCAAATCTGTATGATGACCCAGTTTGTTATGAAAAGGGATTGTCACATGTCTCAAAATCTGTATAGTGACTAGTAGGTTATGACTTCTGTACACCTCAAAATCTGTATATATAGTAACCTACTAATTGAGCACTATACACAAAATATGCGTCCGCCACAGGAAACTTGTTGTACCAAAATTTGTATTGTAAGTTTTTTTTTTTTTAAAAGGTAAAATTTTATAGATAAAAGAAAAGGTGAAACAAGAGAAGGAAAATGCCCAAACGAGACCAGGGAGAGGCAAAAAGCCACCTCCAAAGCAAGCTAACAAGCAGCAACACACACCAAGAAGAGCAGAGCCTAGAAACTATCTTTCCTAACAAAATCCGTATAAGACAAGTTATCTTCCGGTTCGCCTTCTGTGAATCTTGATATCTTTCCTAATAATTTCAGTTTGTCTAATATAAATTTTGCTACCCACACTAATAAACTGGTAAATAGTATATGTCCTATTAACAGTGTCGAGTTTTTATACTAATTATTTGTACTTTTCATTTACAAGTGTAACTGGACGTATTCGTGCAAGTGCAAGTTTTGGTCAATGAAACATCTGAGGCAAGTCTTTTTCTTCCGGGAATGATGGAAACTTACACGATACGTGTGTTTCAATGAATTACAAATTGGATTTTACAAAGATTAATTAGTTTGAACATAACAGCTTATTCTAATCAGCATAACCCGAACTTGTTTTAACAATCTTTGTCTTCTCATTTTACCACCCCAAAAATACATCCTTTAACATTTCCAAATTTTAGGACAGAAAATGGATTTTTCCCATTCCTTGTAAGTCTGCAGTCTTATGTTACTGGCAGCTTTTCTGTTTCGTTTGTAATCCTGGCTTTGGCTAGGTTTTTTTTTTTCTTTAATACAACCTTTTTCTTTCGAGAAGAAAAAAAAAACATTTCCAAATTTTAATTTGATAATGCTTTAGCAAAAAACACGCTCTCATCCCACAAACTAGGAAAGACATCTATAACGCGGAAGTTCCCTACAAAAAAATGCAAGAGTTCTCTTACGTACATTCCCTTACATGTTGTGAATCGGACATGGTTGAGTGATTTTATTTACACATCTGATAAGTTCAATTCTCAATATCCTCTAGCACCTCAATTCTTGATATTTTTAAGCAATAAACAGCCAACCTATATGTATGTTTGAAATTTTTTCTCCTAATAGATGCAAACTAGACGAGCAAAATTGACTTCGTTTATATATACAAATGAGATATGGGAAGCCGTTATTTTTAAATTTCTATTTCTTAAAATCACTTAATATTCATGTATATTTCATTTGTCATACCCCAAATGTGAGAAATAAAAGCCGATAAAGAGCTTCACTGACATACTACCCCAGCTAGTTAGTTCGGTTATTTATAATGTTTCATTCATATTTTTTTTTTTTTTTTTGATAACTGAGAACATATATTGGTTAAGCAGTTCTAGGCATTGTAAGCCTGTTTAACAGAGATGAAAACCATGGAGAATAATCCTCGTACTTTTCTAAAAAGAGTTTGTTCCTTCTGACTCTTTTTGCAACACAGTCTGCTAAATTATTAAAGTCTCTCTTGACACGAGAGATTCTACAAAACTTGAAAGAAGAAATAAATGTCTTAATATCTCTAATGAGTTGATTATTTTCCCATCTAACTTGAATACTGTCTGTAGTAATAGATTGCACCACAACTTCCGCATCTGCAAAAATATGGACTTCATGAATGTTTAGAACTTTGATCCAGCTAAGAGCCTCCATGATTGCCATGCATTCTGCAGCTTCTGGATCTATCAATCCGTTTGTATACGATCCCTTAACTCCATCACATGTACCTTTAAAAGACAAAAGCACCATACCGGTGCCAGAAGTATTAGTCAGATGATCAAATGAGGCATCAACATATACCTTTAAATATTGGAGACAGGTGTATCTATAGTGTTAACTTGAGGTCGCACTGTAATGATATTATTGGCTGTTAAACTGAAATTCTGGAGATGAAACTGAATCCTTGTAACTGTAGAGAAATGATTAAGGGTTTTGTTTTGAAAGACATGTTCACATCTTTCTTTCCAAATTACCCAGCATCCCACCATTAAAGTCATTCTCCAAGTGTAGTTTTCTTCTGCACCATTGTTATGTGTATTACTGAACCATGAGATTATCCACTCTTTAACACTACCACAATTTGCAGCAACTCCATCCACATTAATATTTAAGCTTCTCCAGACTAATCTTACATGCCTGCAAACTAGCAACAGATGAAACAAAGTCTCCAGAGGATGATTACAGATTCCACAATGTTCTTGTATATTATTGTTGAACCTAGCAGTCTTGTCCTTGGTTTGCACTATACCTTTTAGGCACTTCCATATGAACAACTTCACTCTGTGAGGCACCTTCATTTTCCATAAAGCTTTCCAAACCTTCTTAGGAACAGTGTTGGAAGCTTCATGATGTTGGAAACTTCTCTCAACCAATTTATTATAAGAGCTCTTTACTGTGAATAAGCCATCTTTGGTTGGTTTCCATCTAATGATGTCTTCTTCATTAATATTCACCTGCATTCTTGAGATTTTATCCACTACATCAACTGAGAAGAGAGAATGTAATAAGCTCATATTCCAAGTATTTGAAGTATCAGATATGAGTTCAGAAACATACTTATAATCCTGATGGTTTGGGCATGAAGGTATAGGCTTATCCTCCAAATTAATAATCCAATTATCAAGCCATATGTGAGTTTTCTTACCATTGTGCACTTGCATACAAATGTTATCCTTAAGATTCTTAAGACCATCTTCAATGCCCCTCCAAACCCATCTTGTGTTATGTTTATCTTGTTGAATGTGCAAAAACTCTTCATTCCTGGAGTATTTTGCCTTTAGAATTTTAACACAAGTAGCTCAGAATTAGTGCAGATGCGCCAAGTCATTTTTGTAAGAAGAGCTTGGTTGAGTTTTTCAAGATCTCTAAAAGCCAAACCTCCTATTTCTTTTGGAATACACTGATCACTCCAAGCTATAGGATTATTGCCTCTAACTGATTTGTAACCCTAGAAAAATTTTATTTGAAGAGAATCTAATTGTTTAATTAGCTTCTTAGGAATCTTGAAAGTACTCATTTGATATATAAGCTGGGACTGCATTGAGTACTGCTTTCACCATAGTTCCTCTACCAGCTTGACACATAGTTCCTCCTTGCCAGTTATAAAGTCTTCTTTCAAAAGTAGAATTAATATCTTCAAAGGACTTTACTTTAGACTTACCAATAAGCAATGGAGAAAAATAAATTTCTTAAATTGTGGATTCCATAATAAAAACAATATAAGTTTTCTTTTATTTTTCTTAAAATATTTTCTAAAATAATAATACTATCCAATTTATAGTTTTTAATACTAGTAATAATTTAGTTTTGGTAATAATATAACATTAAATAGGCTAGTCAAGAGCTAGTCATGATATTTTATAGGATTTCCTTGACAAAGTAAGTTAAGACTCTTAATTTAGGACGGAGGGAGTGATAAATATGGAAATGTAGCGTGGTCTTTTTCTGACCCGCGGGTGACTTGGCTACAAAAGCGGAGCAACTAACAAAGTTACTCTTCCGAATTAAGCCGAGACCTAGCTAATACGGTTGGTTAATTAGTGTCTTTTGATGCGGGCCTCGGTAGAGGTCTAAAATTAAATTTTGAGACTTATTGGGCTTATCTTCCACTGTATCTGTTCCCTAAGTGTAGGGGTGAGCATTTGGCCCGTAATCTGCGGATTTAACCGGGACCAACCGTTCATTTGTGGATGGATGTCCGGACCGTTCGTCAATGAGTTGGATGCAGATGGATTTTTTGAAATCCAACGGATAACGGATCGAGCCCGGATGCAACCTTGAAAATCCGTTGGACATCCATATCCGTTAAATTAAGGCATTTATGTAGTTCTAGAAAATACTATGGATCATTTAAGAATTTTTAAGATGTTTGCTTGGGGTGTTGTACATGGCATTTTTATATTTGTATACATATATAGGATATATAGGTTTTATAAGGAGTCATTTGTGTTAGCTTTATTTTCTTTACTAGAAATTTTAACTAAAACAAATTCATTGGATTATCCGCATCCAATTCGTCCATCCGTGCATCCATTGGATGCAAATCTGTTGGATATGAATTGGATGCAGATGCTAAATTTGAAATCCGTAGTGCAATGGATTGGATGCAGATGAGGCGAAAACCGGTCCATACCGGCCCATGCTCACCCCTACCTAAGAGAGGAGAAGAAAAGACAAGTAGAAAATTCTTTAGTACGAAAGATTCCCAATGATTGGAGGGCAAAATAAAACGTAAATAATAATGAACATGTACCAATATCCTCTTAACAGAAAAATCTGTTCGTGAGTTGACAGTCTAGACTCTGTACAAGTTGCGGTGCATTACAGATTATCGGCGAGATTCTCTACATATGCGATATGCCTGCAACATTTACAGATTCCTTTACTAATGCAAAACTGGCGTAGGCATAGCATATAAACTTAGGTATATGCAAGGTCACCTTAGCAAGACATTTTCCTAGATTAAAACTGATGTAGTGGGGCCCTAATTCAAAAGCTAGGTGTTGTTAGAAAATTTTCCAAGAATACTCCTTGCAAATTTTGTTAATGGTTTTACTTATACAAAACGTCCGGGGACATGTATAAGTTAATGAGCAACATGAACTGAACCAGTAGATATCACAGGAACTGAATCTTTACCTGGCAAAAGGAATGATTTTCCAAGATCAAAACCTTCAACTTGAGTTGGGTTTGGTACAAGATTCACTAACAAACTCTCAATTCCAAAGAATTTACCTTCAAAATGCAAATATAGTAAATCGGATACTTTAGATTTTGACGGGAGATTTCCTGTTCGAAGAAGTGATAATCAAATTGAGCGTAGCTAACTTTTTCAAAAATGTCACCTGGAAGTGCAATAACTCATATCAATAGGTGCCCTAACCCAATAAATGAGTGTCAATATATTTTTTAAATATATTACCTTGCAAATTTAAATAATAACTACCTTCTCTTCCATTTTGGATGATGTTTTATGAGTTTTCACGTAGATTAAGAAATGAATAAAAATATAAAAAAAATCTATGTATACCCTTGAGAAAAGTCTTTAAGTATTAATTGCTATTAGTGTATTTGAAAATAAATTTATGGTTCCAAGACAAAATATTAGGGTATAGTTGGTAGTTTTGTGGAAAAAATATGAAAATTATCAATTAATGTGGAACAAAAAAATAACCCTAAACACTTATCTAAAGTGGAACGTAGGGAGTATTTTTTTTAATGATATTAGCAGAGAAGGAGAAAAGATACAATATCTCTTTTACAAGAAATAAATAAAGGGATAGGATCCGTTGACATGGTTATAACGACATTATCTTTAGATTTTCGTGCCATTTTTTCTACCAAACCCAGCGGACAATGAATTTGAAGCTAAGATTTTGGTAACATGTTTCTCTTATAAATCTCTATATATATTTTTACCAAAAATGAAAGTATTCCGAAATAGGAAACTTCACCATGATATTCAAAATGGTAGATGATGGTCTTACACATCTTGGAATGCTCTCATTTTTGGTGGGAGTGCAGAGACTTATAAGAAGAACATGTCATCAAAATATTAGCTTCAAATTCATTGGCGGTTGGGCTTGGTAGAAAAAATGGTGCTTAAATGTCAAGATTATGTCATTAAAAACCATGACAAGTTTAAATATTAACATGCACTCTCTCTTTTCTCCCAAGTAATTTTACCTATGCATTAGAACACATATATATATCAAGAATATAAAGCACAGTTTGCCTAACTTTGCATATGTAAGTGGCGGTTCAGATTTGTCCCCACAACAGATAAATCTAAGGATGTAATCGTTTGTCATAAGTGATGCTTGTTATTGAGATTAGAAACGCATCTAACGGACAAAATTTATCATGTCATTAAGGTTCCATAATTCTTCATAATAAATACTCTATTAATTTGCCATGATAATATATAAATTATTCTACCAATCATGATAATAAAGTATATTTTTATTAGTTAATACTTAGGATTAGTTTGGTATTGTTGCGAGCTTTACAAAAGTGCTTTTCCGATGTACATTACGGTGCCGAGATATGTAGAAAAAAAAACAATTGAATGGTTGCCGATACACGTAACTGTGCCGAGCTCTGTAAAAAAAAGCAATTGAATGGTTGAAAATTATAAATTAAAGCTCAAACTATTTAAAAAAGCGATCAAATTGTGTCTTGGAAAATATCAGGTTCAGCTATAGTTAGTGAGAAAATGACAAAAGAAAACATATCTCTGAAAATTGTTTATTCTATTTTATTTATTGTGCTTAAAATAAATCAATTTTTCTACTATTAGAGTACATATATATGTAATATTAAATCTACTAATTAGTATTACTACTAAAAATTAATACTTTTCTAAACCTCTTTTTAAAAATCAATAATTGCTTAATATTTATTGTTGATAAATTAAAGTTATGCAACTCGAAAGATCAAAATATCGGGTTGCATAACTGTGAAAAACTTACATCAAAATGTATATTGAAAATAAAAAATAATTATCTTCAAGGAATAAAATATAACGAATAAAAATTGGCGATATATAGATTCAAGGATAATTTTTGTCAATTATAAAAAATCATGGGATAGAATTGGAAAATAAAATATGAAATTAGGGTGAACTATAGCATTTGCTTTTGAAGATTTTAACACATCCTTCTCCCCCACTTTTAAAACTGATAGATTTTGCAAGTGTTTTCCATAAAAAAACACTTTATGAAATCTTACCAAACACTAGGATGAAAAATATTGCTATGAATATGTTTTCAAATTACTTTTTTTTTAAAGAAAAAAAATAGTATCAAACTTAGTTAGATTGGCTAACAATTATATAGGTGGACCACAGTGACGGTGGCAAGTATTGGTGCCTAGTGAGTAATTTCGCATCGTCTCAGTATTTCTTGATAAATGGTTTAACGTTATTATTATTCAATGATGATGGAGAGCGTATTGTTATTAGGTTAAGTACTTAACGATTTGACTTACTAATCATGGTTTTATTATTTTTATGTAACGAATTAACCTCACATTTGGAAGCGTAATGTCGTAGAATGTAATGGCCTGACCCTCTACCGATAATTTCCTCACTTATCCACTGCAGTCATCTAACAGTATGGGTTTACAATGGTCACCGCTGCGGTCATCCAGTAGCAGCTTCTCAGGAGGTCGCCCATCTGAGGATTACTCAATACCAAGTATGCTTAGCTATAAAGATTTTTCGCCAATTATGCTGAAAAGGTCTTGGTGTTAGGAAAGGAGAAACCATAACTTATATTCTATTTGACGAATCCTACCCACCGAGACGGAGTACTATAATGCCACCAACTTAATTTGGAGTCTTCCTCGGCTCCGGAATATGTTCAATCCTAGACTCTGACATTTTTTCTCACTCATGAAACCATTTCCCAACACAATCCGTCAACCATACTCTTTCATCCTCGAAAGGTAACCCGTGGTCGACTTTAATACCATTTGTAAGGACCTGATCCTCCGCCAATATTGTCCCCACTTAGTCACTACGGTTGTCCAACAATGCGGGATTTTTAACTAACACTGATGCGATCATTAATCATCATTTTTCTGGGAGGTATCCCATCCCTAGATTACTCTCTCCCGAGAACGCATAAATACATTGTTATTTACGAACTCTGATCCAACTATGTTGAAAAGGACACAATGTTATGAAAGGACAAGTCATTACCTATATTCCATTGATCGGTGAACTCTTCCTGCTGAAATGAATTATGTTGCCATTTTGAAAAACTAGAACTACATCGTATGTGAGTAAATGGTTGCCATCGGAAATGACTTAGCATTTTAAAATATAATAGGTTAGGTGAATGAATTAGCTTTTAATTATGTCATTAAAATAATAAGAACATACAATATGATATGTATTGTTGAGTAAATTCCGAGTTTTACTCTTTTTAGACTATTCTTAAAGGGGAAAAAAAAAAACAAGGATCCAAACACAGTTAATATCTACACAATTATTCTGAAGACGAATGAGTTAAGGTGTTGTAATTTTGTTACAACTTACATAATTTAATTTTTTGGTTTTTCTCGGTTGTTGGAGTATATGGCGTGATAAACCACATATGTAAAGCTAGGGATAGTCCCTTATGGAATAAAGAGGAATGCATGTGGAGGTTAATAACCTTTGGAATCTCCATACTATGCACCGAGGCCTTTTAATTAAAAACCCCACACCTCTTATCCCAATGTGGTCAAGTGGGGTTCGTGGTTATGTGATCGGACCATGAGTAGTGTCTGATGGTTCGTGAAGATCCTAACAATTGGCATCAGAGCCCATCATTGGGGATACCGTATGAATGTAGAAGTGGCTGTGGATGTCACCCTATTTAGGGCATAAGTGGAGTCATACCCAATGTGGAGCATGCAAGGCATAAAGTTGAACTGGCGCTCAAGGTGGAGTTAATATCTCACCCATTAACTCAGGTGGAGAAGGGTTCTACATCTGCAAGGCAATGCTCAAGGTTGAATTGGCGCTCAAGGTGAAGTTAGTGCTTACCTTCTCATTAACTCAACGTGGAGTAGGATTCCAAGGTGCATAATGATAATAATCATGATCGATGGGTAGCATATACAGATAGTTAACGTATTGTGTGAAATCTGATTGGACTGGTGAAGTGGTTTAATCTCGCCAAAGTGGAGATTGTTGGCGTATGTGGCACGATAAACCACATATGTATAACTAGGGATTGTCCCACATGGAAGAAAGAGGAGTACATGTGGAGATTAATAAGCTTGGGCATTTCATTACGTAGAACCAAGGCCTTTTAGATTAATACTGCACACCTCTTATCCCAAGGTGGTGAATTACCGATAGTATCGGTGTTATGTGGTGGGGCCCATAGTAGGTTCTTATGGTCCATGAAGATTTAAAAGATCCTAACATCGTTCACAGAAATAAGGAGGATGCAGAAATGTAATACCATTTAAAAGGATCGATAAGATATCTTTGTACACTAAAAAACATATTAAATAATATATTTTTTTGGGATAAAATATGTAAAAATTAATTCCGATATTATTTGGTGTATAGCTTGAGGATACAACTCGAGAGAGGAGAGTGATAGTATGGGAGAATGTCAAGGCGGAAAATGCTAGAAAGGATTTGGGGAGTGAAGAATAAAAATATCTATCGGGATTTCCTTTAATTTTATAATGATAAGAAAGGTAAGCTTGATATTAATATATATTATATTTAATATTCATATTCGAAAAATGCATACCTAAATAAAAATTATGCCCGTGCCGTTACGGTACGGGTTAAGCCCTAGTATATATATATATATTATATAAGAAGAATATAAATTCTTATTACCATTAGGAAACCCAAATCACACTATAGTGACAACATTAGTGTAGATGCATTTTACTACAAACTACATCCAAAGGATAGAAATCTTTTACTCATGCAAGTGAAAGTAAGAACTTAACAATAGACACAAGGATATACGTGGTTCGGTATGAGTACCTACGTCCACGAGGGTGAAAGGATGAATCTTATTACTTCAAGGTGTTACAATGGTGTCACTCTCCAAGTTGAACTCTCTTCCTTACAAGATGAACTAGTTCCCAACTCTCTAGTGCGATTTCAAGTCCCTCTCTCTCTCTCCGAATTACCCTCCCTCTCTTGAATACAAGTTCTTCTATTTATAGGGTAGACTACATACTACCAAACTATGGTGTTGGTCACAATATATCTATCTTGAAGTCTTGCGTCGGGCCCGCTCGTATCGTCTCTCCTTCTGTAAATATGGCCGATGTAATTTGGTTCCTTAGCAGTCGCTTGTCCGAGACGATCCTTTTATGTGTTCTCTTGGTGCGATGTCGCCCTTCCAATACTATCGCCCTTTCAGTTGGCCGATATAGCACGTATCTTCTTATCCCTTTGACTAACGCTCCTTGTTTGACCAAATACGTCTCGTCTGTCAGCTTTGTCAGAAGTCTGGAGTCAAGTCTTGTCTGAAAACTATAGAGTGGTCATGTCCGACCCACATGGTTCCTTAATCCTCGTGCCTGCCAGCCTCTATCGCATGCTTCTCGCTTCTTCCTCCTTGAGCACATCATAGCTTAAGATGTTTCCACCTAGCCCTGTGGATAATCTACACCTACATTTATGCCCCTTCTTTCGCTCATGTGGTAGACACGAGTGCAAGAAAATCGTTCAATCTTTCCAAGTCCTCGTCCATGCCGCGATTTCCGCAATGCAGTCCCCCATTAACTAACCTTTATGACTTGCAACCATCGGTGCCGGTCTCACTTCTTTCTTCCCTTAAATAATCCATTTCCCTATTCACTTTCTTCTACTTCACCATTTTCTCAATCTCCGACCGCTGTAACTATTTTCTGTGAGATTTTTCTTCATCACTTCTGCTTCTGTGAACCTTTATCTTTTTGATTCTCTTCCTTCACGTCCTCATCACCGAGTGCTATAGCAGCTGTGGTTTCATTTTCATCGTCCTAACCTTCTTCACCATCTTCTGAGTTTTGCAGTATTCACGTCCATGGCTTCTTCTCCCTCAATGACTGAGAAAGGTGTGTTGATGATGTTTTTTCCGAGATTGATGCTTTTCCCCTTGCTTCCCTATTTTCGTTTGATAGTCCCTTTGAGTACGATGATCGCGCCATTAAATATATCTTTCCTGACGGTTCTCCTTCTATTTCGTGTAGGTCCGAGAAAAGGGTGAAAGATCTCTCTAATGAAGAATTCATTAAGCAGCTGAAAGAGAAGTACCATCTTCAAGACTACGAAGTTAACCTGATCTCGGGCCAAAACAGCGCCTTGAGGAAGTCCGACATGGAGAAGTACGAGCAGTCGTCTGAGTGCGTGGTTATCACTCTTGGCCAGCTGGAGATATGTCTCCGTCTCCCTTTGTACAATCCTGATAGCCCTTTCTACTACGATATTCTCTCCCAGATCAAGCCTTATCGTGCTTTGGCTCAATGGACTGGCAACACTTTTCGGATTATGGATGAATGGAGAGATCACCGAGATGGTCGTGGCTCCACCGTCGACTGGTCGACCTATAAGCCCGAGGATGCTCCAGAATATACCGCTGCCAATTTATTTGCCAACTATTGCGCCGGTACTTCAACCAACGGTGACCTTGCCGATTTTGCTGCTAGTCCTCATCGTCACAGAACTATGCGTAAGAATGTTGAAAGGATGATGCTAGATGCCGATCCCATCGGCCAAGGTTCTAACAGGCGACCCCGTCATACCAATGACCCAATTTATCCCCGAGTCCCACTTCTTGTCCGAGGGCCCATTTTACATGGTAGCTTCTCGTCGCCTCCATTTCCCGCCGATCCCTATCCTTTCTAGGTGGTTAATGACGACAAGGATGATAAGGTATATGTCTCCTTCTTCCTTCCTCAATTTATAGATTGTTAGTTTTCACACCAATTGGTTATTTGTTGTCATCAAAGTCTTTGGGCGATTCTACCAAGGCCGCCGCATCGTCGAGAAAAAGGGGTGCTAGCACAAGGGTTGAGGAAGACCCGGGGAAGGTAACAAACACATTGATTTTATTATAAGTACAAGTACTTGCCCCTGTTTTTTGCCTTCATATGTTCTGACGAGAAGCCTTGTGCAGAAATTTCCTAAGCACGATGATGATGAAGCCGGTGGATCTGATGTGCATGAGATTGATGCTCAACCTCTTAGGCGTAATCCTACTAGAGGAAAGAATGTTGTTACTAAGCCGCAGTCGAGGAAGAAGCCAATCATCGAGATTCCCGGTGAAGATGACATATTCGGCGAGGATTTATCGGATGACAAGGGCGATGGGAAGGAGATGGGCGAGAAGGGTGGTCCTGAGATGGTCGTGCCAGCTGATTTGGTAGGCGACAAACAAGAGCCCATAAAGACGCCCGAGTTGGAAAAGGTTGTTAATGCTGAACCGGAAGTACTCCCTCGTCTCCCCCGGATCACTGATGGATCTATGTATAGTGCTCAAACCTCCTTTATTGTGTCTGGCCCTATCCTGAACTCTCTTAGAGCGCTCACTTCCCTCGACTTTAGAGCGTATACTGATGAACAAATGCTCGGTGCAGTACTGATTTATAACGATATAGCTCAGACTCTTGATACGGTGGTGAGTGGCACTGTATGTCTAGGTGATGCCACACTCCTTAATATCTTCATGATTGTTACTTTCCATTCTAACTTTCTTACTTGTATCAGATCCTTAATCTGGTACGGTTGGATGCCGCTAATCATCATAGGGAAAGGCAGTTGGTGGAATCTCTCCAACTTCAATTGCAGAACGAGAAGAGTCGTGCGCGCGAGCTAGAAATTAAACTCGCTGATGCTCAAGGTGTGTTACAATTTTTCAAACCTTAACTTGTGTTGATTGATTTTATCGTGCTAGTATCCTGAGTTGGGTGTCCTTCTGCTAGCCTAGATAGATAGTATAGGTTTAGATGCTTCTTCGGAGTTTAGGATCATGAAGAGGAAGTGGGATATTAAAAAGGATTTAGCGGAGAATCTTCGTCGGCGAATGGCAAACAAGGATGGGAAAATAGATCGCCAAGCTGATAAGATCGAAGAACTTCAAGGTGAATTAGACCGATATCGACAGTTTGAGTATGCCCCTGAAGAAATAGACAATTTGCGAGCTTATTTGGGTTCTTATCAACGCCTCGCTACTGAGAAAACTTCTTTGGACACGGACCTAGAAAAACATGTAGACTCTTTACAATTGCAGAACTGAGACCTTCACGAGGATCGCCGACGAATTTTGAGGGATAAATATGTAGTGGAGCGAGCTAATATGGATCTTCTGGGAAAAGTGAGTGAATTTGACAAAATGGTGGGTGAACTAGAATGGAGTAGGTCGCAACTTTCAGTGCTCCAAGTGTCGCGCAATCGTTTAATGGACGAGTGGAGTGAACATAAGAAGTACTTCCCCAATAATGAATTTAATGAGCAATGCTACAATGTGCTAACCATGAAATTGTCCAAGGCCGAGGATGAGTTGTCCAAGTCGGTAGAATCGCTTCAGTCAGTGTTACCAGCCCTTTAAGGTCTCTTAGGTGATGTGTTGAGGCAGTTCCTTAGGATTAGATTATTTTCTATACTTGTGAAATTGCTAAACCATATTCAATGAATAATCCCGTGTTGTTGTGATCTTGTAGCCGAGCAAAAACGTTCTCAGGAATTGGATCTGGAGGTCCGACGGTTGAAGCGGGTCGAGGCCGATTTGGGTACCAAGTTGACCAATGCCGAGGCAGCCAATTTGCAGCTTACCCAACAGGTTGAGGATGAACGCGTCTCCCATGAAGAGGAGATAGACGAGAAGGTCCGGGCGGGTATTGCTGAGTATGTGGAGAATAAGGTCCATGGGCTTATAACAGAGTTTAAAGGTACGCCTGGTACCTGTATTTTCTTGCCAAACCGTTGACATTCTTCACAAGCTTTCGCCACTTCCTTTGCATCTTCGTTCATGTACATCCAAAAATAGCCCATTGTATTTGCCTTGGCCGATAAGATTCTCCCAGAGCTATGGTTTCCGGCGGCTCCATAATGTAATTCATGCAAGATTGTGTGGCCTTCCTCTCTACTTAGGCACCGTAAAAGTGGCCCTAAGTAGGATTTCCTATATAATATCCATTCCTTTAGCTCGTAGGAGCCCGACTTACTTTTGATTTTATTTATCTCGGCCGACCCTTGGGTAGATCGCCCGTTTCCAGGTATTGGTGTATCGGTTTTCTCCAATCGCCCTCTTTATATCGATCGCCTGTGTTAATAGCCACATCAATCCGTATGTCCGGAATTTCTGGGATTAAGGGAGTAAGGAGCCTCATAACACAGATTCCCTCTATGCTCGGGTCTACCAGTTGTAAGGCGATGTAAGATAGAACATCCGAGTGCATGTTATCTTTTCTACAAATGTGACAGAACTTGATGCTTGGTATTTGGTTGATGTAAAACTGGGCGAGCTCCCAATACTTTTGCAACACGGGGTCGTGTGTCACATATTTTCCCGTAATCTGCTGAATCACTAACTGTAAATCACTAGTTAAGCGAACCTCCTGTAGCCCCATTTCTATAATTATCCGTAAGGCGTGGATTATTGCTTCGTACTTGGTGACATTGTTTGTTGCTTTGAATTCCAGCCTGAACGAGTGCACTATCTTTCTTCCTTTCGGCGTGGTGAAGACTAACCCAAGGCCTGACCCCTCTTTGTTTGATACCACATCGATGAAGATTTCCCACCGTGTAGGACTACTGGAGGCTAATAGGTCGGCAGGATCTTCTCGTTCTTCCATCATCCCAAGTATATCTTAAACCTCGTCTTCATCACTTAGTGGGAAATCTGCTTGGAAGTCGGCCATTACTTGTCCTTTGATCGCCATCCTCGTCTCGTACACCGTATCATATTATTTGATTAAGGCTCCCCATTTAGAGATCCTCCCTCATCACCCTGCATTATCCAAAACTGCTTCGATAGGCGATTTGGTGAGCATCTGTATGCGATGAGCTTGAAAGTATGTTCGGAGTTTAGAAGCGGCAAAATCTAGTGCAAGTACCATCTTCTCCATTCTGGTATAGTTTTTCTCAGCCGAACTTAGTGTTTTTCTAGTGAAATACACCGGCTTATCCGCATTCTCCTCCGTCCTAACCAAAACTGCACTAATGGCATATGATGTCACCCCTAAGTATAGGGTGAGGATTTATGACGGCTTGAGCCTCTACGGAACCGGGAGGATGGCTAGGTGTAACTTGATATTTTGAAAGGCCTATTCGCTAGCATCCATCCAAGGAAACTTCTATCCTTTCTTCAGAATGTCATAAAAGGTTTTACATTTGTCCGACAACCGTGAAACGAATCGCCCCAATGCTGCTATACAAACATTTAGCTTCTGCACATCCTTTACTATCACGAGATATGGCATCTCTAAGACAGCCCTAACCTTATCGGGATCTGCTTCTATCCCTCTGGAGGTGATGATATATCCTAGGAATTTCCCTGCCGTAACCCAAAAGTCGCACTTGGTGAGGTTAATCTTCATCTTGTGTTTCCTCATCGTCTGAAAAATCTCGCGAAGGTCCCGGACGTGATCCTTATCTCGGCGGCTCTTGACTAACATGTCGTCCACGTAAACTTCTATGGTGTCGTGGATCTTGTCTTCGAACATGTCTCCTACCAATATTTTATATGTAGCACCGGCGTTCCTAAGTCCAAATGGCATTTTGGTAAAACAATACAACCCCCTTGGTGTGAAGAAGGAAGTATGCTCCTGATCCTCGAGTGACAACGGTATTTGGTTGTAGCCCATGTATCCATCCATAAATTTCATCGCCTCATATCCAACTATTGATTTTACAAGTTGGTCTATGCTTGGGAGAGGAAAGCTGTCCTTAGGGCATGCCTTGTTTAGGTCACTAAAATCAATACATATTCTAACTCCTCCTTTATTCTTTGGTACCATGACCATATTAGATATCAACTGCGAGTAATGGGATTTGCTGATTATCCCGGACTCTTGTAGCTTCTTTAGCTCGGCCTCAACTGCTGCCTGTAACTCTGGTGCGATTCGCCTCTTAATCTGTCTAACTGGTTTGAACCTCAGATCAATCTTCAAGTGGTGGCGGCAGACCTCCGGGTCAGTGCCCTCTAAATCGTGTACTTCCCAAATGAACGCGTCTAAGTTTTCCTTTAACACTGTCA
The DNA here is from genome assembly GCA_023529315.1 of Papaver bracteatum. Lineage (NCBI taxonomy): Eukaryota > Viridiplantae > Streptophyta > Magnoliopsida > Ranunculales > Papaveraceae > Papaver > Papaver bracteatum. The sequence goes on from JAJJWX010004514.1 coordinate 1,007,950, forward strand.
TGAGTTGATTTGCTTGTTCATCCGAGAGCAATGTCCCGATCCTTACTATCTTTGGCTCCTCAACTGTCCCCAAATTCATTTCCCGAGTCGGCTCAACTATCGAGAAATTAGATTTAGGTTCCCTGAATGGAGCTGTTTCCATTAATTGCTATAAAGGGTCTTGCTCTTGGGTCTCGTACGCCATGACCGCTTGTGAAATAGTCTCCTCCAATTATTCTGCAGCCTTAACTTCTTTGGATTTATTCTTCTCTCGCCTTTTCCGAGCTCGCCAATCTTCATTAATTTCGGCATCAACCTGCATGCATTGTCGTGCTGCTTGGGAGTCACCTACAACTTCAGCTATTCCCTTGTAGGTCGGGAACCTTAATCTCTGATGATATGCCTATGCCACCCATTTAATCCCAGCGATTCATGGACGTCCGATAATTTCTTCATAAGGCGAGGCGACGTCGACCACACAAAAGGTGGTTAGTGTGTCAAGGTAGCCCCCACCGTCCGAAACCCTCAAAGTTACCTCGCCCTTAGGCATGGTTACTGTCCCATTAAAGCCGTAGATGCGATATGTTGAGGGGACGAGGATGTCGTCCGACAACTCCATTCTCATGAACGTTTCGTATAATAGCACTTCGACTGAACTTCCGCTATCCACGAGAATCCTTCTTACGCTCCACTCCTCAATCAGTAACGTGATGACCAAGGGATCACTGTGTGCTTTCCCATTTGCTGGGACATCCTTGTCCGAGAACGAAATAGGCTGCATCATCCAAGGTTCCATCGGTAAGGTCTTGTCTACGCCAAATATTTCTTTGCTATCGCGATCCCTTGAAGTGATTACTAGGCCGAGAGTGTAGTCTTGCGTAGCTGAGTGTGAAATGGTATTCACAAATTGAGTTGACCTATCAATGCGAACTTGATGAACCGGCACATCGGGTATTGCTGTCGACTGAGTTGGATGTCGGACGAACTGTCTCAGGTATCCATCTCGGATGAGGTGTTGAACGATATCCTTCACTTCTCGGCAATTATTAGTGGAGTGGCCCCTATACTGATGGTAGTGATAGTACTCGGGGTGATTCTTGGTTTCTTGGAACTGGACTCACCTTGATGCTGGGTAATTGATATCGTTCCTCTTCTTGACTTCCTTGAATACTTCCTCCAAAGGAGCGTTCAAAGGGGTGTATGATCGGGCTTCATGCCTCGGCCTCTTCCCTTTGACCACCCATTGTTTCTTCTCATTGCTTCTTGGTGGAGGGTCTGATCTCTTCTCGGGACGCCTAATAGGATCGCCCATAACTTCTTTAGCCCCAGCACCAGCTTCATCACTAGCTTATTGTACTCCCCTATCTCTCGATTCGGCTTGAATTTCTTCTAGGGCGATATAATGTTCTTGCATTCTCCGCATCTCCTTTAAGGTTTTTGGCTTCTCAGAGAACATAGCTACCCAGATGGGGTCCGATATTTCCAATCGTATTCGAATCAAAAGATAGCTTGATCTAGTGGTACTTTTCCAATTTCAGTATACAGTTTCCTCCACCTATCGGTCAAGGTTCTCAAGGGCTCCCTGAACCTCCGGGCGAGGGTGAATAGTTTGTTCATTATTGGACGAGGTCGACTGTTGTGCATATAAGTTTCAAGAAAGGCCTCGATTAGTGCATCATAGCCGTCGATCGATCCAGGTGGAATTGAATAAAACCAATCTCCCGCCTCGCCCTCCAAGCTGGCCGGAAAGAATTTACACATGACTACCGTGTTGTTTTTCCATTGGATCAATGACATGGTATACATTTTTAAATGCTCGACCGCATCTCCTGTTCCGTCGAATCTAGAAGGAAATATAGGTAAGGTACACTTTGGTGGAAACGGCATTTGTTCAAGTTCTTGGGAGAAAGGTGTCTCGCTCATAATCTTTGCCAGTTTGTTCTCTTCGCTACTTCTTGATAGATCCTTAATCTTTTCCTCCAACTCTTTGAGTTTAGCTTCTGTTGCCCCGTCCTGTCGTCCGCCCCTTCCTCGCCTTTCTTCATCAGTAGACGAGTCCCCGGGTGGTCCATATTCTCATGGGTAGGGTATGGGAGGTAGTATGGACTGACTAGGGTTGCTCGGCCTAGTCATAGGTGGTGGTTGACCTGATCGGCAATGATTACTCGACGTTCCTCGGCTGGACGATCCTCTTGATCTGGTTCGTTGATTCCTCAACTGATTATTCTCAAACTCCAGGGCGAGATTCTGTTGATGGAGCTCTCTTAATGCCGCTTCTTGTCTTCTTTGAATTTCTAAAATGGCCAATAGCGTCGGGTCTGTGCTTTCATGACTAGAATGTCCATTAGGGTGGTGTGGCCGAGACTGTAATGGTATCGATGTTGGTGGTGGGGGTAGTATCGAACCAGTTTCATGGACAGGTGTAGGGCCAACGTTTCAAGCTTCTCCTCGCCCTAACTGAATCTGCCTGATACGGTCTTGCTTTCTTCCTAAGGATTCCTGGTACTCAGCTTGTTGCCTTTCTCTTTGTCTCTGAGCTTGTGCTGCAAGCGTTTCCTCATCGTCCTCTGTATCTGAAGCTGTAAGTCCATCGACTTGGTCAACTCTCCTCTGGGTCAAGATAACCTGGTCTAAGGGTAGGGTGTCATTATCTCTCCCAAGATCCACTCCCTCATCAACAGTTGGCATGCCTCGTGCAGCTGCATGAGATTTCTCGGGCGGTGGTTGTCGACTGCCTTCTTGCCTCGTCCCAGTTACCCCTGCCTGCATGCTGCTGCTAGTAACTGTACGATTCCTTAACATTCTTCCCGTCCCTGAAGTACTAGCCATAGGGTGTGGCGCGTGGTGAGCCGAGTGTCGTCCCTACCTACGTCAGCAAATACAAAGAACACCTTACTTTGACCTGATATTTGGAAATAAACATTCAAAAAGGTGAAAAATATTCGACTGACACAAAAATTGTCACTACGTCACATCTTGCAGATATAAAGCCTACTCCGGTTATCAAATGGGTTCTGCCTATCTACCCTATTTTGACTTTATGTTGTCTTCAGTACGCTACGCCACTATCATTCTTTACGACGTCGCCTTCAGTACTTGACCTCCGCATTTAAGCTAGTTTGTCCTTCATTCTATATGCTCCAAATCAATAAAATCATGCATGTGATGATTGAATGGTACGGCATGTAAGTCAAAAAATTAACTCAAGTCTCTACTGTTGTTATTTCCTCAAGATCTCTTCATGGCTGTCTTCCATGGATCCTCTCAAAGAACTTTCCGACGACTAGACAGCATCGTCGGACGAGATTTTTCTCTCTCTTTCTTTCTCTGATCAGACGACGTGGGTTGTTTTCGATCAATGAAGGAAGGGTACAAACGCAAAAATGCTTACTAAGAACTTGGAAACAAACTATCCTTACCAAAGAAACATTTATAACATGACTTCCACGACGGGAAGCTTAAAATCGGCATCTTATCATGCAAAAGACATTTTAAACTTAATCTTTTGTAATTCTAAGCACACAAACTTTGTACCGCGACAAGAAAACAACTTTTTACCACTAAAATTCACTCAACCATCGAAAACAAACAGTCATCCTATCAGAAGATCCTCAACCTAGCTCCTAACCTATGTTGATGATCGCCGGCGAGCTTATGGAGATTTTATGCTGATCAAACCGTTTGTGGGCGAAGAAACGAGAACTTTACTACACCTTGTAAAGACGCTGCTACTGCTTTATCTTTGCATGTACACTAAATGACTCAAACCAACAAGAAATAGGCGGTTTTGGCCAATAGAGTTCATCCTAGCTTCAACTACGACACTTAAACGTGTATTCAGGAGCTTTTGATCGTCTCTGAAGGCCTTTTAGGCCATGTATCCGGAGATCTTAGTCGGATCCCCTTAGTAAGCGCCAGAATGTATATGCATTTTACTACAAACTACATCCAAAGGATAGAAATCTTCTACTCATGCAAGTGAAAGTAAGAACTTAACAATAGACACAAGAATATACGTGGTTCGGTATGAGTACCTATGTCCACGGGGGTGAAAGGATGAATCTTATTACTTCAAAGTGTTACAATGGTGTCCTCTCCAAGTTGAACTCTCTTCCTTACAAGATGAACTAGTTCCCAACTCTCTTTCCCTCTAGTGCGATTTAAAGTCCCTATCTCTCTCCGAATTACTATCCCTCTCTTGAATACAAGTTCTTCTATTTATAGGGTAGACTACATACTACCAAACTATGGTGTTGGTCACAATATATCTATCTTAAAGTCCTGCGTCGGGCCTGCTCGTATCGTCTCTCCTTCTGTAAATATGGCCGATGTAATTTGGTTCCTTAGCAGTCTCTTGTCCGAGCCGATCCTTTTATGTGTTCGATATCTTGGTGCGATGTCTCCCTTCCAATCATGTCGCCCTTTCAGTTGGCCGATATGGCACATATCTTCTTATCCCTTTGACTAATGCTCCTTGTTTGACCAAATACGTCTCGTCTGTCAGCTTTGTCAGAAATCTGGAGTCAAGTCTTGTCCGACAGCTGTAGAGTGGTCATGTCCGACCCACGTGGTTCCTTAATCGTCGCACCTGCAAGCCTCTATCGCATTCTTCTCGCTTCTTCCTCCTTGAGTACATCATAGCTTAAGATGTTGCCACCTAGATAGCCCCGTGGATAATCTACACCTACAACTAGTATAGAAAAGATAGAGTTGGAAGATTAAATAACCCCATTTAAGGGAATTATAGTTCAAGAAAGAAAATTTCAAAAGTTTCAAATGTCTCTTTGAAGTCTAACAAGCAGTGAAGACCTATTATCGTGGAAATCGATCACAAATTAATCTTGTAGAGAAAACTAAATTAATCCCATCTTCAATTGCAGTTCAATTACCTCTGGCATCTTAGTTCTTCCGATCTGTTATCTCAAGAATGAAAAACATCTAAATTCTGAATCCACTATGCACACAAACTTATGCAACTTGGAGGACAGATGGACGATTATACTAAACGAACATGAATTCCCTTTTATTTTCCGTTGACGTACTAATATGTATCATAGCAAAAAGTGTGAGACGTGAAAACTGAAAACCTATAAGAAAGACCATTAACATGTTAGGTTTAAGGTGTATTGTCTAGACTTATTAAATGACTTGGTAATAACTACCTTAATTAATTGATCTTTAGCTGTCTCATGACCTATAAGTATATAATTGGTGAGTCGAAATACTTGGCACATGTCTACGTCGTCGAATTTATCTTGTAAATAAATGAACACAATTGTTGTTGTTTCCTAAAATATGAATCTTAACTCAAATATTCCAAGTATAGTAGTCATTTTTCTAGCTATACAATAATATACTCTTGAACCCTGGGACCAAATCGTAAGAACCAAGACATAAAAGCTATACTAAGTTATTACAAAACATAAATGAATAAATGATCCCCGAAAGAAACTTTTGACGGGCCCATGAATTAGAGTTGGGTAGGGCTAAACCTATGCAAAAAAATAAAAAATTGTTCAACGAGATAATCTAAAGTTTCTACAAAAGTAATTATGAATTCGTACCTTTTTATTGATGCAAACGTACCATACATAATTTGTCCAACAACCAAAGCATAATCATTTCCTGAGATTTATAGTAACACTTGCAAGGATGCAACATAAACTACCAAAAACTTTGAAAAAATCCAAGCGGTTAGCTCCATAAAATTAACAAAAACCATTAATAATCAAGAAGTCATACAGACACACTTCGTAGCAAAAATTTATATCTCATTAAGATTGCATAAATCATTTAGTACAAAATATTGACTACTTTATAACAAAAAGTTGTTATACATAAGATTTTACAAGTGGGTAAATACGGGTATAACATTTGAACCATAAGTAAGAAGATTTTGGCCCAGCGAAATATATTATATATATAACTATCAATAACAAAAGATGTGAAACTTATATATACTGAGTGTACGAGAATTGAACCTTTTGTGATTTCAATAAAGCAAAGTCATCTATGATATCATCACATTTCACTTTTCCGCAATTTTTCTTTCAGCGTGGACTACCATACAATCTCCAAGAAACTCATTGCCTATCTTGTTACGAGGTACCATTTTCACAATATTCATACATGAAAATACCTTTTCTGCACTAGCTGTTGAAATGGGAAGAGTCAAGACAAGGAGAATTAATTTATCTATCAAATTATAAGCATTTGACTTACCTGTTTCAACTAACCGCTGACATAAATCATCCACCGTAGACATGTTTCCAAAATCTGGATTGTTAAAAACGTCTATTTTATAATGCTATAGTTTGTTTCTTAAAACACATACCTCTTGTTCTGTGAAATCTTCAGGGTAAACCCTTTCTGCAAGATTGTAAAGGGAATCAATGTCAAAAGATTTATAATTTTCATCCGTACTGAAAGATAAACAAAGCATAAGTAGATCCATTGATTCCTCTATGAATCGAATGCTTAGCTCCGCTAGGTGAAAATCTATGAGAACGTTAAATATATCAACATGGTAGTGATGCTCAATAGTGATATGGTCTTTCTGCTAAGAACGACTCGTTCCCATCACATATCGATCTGAAAATTCTGGAAGGATAATGTCATGTTCATCACAAAAAAGTTTAACATTTCCAAAAAAAGTAACCCAATTTGTGTCTCTCAATTTTTGAAGAAGCACTTTTGTGGACTTGACAAGATTCATGGCATTAACAATATCTTGTGTTTTCTATTGTAGAGCTTGACATAGCACTTCGGTTATCTCCATGACACTTTTTACCAAGTGTAAGATAAAAACAAACTCAAAAGATCCGATTTCAAGATAAGCACCCTTAGCTATCCCCCTTATCTTAATGATCTTCCCTATTTCATAACATTTTGAAGAACTATGCAAGCTGGATTATACTTATGAATCAAACTGAACACAGAACCAAAATGTGATCTCCAACGAGTATCTTCTGGCCGTTTTAAAGTATGAGTTTGATTAGCTCCAGAACCAGTCTCAAGTTCACCATCAGCTAATTTTGTGGCGATCCCTAATACTGCTGCAGATTTAAACTGACTGTGACGCTTAGGAGAAGCCCCGACAAGCTTGACAACAACCTTTAACTTCTCAAAAAATAGATAGATATCTTGCTCATCTGTAGCTGCTTCTACTAATGCTAGTTGTAACATGTGAGAAAAATAATGGACATAATAAGAATATGGACAATCTTTAAGAAACAATTCATGCAACACATTCCATGCTCCTCTCATATTACTAGCGCCAACATACCCCTGGCCCCGAATATTTTCTATTAAAAGACCATATGAAGCAAGAGATTCAGAAATCCCTTTTTTTAAAGTTAATGTCGTGGTGTCCTCGACACTTCTAACTGCAAAAAACCGCTCTATAATGCAACCATCCTTATCAACAAACCTCAAAACAATGGCCATATGCTCTTGAATTGATGAATCTTATGCTTCATCTACAAGAATACAAAATTTACCATCTCTAATTTCTGTACGAATAATATTTATGACCCTGTTAGCGAGAATGTGTAAAATTTCCTTTTGAATCTTCGGTGAAGTATACTTTGCATTTGCAGGTGCATTTTCTAAGATAACATCACCAATCTTGTCATTCAATATAGCTGCATACTTTATCAAACCAATAAACTTGCCACGGTTTTTCGACTCTAGTGATTCGTGAGCACCTCTAAAATCCATTGCATAAAGACCAAGCACTCGAACTATTTCAATTGATGTCTTGATAAGTAATTTGTTCTTTGCTATCTTCTCTTCACTTTGTGAATTTAAATCTCTATGAATATGGAGAGATGTCCGACGTAGATTTTCACAAGCTTAAACAGATGTCATGTGTGAAGATTCACCGTCTCCAACATGTGCAACAAATGAACATTTTTTTCTCTTAGAGTTTAGACCAGCCGGCTTCACAGACGGATCCTTTTCTTTGCAGCCAATCCTCTTCCGGTCTGAAAATCCTTCAATAGTAAATGCAGGACGTTTCAGTGATTTGGTTTAAAAAATAAAACAATGAAAACAATGTGTTTTATATTTTGTAGGGGAATACTCTAGCCACGAATGCTTGCAAAGCCAACTATATTAGAAATAACGATGTTGTTTTCCATCCCAAGTTCCAGGATACTTTGCACACTTAGGTTTATAAGGTCCATACTTCAGATAAGCTTGGCGCACCTCGTCTTGTTGATTCACTGGATATTCCCAAATTTGATGTCGCAGTCCTGGGTCACGCTCATAAGAGATGCCCCTGGATTCTATCCGACGTTTTCTTGGACTGCAACTTCCTTAGATAAGCTGGAAATAGTAGGTTGAGCATATGTCCTATTGTTTTGTTGCTGAGAATTACTAGGTTGATTATGTGCTGATTCAACTTCCTTGTTGATTCATTGGATATTCCCAAATTTAACGTCGTAGTCCTGGGTCACGCTTATAAGAGATGCCGCTGGATTCTGTACCGACGTTTTGTTGGACTGCAACTTCCTTAGATAAGCTGGAAATAGTAGGTTGAACATATGTCCTATTTTTTTGTTGCTGAGAAGTACTAGGTTGATTATGTGCTGATGTATTAACATCAACATTGTTGGTAGAAGGAAACACAAATCTTGATTTTTCACTCACTTCCGGCTTGAAGAATGATTGTATTGTTTTTCCTTTCTTAGCTGGCAGACGGAGATGGTCGAGTGACATTATAACATGAGTATAATCAACAAAATTTAAACTGGTTACCGACCAAAACCTAGTATACAATTTGATTTCACTATAACAATTGGAGTGAATACGAAAACAGCTCATAAGAAATAATTAATATGAATTGGCTTTTTATAGAAAAGATAGAAATTACAGAAGCACCATTACCACTAAGTCACCAACCAAGTACTTTTAATCCGTCATTTATTGGAATTTTTAACAGGCAGTGAGGCACCAATATCAAAACCCCTATTTTCCATTCATAAATCATTCAGCAACATAACAGGCATAAAATGAGTAGATTACTGCATCAAAATCTAAAGTAAAATATCAAAAAATAAACAAAAGGAGATAACATTACACAAACTAAATCATTCAATTGCAACCTACATGGTACCAAACTCCACATTTTTCAAAGTGATTAAAAAACATTCACCACTTGGTACTTAAAATTTGCAATGTAGCAAACAATGAAATCAAGTCCTTTTCACTGAATAGTGAATAATCATCTAATTTGCAAGATATTTATACCAACATCTCATTCTCAAGATGGATCGACTCATCAATAGAAGATAACCAATGAAACCCTATTTAGTTCTAGAATTTTAGAATCCAAAAACAGAATCAAAATGTATGAATCACCAAAATAAATAAAATCCCTAATATTTGAAACACTTTTAAATAAAACCAAAAATTACAAGTAAACATTAATCATGATACCTTTAGCCTTGACTAGATCAAAACGATGGTATAATCAATTGAATCACCACGGCATTTAGTAGAAATTGATGGAAATCAGGTCAAATCAAGGGTTTTGAGTAGATATTTTTGGAACTCTTCAGGAAACAAGAAAAGGAACCGAGAGTTGTTCACTTCTCAATAAATAATTCATCGACTAATAAAAGTGAAAGAAAACGAATAGATTAGGGGGATAATAATTAAAATATCAATTACCATGGGTCTAATAATAAAATCACAACTAATACCCATATTAAAAAAAATGCAGCTGTGAGGGGGCGGGCTAAAGCCCCACTTAGCCCCCTCACAGGCCCGTCCAAAAGTTAATATGGTTCAATACTATTACCTGCGTCGACTTTGAATCTAAAGACCACATTAATGGTGAAGAATTTGGTACATGAAGGAAAGGGAGTACTTTTGAAATCCCAACATACCCTAGTCTAGTTCTTACTCTCTCAAAACTTACTTGGTTTTGTTAGAATATGGGCATCCAACTCAAAACCAATTGGAAATGAGTTGAGTGGCCCTAAGGATTATAAACCGATGGATCTTAGATAACCCAACAATGTGGGACTAATAATCTCAACATGCCCGATAACCCAACAACGTGGGACTAATAATCTCAACATGCCCCCTCATGTGTAGCCTCGTTGGGTCTAACACGTGGACAATAAATCGGGTGACGTGGAATAAAGGGATAACCCAACAATGTGAGACTAATAATCTCAACACTCCCCCTCATGTGTACACTCGTTGGGTCTAACACGTGGATAATAAATCGGGTGACGCGGAATAAAGGTGCGTCAAATGACTCGACACAAACATCCTCGCTCTGATACCATGTTAAAATATGGACATCCAACTCAAAACCAATTGGAAATGAGTTGAGATTCCCTAAGGATTATAAACCGCATGATCTTAGATAACCCAACAATATGAGACTAATAATCTCAATAGGTTTCTTCTGAGATATGCTTAGAATTTATAGACAAAATGTTTATACACCAAGCTTTGTTATTATATTAAATATTCTACTAGATGTTCCTTTCGACTTGGCAACATTATCTGAATTCCATCCCCTAGGGGGAATGCCTGTTATTATTCGGGTATACTTTCTTGAATTATTTCTCTTATTGTTCGGGTATGCATCTTTTTTTTATATTGAAAATGCTTAGGCCTATAAGGCACTTAAGGATCAAACATAGAGTTTGTGTTGGCATTGGTAGCAGAAGTGCCACTTAACCTGCCCGCATTAATTTTACAAAGAATTGCTAAATTGAAAGCATCCATATTTTGTTGTCTATGGATGATGCTAAGATTTAGTAAAACAAAATACATTGGGTGAATACCCATATTTCGACTACTTTCATCTTCTTCATCTTGACAGTTTCTTCTTTCGTGGTAGCTAATGTGAAATCTTCCTGTAACTGCTTCATGATAGAGTAATTTGAAATGAACTAGAATCTCCATTGCCTAAGCAGATATGGTAACGTTTGTGTGCTGCAATTATTTGGCCCATTGGAAAGCTAGGTCCGCCCCTTCTGTTGCTCTCTCTGCTCCATAGTATCCTGGATGTCCTCTAGTTCCAGTGATGTTTCCTGCAAAATATGTAATTATCAGATCAGTGTAATGTAATGAAGTTGCAGGGTCTTGTAGAGTGCATATTTTGATATTATTTCCAAACTCTACTGTAGTATTCAGAGTATAGGAAGCAATGTTATGTTGAGATGTTGTGCCAGTTTCCTCAGGCAAGAGAGGAAAGTTGTTCATGATATGCCCGTGCATATGATGTATTCTATTATGATTTCACAAATGCTTCTTAATACGGAGAGAAGTTATTCCCGCATTAAGCTGAATTTGTTGGAAAATGAGTTCACATCTCGCTTTTCAGATATACCAACAGGTAGTTGCATATGTGTTGCAGTGAGAGTCCAGGAATTCAACTAGTCAATGAAAATTGTATTGTTGTCGAAATGGGTAGTAATGGAGCCCAAAATCTCCTGCCATACCAGAATAGCAGCTGGATAATTTAAGAACATGTGAGACATGGTTTCTGCTTCTCCACTATTGCAAACAGTGCATGTAGGGTTGATGTAATGAAGAATGCTTGTTGTTTTGGCATTGGTGGGAAGTATTCCATGTGCACATTTCCAAATAAAAATTATGATAACTAGTGCCACTTCCATGTTCCAAATAGCTGCCCAATTCCATGTAGTAGTTTCATTTCTGTAGAGATTTTCAATTTTTCCCTTGTATAATTCCTTGACAGAGAATGCACCTTTATCATTGAGATCCCATGTTATTCTATCTTCTTCATTTGGGTGTGTCTGCAGATTCACAATCACTGCAGCCTTGTCATTGCTAAAGTAGGTAAGAATTAGAGTTGCATCCCAATTTCCATCTGGTAGAAGTAAGGACTCTAATATTTCAATATGTTGTGGGAAATTATGTGGTTTTGGTTGTTTTGAGGGAGGTGTTTGGAATCCAAATGTCTTCCCATATATTTATCTTTTTTCCATTGCCAATTATCCAGAAGCAGTGATGTTGTATGTTGTTGATTCCTTCTAGGATTCCTTTCCATACCCATGAATCTCCATCCTTATCTTTTGTATCCATGTTGAGAACATTCCTTCCTAAGAGGTATTTGGCATTCATGAGCTTATTCCATAGAGAATATTGGTCCTGCTCAAGCCTCCACCAAAATTTTATTATCATAGAACTGTTGAAGAGTTCCATATTCATGAATCCTAGTCCTCCAGATCTTTGGGTTTGCATACTGCAGTCCAAGCTTTAGGATAGTAGCCAGAAGGATTTTCTATACTTTTTCCCCAGAAGAAATCTCTTTAAAGGTTGTTGATGTCTTTCCAGGTTTTCTTAGGCACCTTGAAACAGTTCATCTGATATATGCATGCTGAAGATATGACAGACTTGATGAGAACTTCTCCTCCAGCAGGGTTTAGAGGAGTATTTTTCCAGTTAGTGAGTCTCAACTTCAGCTTTTCCACTCTAGGATTGAATGAATTTAATTTGCTTTTATGGGTGAAAAGGGGTAAGCCTAGATATTTATCATCCAGTTGAAGTATTTGAACTCCCATGGAACTTTTGATTTGGAGGATGAGATATGGATTGGTGTTTCTGCTGAAGAAAACTCCAGACTTGTTGAAATTGATTAACTTCCCTTCATTATGTTTTGAGCTTCAGTAAGGTTGGTTTTGCATAATATCATGTAGTCATCTGCAAAAAGGAGGTGGATGATAGATGGTGCAGCTTTGCATATCTTGATACCAGTGATGATTTCTAACTCATCGGCATGAAGAAGGGTTCTTGACAGAGCTTCCATGCAGAATAGAAACAAATAAGAAGATAGGGGATCTCCTTGCCTTAGACCTCTGGAAGGTTTAAGGAATTTGTCAGGAGATCCATTAATGAGAACAGCAGAGGTGGAGTTTGAGATACACTGTAAGATTTTGTTGCACCATTTATCATCAAATCCAATTTTTTTCATAATGGTTATGAGAAATGTCAAGTCCACTCTATCAAAAGCTTTATCCATATAAATTTTGATGCCCATGGAACCAGCATTCCCTTTTTTTTCCCTCTTTTTGATCTCATAATGTGAATAATTTCATGTGCAATAGCTATGTCGTCAAAGATTTTCCTTTCAGGGATAAAAGATGACTGATAAGGAGATATGATTTTGTTGAGGTAAGGTTTTATTCTTTGAGCTAGAAGTTTGGATATGATTTTATAAGTGGTGTTGCATAGGCTGATTGGTCTGAAGTGGTATTCGGGTATGCATCATAGCTTCGAATGTTGGACTCATGCAAGGTGGCTCGCGTGATCTTTAAGGCTCGCTTCTTTCTTTATCTTCATTCTCCACTTGCTGCTGAAAAACCTAACCATCCACGTCTGTCTTTAACAGTTAATGCAATGTCCCTTAATTCAAACTTATCCATTGATTCGGTCATGATGCTTTTCACGTGGTCTTCTCTGATGAGAGTGGTAAATATCTCGAAATTGGGGCGATAAAATTTAACCTTTTATTTCGTGCTCCTCGTCACCATCTTTTCATTACATCCATGCTATGGGATTACTCCACGTGGTATTCAGATATTTTACTTTAGAGCTAAGCAATCCATATATGTATTATGACCCAATTTGGTTTGGAATACCAAATTTTATTCCTTTCTAAAAGTGATTGTCGCATGATTGTTGCGTGATTGTCACATGGCTCAAAATTCACATCGTTAAGTACTGATTGAACCCTAAATAGCCGACATGAAATATGCATCAACGACCCGAAATTCGTCACTGTATGTTTGTAACCTGAATTTAGTTTTTGTTCTTTTTTTTAAGCATGCTTTGACAAAATTTTGCATCTACATCTACATCAACTATTATAATTAAAATTTTGCATCATCACCCACAAAATCTCTTTTTGACTATTAAGATTTTCTTTAAATGTTATTGTTATGTAGAAACCCGTATTCAACCATTTACTTCATGATTCGTGAATTATTAACCAAATACTAGTCAGTTCATAACGCTTAACTATCCTTCCATACGTTCCTTTCAACTGTTCGATTTTACATCAGATTTGTTCAATATCCTCTAGCACCTCAACTCTTGACACACTGTCCCCACCAATAGTTACAATGCCATCCTTGAATTCATCTGGAATATCTTTATCCTACTCCATTTATACCCCCTCCTCCAAATCTCCCCATCGCTTGCCCCTATCAACATGCTCTTCCTAAAAATTACATCACCATAAATAACGAACCAATAAGAAGACCACTGCGCAAACATGCGTCTTTTTCATGTACTTCATAATGAACACAATTGCATCTCATGAGCAGTTACCTTGACCTCTACCTTTAAACATGCCTAATGATTTTCCAAACAACCAGAGTCAGAATGATAAGATAACACATAGAATAGAAAATCAAATGAAAAGAGACTAGAGAAATCAATATCAAATGCATACCTGATAGAGAAATTTAGTGTGTTCACCTGTTAACAAACCAATCAAACAGTGAGTCAAAATCACAAAATCATGATTAAGGAAATAACCACTGAAACGCTAAATTGCAAAAACCTTAACTAATAACCATTCCAGATGATACATCTAACAGGATATCGTTATTTTAGAAATATCAAGAAGTAATTTGTCCCAATTTATCTCAGGAAAAGCTAAAACATTCTTGGTTAGTTTGCAAGAAAGTGCCCGCATTAAGAAAGTACCCGCATTAAGAAAAACAAATCTTGTAATTAAAGGGGTGAAGCAGTTGAATAATCAAGAAAATGATCTTTGCACAATCTGCAAACAGAAAACAATGAACAAAACTTAGCATGAAATTTACTTGAAATATCATGTACACTATGAGGATCAATGGGAACCTATTCTTGAGATAATTAGTTAATACCTTGGAAATGAAATCTGAACTACAAGAAATTCTATGTTCCATCCGAGAAAAAAAAACAAAGAGATTCTATGTTCCAATCTCATTCGTAATCTAAAAAAAAAACACATTTACCACAACTTTAAGGGAATAAGTTAAACAAAACAGGTTGAAAAAAAAACCTATGATAAGTTGTTACCTGATCGTTAACTTTGAGATCAGAGATTTTTCTCTTCTCTAAAACCTTGACTCCATATATTTTCCTAGAGTCAAGATTCTGACCTTATTTAACTTTTGCGCATTACTAACTTAGATACTTCAGAAGTAAAAAACGCATAACAAACCTAAAAACTCAATACCATCCCTCACTCCAGAATAAAAGTAGCACTGGTGGAGCTTACCCTCTCTCCTATTGGTTGGTGAGCGTAACCTCGCGCTCTCATTGGCTAATTGAGAAACCATTCGTATTCGTCAGATGAAATTTTGTTAGATATGGTGCGTTGATCTGACAATGTGCGGTGTAGATTGGGTGGATTGTTGGGACACACGCGACGGACGACCCTCATTATTTAGAAAAATTGCTATATTAATTTCGGATATTTATGATTAAAATAAATAAAAAAATCAATTCAACATATTTATGGAATAAAATAAAATAATTTATATTTTTTGAATCTTTTATAATCTCATGTATTTATTATAGAAAATCCAAAAAAAAAATACTATATTAATACTTACATTTATGAATAAAATAAAATAAAATCAACTCAACGTATTTATGGATAAATTAATGAGATTTTTATTTTTAAAATCTTTTGTAAGGAAAAAGAAGAAAAAAAATATAGAAATGACAAATAGATTACTATATTAATCTTTATTAATCTTTTTTTTTTTTTTTACTTCTAACCTTATAATTTATTAATTTATCAAAATATCGTTTAACTCTAAAATAATAAAATAGAGTTGTAATGAATCACACAGAGCTATTGGTTGGCAAAGCGACAAGCTGGCCACCAACCCCCCTCTGAACATCAATGCCTATTCTATGAAAAACAAAACTACCATAACCACTACTAGCGTCATTATTAACAAGCTGTTAATTCCGTACATTTATGATTAAAATAAAAAAATCAACTCAACGTATTTATGGAATAAAATAATAAGTTTTAAATTCGTAGAATCTTTTACAAGGAATTTTTTTTCAGGAAATGGTAAAGAAAACTACTATATTACTTTTGGCATTTATGATTAAAATAAAAAAAATTAATTAAACATATTTATGGAATAAAATAATAAGTTTTAAATTCGTAGAATCTTTTATAAGGAATTTTTTTTCTGAAAATGGTAAACAAAAACTACTATATTAATTTTGGCATTTATGATTAAAATAAATTAATTAATTCAACATATTTATGGAATAAAATAATAAGATTTCTATTTATTGAATCTTTTATAAGCAAAAATATCTAAAAATGACTATATTAATTTTTAATATTAATGATAGACATCTAAAATAAATTACTAACAACATCTAAAAATTACTATATTAGTTGATATTTTAAATTAATATTTATGTTTAGAGTATCTGAGAAAATCTAATTATTTACCTGAACACAATCTTTCGGATTCCATTAATACAGTTAATTTACTAATATAAACAAAGGCAATGGTTAATATGGAAGGATTAATTGGGGGATATGAAATAGTAATGTTACTGTTCATACCGTCATGGTTTTCCTACACAAAAATAAATAAATTACTATACTGGTATGAACAGTAACAGTACTATTCATATCCCCCAATTGCATGTTCTTAATATGGTAAAGTTAAATTAATATTTATGTTTAGAGTGTCTGATAAAATCTAGAAATATGGTGCATTGATGGAGCAACGTGTGGTACACACCCGACGGATGGCTCTCATTATTTGTTATGTCTAACCACTAGATGGCCAAGATCTTTGATTGGATGACCAAAAATTATTACATATAATTACACCAAGTTTACATGATTTTTTTAAAATCATGACCGTTGAATTTTTCTCAATAAATTACTATATTAATTAGAGTATTTATGATAAAAATTCAGAAAATAAAAAAAAAACTATATTAGTTTCGGATATTTTATTATAAAAATCCAAAAAATCGATTAAACATGTTTATGGGGTAACAAATCAGATTTATAATTTTTGGATCGAGTGAAAAATCCAAAAATTACTATATTAATTTCGAGTATTTTGATAAAAATCCAAAAATTAATAATGTATTAATTTCAGATATTTATGATCAAAATCCAAACATATTTATGGGTAAAAATATCAGATTTATATTTTGTGAGGTAAAAAATCTAAAAATTACTATATTAAATTTGAGAAGTTATGATAAAAATCCAAAAAAAAAAAAAATACTATGTTAGTTTCGGATAATTATGATAAAAATCTAAAAAAATTGTAAGCAGATTTATATATTTTGGTAAAAAAATCTAAGAATTACTATATCAATTTCGAGTATTTATGATGAAAAAATATATTATATTAATTTCGGATATTTATGATAAAAATTTAAAATAATCAAATAAAAATGTTTATGAGGCAAAAAAAATAAGATTTGTATTTTTTGGATTGTTTGTAGAGTAAAAAAATAATCTAAAAACTATTATATTAATTAAAATCCGGAAATAATATTTATATTTTTGAGTATCTAAAAAAAATATCTCTCTGTATAACAACTATGTTTGTACTTGATATTTCCAAATCAATATTTCTTTTTGTGAGATTTGTGGGTTTGGCCACTCTTTCTATAAAACATTCCAACAAAATAACTTTTCTCTGCAGGTTGCATTCTTCGGCTAGGGTTTTGTTCTGTAGTTTTTTTAGTATTTGCATTAGTTTTCTTATTCATCTTTCTGATGCTTCTCTTTGTCTTTGCAGAAACACAACATCATGTGAACTTTCCTTTTAACTAAAAAAGTACGTGATGCGTGCAGAACAATCGGGATATTTGGAACGGTTGTGAATTGAGTTTTGATTTGTTTAATTACTCTCTTTCATATGAATATTTTAAAATTTGTATTGATTAAGGTTTTACCAATTTATTGCTTTAGCAGTTTCTTTATGTATTTGTAAACAAGAGCAGAAACTAAAAATTATGAATTTATCTCTAATTCTCTTTGCTTTTGATTTTTTTGTTTTCCGTATGTGTGATAGGTAAAGAACCAGTAAGAAAATGAATTATGAGTCTGGGTTTTCTTTATCTCTTTCATATGAAGGTATGTTTAGTTATTTTTCCCGATTTTCCTCCAAATACCCCCTTCCATCCATGCCATATGCAACACTAACTTCAGTTATCCCAACATTACAGTGAAACTAAGAAATGTTATTGGCTAAAATTTGGGCATTGTGCACATTGCTACTACTCTTGATTTTACTGGATTTGACCAGACATGTTTAAGAATATGCTCATGAAGTTGTTGATTTGAAGATCCATGAATTGTCAATGGAAATTTTGCTGAAGAAGTTGCGAAATGCGGGTAACTCAATCAGAAGGTTAGAATCATATTTTTTGAATATTTTACTTCCTTTTTCTTTTGCTTGGAGTTGTATGTTTGAAAAGCATATAGTTACTTGCATATTTATGGGGTATTCATTAGATATCTGTGATGAGAAACATAAAAACTAACCTAGATATCTAAGCCACAGAAATTAAATTCATCACAAAAACTCTATGCCACACGTACTTAAATTCATTATATCATCTTAGAGGTCTTAAAACATTTGGTAATCCTAAAGTTTTCAAATAATTCATGGTAAAATAATATTAGACGGTTTATTTGCGGTGAAAAATCCATATAGATATTACTTTCGAAGGATAGAAAAATCTTTAAATTATTGTTAATGTTACCTTAAAAATTGATTAAAATGTAAAGTTAAATTTTCGAAATTAATATACGGATATTCTAAAATATATTTTATTTTTAGAATCATTGGCATATATATCCGGGTACTTAATATAAGAAAAGATATAACTAATTTTTGGGATAAAACTATGATATTCTAATCTTATGCGAAAATCAACCCAAGGACCAAGACGTTCGGAAAAAGAAAAAGAAAAAAGAAATAGGTTTAATTTTTTCCTTTTCTTTTGTTTCCTCGATAACTCTATTTATATGCATTTTTTTATTCTTTTTACTGGTTTAAAATTATTTATCTGTTTCTTGCATCTTGCAGAAAGGCGAAACTGTTTATCATTTCTCGGCAATTGAATAAAAATGGAAATCAATGGAAAGATAGAGGAGTTGAAGCTTTTTTGAACAAAAAAGAGATGGAGAAAATTCAGTTAGTAATGAGACAACCTAAGACACTTTTGATGCTAATCATCTAGGTTTGTTTTTGTGTTTCCCTTTTTGTTTTTCTAAATTAGTTTCCTGTGTTTTTTTTTTTTTTTTTTTATGGTTTCGATTTGTGAGATTTGATTCAGAGTTTTTGTGATTTTATTTATAGTGCTACCTAAAAAAAGATTACATCGCGAATTCAAAGCATGGGTGTTTGTATTAGCATTCATTGACATCGCTGGTGATCTTTGTTTGTATTAGTATTTTTGCTCCACGAGTTTTGGGAAATAGTATGTCAATTGATGGGTAACATCGCTTCTGATTATATTCTTTCTCAAGATACATTGGTGCCACTGCTACCTCAGTTTAATACGCACTCGAAAAAACCTATGTTGAGGACTGCTACTGGGCTTTATCCACCTTATGTCGTGGAGATCCATCAGTAGTGCAGTACATTTGATGAATTGAGCAGGTGAGGGGGGAGTCGTTTGGAGGTTGTTTTTCCCTGGTATTAAGGTGGTGCTTAACTTTATTAATTATTACTTTATCTTCTAGATGTTTTTTTTTCACTATTATCTTTAGCGCCTTATACATTCAAAGGGAACCATGGGCATAGCGAGACGGGACTTTTAGGAAGACAGAAGAAAACAAGGACATTGTTAAATTTATCCGCAATATTATCAAGTTTTTTTCTTTCTGAGATAACCTTCACAACCATTGAATTTAGGTTTTGTTAATCACTAGCAGAAATTTTGAATTATTAATTTTAAAAATTCTGGACATATTTTGGTCCAGTAATGTTTATGTTTCAAGTAAATTTTTGGAACTTTGATATCGGGTACTGCTTCAGTGTTCCATTTTAGTTTTTGTAGGAATATTGCACAGTCAAAATGTATTTCTCTAGCTCTAGGATGAACTGATAAACTATTCGAATACAACTAGAATCATTTAGAAAATTCTTTGGTAGTCACCCGAGTTTAACTATGTGACCTTCTCAAGTACAATAGCACGGGCTAGAAGAAATCAAGAATACTTAACTATACTTAACTTACAGAAGTAATCAAGAGATAAATACTTCGTCATCATTTTCCCAATCTATTTTTTCCCGTAAGATAACTGATTAATATTGGTACGTAAAATAACTGATTAACTAATTAATCTCGATCCATGTTTGAAGTTATTTCAAGTATATGTTTGCAAAAAATTTAATATTGCATCTTTAATTACTTTCCAAATCATCAATTTAGACTACGTGGCTTAGTGCCCTATCAATAAGAGTCAAATACTTGACAGAATTGTCAATACCCCCCCCCCCCCTCTTCTTGAAATATTTAGGGCAGTACTCTGATTATCCTTTTTTTGTTTGTGTTGCAAAATTAAATTCCAAGAAACAACAATTTTATGTGGACGCCCAATCCCAAGTGTTAAAAAGTAGGTCCCTGCTGTCTCTCTCTCACAATAATAATTTCAATAGAAAATATAGGGATACAAAACAGTTTCGTTAAAGAAAAAAATTGCATATATGATTCAGAATGCAAGTATATGATTTTTGATGAAAGATATATCAGTGCATTTCCTTCATTACGACTTCCCGAATAATTCTGAACGTAAGTATATGATTTCCAAAGAAATATATATCAGTGCATTTTATTGATTACGACTTCTTCAACGGGGAGAAATTCATATGCATTGCACTATTTAGAGTTTGCAATCTATTGTATATTGATATCATGTGTCTTTTTAGTATCTCCAATATAACTAGGTACAACTATATAACTAGCGTGATTTTTTAACGAGCAGTTGAGTTGGCTGCTTGATTCCTAATGTAAGTATATGATTTCTGAATAAATATATATTAATGCAATTCCTTGATGTGATTTCTTATTTTAAATTGCAATTAGCGAATAGTTTAAGAAAATTACATACTTTTGGTTGGCAACCTAGCGACAAGCTGGGAACCAACACCTTTTTGAATAGCGATACCTAATCTATGAAAAATAAAGCTACCAACACCACTACTAGCATCATTATTAACTAAGAAGTTCTTCAGACGCTTAAAAAAACACAAAGTATCCTCACCTAGTTCTCCTAAGGTAGAGAAAGCTAAAATACCAAGACCATAACCAAGTGAAACACACTTATCCAAATACTTAGTGCGTTTTCGAGCAACATCATTAGAAATTCCTTGATTACATTTTATTTAAAGGGAAACACTTCATATGCTTTGCACTATTTAAAGTTGGAAATTTATTTTATATTAATATCGTGTTTCTTTTTAGTGTCTCTTAATATCATACATTGAATCTACTATATCGTAGGTGTGATTATTTATTTAACTACAAGAAATTGGAGCACTGATATATCTTTCTTCGACGGGAAGCACCCCATATGATTTTCACTTCTTAGAGTTGGCAATCAATTTTATATTAATATCATTATTTTATTTTCCCTAATATCAGGTATTGTTATAACTATACAGTGACTGTGATTTTCAATTAACCAACTCGAGTTGAGTTGCTGCTTGATTCTTAACGCAAGTATATGATTTCTAATTAAATCTTCTTCGACGGGAAGAACTTCATATGCTTTGCACTATTTAGAGTTGGTCAATCTATTTTATATTGATATACCGTTTATTTAGTGTATCTAATATAACAATCGATACAACTATATAACAAGTGTAATTTTTCATGTAATTACAGAGAGTTGGAGCCTGAAATAGTAATTAAGTTGGTCGTTTGATTCTTGATGCAAATATATGAATTATGAAGAAAGATATATTAGTGCATTCCTTGGTTACATCATCTTTGACGAAAAGCGCTTCATATGCTTTGCACTATTATTTAGAGCTGTCAATCTATTTTATATTGATATCATGTTTTTTTAGTGTCTCTAATATCAGATATTGATACCTATAGTGAATGTGATTTTTTATTTTAACTACAACCATTCAAGTATATGATTCTGAAGAAAGATATATCAGTGCATTTCCTTGATTATATCACTTCGACGGGAAGCACTTCACATGCGTTGCACTATTTAGAGTTGGCTATCTATTTAATATTAATATAATATGTTATTCGGTGTCCTTAATTTCAGATATTAATACAACTATATAGTGAATGTGATTTTTCATATAACTATCAATAGTACTGATGTTGACAATGTAATGAGCTATTGAATGATTTCAAAGGATGATATAATTTTTCAAAATTTTAATAAGATTTCTTAATCTCCAAAACATTAAACGATATGTAGTTTGTGAATTTGGTTCCCGTTGTTAATTTACAAAATGAAAAAGAATTACACTTCAGTTGTTTATTGGACTCCTTTAAGGACGGGTGCGGGGCGAAGTCCCGCCTCACCAAATGGACTCCAGTTCCCATCACACCCGGTGCGTAGCACAGGTTACATGCTAGTTATCACATAAAAATCAAACATACAAAAAAAAAAAATCAAAACCAAAACAAATTCACACAAAAAAAAAAAAATTACCTGGTAATAGATCGAAGCAGGGATATTATATTTGTTCTTCTCAACCTAACATGAAACGTAAATACCAATCAAACAATATATGACAAAGAAACTCACCATTTACATGGTTATTGGTTACCGAAGAACCAAAATCTAAAACTTCCAAAATTAACTAAATACTTACGCAAAAACTTAAGAAAATTCCTAGAAATAGTTTTTTTTTTTTTGACTTAAAAGGTTAAAACTTTATTAAAAGGGAAAAAAGAAGTAGAGAAAGAAGAGTGCACGGAAAGTGCTACAAAGAGATGGCATAACAGCCAAAGTTCAAAGAGAAAAGCAAAATAAAAACTAAGGCATCAGGCATCAAGAAACCAAAAATAGCCAACTAAATCACTATCTCTAGGCTCTTAGAACTTTTTCTTTACAGGGGTTCTCTTGCCGTGACCTAACAAATCGTTACTAATCTCCCCATTCCATGATAGTCTTGCTCGTTCCTTATCAGTTCTTGAGGACCTGTAAGTGTCGACGATTCCTTCATAGATGTTTTCCTTTCCTCCATGAGGAACACCTAATAAGGTATTGCATCGCAGAAGTTTATCCATATGTTGCTCTTTAGTCCAAGATTTTCTGCACGAGACCTCCTCAATGGGTTTAAACTTCTCCACACATGTCTCTTCATTATCGGTTTCATATTCTGAATCCTCATTTGACTCAACACAATCATCCACATTTTTCTTCATTGTGTTGATCATTGTTGTTGCTTTGAGACACAAAAGTCTCTACAGAAGAAAGGTCTTCATTAACCTCAACAAGAGATTCAAAAGAATTCTTATTTTTGAGCTCATCTACTTTTTCTCCAATCTCTTTGCTACTTCCCTTGTTCATTCACCTAATGTATTTCCATTCCACATCAGGGGACTCTGCCTTTTCCTCAATAGAGATATGCACAGCGTTATCTACCATCTCTTCATTTGATTGTACACAGGATTCCCCTTTTTCTTTTAGGCTTCCACTGTCATTATGCTCCTTAGAAATAGTTTGTTTGAAAATAGTATATTCTTATCGCCTAAATTTGGCATAAGTTCTTAAAACGGAATCATCATCATCATCAATTAGCTAACATAAGATCTTAAAACGGAATCATCATCATCATCAATTAGCTAAAAAGAAGTACTTATGGATACGATCAGATTTGTTTCTTAATTTAGACTCGTGATACTCGTGTACAAAAAGGAAACTACAATAACTGCTATGGAATTTAACGCATCATTATGGTAATAAACTAGAGAGCACCCGCATAATATGGAAATTGATAAGATTCTCATAAATGCCTATCTTAATACGGAAGATTATCTATCTTAATACGGAAGAGTATCAAAATCTTAATACCAATGAATATCGAAACTTTATTATGTTTCTAAGTATAAACCAAGTCAGGCTATATAAATCAGTTCATCCAACTACAATTTCATTCTCTACACGATTCTGCTATTCTGATCAAAACTATTTTAGTAATATTGATGGCTCCACTACCTGGTCCAAGGATGAGTAGCTTTCTACCACTTGCAGTGGGATTGTTTCTCGCATATCATGCTATAATACTGGTGGAAGGAGGAAGGGCTATTACTAGTAGATTATCATGGGAAGAGGATTTGGAGTTTGAAAGACAACTCAACATTCTAAACAAACCGCCCATCAAAACAATGCATGTAAGTACATATTATATCTGCAATATCATGTTTCTTTTCATAATTCTTATTCAACCTAGTTGTTTCTGTGGGGAAATCCATGGACAAATACTGATTCTGATTCGAAATGCTATATAGCCTGGGAGAAAATCCTGGAATTTTACATCTTTAATGTTGTACTGTGTTGTTTTTTATTGTAATAGACTCGACGGGGCGCTATCTATGATTGCATTGAATTCTACAAGCAACCTGCGTTTGATCATCCTCTACTTAAAAATCATGAGATCCCGGTAATTTTTCTATTTTACTCCCTTCTTATGTAAGTAGTTTTGCGGTCATAGACACTTGATAACAAGACTAAACATGTCCAGAAGGTTAAACAAATTAATTCAAAGTACAAATTGATTGTGCATAGATTTTATATCGAGTATATATTGGGAACTTTATAACGTGACTTCGTCACAAGACAAATTTAACTTTTGTAATATCGTGTGATCGTGATTTATGGGCATGGTCTGATGGTCGAGTGTAATTTTTAGAAGAAAGATGAAACTGCATCACCAAGACTACATACAACATTAATGATGAGTCAAATCGAAGAGTGCCCAAAAGGAACGGTTCCTATCCGTCGGACAACTAAAGAAGATCTGAATAAAGCCAAATATCTGTCTTCTACACCCAATGCGCCTGGTGATGTATATGTAAGTAATCTAACTTTAGTTGTCTCTATAACTTACTAGTGATGAATTCTTCCATACTGTAATTCTTTTTAGTGACTACTTTTCTGTTTTGCGAATATCGTCGATTTTCAGAGAGCCGGTATTTCTCTTCAAATAGAAGGTGAAAGGTTTTTTGGAGCCAGAGGAGTCGCAAATATATGGCATCCCAATGTAAACCCCGACCAATTTAGTGGAGCTGAAACTGCACTTAGAGCAGGCCCTAAAGAACAGATTAATGAAATCAGATTCGGATGGACGGTAAGCATTATCTCTCTGGTTTAATATCAAATAACAACTTTCAAGATTACCATCATCTGTACCCTACACCTAATAAAATGTAATCCTTTCATAAGTTCAGAACATTTAAAAAAAGCTCCACCGAGTCTGACACTCAAATAAGGATATTGGGTGTCACATGACTGTTTGGACTCATCATTCCCATGTGTAGAGGTGTAAAATGTGTCTAGCGAGCACGTTTACGGTATGACATAGCACACCAAATTTCGAGCACAACACGTTATCTGGCGCTGATTAATCTAGCTTAGTGTGTTGTGTTGTGCCAGATTAATTGACACATCGGCACAACAAAATACACGACTCGGATACGCACACGCCACTACACATCACGACATTCTAAGAAGACACGTCATAACATTACCTAAAGCACTGTACAAAACGGTAAGATACATCTTATTTCATGTATAGTTGGCAATAGGTTGAGGGCCCTCGTACTTGTATCGATTGAGTAGTCATGTTTGGATATATAGTAATCTATGTGGGAGTATTATCTCTGACAGAGTGTTAATACTTACTATGAGTTGACTTTGTAACTTTGTAATATATTTCATCAGGTAAATCCACAATTGTATGGCGATAATCTGACTTCAATGTTTGCGTATTGGACTGTAAGTTACTGATGGTAAACTTTTTATTCATTTTTATGATCAGTTTTTGACTTGAAGATTTATGAACATGTTTTCTTTTTTCCTGTTCCATTAGAGTGATGGTGGTAAAACGACAGGTTGTTATAATACTCGTTGCTCTGGATTTGTGCAAGTTGACCCACAAGTAACTCCTGATATGCACATCGAGAAAACATCAGTTCTTGGAGGACCAACGTATGCTATTGACACGAATATTATCATGGTGCGTAACGTTTATCTAGTTTGATGAAAACCCAAACTACCAAGTATATTAACTAATTATATATATGAGCATGTTACACTGCAGGATCGTGAAACAGAGCACTGGTGGTTGATACTCGAAGGTAACATTAAAATTGGTTATTGGCCAAAAGAATTATTTCAGCGATTTAATTTAGGAGCTGAGTATGTCTACTGGGGTGGTCATGTAAAGTCTGGAAAAGATGGGATACCAGAAATGGGTAGTGGTAATCTACCAGACAGGATACCCGAACACACTGGCTATTATTCAGATCTTGAATATCAAGACAAGGACGATGTCATTTGGAAACCTGACCAAAGGGTTCAAATCACAGTTGATTGTGAAGAGTCTTATGGTTCACTTTGGGATAATGAACACACCATCCTTCACTTTGGAGGACCTGGTGGTGGCACTTGTGCTTGAGTGGTGGACGCGGTTGTTGCGCAAATAAATGTTGTTGGAGACAGAAATATGAAAGGTGTATGTTGCATTTTCTTCGCTTGAATCCTGTTTTTTATTTAACTGAGACAATGCAATTATGCACCATGAATATTACAATTATCGCTTTCTTATGTTTGATGAACTCAATCCTTCTGCAAACCCAAGTGCTATGTTGTAAAAGGCGCTAGGCAAGGCGAGGCGCCAAACCCAGCGCCTAGCGCCTTTGGAGCTTAAGGTGGCCCAGACGAGGGCCTTTTTTTTAGAAAAAAACACAATTAGGTATAATTTGGCGCCTGGACGCCTTTTTTTACCAGGCGCTAGCCTTGCACCTAGTGAGCCTTTGGCGCTTAAGCGAAAGTGTAAGATCTACTAACTTTTTGTAAATCATTACCACACATAAGGATCGATATCTTCTGCAGAGAGCAAGGATAAATGAATTGTGTTAGAATATATCCACCATATACAAGGCAACCATGAAGATATAGTCAAAGATATTCTAGATAAGTGTTGGAATTACCTAATTTGTAATGTCTAATATGAACTAATATGAACAAGGTTTAAAGAAGTCTAGAGTTAGGTAGAGTTCAAAGTATCTAGAATGATCAAGAGAGGTTGGTCAAATACCATAATATAAAACATGTGATAAAAATGTTAGTATAGTTTGTAGGCTAAGGAAGTAGAACTCAATTTGGAGTTGCTCACTTGGAGGCTTAGCTAACTAGTATAAATAGGCATTTGTAGTATCATTTGTAGACACCCAAAATTAGTGAGATTGGGTCCTTAGTAAGGGAGAGATGAGAGGTCTCCTTACGTAAGTTTATGTGTGTGGGGTTTGTAAATCATCTCTAGTATTGAGCATCAATATCATTCACCCTACGGGGTTTGTCAGTGGACGTAGGCGTTAGTGCCGAACCACTTTAATCTCTTGTGTCTTCATTGTTTACATCTGATCCTTACTCTTACCACAAATCTAAGATGCTATCAGAGCTCCGAAGTTTCATCTCAATTTCTAATCATGGTATCAGATCTTCGAAATATTTCAATTTTCTATCATGGTATCAGAGCCAAGTTCGATCCAAATGGGCGTTTAAGTTTCCTCTACAAGATGAAGTTTAAGTTTCCACTCCTATCAGAGCCAGGCCCCACTCAATGCTACTCGTGTCCATCCGTGTGTCAGTAGTTTCCATACCACTCAGTATCCGTTATCAGTGTATATGTGGTTTCCGTACCACTCAGTATCCCCGCCAGTGTGCGTCTGTGGTTTCCGTAACCACTCAAGTATCCCCGCCAGTGTGCTTCCGTGGTTTCCGTACCACTCAGTATCAGTATGTCCGTGGTTTCCGTACCACTCAGATCGGCCAGTGTGCATCCGTGGCTTCCGTGCCACTCAGTCAGTGTCTTGTTAAACGATTCCAGTCAGTATGTCCGTGGTTTCCATACCAATCAGATCCGCCAGTGTGCATCCGTGGCTTCCGTGCCACTCATTTAGTGTAACCCTTTATGCATGGGCAACAATCCGTAGGCCACAATCCGCGTGTATCCACAGTTGGCGGGATGCAATCCGTGTGCTACAATCCGCCTGCCATGCTTCAGGTACAGGGTGTATTCAAACTCGACCATTTCGAGTTTGAGGGGGGGTGTCAGTCCACTTGCAATACTCGTTTGTAATATTGCACATCGTTTGGCTTCAACTCTCAATCATCTCAACTTCTCATACAACAAGTTCTCCCTTGAACCAGTACTTCCACCTATAGTTTCACCAACATCCGCACCAGTAGTCCCGCCAAGAGGCGCACCAATATTTCCACCAACAGTTGCACCCATAGGTGCGCCACCAGTTGAAGAAGTAGATACACCAACATCTGCACCAACAGTTTCACCCATAGTTGAGCCACCAGTTGAACCGGTAGTACCACCAACAGATGCATCTGTAGTTCACCCACCAGCATCTCGAGCTCTTCCCTTCCATGAACATCATCGTACTCCACAGACAGCAGACCGAGTTCGTCATCGTCCCATCACAACAACTTCCATCCAAACAGCATCATCATTACTGCCATGTTTTCTTTACTGCCTTCCAGCTCGAGCTCTTCCACCTGTAATCATGCCATCACGTTCTCCTGCCAAGATAAACCATCTTTTTCAACAACAGTTCAAGTTGATCACTTCAAAACATTTCCGTGCTCAACTTGAGGGGGGGTGTTAGAATATGTCCACCATATACAAGGCAACCGTGAAGATATAGTCAAAGATATTCTAGATAAGTGTTGGAATTACCTAATTTGTAATGTCTAATATGAACTAATATGAACAAGGTTTAAAGAAGTCTAGAGTTAGGTAGAGTTCAAAGTATCTAGAATGATCAAGAGAGGTTGGTCAAAAACCATAATATAAAACATGTGATAAAAATGTTAGTATAGTTTGTAGGCTAAGGAAGTAGAACTCAATTTGGAGTTGCTCACTTGGAGGCTTAGCTAACTAGTATAAATAGGCATTTGTAGTATCATTTGTAGACACCCAAAATTAGTGAGATTGGGTCCTTAGTAAGGGAGAGATGAGAGGTCTCCTTACGTAAGTTTATGTGTGTGGGGTTTGTAAATCATATCTAGTATTGAGCATCAATATCATTCACCCTACGGGGTTTGTCAGTGGACGTAGGCGTTAGTGCCGAACCACTTTAATCTCTTGTGTCTTCATTGTTTACATCTGATCCTTACTCTTACCACAAATCTAAGATGCTATCATAGCTCCGAAGTTTCATCTCAATTTCTAATCATGGTATCAGATCTTCGAAATATTTCAATTTTCTATCAAATTGTTCTTACTACTTGTCGATAATTGTGATCTTCATTAGATTTTTGACTGTGAGATCCTGTCAATCATGAAAATTTATGCTTGGAAACTCTTTGCCGGCATCACAATGTGTTGCAGTTGTACTGTAACAAATTTAGTTTAGTTCACAATCCTATAAAGAAAGTTAATTTGATTGGTCAAGTAATTAACGAAATCGGACTAGCTGTTTACCTCGATAAAGGCATGCAAATTTTAACTTAAATCTTGTGTGCATTATAGATTAGTAATCCCTTGGTTGTGTTAAACACGTGATTTCATGTATAGGGTTATAACTGATAAAATTGCGAGCTATTTCAATCATCCAAACAACCTACCAAGATAAACTTTTATGGTAAAATCAATCTTCAACCAGAAAAGTTTCTTCATTCAATTCACATCTGAACAGGAAAAAATACGAAATCTGGAGTGCCATAAGTGTTTGTTGATATATGATTCAATTGGTGGTCGGTGTCACATAAGTGTTGCAAGGCAAAAAAGAAAAAGTCAGCCAGGGGAATTTAAACAACCGAAAAAGAAGTCCATATTGAAAGAAAATGATAAAAGTTTAAATTCTCTACTCTCACTCCCTATGTTAGGTGGCATCCACATACGAAAAATAAAACTACTTTGAATTCATATCATCCCACAAAATCGGGAGGTAAGAAATAATGTGGTCAAGTTGTTAGTGAAGTTAACGAAGGCTGAAGCATTACAGTTTTATTTACTTAGGTCCCGGAACATTTTGGGTGATAATGCGTACTAATCAATTAAACAAGGGGTATTTAACGGTTAATACCCGGCAAATATCCAACACATACCTTTGGTACCCAGTATTTGAAATATTAAGGGTTGGTACCTTGATGCATTAGAGACTGTCAAGTCAAACCATTGACTATAGCTTCTGTTACATTAGTAATTAAAATTATCAATAATTATTAATTTGTGAACGACGTTAACTCTTCGTTACAAAAAATATATATATATATTATGTTCATTACACCTCTGTCGCACTTCTCTACCAAAAGATATATATTTTGTTCGTTACAAAAAATATATATTTTGTCTCTCGAGATAAAGAAATGAATTCATCAACAGACCTGCAAAGCTTCTTCAGCACATACCAAAAGCATCAGTACAAGCACCACCAGCATCGTGGTTGCATATACATCGTTAAAATTAAATTTTCCGAAATCATTCAACCCAGCAATACAATTGAATTTCAGTCCAATTGAACATAAGAAAAGCCCATAAATTAGAGCATAAACAACACCAACATGAAATCTTCACCAGAAAAACTTCCACTCATCTCCACCACCTCCATTAACATCCACCGCAACCATCAATAATTCTACTCTACCACCACCATCCCCACCATAATCAAGCAAATGAAATCCAGTAAAAACCCATTTCCAATAGCACAATGCCATACTAAATTTCAATCCCCCATTAACGAACTGACAATCAAACCAACAAAAAGCTACAACCTTTTACCACTATCTCCACCCAAACAGTCAAACAAAAACCCAAATCCAATCAGAATTTAATCAATTGTATATACAAAATTCGATCAATACCCACACTACGATCCCCTTTTCCAACTCAATCACCAAATCAAAAATTCAAACTCTAATTGACTCATCGATTGAACATTGAGAAGATTCAACAAATCTCAAAAAAGATATAATCAAAACCCTAAAAAAATCACCACCAAAATTAAATCAAATCAAATCAATATACATCCAGATTCAAACAAACGGAAAAAAGATTGAAGTAAAAATTTCCTAAAACCTACCTTTTCGCCATTCTTCTAGTGTATATGAAAATCAAAATTAGAGCTGGAATGGAAATAGGAATCCAAAAATTATTGAGAACTTAGAAAGAAACGTAGAAAAAGGGCACATATGAAGTCTGTTATTTAGAGTTACAGAGAGAGACGAAGAAAAAGATAAAGTGAACTGAAAGTAGAATTTCTGTTTTAGGGCTTTATTAAAGAAGACTTAATCGTGGCCATTTATTTATGCGCCATGTTAAGATTCGGACACCTGCAACCATTATAACTGGACGTTCGGGAATATATAGCCATTTGGCCCTTTTGTTATTTGATATAATTCTTAACGTTAATATATAAAGAATAAGATAGAACTAGGCTTTGTTATGTTTAGAACTAGAAGAAAAGAAGAGTTGTGAAGAGAAAAACGAATTATTGTATTAAGAGAATTCTCTGTATGTTTTACAAACATGACCAAGCTACGTATATATATGAAACCATATTTCCTAAGATACAAGGAATCTAATAAAAGGAAACGGTACAAGTTATTCATAACAAGTACGTGTATATCACGTTACTTCAATACCCTCCCGCAAGCGTAACGGGTCATCACGAACCGTTAGCTTGGATCTCAAAAGAGAAAAACGATCTTTAGAAAGTGGCTTGGTGAAGATATCTGCAATTTGATCTTTGGAAGAAATGAACTGAACATCTAGCTGCTTAGAAGCAACTTGATCACGAACGAAATGATAATCAATTTCAATATGCTTCATACTAGCATGAAAAACTGGATTTACTGTAAGATAGGTTGCCCTAAGATTATCACACCACAGAACTGGTGGAGATGTAGTAGAAATTTGAAGTTCCGAGAGAAGAGATCGAATCCACATAATCTCAGCAGTAGCAATAGCAAGACCCCTATATTCAGCCTCAGTACTAGAACGAGAGACTGTTCGTTGTTTTCGAGCACTCCAGGATATAATGTTACCACCTAAATAAATACAATAACCACTTGTGGAACGACGATCTTTTAAAGAACCAGCCCAATCATAGTCCGTGTAGGCAGAAAAGGACAATTGCAAAGCATTTGCTGGTTTAATAAAGATCCCATATGTAGAAGTTTGTTTAATATATCGTAGTATGCGTTTAACCAAACTCCAATGAAACTCAGTTGGAGCATGCATAAATTGAAAAACTTTATTCACAGCATAAGCTAAATCCGGACGAGTGAACGTCAAATATTGTAATGCTCCGACAATACTACGATATTCAGTGGCATCCTTTAGTAATGTACTACGATCAGATGACATATCACCACTAGTACTTAGTGGAGTTTGAATTGGTTTAACACCATCCATTTTAGCCCGAATAAGAAGATCATGAGCATATTCTTTTTGGGTTAGAAACATACCATAGGAAGTACGAGTAGCTTCAATCCCCAGAAAATAAGATAATGAACCGAGATCCTTAATAGCAAATTCCATGTGCAAAGAACTACGAATGAACTCCAAGCGTGTAGTATTTGAACCAGTGAGAATTATATCGTCAACATAAACAAGTAAGAAAATAATTCCCTCTGCATCTCGAAGAATAAACAATGAAGAATCACACTTTGAAGTAACAAACCCCAATTGTAGTAAGAAAGAGCTTAGCCTATGATACCATGCCCGTGGTGCCTGTTTAAGTCCATAAAGAGACTTTTGAAGTTTGCAGACATGATTGGGAAAATTAGGATCAGTGTATCCCGGTGGTTGTTTCATATAAACTTCTTCCTCAAGGTTTCCATGCAAAAAGGCATTTTGAACATCTAACTGATTTATTTCCCAATTATGCGACAAGGTGATAGTGAGAATAAGTCGAATGGTGCATGTCTTGACAACTGGGCTGTATGTTTCACTATAATCCACACCCTCTTGTTGGTTGTACCCCTTAGCTACGAGACGAGCTTTGTATCGTACAATCTTACCAGTAGCATCACGTTTGATTCGGTAAACCCATTTACAACCAACCAAATTCATCGAAGGATCATAAGGAACATAAATCCACGTACCATTTTGAAGTAAAGCATTATACTCTTCATCAGACGCTTGACGCCAGTTAGGATCTTCCTGAGCTTGAGAAAAACAGGTGGGTTTAATGAGAGAATCACAAACAAGAGAATACTTAGAGGTATTGGGCTTAAAAATGCCATCTTTAGCTCGAGTAACCATTGGATGAGTAGGTAGAGATGGGGCAGTGAATGACTGATCAGCAGGAACACTAGACGTCGGCATACTGTGCTGCAGAGAGACGTCACCAGGCAGAGTGGTTGCTGAGACTTCAGTAGACGTAGGTGGCCCAACAGGCACAATGGGCTGCGAAGCAGTTGCTGGAACTTCAGTAGACATAGTTGGCCCAACAGGAAACATAGCAGGCGTGAGCATATCTGGATGTGTAGAAGAGGCAGAGTGCAACTCCATAGAAGAATGGACGATGGATGAAGGTTGTACTTGTGATGAAGCCGATGGAAAATTAACAGCAACCGGAACAGGAGAAATGACGTGCATGGGAGAAGATATTACCTTGTCAGAGGAAGGAGACGCTGGAGATGACGCTTGTGCCGCAAAGGGAAAAGTGGTCTCGTCAAAAACTACGTGTCTGCTCACATATATGCGACCAGTGAGAACATGAAGACATTTGTAACCCTTATGTTGTGGACTATATCCAATAAAGACACAAGGAGAAGAAGAAGAATCCATCTTGTGAGATCGATAAGGACGAAGATGAGGAAAACAAAGACATCCAAAGACTCGAAAGGAAGTATAATCAGGTGGTGATCCAAATAAGACTTCATACGGAGATTGTTTTGCAAGAGCAGATGAAGATACTCGATTCATTAAATAACATTTTGTAAAAAATGCATCATACCAAAAGGAAGATGGTACCGAAGCCATAGACAATAAAGTTTGACCGGTTTCACGTATATGACGATGCCTACGTTCAACTAAGCCATTCTGTTTCGAGATGTGTGTGGGCAAGAGAAACGATGAAAAATTCCATGTTGTTGAAGATATGGAGTTAGTTTTGTATTTTCGGCTGCATTATCTGACTGAAAAATTTTAATTTTTCGATTAAAAAGATTCTCAACGTGTTTTTGAAAGATAAGAAAAATAGAATAGACATCTGATTTATGAGACATAGGAAACATCCAAGTAAATCGAGAATACGCATCAATAAAAATTATATAATATCGATAACCATCATTTGAAACTATATGAGATGGACCCCAAACATCCGAGACAATCAAATCAAGAGGATTTAGATAAATAGTTTTACTAGAGGAAAAAGGCAACTTATGACTTCGATGTTCATGACAAGAAGAGCAAAAACTAATTGTTCGACTAGAAACAGGAAGAGAAAACTTAGAGATAACATGACGCACAGTTCGCATCATGGGATGTCCTAATCTAGAATGCCAGTCTTGAATACTGGCGCGTTCACCAATAAGACTTTTCGCAGAATCATCGAGAACATAGAGACCACCAACCCTATTGCCGCGCAGAAGCACCTTCCCCGTGCGTCGATCCTTCACAAGACAAAACTCAGAATGAAACTCAAATAATACATCATTATCAGTGGTTAGGAACCCTTTGAGATTTCATCATATCTCATTAAGATGACATGAAATATTTAGTAACGGGTACTAAAAGAATTTTATGTCTCGTTCTGAAAGACAATCAATAATTGCAATCCTTCTTCAAAACTAAGTTAAATTACTTAATTTAAACGAGACATAAGCGAATCCAAATAACGGACCATTGTTCCAAGTCAGAGACAAACCCAATGACAGAAATCCAAAATACCAACGACAAATCTCTTCTACGAGATTTATGTATTCTTCCGCTGGGTACTGATATGGCTACAGCCGTACGTACTCTGTTTCAGTATGTCCAGTATGTTGCGCCATTTCTCCTATCCTTGCCGAAACAGATATATGGAAAAAATTTAAAAGAAACTGAAAATCTGAACGTTAAGGAAACTGAAAATCTTAACTTCTAGGATTTGGGTGTACCAAACCTTCACCGTCCCGTGAGAGAAAAGTTCGTACTAGAATGGCTCAATGTTCATGTACGGCCATGCGGCGTACAAACCCAATTAATCTGAATTTCAAAAATATCCAAATCTGCCAGTTTGTATCATGAAAAAGCAACACACTTGACACAGGAAATCTCCCAGATAATGATATCAAATGTTTCCGTGATACTTCATGGATACCGTTTTGAATATCATAATTAGACAGAAATGGTTATGCGAAACCAACTTCTGTACAGTCTATACAAATTCATCTTCAATGGTACGACAGAGCCAAGTAGTAATGTGTGGTTCACCATTGATGATTTCATCTTCAATTGATTCATTAGATGCTATCAAAGGTACAGTGATAGAGCATCAAATATGAATCTAATCAGGACTTCTCACGTAGTACTCATGATATGATTACAAGTAACATCACCAACATGGTTACTTTAATCATACTAATAGTACCGTAGGAACTAGAAATCAATAACTGGTACCAACAATGGGTGCATATGCACGGTTCAAATATTAACTAGAATGTTGAACTGTCATAGTGTATATCAGACTTCTTAATCTGATTTTATCTTCAAAAAGGTTCAAGTGAGATTACCCAAATTGACCGCTGGTTTCAAATTTTGTCAAACAAAAATTGCACCCTAATTTTGTCGATGCATAATCCATCAATGCAGAGAGTAATCTTGATGAAGCCTATCTCTATAAGACATCATTCATCTGAATTGCATGCTTAAGTTTTCTCCATGAGTTGTCGTTTTCAGACATCAACCACGCAGCCTCTTAAAAATTTCAAAATCTAGATTTGTGTCCAGACCACAAATCGTTCGATAAAAAGACGTATCTTTTCAGAGAGAGACATATACTTTAAAAATTAATTTCATTTGAAATTAGTGTCCTTCCCATTAACAAGATCACAACGGCTATAACCGCCAAAGATGTCTCTTGCTGACATTTCTCATTCACGAGAAACTTATCGTTAAGCCATAGATAAGTGAGAAAACTCTGCATGTGCACGAAACTTGCACTCATAAGATTGAATCCTTTTCATTTTATTTAACTAGCAATATGCTAGTTAACATTAGTGGATTAACAACCAAAAAATGTTATTCCACCCGTTTATAAGTCTGATGACTACAAAATGA
Organism: Papaver bracteatum; assembly: GCA_023529315.1. Taxonomy (NCBI): domain Eukaryota; kingdom Viridiplantae; phylum Streptophyta; class Magnoliopsida; order Ranunculales; family Papaveraceae; genus Papaver; species Papaver bracteatum. The sequence continues at coordinate 1,044,417 of JAJJWX010004514.1, forward strand.
GCGAGTGGGATCCAAACTTATCATCTGTGCAATGATCACTCACGATCTCCATGAAGCGACGCTTCCAGCATCCATTGCATGTGGTGTTTTCCATCATCAATGATGGTCGTTCTTAATCCTCATAGTTAGAGAAAAAATGCCAATCAGACGTGCATGTCTTGTAGAAACCGCTCTACTGATAAATCAGTAACAATTATAAATCAAGTCAGATGTCTTAAGATTGTTGGATATTTATCTTCGTTACCGATTCTCCAATAATACAACTCGTGTATTATCCACCGATCCGTTACAACTCTTTGTAACAGGGTTTTCACTTATGTATTACGTCTCGTAATACCAACGACAAAACTAGAAAAGAATGATAGAAAAGAGATGATCAATCACAAAACTTAAACAGACTTACTTGGGTGTATTGAGGCGAGTAATCTCTTTGCTTAAGACATTTGATGCCCTGTATAAAATGCTGTTACAGGTTTAGCGACATATGTCTCCAACATTCAACAATACCTCGATGTTTTTCGCAGCACTTCGATAACATCGAACAGCGAACGCGAATAGATGTAGCACAAACTCTTCTTTAACTCTTGAAGACACATGCAAACTCTTAAATTTCTAGTACTAGTTTTATGACTCTAAAAACATATTTGAGATGGAAAATATGTGGGGTTTATATAGGTCTATATGTGACTTTTGGAGAAGTCCTTTCATGAAAAGTCACATCCCTTAGTGGAGAGACACATCCCTTGAAAAGGTTTATATGAATAGACACAACCCTTCACAAATTGGTTATAACTAACTTAATTTCTATTCAAATTTCCAACAGAGGCCATATTTCTTTTTATACACAGGCGAAGTATGAGGCTATGAGCATGAACACCCATCAAACTAACCATCGACCTTCAACGACTGAAAAGTGCAATAACCATATGTAATACGCTGTTATCCAAACTAAACCTATCAAACTTGATTGTAACGATCCTCAAGCTCGTCAACGCTATTAGACCAGTCAACAGACGAACTAAGCCGTTATTGACCCGATTAATTAGAGACGAACGTTAATTAATAGAAATTAATCTAATGAAGATTTAGATATGAAAGTAGCACCATTGAATAGACCTCGAAAATTTATGCGAAGTGGACTACTCGAACGCGTAAATCGGATACCGTACGAAGAAGATATGTGACTCAGAAGACAAAGTAGAAGTTAGTCAAATAACCGTTGACCGTAATTGTTGACCTTGTCGTTTTCCGTTGACTTAGTCTTAACCTTTGACTTTTGACTGGACCTCTTTCTAGTAATTAGTCCTTAGTATTTTTTCTAGACATCAAATATTAAAACCTTAATAGAGATATTATAGTTTTGAATGAAGAGTTATCTATTCATATTTTTGTTGTCCTGTTTCATGTTTGTTTTGAAGATAGGAAGAAAGGAATCGTAGACAGAGAGCTACTTAGAAAGAGATAGAGAACTTGAGTTGAGAGTAATAGATATATAGAACTGGTAGAGAGTGTTTGGGGAGGTGTTTGTAATTAAATTAGTAGTTATGGGTATGGATATAATGAGGATCATGATATGAGAGTTTGAGAGTAAGAAGGAAGATGTTTAGAGTGATATAATTAGTTTCATGGGTTTGGGTTGTTATTTAAGAAGCTATTGGATGAGTTGATATTGAGGGTAGATGATAATGGTGACCATGGAGGTATTGATGGTGATCATGATGAAAAATTATTAATTAAGATGATTGATGATAATCCATGGTGATGATGGAAATTTAGTGAAACAATCAAGGTAAACCCTTTTAAATTCATCCTAGAATGTTTATAATATATGGGTTTTCATGAGGAATAGTTTTAATCAATCCATGTTAGTTATTGTGAAAGATAAGCATGATTGTATGTAAGATGTTTGATTCTATTTCCTTTTATGTAGAGACTTTTCTAGGTACGATAATTAATGATTCAGACTTAGATCTATAAACATGAATTGTAGTTCATTTTGTAGTGGTTCTGTGCATATAAAGTTTGTATCATTTGGTTGAATTTTGAGTGAGTTGTGCTTCCTAGAAAATGACCCGTTAGAACTGTAGTTCTGTAGAAACAGTCGTGAGTAGTCATATGTAGGAGACTTTCTAGATAGGTTCGAGTAATAATTAGAAATTATTCCGTAGGCTAAAGATGTAGACGCTAATTCAGTGATTCTAATGAACCATAGATGTTTTAATTTGGATTTATTTATTGTATTCTAGAGACCATAGAAAGTGACCACATGAGCTGAGGTTTGAATTCAATACTTGGAATATTTCAGAGAACTGTTGAAGAAGATGACCGAGTCAGATAGCTGACTCGATCCGAGTCAGACGAAGTTACTGATTCAGACCATTCGGGTCATGGACCGGGTTTACGGGTCGGATAATGGGTTGACCCGATAAGGTAAGTCATGGGTTAATGGGCCGGATAAGCGGGTTGCCACGGATCAGGCCCAATGGGCATGGGCTTAGGGACAAAAATCTTATTTTGTGTTTTTGGACCACTTCTGATCCGAATTAGCTTTTGGTTCCCTCAACAAAGTTGTAAGGTTTTTCGAGGGCTTTCCGATGATACCCAATTTGACCCTATTTGAATGAGTAGATATTATTTTATCCCAAAATTACTTATTACCTGGTATTAGAATTAGAACCGTTAGTTATTTGACTTAGCCTATAACTGGAGACTTGTATGAGATTATGTTATAAGCCTTTTGGCTAATCTTTAGAGTGTTTGTGTGATTAACAGTTAGTCTGTATTAACAACGACCGATTCAAAGGACGAACCAGTGGATCGTGGATTTCGAGGTAGGCGAGGCCTGTCTTCAAAAAGGTGTGGGAATGCATTTAACAGTTTTGTAATCATTGTTATTTATTTTACGAAAGTTTTTGTTTAATAAACTCATGCATTGTCGATTTGCATATTCCATTCTTTGTTTATCTTTATGATTGTCTTTGAGAAATGAGAATTTCCAACTATGGTATATCGGATACGGCTCCTTCATATTTTATGGCTAGGGCGATACACCACAATATTAATAATAGGTGTGGAATGAGGCATCAATATTACGGGTGTGTATCCTTCACCCACAGACTAACTGGGTGGTACGTAAGACCACTATCAATAACCGGTGTGTAAATGTCACCACAGAAATTATAAGGTGTGTAAATGTCACCGCAGAAATCTAAAGGAGGAGTTTAGGTCCATATACATGATTGTTTATTTGAGTGGCTTTGATTTTCTTCTAATGTTTGGGAAAACATGTAATGTTTTCCAAATCTGCATATGATTACTTAGAAGTTAAATGTTAATTATTCCCCATTTCAGTTTCAGTGACAGAGCAGAGTTGCGCAGCGAAAGCTTCGAGAAGTTAACTTCGTTATTTGTTTATATTCTGATATGTTTATTTTGTTGTAAATTCTATTTGTAAACCAAATGATTATTTTATATGTATCATTGGAGAGGAGTTCTTGTATATATATTTCTGAGCGGGGTTAGTTTTGGGTTAAGCTTTTGTAGCAGATTTCTTAATTGAAAGTTTAAGTGTTTGATTTAGATTCGTTAGTGCCTCTTTATTTATTAAATTCTTGGTTTAGTCAGCTGCTAGCTTAGGGGGCGCTACATTGATATCTTGAAGACTCATTACAGTAATTATGAGTTGAAGTTCCTGAAGTGGTTAAAGCAAGTCCCATGTATTGTTTGGGGTGGATATTGAATGATAAAATAGTAGTGCTGGTAAACAAGATGCATGAACAGATTATGAATGACCAGAAGTTATCAAAATCCATCCTAGTAATGAATTAAAATCAACTGCCTTCACCTCCGTAACCGTAAGTATCCTAAAAATGATAAACCATAGAGAGGGATCAATATATCCTATGTGGACGCCACCTAACATTGGGAGCAGTGGGAGTAGAGAATTTGGGAGCCACAAATTATTTTCGATAAATAAAAACTAAGAGGAGGTTTGGTACATTAATAGCATCTTCGAAAAGCTCGCTGAAATGCGTTTTCCATCAACTCCTTTTCTGCTAGAGCAATCCTCAGCTTTCCCATACATCTCAAGCAATTGTAGTATGGTTCTGTGAATACTTCTGTCATATGAACAAAAACTAGAGTCAGTAAGCAGTTCTTATTTCAATGGTCAGGTTAATCCAGGGACGGTACTGGGGGTGGCTTACCCAGGCTGCAGCCCCTCCCCCAAAAAAATAAATAAATAAATGAGATACTCCTTATTAGCAAGCCTATTCGTAAGAAAAAAATAAAAAAGCTCAGGTCAAAATTCTAGTTAGCCCAAAATAAACTCTCTGTCTATGCAAAAATGAGAAACCACACGCCACGTATCCCACTAATAACTCTCTGTCTATACAAACATACAAGAAAAGTCTTCTCTTGACTCCCTCCTACCTTTTTTTCTTTTCATCTTGCGTTTCTTTTTAGTTTCTAGGTTAAAACTTGGATCTAAAACAACAGTGATGGAGGTGAGGGTCAACAGATTCACATAACTATAGATTAGCCCAGGGTAAAACTTTTCATTAGCCCATTAGTATGACATATTCATACGACTTCTACCAATTTTATTGTTATGTTGCGTTTTTTTCTTCTTTTAAACTTTTGCGTCCTCTTTTGTTTCTGTTAGTGCTTAGAAATTAAATTCAACAGTGAAATTTACTCCCACTCCATCACAATTTAATCTATCCAGCCCATGTTGTTTCCAAATATTCTAAAACTTGGTCCATGCATACGTAAATTAAAAATTAGCCCAAATATCAAAATCTATTACATAATATTTCCCCCCTTTTCTTTTCACAAACAATGACAAAAATTTGACATTTTAACTGTCCTGATGTATCGGTTTTTAATTTCATGAACTGATTTGAAAACCATACAAAGATATAGAAGTAAAATTTTAAAAATTCAAAAATTCCGCTGGCCTTCGGCCGCATTTCAGATAATAATATTTATTTTTATTATATGTGTTGTCTTCGCAATTTTAAATATTGTCACTGAGATGAACCTTATTATACAGAAAATGATAAGCAACATGCAGTGCTTTTATCACTGTGTTCATATTTGAGGCATTTAGATTGCTATAATCTGGGTGTACGAAGGAAAAAAATTAACCCACCCGAACACAAATTCATGGTTCCGTCGCTGGGTTAATCCTAGCAAGAAGCGCAAAAACATCTACGTACAAGTCCTGATTTGGACCAAACACTAATTTGAAGCATATGATTAAACTGTTGGCAGACCCAATCTACCTTTAGGGTTAGGGTAGGCATCGCCATGACTAAAGCATCTTCAAGTAACATACCTATGGAATCCCTAATGAAATATTGATGCTTACAAAACCAGGCTACAAGATGTGATTTTTGTAGGAATATATATATAAATACCTGAGGAACATTTTCCATCATTAAGTAAAGGTATTAAACTGGAGACACTTGTTTCGCTGGCCCTATGATCCCTAACATATTCACAATCACCATGCTCGTCTTTCGTGATACACGGAGGATACATTTAGCTACTACCTGTGATGTTAAACAAAAGCATTGCATCATTCAAGTACCATTTCCCAGTAGATGTGGCATGAAGGTATAAATCTAATTAATTTTAAATTTCAGAGTTTAGATGGAATCTCTGAATATTCTCATTATCTCTGGTAAACTCGCAGCAAGAGTAACATCAAGTGAACTATTCTTTTCTATAATAATTTTTGTAGCTTCTAAAACAAACCCTAATTGATCATCTGTCTCTGCGCTCACGAATTGGAACATGTATGACGCCGTGGAGCTTTAGTATACGGTTTTTCCACCAAAAATGGGTCATATGACCACAACCCATAAAATGTGGGAGCAATGGGCTTGTAAAATATAGGTATGGGTGAAAAAAACATTAAAAAAATTTAGGGGTGGGACTTGGGTTGATTGGGCGGGTTAGAAGGCTTGGCCGATGCAGACCCGAGTTAGGAATCATTTGCCCAGATTGCCCATCGAACCAGTGGAACCCATGGAGGTACTGCCCAAGTCCGCCCAAGTTATGTTCCCCGGGTTCCCCAGGTTGGCCCAAGTTTCGCTAGACAGAAGAGTTTGTTAATATAATAATAACAAATTTTAGTAATAATAAGATTTAATTGCTTCGTTTATCTTAAATTTTCAAATAACTGAACATTATTTACAATAATATAAACTTTTTTCATATTGAATGATTAATGAGATAGATATAATTTATATTATCATTATTAGATGTGAATATAATATCTAAACTTACTCAAAATACATAATAATACCAATTATAAAAATAATTTTCTATAACTACATCATAATTCTTCGGGTTAGGCGGGTTGATTGGGTTAGAAATATTTGTACCCATGCTTGCCCAAATTTAAGTCGGGTTTATAAAATTTATGCCCAAGCTTGCCCAAAGTTTTGATGTATGTTGCCCATGTCCGCCCAATGTTCGGGTTGGGCATGGGTTGGGTGGGTTAACCTTGAATTATGCACGTGTAAATTTATATGCATTATGCACGTGTAAATTTAGGGGTGGGATCCTATTGAATCGTGAATCGTTTTTGAGAATCCATGAATCGAATCGTATGTTAAATCGTGAATCGTAGATTCATAGTCAATTTTTGAATCGTATATTTACATATACAAACAAATGAATTGGTGAAAAGCTCAACAAAAATTACATATGTTTTCCAAGTTTCTTATAAATAAAATGATAATGCCTTACAAATCAAAAAATGATCCACGGTTCAATGGTTGGGGTGTTGTTCTGTGCACCTAAGGTCGCAGTTTCGATCCCTACCAGCTTCATTTTTTTGCAAAAAGTCCGATTCGTGGGTCAAACGCTTCACACAAGCGATTTGAATCGAAATGGAAATTTATGACTCGACTCGTACGATTTGACTCGTAAATCGTATGAGTTTAAATACCTTGGAATATGCATTATGCACCCAGGTGCAACTTTGACAAAATTTATTTCATATAAAAATATCATTATGCACCCAGGTGCAACTTGGCCAAAAAAAGATCATATAAAAAAATCATTATGCACCCAAGTGCAACCTGGCCAAAATTTATTTTCTACAAGAATATGCATTATGCACTTAGGTGCATCCATCCAAAACCTATTTCCCGTCAAAATTATACATTATGCACCCAGGTGCATCTTATGTACTTCGTGGATAAATTTAGGTTTATCCTAGTAATCACATACAATATATAATACGCAACAAGACTCACTAATTCATGATCTAGAGCAATAAATCCATCACCATTACCATTACATTCATCATTAAAAATCGACCAAAAACAAGCGTTATAGAAGAAAAATAACAGGGACAACAAAAAAAATTAGAAAAATATACATTATTCACTCGAGTGCATTTAAGCCAAAACTTAATTTTATATTAGAATATATACTATTTACTCAGGTGCATCTTGTGTATTTCTTGGATAAACTTAGGTTTAACCATCTAACTCGGACCAACAATAATCTACATCCAAAACAAGAACAATAATATGAAAAGTTATATGGGTTCACGTGAATTGTAATCAACCGAATAGGAATCAAACACAATTGCTCGACCCCTAATCAATTGATACTCATACTTGAACTGGGCAAAAATCAATAAATCAATGGTAAATTTCACTTAAAAGAGTGTGATCAAATTACAAGGAATAACCTCATTTGCTTCAATTAATACAAAGGAACAAATCAATGAGACTGGATTACCGGATCAAATAAAAGTTCATAAGAGGTTTCTCAAAAAGAAAAAGCAAATGAAAAATAATCTTCCAACACCAGATTTTCTCGATCTTTAAATCTCATTCTTTGAGAATCAAAACAGCTCCACGATCATGAAGATTCAATAACAAATTGATGAAGACTATGTCTAGAATCCTTTTTCTTGATTTTATGGTTTTTAAAAAATTATTTTGATAATGAGTTTATCTATTCTTGTTCGTTTTAAGCTCTCTGGTTATTTCATTGACCTCTGATTTTCAGTTTATCCATTATTGCTTCTTCCTAATGTCTTCTTAATCTTTCTGCAGAGCCTCATCCTACCACCATGGGGGGCATCCACTATTGGACCTGTCCTATTTTCTTCCTCGTTCACGCTCTGTTATCTCATTCTATAGCAGTATGCACTCCATTATCTTCGGCAGTTTTGCAGTCCATTAAACTCAGGATGGATTCTAACAGTATGTTCCAATATTTTGCTATCGATCATGCTTATGAACACCTCAACTATACTGGTCTTACTTCTATTATCGACAACCCATTTCTTCTCCACCGAGTCAACTCTCTCAAAATCTTGGTGCCATAGAAAATTCAAATTTTAAACAACCTTGATTGGCGGCGACATATATTTGGTATGGTAAATTCGGAAAATAACTTTTTCACTATGAAGTTAATTACTTGTCACAAACAACCTGTCAAAAAATTTCTCCCGCTAATCAAGCCAACCATTTCCACTTTTAATGATGAAAATCCGCAAATAATCTTGTCTATTTTATACTTTATGTGTTACAGATAACCTTCCACCTTCACTGCCTTTTACCCAACACAGAGAGCCCGAGTAAATATTTTGGAGATTAAGAAAATTGAAAGTTCAAAAACCCCTAATTGGCGACGTTATCACTGCAAACAATTGCACCATCTAATCATGACTTTTTCATACACTTTTAATGGAGAATATTCGTCATTCAAAGTGCAAGTTATACACTTTATAACAAACCGTCATAAGTCTCCCATGTTGTTCAGTTTTTCATATTATCCCCCAAGGAAAAAAAAATGTCTTCTTCTTCTAATAATCCGGTAACTTCGATCACCAATCAGTTACAGAAAGCAAATTTCAGAAATGTCTCCATGGAAAGATTAAGGAAATCGGTTGGTTCAGCTAAAGCTTTATCAGCAACTCAGGAGGAGCGAGGGCATTCTTTAATTGGGAAAGTTTTTAACAATGATGTGCTAGAAACATATGAAATTATAAAATAATTCAAATTACTATGGAAGCCGTACAACTTCAGAGGAATGCGGGCATTAGACAGAAACGTTTTTCTTTTCATGTTTTCTTCTCTGGAAAATCTGAATGTCGTGCTCAAGAAAAATCCATGGAATGTATGCAAGTCACACCTGAATATTTAACCTTATGATGATGTTGTCCTATTACATGACTGGAATTTCACACACTGTGAATGGACAGTCCACTTTAAAAATCTTTTACTTGAACACCATTCTGTTCAAGTAATCGATGAAGCTATAACTGAACTCGGTCCAAAGATCTCGACTAATCCACCAAATTGCAGGCCGGCTTATGGTAGTATGATATCTGCTAGAATCAAAATGGAACTAAGTAAGCCTCTTTTTAGAGGTGGATGGTGGAATACAAGAGCAGGAGGAGTCACATGGGTTAGATATCATTGGGAGCGTCAACCTCACAATCTATGTAACCATTGTTGGACCGTAAACCACAACGAAGAGGAATGCGCTAATGTAGCACATGGATTAAAGATGCGAAGATACATAAATGAGGATTACACCAAGTATATGCATGACTTGGCGGATGAATATGGAGTTGAAATCTGTGATGACCTTGATCTGTTAATTCAAAAAAAAAATGTAAATCTAACATGGAAAAAGTAACATACCAAGAGAGTGTACATGAAGAATCTAGAAGGACAAAAAGGCATAGAAATAACGAAGAGGCTGAAGACGACTATTCTGATGATCTGGAGTATAATGGGTTTTCAAATTTCCAAAATACCATCAAGAATCCTTCTTCATTTGAGTTCGATGGAATGAAGCATGATTTATCAGAGAAGGGATAGAATACCACCAAAGACTACCCTCGGGTGCCGGATGAGGCTGCTGCTGCTCACGCAACTCTGGTACTTTCTTTTCCTTATTTTTCTCATGTTAGCCAATCTCTTTTTCAACAAGTTTTTGGTACGGATTTATTAGACATTAAGTTAAATCTTAGCATGAGTCTTCACTCTACTTTCGGTATGAAAATTCTTGGTTGGAATTGCCAAGGATTTCTAGGAAAAAACACTAGAGACCATCTACATCTTCTAAACTCAACTCACTCCCCGGATACAATATTTATCTCTGAAACCAAATTAAATGATAGTAGAGTTCTTAATCTATCAAACTTCTTAGGTTTGCCAAACAAATGCTATGTTCCTTCTGTTGGTATCGCGAGAGGCCTCCTTTTTCTCTGGAAAGATGGGTTTTCTCTAGATGTTGTTAACAAGTCTGATAAAATAATATACGCAATTGTTTCAAATGATAGGGCTAAAAGTGAATGGTTCCTGTCCTGTGTCTATGGTACGCCCTACAAACATGAACAAAATGCTCAATGGTCTTACTTAAAGAACCTGAGTAAGTCTGTCACCATTCCTTGGGTTCTCTTAGGGGAGTTAAACATAACTCTTAGTCCTGATGAAAGAAACAATAACTCTGTTACTACTACTTCTGAGGATATCATTAAACTTATTAGAGAATCGGAACTTTCTCATCTAGGTTTCTCTGGTAATCCTTTTATTTGGACTAGTAATAGTCATGGAACAGGAAAATACAAATCTAGGTTAGATAGAGCTCTAGTTAACTCTCTTTGGTTCACTGATTACCCTGACTCCACTCTCTCGCACCTTAACCAAAATGGTTCAGACCACACACCGATTCTGCTAAATCTTTACAAGCATAATGGAGTTACAGGTACAAACTGGAAGTTTTGGGATCATTGGCTTAATAATGAATCTTGTATTAGTGAAATTATGCATGCATGGTCACCTAACTTTGCAGGTTCAAAAGATTTTATTCTGTCCAATAAGCAAGGAAATACTCGTCATATTCTGTCTAAATGGAGCAAGGATGCATTTGGTAATATTCAGCAAAAAATCATAGACCTTCAAACGGATATAGCTAAGCTCCAGGAAAGTGATGTAGCAGGATATAATACAGATGAAGTTCTGAAACTAGAATGTGAAGTAAGTAAACTAAATGATATTCAAGCATCCTCCAACCGCCAAAAATCAAAATATCACTTCTACAAAGATATGGACAAAAATTCAAAGTACTTCCATATTCGAGCTAACAAACGTAAAGCTCGCAACAGAATTGATTCACTTCTTGCTCCGGATGGTTCCTGGTGTCAGACTAGAGACTCTATATAGCATTTGCTTAAATCTCATTTCCAAAGGATCATGTCTACGTCAACTCCTGCCGACAATATTCATTTTCTTATCCATATTCATACCTGCATCTCAGAGGAAGATAACATCGCACTCACTGCAATCCCTACTGAACAAGAGGTTTATTATGCTTTAATGTCAATGGATCCGTGGACAATCCCAGTATCAGACGGTTTTCCTCCGGGCTTTTATCAAACACAGTGGAGTATCGTTAAAACAGAAGTGTGCAGTATAGTGCAAGCTTTATTTCATTTTGGGTATCTTTTCAAGCAGCTGAACCAAACAAGGGTTACCTTAATTCCAAAGACTAAAACAGCTCATAAACCGGAAGATTTTCGTCTTATTTCCTTATGCAACATGGTATATAAAATTATATCAAAAGTCATTTCCCTAAGAATGAAAAAGCATATCGATACCATTATATCTCCCATGCAAACTGCGTATGTCCCGGGGAGACTTATATCTGAAAACGTGAGCTTGATGCAGGAAATAGTTCAATCAATGAAATGAAAAGAAAAGAGGGATATACCGGTCAACTGGCCTTAAAAATGGACATGTCGAAGGCTTTCGATAGACTTGAATGGAGCTTCTTGATTGAAATATTAAGGAAGTTTGGATTTAATGAAAAGTTCTGCCAGCTAATCCTGCAGTGTATAAGCACAACACAAATTGAAATCATGATTAATGGTTCTCATACTTCTCCTTTCAAGCCAACAAGGGACATACGTCAAGGCGATCCACTATCACCATATCTCTTTATCATTGCAATGGAATCTTTTTCTAGAATGCTTGCTCACTGTGAAACTACTAGACAATTAACGGGTATAAAAATCTCAAGGTCTGCACCAAAGATAAATCATCTTCTCTTCGCGGATGATTTCCTTCTCTTTTGTAATGCGGAGCTCACCCAAGTCAACAAACTTCTCCAAGTGATAGAGGATTTCATCTCATGTTCGGGATAGCTTATAAATTTCTCAAAATCAGCAGTCTATTTCAGCAAAAATGTTAGCCCTTCTTCTAGTCATATTCTCAGCGGTATTTTGCAAGTTAGACAGCTTAATATCTCGGAGGAAACATACCTTGGTCTCCCCTTTTTCGTAGGAAGAAGGAAAACAATCCCATTCTCAACATTGGTAGACAAAATGGAAGCCAAATACTCTAGATGGAATGGCATCAGCATGGCCGAAGCTTCCAGAAGTGTGATGCTCCGTCATGTCACAAACGTTATTCCGATTTATCATGTGCAGCTTCAAACTACCGAACTCCACCATCTCGAAAATGAATTCAAGCCAACAATCTTTCTGGAGAAATAAGAAGTCTAACAAAGGAATACATGTAGTTAAATGGAAAGATACAAATCTTCCCAAAGAAGAGGGAGGTTTAGTCTTTAGAGACCTCAACATTCTCAACAGATATCTTTTAGCAAAATCAGCTTGGAGGCTTTGTGAAGCTAACTCTACTCTATGGGCAAAATCAATGGAAGCCAAGTACTTTCCAGATGGTGATGTTTTCAGCTTAAAGAAGAATACTAATTCTACATGGTCATGGCGCAGCATCTCATCTGAACTTTCGTTCATTAAACAACATAGCTGCTGGAGTCTTGGTAATGTCAACACCATCCTTATATGGAAACACAGATGGATACCAGGGTCTAGTGGTCCTCCTTCACCCAAACAGAATGCAGTTAATACACATAGTTACTCTCAGGTTGGGCAGCTGTTTGAACGTAACTCCTTCTCTTGGGATATAAATCTTCTTCACTCTCTCTTTGAGCCAAGTACTGTCGATCTTATTCTCAAAATTCGAATCCACAAAAATAATAAGGATAAACTGATCTGGATCCTAGAAAAGAGTGGTAAGTTCTCTGTCAAATCCGCTTATATGAAAATATATCAAGATTGCACTTAAACAGCCTCTCTTGGTACAAGAATGAATCAAATCTTCAAGCGGTTATGGAAACTAAATTGTTTCCCAAGAATTCGTCACTTTTTATGGAAATGCATTAGGGGATTTTTGCCAACAAGAGATAAGATGGTAACCTATATACAGAACATAGATCCGCAATGTACTTTCTGCAGCCAATGTGTTGAATCTCCTGCGCATGTTCTTATAAACTGCAATATCTCGCGTGCAGTCTGGTTTGTAGTCACCGACAGTAGAGCTAACGATATTCACAATCTCGACGATTGGATTTGTAGCTGGTTCGAAAATCTTCAGCAAAACCATATTACAGAAACTGAGTTGGTCACAAGAGCAATCACTGTCTGGTGCATATGGCATGAAAGATGTCAGAGAGTCTTTCAAAATTCTAATAGCTCGCCAGATAAAATCATCTTCAGTTGTAGACTATCCATACATGAGCATAGTACTGCTAATGGTCCTACTCAAACAAGAAACACAAAACAAAATCGGGAAAATCTTCACTGGACTCCCCCTCCTAGAGATGTTTTTACTTTCAATGTAGATGGTTCATATCATGATATTTCAAAAACCGGTGGTCTAGGACTAATTATCCGTAACCATGTAGGTATGCAGCAATGAGCAAAATGCATCTATTTGAACCAAGCCTGGAGTGCAGAGCAGGCAGAATGCAGAAGTCTTTGGGAAGGAGTTTCCTGGGCCAAAGAACTAAACCTTCAAAAAGTCCGTTTCGAGCTAGACTCAAAGATAGTTGCAGATGCAGTCAACAATGGAAGCTTCAATTTAGACTGGAGGCTTCATAATTTAGTCTTAGATATTAGACGCGTTTTTAATGATTTTAAATTCTGGTCATGTCATTACATTTCAAAAGAGAAGAACAAGATAGCAGACATTCTGTCTAAAAAAGCTAGACTTGATAGATTAGATAATGTTGGGAACAGTACTCCTCCCGGTTGTATCTTACGTCAACTGGAGGAAGAAAGAAACAATGTTCACTCTTAATCTTCAATAGATTTTCCTTTAGCTTCAACAAAAATAATACAAAGGAACAAATTGTTAAAAAGCAAGACAAACTTACTAGTTACATCATTGAGATGGAGACGGTCAACGTCATCAGGATACTCAATTTTTTTGAACTAGCAGCGTTTGTGGCCGTTGGATACTATAAATTTGATGTCAGCAGAAGAGAAAAAACATGCCATGACGTCACATTTACAGTATCCAACGGCCATAAACGCTACTAGAGCAAACGCTGCTAGAGCAAACTCGCTCCCCAATTGCACCAACCTTCTCCCGTTTTAATTTTCTTTCTAATCTTCTTATCTGCATTTCTTTCCACTAACTGTTCTTTTTCTTATTCCAATCAAACAAAACCGAATCCCATATTTCACCGCTAAAACCAAAATAGCTTCCGGAAAATGGGTTATATGATCATAGGCCATAATGTGTGGGAGCAATGGACTTGTAAAATATAGGTCTAGGTGAAAAAGACATAAGAAAACTTAGACATATATACCCTTAAATTTAAACTTTATTCTTTATTATATCATTTTCTCTCCTATTTATTTCTCACTCCAATTTAAAATCAATCACGAGAAAGGTCTTAACTTCCCAAATATAAGTCAGATTTTAATAAAAATTTATATTTTTGGAAAGGGCTCGAAAATCTCTATAAAACAAGATCCATTGTTGATATGAAATTCGAAAAAAAAAAATAGCCTAGGTCGAGGATACATTATGCACCCAGGTGCAACTGGCCAAAATTTATTTCCTATAAAAATATGCATTATGCACCCAGGTGCAACTTAGCCAAAATTTATTTCATACAAAAATATGCATTATGCACCCAGGTGCAACCTGGCCAAAATTTATTTTCTATAAGAATATGCATTATGTACCCAAATGCAACCTAGACAAAACATTTTGTCTATAAGAATCAAAAAAATATGCATGATGCACCAGGTGCAACCTGGTCTAAAACCTATTTCTTCTATGAATATGCACTCAGGTACATATTGTGTATTTCGTGGATAAATCTAGGATTATCCTCAAAATCACTTGCAATATATTATACACGGACCAAAATCACTAGCTCATGATCTCGGGAAATTAGTCCACTATAATTATCATCACATTCACCATCAAAACATTAACCAAAATAAGTATTAAAGAAGAAAAAAAAATTAAAAAGATATATATATATATATATACACATTGTGCAACCAAATCTATTTCCTGTCAGAACATACATTGTGCACTCAGGTGTATCCTGTGCATTTCGTGGATAAATCTAGGTTTATCCTAGTAATCACCAATAATATATGATACACAACCAAAATCACTAATTCATGATCTTGAGCAATAAACCTACCACCATTACCATTACATCACCATTAATAAATCAACCAAATATAAGTATTAAAGAAGAAAAATGAGAGGGACAATAAAAAATTCAAAAACAAATATACAGTATGCACTCGGGTGCAACTAGTCCAGAACCAATTTCTCTATCATAATATACATTATGCACAGATATGCATCTTCTGTAATCTGCGTACAAATTTAGGTTTAACTTAGTATACACCTGGAATTTATTATACACAACAAAAATTACTAATCCATGATTTCAAGAATAAAGTCCACCGCATTCACCATCAGAAATGCTTATTTCAAATAAAGTATAAGACCGCAAAGTAGATCATACATAGATCAGTCAATAAGCTCCCATGTCAAGCTGATATATGTTACAAACATGCCGAGAACAGTGAGAGTAGTACTACTAACCTTGGCACCATCATCCGGCTGCATTGAGCTGTGACATGGCTTTCCTCATCAATGCTTATATGACAGGAGGGTTTGGTGTGTCATGGGACGGTTGGGATACATTGAGTTTTCCAACTACTGGCTGTGATCTTCCCCAACTCCTAGAATAACGTACTTGATTTGGTTAATCCAGTGGTTGGCCTACCCTCACGCCCAACTCCCATTGTATGTAACGGCATATCTGTGCGAATGATTTAGCATTGCCTTCTCTCTTTATGTTCCGATTAATGGCAATCTCGGAGTAATTTCTTCCATAACGGAAACCCTAGGTTGCCTTTCTATTCTCTCCTCAACAATAGAAGGTATACCCATATTGATTTTTTCCTGCTACACAAACAAAAAAAACGTTCATCCCAATTGAGAGCAACATCAATTCCAATCGAACATGTAGGTCTTTTTTTCCGTTGCTTCCATTTACGTTTTCTGTCCACTTCCAATCTGGCAATTATTTTCTTTTTCGTTATGGAATGTTGGCTAAATTTACGTTTTCCTGTGAGAATGTTGTGGTTTGATTTGCCCTTCCTGCTGTTAATTTTCCCATTTTTTATAATAATCCTTCATTAGGTTACACTGTGTCGCTTTATCCTATGTTGGAATCAGGCTTCTAATGGATTTTCTTTTCCAATTTTCAGTTGTTGCCCAAACAAGGCTATGTTGGAATTATGGAACTTTGTTGGCTTCGACGGCACCCGATGGGGATGATGTATCTCAGTTGCATTATCCTATTTGATGTGCTATATTTTCAAGTAAGTTTTCTCTCAGTCTGGCCACTCTTTTTATTTTGTATTTTGTTTGATTGTTCATCTACTGTAGAAGATTGTAGGTGATTTGTTCAGTTTTAGTTCATTTTAGTTTGATTGTTTGTAATCTGTTTGGTTGTTTATCTGCTGAAAATTATAAAGGAAATGGGGTGGGAGACTATGAACAGAGTTGGGTTTTTGTAGATTTAGTTCTTCTTTTTTACAAAATCAGAGTTCTGGGGTGTAAGATAGCAGTCAGTTTACTGTGCATGTATATTTCTATTAGCTTTTCTTGGCCTGTTGATTACTTGCAGTATATGTATCCATTTTTTGGTGATATGCTCTTGAATTGATCATCTCATAGATTTGATATAAACGGTTTTTGTTGTAGCTTTGTGTTTGTTGCAACGACCCCTGTAATTGTTTTGTGTTCATCTGACCCCTATATATCTATATGATACAGTGAAATTTAACCTAATAAGGACTATATTCTAGGGATCAATTTTCAGTTCATAATTTGTTGAATGGTGTTTGTTCCTCAAATCCTGTTGCTAACATGTAATTTTTTCATATTACCTAGGATGAAGAAGACATGGTACAAGGTGATAATTTGGTTTTTCATGACCTGTACTATATAAATGATAATTTTTTTCTTGGTTTTGTCATTTTTAGCCTAGGACGATGAAGCAGAGAGATCTAAAGTTCTACTGCTAATGTTCGTCCTGACTTGAGAACGCGGAAGTAAAAGAAGAAGAAACAGGAGGCAGATTCGCTAATTTGTTCTTTGTAAAGGAAATGAAGACTCTTTTATACGTAAAATATCTATTAGACCAGAGTTGAATGCATTCAAGTGTTCAATAGAATTTTTGACAGATTTTTCCTTGGGTGATGATTCTGATACGGTTTTCATTCATCTTATAGAAAATTGTGTTGCAGGAAAAGAAGATGGATTCACTGATTACTGTCTCCTCCAAAAAAAAAAGAAAACATGATCCAAGCCACCACCTACAAGCCTTTCAACTGCGGATACGGAAATAGACTTCATGGGCACAAATGAATTCACATGCCTGGACCATTAAACTGCCCTTCCCCTGAAACACAAAACAACTCAACCTGGCTAATTGTAGGAACAAGGTATATTCTTCATCTGCAAGTGTTACCTTTGCGTTCATGTATTGTAGGTTCATGTTGTTTGTGTCACCTATTCTCAAACATAGCAGCCACCACTAATTGTAGATTCGGTAATTTCCCTGTAGAGGGAAGGAAAGCCATGGCCTGTTTGAATTCAAATATCATGTAAGTGGGAGGATTTGACTAGATCTCCATTAATGTATCACCAGTCTGTATAACACCAATATACAGAAACTTCTATTTCAGATAAGGTATGTATTATTTGGTTGATAAGGAATTGCAGGGTAGTTTGATCTTCTAACCACGTAACCATTTTAATGTTCAGTAATTTTGTATATATTCATTTTTTTTGTACATTATACTGTTGCAGTATCTAGCATGATTATTTTTAAAAGTATCTAAGGAGGATGGACAGGGGCTTACAAAGAACTTGACAAAGAGGAGGTTAAGGGAACCAGGCGCCGTCGAAGAAAATCCAAACAAGTAAGATAATTGTGTTTTGTGCAATCTAACCTGTGCAAATTATATGATAGAACAGATTATATGATGAGTTTGGAAATATCAAGTTTTTTACCAAAGCACAACCAGTGGATGGTGAACAAGTACTACCAGGTCTTGGTAGAGCCGTCCGGGAAGTTGAGGAACCAGATAATTTTGTTATTTTTTGGATTATATAATTGCGTTCTTTAAGAAACTTGGCTCACCATTAGTTGTCATGGTTGGCGTAAATATGAGTTCCATAATAATTTTAATATGAATTCATTTTCTCAACTTTGTTCTAAACCATTTTTGACTTTTTTTTTTTGGTGTTGCACAAAGATGGATCTCCCACTCTTTTTATTTATAGTTTCCTCATAACTAGTCATGCTCTGAACCTATGGCATAAAATGGTTTCAGTTGATCGGTAGCAGGGGTGAGACAAGCAAAAGAACATGGTGTCAGTCACCGTAATCTGACAATGTTACTGTCGGCATCTTAAAGGCAATGCAATGCAGTGCAGGCAGGCATATATACACTTCAGAGATTTTGTTGGATGTTCACTTACTTGAATCCTCTGTTCAGTTATAGTGCTGCACCCAGAATTTTAATTAACGGATTTGAAGTCGTTTAACATTATTTTTTCATGAACTTTCCTACAGAAAGAAAAGGCAGAGAGATAAGCAAAGAAAGGTCAAGGAATCTTGATGAGAAAGAGAACAATAAGAGTAGGGAGCGTGTTGGTTAGTTCAGTTCATGGTACTATCGTTGTAGTTGAGTATAGATAGGGAAACAGACGGAAGAGAGGGGTAAAGACTGGGACGAAGAGAGATTTCGAGATCGTTACAATCATAATATGAGCAGAGAACATGGACATGAGCGTGTCAGGGACGGACAGTTACCATCACCCAGATTGGTAGTAATGATACATTACTCCTCACTTTCGGAATTTGTAGCCCATGCCAATATAATGGCTTTTTGTTTTTTTAATTTTTAATAATGGCTTCCAATTCCATACGCTCATTCATCAACAAGTACAAATGGGAATAGACACCATTAGTCAAGAGCGAATGGGAATACTCCCTTAGTCTTTATGCGATTAGTTAGGTATATATATGACTACTAACCTGTTTTGAAGGACCACTAACCCAATTTTGGTTAGCCCACATCAATACCTCCAAGTATACGTTTTTGAGTGTTTTACTCGCCAACAAAGTGAAATAAGTATTTGCCCATTCGAATTATTCATTTTGTTCCAGCATTATGACTATGATATTAGACGCCTCGACTGCCTTACTGTCCGGAAAATAAATCGACTACCTACATGCTTAAATACAAAGCTTATATCATCTGCCATCTCTTTTAAGCATTATGGTGTTGTTTTAATTCAGAATCATTTATAGAAATGGAGTCGGGCGTCGTGGATACTATTGGTGTAAGGAAAGGTTATGACGAAGAACTGAATCATTTTACCGTAAAATTAAGAAATTAAAAGTAATGACACGTATATTTTGTTTAATAAATTTCATATGTAACGCAAGTGTATGTATTATAAGAATAATGTGAAGTATGTTCTCCAGGATTGAAATCTGAAGTGTGCATTTTGGTTGATTTGTATATTTTGCCACTCTCATTCTGTCATCACCCACAGTTATTTCATCGGTCTTAGTGCTATCTCCAATTGCAGCGGGAGAGGAATCCGAATCTTGAGCCGTTTCAGTTATAGCACCAAAAAATGATTAAAAATTCCGTGCCAGATCAGCTTTTCGGTCGTGCTAAACTCTAAAACTGGCACAGATGGATATCAACGCCAGGATCAGGATGAGAGTTTGTATATATGCTTGACCGATTAAAAAAAAAAAAAAAACGTTTATTATGATCGATAAAAAAAAATTGTCGGTAATAACTTCCCAAACATTATAGCACAACTCAATGTGAAAAGTGAAAACATTATAGAAGCCTAAATTGACACCACAACATAAATTTGTCGGTAATAACTTCCCAAACATTATAGCACAACTCAATGTGAAAAGTGAAAACATTATAGAAGCCTAAATTGACACCACAACATCCTGCAATTTACATACTCCCTCCGTTCTATTTTAGATAATGTTTTTGGAATTTTCACGTAGATTAAGAAATTGAGAGAGATATGAAGATTTTCTATCTATACCCTTGAGAAAAATCTTCAAACATTAAATGCTATTAGTGCATTTAAAAATAAACTTATAGTTCCAAGACAAAATATAAGGGTTTTATTGGTAGTTTTGTGGAAAAATATGAAATATTTCAAGTATTATGGAATAAAAAAATAACCCTAAAACATCATCTAAAATGGAACGGAGGTAGTATTTTTTTTTGGTATTTTTGGGTAACGAACAATAAGTTAGGCAAATTGAATTGTAACTTTTTTTTGGCAGCTTTCCAATGGATGGAAAGCATCTCATCACTACAGACGGGATTGGAAGATTATAAGTTCAGGCTCAGCTAGCCTGTACTAATTGATTGCCAAGACAAAAACCACAACCTTAAAATCACCATAAAACAAAATCACAAGGGCCTATGCAGATGGAAATATAATTGGGCCTGATACTAGGAGGAATGGAAGTTGCATGTCCAGATCGAGTGCTTACAACACAATCCTTGGATATCGTTTACCGTGCAACCGATAACAACCTCAGCTAATTAAACTGTGAAATAGCCCGTGCCGTTTCGGCACGGGTCATTCCCTAGTCTACCTATAATGGACATTGGCATGAACATAAATCAGTCAATAACCTCCCGTTTCAAGTTCATATATTACAAAACTGAGAAGATTATTTACCTTGATGTCATCATCAGTTCTAAATAAGCATGTAGCCTCCAGGAAGCGCACAAGCCTCTCAATAGATTCGCACACTGGGGGAATATGAACGTAAGCATATGAACTCTCCTCGTTCTTTCTTGTGGCATCGTTTAATTCTTCTTGATACGCATGTGATGAGAAAAGGGTGAATGAATTATGCACTCATGGGCATCTTGTATATCCAAATTCCGTCCAAAATTCCATCCAATTCGTAGCTCAAAATACATACAATTCGCTGTCAAAATTCACATCCAACAAGTACCCTTTCGTGATTCAATGAAATTTTATTGTTCCACTCCATTTTACGGTTTCCGTCGTCCGAAATTAGTAAGACCCACTCGCAATTTGCACCGCCTTTTCGCACTTACACATTCAGGCATTTACACAAGCGTCTTGTTTGCGAGAATTGAAGATCCAGATATCAGGTTGTCGTTGATTCCCTAATTGTATCTCCTTTACTACGTTAAATTAGAGAACAAACCAAAACATTTTTAATCATTCATAAATCATAAGCCCTAAATACTTCATCTCTACAACTTTGTATTGATTAAAAGAACAAGCATTTAAGTTATGCCATTGTGAATTATTGCCATTAATTTGATACCCACATTTAACTAATAGGTTCCATATTGTGTATTAATTCAACTCTTCCCATGAAATCTTCAACAAACAGAATCCCATTACATAAACAACAAAAAGATCGTCTTTTGTTACTTCCATTAGCCAAAAGATGTTAATGTTTCAGTTTACTATTTCCTTTTCTCTTCTCCTCTTCCACCACTCCCAATTCTCTGTATTACTTTCAGTTAATCGATTCAAATCGATAGATATTTTATTTCCCTAATCATAAATAAATTTTTGTCTTTCCGAGCAAAGTTGTGAATCAGTAAAGCAAAGAAGGAAGAGAACTTGAGAGATTTCGGTTGATTTACCAATGTCGCAGAGTCGCAGGAGATGTTGGAGGTACTTTAGTCAGTTGTAGTTATTATAAGACATAAGTTTGGGTTAAATACGAAGAATTAATTGGGGGATATGGGAATTAATTGGGGGATATGAATTACTTTCCCCAACCTATGGTGTGTGCTAAGGGGTGACTTTTGGTTATGAATATACTAAAATACCCTTCCCTCAAATTAAAAACAAAACTTAAAATTAAAAAACAAAATCATATCCCCCATTTCCATCTCCACTTCTTCCCTCAAAATAAAAATTAAAAACTTAAAATCAAAAATCTAAATCATATCCCTCATTTCCATCTCCACTTCTTATTAATCTTATTTAGGGGTAGTGTTTTGAAACCCAAATATTCTCCATTCCCTTTCAAATTCTAAACTCTCCCCACTCTATATCAAATTCTCTTCACCTCACTTTGGAAACGAAATTTTTTTTTTATTCGGAAGTGATGAAGATCATGAAAGTGATGATGACCATGCAGAATTGATGAAGACCATCCGATCAGGGTTAGGCATATGGTCTTTATCAATTCCGGCATGGTCATCCACTTCCATTTTGAATTTTTCTTAGCTTTTAAAAGCTTGGTACCGGCATGGTCGGTTGATATGAAGACCATGCCGGTATTTTTTTCCATAGTTTTCATATTTATTTCCTATGAGAAAAACAATACCGGCATGGTCTTCATATCAACTGACCATGCCGGCACCAAGCTTTTTAAAGCCAGGAAAAATTCAAAATGGAAGTGAGGAATACCATCTCCGGAATTGATGAAGACCATATCTCGGAACACGGTGACTAACATGCCCGATAATTTCCTATCAATGCCTTAGGTAGTCAAGTGAAAAAAAATCAACATTCTCGGATACTTTTCATTTGTTCCGGCATAGGTATTTAAGCAAAATACTATGCCGGAATGTGCATCGCAGACGCTCGAAAAAACTATTACCATGCCGAAAATTGCTCAAAACCGAAAAAATCAACATTCGGAAGATCAAAACCAGGAAAAAAATCGTTTTTGGATAGTGGCAAACAATTTATGAACATTTCCAACAATTTCAAGATGAGTTTTTGGTTGAATACCATCCGGCACCAAGCTTTTTCAAATTTGCAACAATGGTGGATTCAAAGAAAAAAATCAATTTTTCAACCTCTTATTATCAGTAATTCTCTCATCACAATCATCTTCCCATTTTCAAAAAAAGAAATTCCTCTCAAATATTTTTTTCCCTCCTTCTACTCTCACCCAAACACAAATAAAAATACACACTAATTTATCCCCCAAATACTTAACATTTTACTAATTATACTTAATCACTAATCCTAATTAGTGGGGGCTAGATTAGGAATTAAAAAAAATAATTACATAGGGGGTCACCCAGAATTGCTATTGGGACACCTATTTTGTCCCGTAGCTATATCCCCCAATTAATTCTTCTTAAATACCCCGTTGAGGATATTTAAACCTGGCGAGATTAGGGTATACCCAGATTAATTGGGGTATACTCAATAAGACAAAATATATTGATTTTACTTCAATACCCTTGAACTAATTAACTTAAAATTAAACCCTAAAATTAAAAACTAAAAAACTCTTAATCTTCCCTAATCTCTTTTCTCTAATCTCTCTGCTCTTTCCCTTCATCTTCTTCCATTTCTTACATCAAACGAAAATCTTGAACTTTGATTTTCCAAAAAAATCGTTGACTCTACCGGTGAAAAGAAGACTATAAATGATGTTTAAACTCAAACCCATCATTGTGTTGTGTGATTTAATTGTTATATTAGGTTAGAAATCGAAAATTATGATTTCTGTATTTTTGGCCGGCAAGGTCGTAACATGCATATCTTGCCGACTTTTCATAACAGCCATGGCCACTGTAAAATAAAATTCAACACCATAGTAGGTATTTTTGAAGACCTTGAAGCCAATACAAATGGCAAGGTCGTAACATGCATATCTTGCCGAATTTTCATAATAGCCATGGCGATATGTAAATTTTTAAACAAATTAGGAAGGGTATTTTATGAAGACTGCCGGCCAATACACCCATGGGAAGGGTATTTTTTGAAAACCTTGTTGACTAAGAGACAGTAGGAAGGGTATTTTTAAAAACCTTGCCGACGGATTCATTTTTTCTCGAACACCGACATGGTATTTTCAACACCATGAGGTATTTTTAACATCACGCGGGGTATTTTTAAGACCTTGTTTTGTGAATAAATTTTTTTGTCGTCTCTGTGTGTCAAAAAATAAAGTCGCGCAAGGTCAACACATGATCTTCATTCGTCGACCTGCCGCATTTTTTTTATACTTTCATAACTGAAAATGTTGATTTTTGATCTAATTTTGAGTATGATTTCATACAACACCTTTGCAATCCCCTTTTTAGAAGTGTTTGGGTTATGTGCTTTCATTTCCGTTGCAAAAGATTTTCTCAAAACAATTTTTTTTCCTCAAAAATTTTCCCAAATAAGTTCAATCAAAAACAAAATTTCATTTCATAAGTTTTAATCCACTCAATTAATCAATCTAAACTCAATTAATTAAGCTAATCAGATTTTTTAGTGTTAATTAAACAAGGTTATATTAGCCATTTTAAAAAATATATTGCTAAGGGGTGGCTTCTTTTATTTCAAGATGACCCTATTTTGTCTTAGGGATATACCCCAATTAATCTGGGTATACCCCAATCTCGCCAGGTATTTAAACAGTATATTTAGATATTAGGATATTAAAAAAGTTATTATATTTTGCTTGTCTTTTAGACCTAGGAATTCAAATTCAATGGTTAATCAACCAAAAAACTGAAACAGCTTTTGCTTAATCATCTCTTTGATCTTCGTGTTTAATTTTAGATTTGATTCTCCTCCACCTTGAATACTCCCGTCCCGTCTGGAGATGCTAAATATTGTTGCTCTTCCTCTTGATTCATCAATTATGGTTCTTTTTTCTTTTTGTTTCTGGGGATTTGGAATTGCATCTATAGCTAGGTTTGTGGAGAAAAAACTAGAACTTAAATAGGATGATGATGATCTAATTAATTTGGAATATAAGAAATTAGAGCTCTAGAACCCATTGTTTTCTTTGCTTCAGAAGATTTGATCTCGGAGAAACCAGAGAGAGGACTTAGATTATAAACGAACGAAAAAAATGATATTACGGGTATCTTTTAGTTCTTCTTTTATGTAGTTAAGGGTATTTTAGTCAGCTCCATAGAAATAAGTTATAAAAGTTTGGGCGGAAATAAGGCTATTAGAGATGCTTCACCTATTTGCCACCCACACTTTTCCTATTTGCCACTTTTCTCATAATTTCTAAAATAATTTTACTTTTCAATTCCATATTTCCTAATTACCACCAATAAAAGTCAAATTAAATTTGACTAAGATGATTATCGCTACTCTTGTTTATCCCTGTCTATTCCTATTTGTCCTCATCGTCTTCTTCTTTACTAAGCTAACTCAGTCCGTCTACTCTTATTTGTCCTCATCGTCTTCTTCTTCACTATGCTAACTCAGTCGGATCATGTCGTCAAACTGATCTCCACCAAAAGATGCAAGGTTTGCTCTTAAGCATCCTTCTCCGATGGCAAGAGCATACACACCTACATAGAGTAAAACTACATTGTAACCGTGAACTTGTTTACAGTTATCAAATTGCACCGAGATATCGCATGCTGGTGATTGAAATGATGGAAGATGTGCTTGTGTTACTATTAATACATACCCCTGTTAATCATAACAAATGGTTGTACTGCTTAGTCAATATATTACTCTTTAACCTAATGTTCCTTTTCATAGTTTTTAAAAATAAACCTAAGAAATATAAACACATATGTAGGAGATTATTTTTTCCATTTAAGAGCCTTGGGTTTATAAAATTATGCATATGTATATACTATTCTTAACTTTTATGGTTAATTCAGTGTCCCCCTCTGAATCAATTGTATATCTCTAGATATATTAGTGGATTGAATAATTAGGGTTGAGTAAAAGAAGGTGATCGGTAAGGTGGAGGTGGAGTAGAAGAAGGTGGTTGCCGGTGGAGATGGAGAAGAAGAAATAATTTTTAAGTTAGGGTTTATTTTTCGGTTTATTTGTTATGGTTGTTTTATTGTTGGGTGTAAATAAAAAGTCAAAGAGGTGGTATTTAGGGTTTATGAAAAGTTATATGAGTGGTAAATAGGATAAATGAAGGTGGTAATTAATATGGGTGGCAAATAGGAAAAGTATGGGTGGCAAATAGGTGAAACCATTAGAGACGTAACTTTTGAATTTTTGGATATTTAAAAGGGAAAATTAGGGGGAGACCAAAAAAAAAATATTCTCATTGTCAAGCCCACAATTAATTTTTGGTACGGTGACACCCATAATTATATGAAATTATTAATAATCAATAAATAATTCGTTATGCATACTATCTTTTCAGGCATAACTCATTATGCAGCCTAATTTTTCAGGGGTATAATTGGAAGCGCAACTTGGACATAACATATCTAAAAATCCGCGCCTTAGAATTTTACAAATTTTATATCGTTGGAAATCTTTTTAAAAGAGCTACGCAACGAGTACAAACAAGAATATCAAATTTTTGTTTTTCACGAAAAAATCGGAGGTGATCCTCCTTTTAGGGAAAATTTTCGAAAGCTTGATACATAATCATTATGCAGTCACCAAAAACGATGCATAACACATTCTGCAGACGCATAAAGAATTATGCAACCATTTTCTCGACTGCATAACGAATTATGCATTTGGATAACAAAGTTATGCATCTATAACAAGTTATCTAACCATTGTTTTGGTCGATTTTAGTGCGTACATAAAAATATTTAATGCATAATGCAGTATGCATCCATATTTACGGATGCATATCATGTTATGCATCTATTTTCTCGATGCATAAAAGATTGTGCAACAATTTTCTCGATGCATAACGCATTATACAGTCATATTTTTGGATGCATAACCTGTTATGCATCCATTTTCTTGACTGCATAACATGTTATGCAGATATTATTATAGGTGCATAACGTTTTATGCAGCCTTTTTTTTTGTTGGTTTCAATACTAACAAAAAGTAGCTGCATAACGTGTTATGCAACCATTCTCTGTACTGCATAACAAGTTATGCAAACAAAAAAAGGCTGCATAACTTGTCATGCACCTACAACAATAGCTGCATAACGCATTATGCAGTCATATTTTCGAATGCATAACAGGTTATGCATCCATTTTATCGACTGCATAACATGTTATTCTCTGACCACCATTCCAGTTTGATGGAGCTGTTAATTATTTCATTGTTGCTGTCGGCCATCATCTCCACCAATTGCAACCAGCTAAAACATCTCCATAAAGTCATCTTCTTCATTCAACTGTCTTCCTCTAATGACTTCAATCCACAGCAAACCATATCTCTCAATACCCATCTTCCTTCCTAAACTGACCACAGTACCAGCCAAAGCACCTTCCACAACATCAGTTCTTCTTCGAGGTATGAACCACAGTCCCATTTCGCTCAAACACACATCCTCATATAGACGAGTTTTGCTGCCATCTTCTTACACTCAATTGCGGACAGTTCAACTAACAAACACCCACTGATTCAGACCAAACAGCAAACACAATCAACTCCGGCAAATCACAGGAACAACTGAAATCTACATTTCTTTCTCTGTATCATTCAATTCAAGTATCTCAGCGTAACCCATGTCTTCTTTGTTGAACATATCTTCAATTCAGCTCCTCGTTTTGCTCTTCAATTCATTGCATACTAGAACTAATTACAAACCCACTAATATCATGAGATTTCGGTTCATCTCAATAAGTCAACACCTTGTTCTTCTTAGTTTCTCAACCCCAATTCATCTCAGATTCAATTAACATTCACCGTCACCTTGTCTTGACCTCCATCTGTTCACAGATTCAAACCATTTCATCTTCACAGCATCACCAGTTCCTCCAATTCCTCGACAATCACCATGAACCCATCTACTCTCAGGAACCAACAACAAATTGATGATTGAACTCGATTTTTTTAAACAAACCCACTACTAATTTCTTAACGGAAGACACCATTATCCTATGATCAACAACAAGGTATTATTACAGCAGATCCCCTTTTCCCATCTTCATCTGTTTTAGATTCACAATTAATTCGTTGCTTCCAATTGAATCTTCCCTGTATTTCTGAAATTTTGATTAAATTGATTGAGAAATTCATTAACAAAGAGGGATATCCAACCCTTTTTGGTGGGATATGAGAGATTGATGGTTTTAGTCGTCGTTTTCCTCGTCCTCGTCTGATCTGTGAATTTAATCAAAGATTAGAACAACAGAAAAGAACGAAACATATTTTCAGAAATTTTGGGTGTGGGATAAATTTTATCTCAGAAAGTGGGTGCGCGCTTGTTAATTTTTGTCGGTGGGTTTGACAGTAGAAAAAATCAGAAGAATGGGTGTGACTGTAGTTTTCACTATTTAAAAGGTATTATAACTTTGCTTGTCTTTTAGACCCAGTAATTTGAATTCAAGGCCTATTCAACCAAAAAACTGGTTTGTTTCGCCATCCCTTGAACTATTAGGAAAGTAGTTCTCTCTGGTGTTGAGTAACACTAACTCCGTTGTATGTGTGCTCCCTGAATGTTGTTTGATGCTTCCATGTGTCGTCCAGTTCTATAAAGTATGACACTGATGGTCACATCAGTAATTGTCTGTGAAGAAGAAGAAAATCGTAAAATAAGTAACAGAAAATCACTTTGTTGTTGTAACAAAAAAGTGATGAAAATTTACTTACCCCGCCAGGTTTAGCTTTGATTTGTTTGATTTGATCAGGAGAGAATGTAATAGTAGTGATTGAAGCAGGTTTAAACTCTTCTCCAAAAGTACCTGATGATCTAATAGGAGTGACATCATCCTCCAAAACACTACTCTTCGCAAAACTCCGTGTGATATCTTTCCAAGTATTCATGAAAAGCAAGAAAATCCCAGCAACACTATTTTTCTTTTTCATGTGACATATTTTCCGTCCACAGCTCCAGCAGCTAACACAGTTTTTGCAAACTCTTCTGGAACAATTAAGAGAAATAGACATACAGTTCTTTTAACCTCAACACGTCCCTTAAGTTCCCACAACCTTTCAACTGAAATTGTAACCTCTTGGGGTATTAATGGTCTCTGATATAGACTTACTTCTCTAAAATCTTTGTCCACTAATTGCATTGTTTCTTCATTCTTAATAACTTTAGATACTTTTTAAAGATATTCCAACATTTTTTGTAATGCCAATTGTCATCACTTCTGTCATAACCATGTCAATCACATGATGCCAATTGTCATCATTTTCTTCTCCCTTGGGAATCACATCATCATTCATTGGATGATCATTATAATGCCAATTGTCATCGCTTCTATCATAACCATGTTCACTTCCACTATTATGATCAAAAACTAAAGGTATGTATTTAACAATAGGCTTTTTCATGGTAGTCTGACTAGCCCGTGTAACCACCTCAACATGATATACTTTATCTGGAACCTTCTTAATATCCAAGTCAAGCATACCACCACCCTCATAATCAGAAATACACCACACATCGCTATATGTAGGTTGTGCAGTCCATTCCCCACCCTATCGAGCCACCATCCCTACAAGAAAAGTCACATTTAGGTTGTGTTGTCATAAATAAAAATTTTACACTCTAGTAGTTGAAATAGAGCATACTGAAAAAGAGGGATCTAACAACCACTCCCATTATTTTTCTTAGGAATCTGTATGGAC
Source organism: Papaver bracteatum (assembly GCA_023529315.1). Taxonomy (NCBI): domain Eukaryota; kingdom Viridiplantae; phylum Streptophyta; class Magnoliopsida; order Ranunculales; family Papaveraceae; genus Papaver; species Papaver bracteatum. Next base: position 1,074,317 of record JAJJWX010004514.1, read on the forward strand.
TAACTCCAATATACTTTTGAGATAATTAACTAGACAGTCGGACCCAATCTTAAGAAAAGTATATCAAAGAGTTATATCTCAATACAATAAGCAATCAAACAAATAGGAATTTGCGAGCACAATATAAGAAATAACTTGGACGGTATCAAAAACCAATATCCAAGTGTCAATCAATTTAATCAACAACCAAATGTTGGATTCACAATTGATTGAACTTACGCACAACCTGTGATATTTCAATTATATAAACAAATATAATGCGGAAAAGAAATAACACAGACACCAGAAATTTTGTTAACGAGGAAACCGCAAATGCATAAAAACCTCGGGACCTAGTCAATATTTGAACACCACATTGTATTAAGCCATTACAGACACTAGCCTACTCTGAGTGAACTTCGGACTGGAGTGTAGTTGAGCCCTAACCAATCTTACACTGATCAAACAGTTGCGCTCCTTACGTCTCTGAATCCTAGCAGGACTATACGCTCTTGATTCCCTTAGATGATCTCACCCACAAGTAAGAGTTGCTACGACCCAAAATATAAGACTTGATAAACCAATCTGTCTCACGCAGAAAAGTCTATTGAATACATAAATCTGTCTCACACAGATAAACCTATGAGTTTTGTTCTGTCTTTTGATAAATCATGGTGAACAGGAACTAATTGATATATTGGACTTATATTCCCGATGAACAGCCTAGAAATATCAATCACCTCACAATAATCACAAACGATGAGACGAAGATGTTTGTGACTACTTCTTATCATGCCTATCAGAGATTAAATCTCGATCAAATCTTAGAGAAGATAATAATCAATCACGATAGAAAACATCAAGATCATAACATGCAACTACAGAGAAAACAGTTGGGTATGGCCTTTACAATACCAATGAAGTCTTCAAGTCGTTAACCTACAGGGTTTCGTGAAAAACCTAAGGTTAAAGGAGAATCAACTCTAGTCGCAACTAGTATCACACATGAGGTGTGGGGATTAGGTTTCCTAGTTTCTAGAGTTCTCCTTTACATAGTCTTCAAATTAGGATTTGAAATCTAAGTTACCTTGGTAACAAAGAATTTAATATTCACCATAAAATGAAAACCTTATTAGACTCAAGCTAATATATTTCAACCGTTAGATCGAACTTAGCTTGTTACACACAAATAAAAAGTGACTTCATTTAGATATGAGTAACCATAGCTAAATGTGTGCACCTTTGTTGGCTTGACAATAGTTAACCGAGAATATCCATATGAGCACTTTCATATCAACTTTATTCATCTTAACCATAACTAGTTCAAATGACTCAAATAAAACTAGTTCTAGAGTTGTTCAATTTTTTATATTCTCATAGAAGTATACAAGACACAATTGAAGAAAAAAAAAATATTTTCATTCACTCGAATCAAAATCATGAACATTATAGCAACGGTTTGTAAAATATTGAATTCCTTATTATATAAATGTATTCGTTTATGAACAAACCGATTTTAGAACATTATCCACTCAGTTATGCAAACAGGTACGCATACCTAAATGGCCGGACTAAGTTTGGGTTCGCCAGTACGCATACCGGTACACATACCTTCCAAACTCAGCAGAAATTCCCGGAACTGAACCGCACGCCAGTACGTGTACCTGTATGCGTACAACGTTCCCGGACTTTCACTAAACCAAGTAGTACACATACGGGTATGCATACCATGGTTCCCGGACTTGGATTACATATATGAAAGTATGCATACTATGCTTATATCCAATTGTTTTAAACTCTTATTTCAATCATTGAAACATTCTCGAAAGATGGAAATATCTATCTCACACAAACTGTTAGCTTCAAAGCAATTTTTAAGAGATTTAATGATCAATACGAAACATTTCGAGTCTATATCAAATGACTGTCTCACACAAACCATGTAAGATGTTACCAGATGATTTTCACATGATCAGTTTTTGACTTTCGTCAAGAATATAAGATGAACTTGGTTAAAGCGAATGCTTACCAACACATATTTCGATAAATATGTAAGCGAGTTAAACTTAGATCGAAATATCAAATGTGTATAATTAAAGTTTATATAGCTATACGACTTTTGTCTCAAATAGGAGATAGAGTAGATACACTTTTGATTGATAGATGAGTTCAAGTCTCCAGATAACTTTTATTGATGAAGTTCCACAATCTCTCCTTCGTAGTTCTTCGTCTTCATTCGATGAACGAAATGTAGTCTAATACTCAACTACACTTTCTATCCTAATCCGAGACTTAGTTATAAGTTGACTAGAAATCAAGACTCATAGTTTTGACAACTAAACTTGACAACAATCTTGAGATAGCAACGCTTGCGAGTTCGACCGAGGAGTGCTCTAACAATCTCCCTATTTTTCAATTTTAGTGACAAAACTATCAATACATATGGAATACAAAATAAATAAACTGTGTAGCTCTCAATACTAATGCTTGATTTCCTTGGTTCTTCAAGATTACTCGAAATGTTCATCACTTCCAAGTACTCCAGTGATTCTGAATGTGTTCAACTCAGCATCATAGTTGTTGAATATCCGTAGCTATAACAATGAGAAAATATTTGTTCTCAATCATGGTTATATAGTGTCATAGTATTATTACAGAACATCAATGTCCAATTGTATCACAACTTTGACAACAATACTATGGTGATATGTATCATTCCCCCTTAGTCAATACTTCACCTCACATGAAAACCACTCCCCCTTAGATAATGATTCGTAAACCATATGTATTTGTAGTGTCAACTACGCATTAATTCTCCCTCTTTTTATCAATAAAAATTGGCAAAGGAACGAAACCTAGTGAGATCCTAATGAAATTTATATAGAGATACTTCATTACCAAAAGAGAACAACATATCAACTTTGTTTAGATGCAATTATATAATTGAAACTAAATGCATTCATCAAGGAGTTTATAAAGATACAAGATAACCCCTATTATGTTCCACAGTCGCACTCCCTATAAAGATTTGGCAATTAAGCACACGTTCAAATAAGAACTCTCCCCTATAAAATGCCATTCCCGAAAGAACAACAAGAGCGAACTTACTTTCACAATAAAAGAAGGATTTATTTGGACAATAAAAAATCACATGAAACATGAATTTGTATCCAAAATACTCAATTACATTAACCACAAGAGAACCCATGATTAATTTAATCGAAAATGCTCACATAATAGAACTTACGGAGCCACACAGTACTTATACAAAGATGTGGATCATGGAAAGACCAATACTGCGGAATATTCAAAGATTCATTCTATTTTTCATCAATATTTTCATAGAGACATGTAATAGACTTAATCTTTGTAGACAAAAGTTCATCATATCTTCCATCAATATTTGCATAATGACATAATAGGCTTAACTTTTTTTTTCAAAAGTTCATTCAATCTTTTATCAATATTTGGATAATGACATATGAAAGACTTAAATTTTAACATATATGGTACAATCATTGTTCACGGATGCAAACACACATATCCCATAGAAAGTTTCAATATATAAAACCAATAAAGATTAATACCGCAAAATCATCTTCTAAATAAACTTTAGAATATAAATGAATAAATCTAAAAACATTGCAAGATGAACATCGTTGGAAATAGCTATGTGTACTCACAATAATGGCTATTCCAAACCCTAGTTACCCTTCTTAAAACACAAGAATAAATTCTCCTAAGAAGTTTCCTATACATTGTAGAGATTTCTCAGAGCATCTATTTGGAATTCCTTCTTATTATTGAAAAACCCATTGATTATGGGATCGTTTAATTCTTTCAGATCTTCAGAGATATCAGTTAACTCACTATGTTCTCTTTTTAATCCACACAGAGTGTTCTTAGTTAGAGACAACATACGTTCATAGTGAGCCATCGTTTCTAAAGATAAAATGATTTGAGATTTTATCATCTCTTTTGTTGATGAAATCCTTACCATACCTCTAACTTTATTACCAAAATGACAAACATACAAGAGGAAGTTAGACGAAGAACCTTCTTCATCATTTGTGGATCTCTCCTTCTTCTTCCTTGAGGAAATGATTACTTCACAAAGATACACATTAACTGCTTCAACTGCATCCATTTTTGTGGTACCTCTAGTTACATGAGCCATGAAACTTTATCTTTCAAGATAAGAGAAGTGAACAGTTTTTTGATCACAAATGAATATAAATTGACCTATGGATAGTCAAACCCTGGAAAAACTTTGAACAAGTCTTTTACGGTTCATGATCCATTATCTATTTCAACAAGAAGATATTTTCTTAACAAAAAAATAAATAAAAATTAACAATTATATAAAACTTGAGTAACCTTGATGCAATCTTCATTTTCTCAAGTTAATGATGAGGATGCAGACGTCACTAGCATTAGATAATGATGGAGTGAGTCGAATGCTCACATCCTTTATCACATAGTGACTTGTCAAGGTTTGTTGTATAAATGGACTTTTTACCTTGTCTGGATCAGGTTCTTTTAGATTTCTTCTTGTCTTCGGGAGTACCATGTTGATTTACCAAAGTAAGATTCATTCTTCGCATGTCATTTTGAAGTTTGGAAATTCTTTTGTTGTTGCTCTTGAATTTCCAACACTTACTTTGAACATGATTTTCATTTCCATAAAACAAACAAATCAAGGAAGATTTATTGTTTTGCTTATTTTCCTGTTGCTTACAACCTTCATCATCATTTGTTCCAAAACCAGCTGGAACAAAAGAGTTAATTGTGCTCATAGTTTTTCTTTTGAACCCTAAACCATTTGTGTTACCAAAATACTTATGACCGAATAACATTGCTGAGATTTAGTCAGAAATTCCAAACAACCTTTGCAGGTCACACATGAGAGTATTAATCTCTTTTTCTTTCCGACATAGGGTCCTGGTGAATTCATCATGAAGACAGTTTATCTCAAGATTTTTCACCTGAAGTGATGATTCAAGTTTCTCGAACATAGCCTTTAGTTGGAGATTTTCTTGGTGAATTTCTTCACACTTATCCAAGAAATCAAAAAACTCAGTGTCAGATTCAAACTCTGAATCAGAATTCGAATAATAGGAAGTTTCTGCTCTGAGAGCTAAAAGTTCATTCAACACGTTGCAAGTATGCGATATATTGACAACCTGTGATGATTTTTCTTGTATTGAATCATCCGAAGCATTAACCAGAGAGAGACGTTTCTCACATCTTTTGCTTCTTTTTACAATATCCTTGATCTTTTGTGTAATCAGTGATTTATCAAAATCAACATGATTGGAACAACATTCATCATCCCAAGAAAAGTTAAAAGATTCACTTGTGTTGGTTACATCATTTAACGCAAATGTTCTGACTTTGTTCTGATCAAGATCAAGTAATTTTAACTTTCCAACAAGAGTATTTATGGAAAGTGCATCAAGGTTACTTCCTTCAACGATGGCATTTTTCTTAGAATCATATCTAAATGGCAATGATTTGGGAATTTTCACCACAATGTCTTTTTCAGTAATAATCTTACCCAATGCAAAAGATGCATTAACAATTTTGGACATATTGTGAATAAACTCATCAAGTGAATCTTCATCTGCCATATGGAGGTTTTCCTAATCAGAATTTAGGTTTTGGAGAGTAGGTGCTTTTTTCATAGGTATTCCCTTCAAATACGATTTCTAAGATATCTCGCGCATCTTTAGACCGAGTGCATGTAGTCACATGGTGCTGAAGATCTATGGTAAAGGCATGGATGATTGCATTCAATCCGTAAAAATTTTGCTTTGCAGCAAGAATCTTGACAGCATCATAATCATTGATATCCTTTGGAAAAGTTACATCGCTTACTGTAACAATCGGAGGAAAATAGCCATTAACAACATAAACCCATGATTAAAAATCACGTGCTTGAAGAAAGGTACGCTTAGCAATTTTTCAACATAGGTAATTCAAGCCATCAAAAACTGGTGGTACGTTTATAGAGATATCACTTTTGTCCATAGAGTCAGATCACTACAAACACAGACTTATGAGATCTTATACGTGTTTTCCTGCTCGAATACCAATTGAAAAAGCGGGGGTCTAACAACCACATCCAATATTTCTCTTAGCAATATATATGGACTAAATCCAATATAATTTTAAGAGAATCAACTAGACAGTCAGACTCAATCTTAAGAAAAGTATATCAAAGAGTTATATCTCAGTTTCTCAATTCAATACGCAATCAAAAAAATAGGAATTTGGTAGCCCAATTGAATATAAGAAATAACTTGGAAGGTATCAAAAACCAATATCCAAGTGTCAATCAATTTAATCAACAACCAAAGGTTGGATTCACAATTAATTGAACTTACGCACAACCTGCGATATTTCAATTATATAAAAAAATATAATGCTAAAAAAAATAACACAGACATCAGAAATTTTGTTAACGAGGAAACCGCAAATACAGAAAAACCCGGGACCTAGTCCAGATTTCAACACCACATTGTATTAACTCGCTATAGACACTAGCCTACTCTAAGTTAACTTCAGACTGAAATGTGGTTAAGCCCTAATCAATCTCACACTGATCAAAGTACAGTTTCGCTCCTTACGTCTCTGAATCTCAGTAGGACTCTACGCACTTGATTCCATTAGCTGATCTCACCCATAACTAAGATTTTCTATTACCAAAAGTCGAATACTTGATAAACCAATATGTCTCACACAGAAAAGTATATTGAATAGACAAATCTGTCTCCCACAGATAAACATATGAGTTTTGTTCCGTCCTTTGATAAATCAAGGTGAACAAGAACTAATTGATATACCAGACTTATATTCCCGAATAACATCCTATAAATATCAATCACCTCACAATGATCTTAATCATATGGTAGCGAAACAAGATCTTGTGGAATCACAAACGATGAGACGGAGATGTTTGTGACTACTTTTTATCTTGCCTATCGGAGATTAAATCTCGAACAAATCTTAAAGAAGATAGTATCAACCACGATATAAAACAACAAGATCAGAAAACGCAACTACAGATAAAATAGTTGGGTCTGGCTTCACAATCCCAATGAAGTCATCAAGTCGTTAACCTACAGGGTTTCGTGAAAAACCTAAAGTTAAAGGAGAATCGACTCTAGTCGCAACTACTATCACATAGGATTTGTGGGGATTAGGTTTCCCAGTTGCTAGAGTTCTCCTTTATATAGTCTTCAAATCAGGGTTTACAATCTAAGTTACCTTGGTAACAAAACATTCAATATTCATTGTTAGATGAAAACCTAATTAGACTCAAGCTAATATCTTTCAACCGTTAGATCGAACTTATATAGCTTGTTACACACAAATTAAAAGTGACTTTATTTAGATATGAGTAATCGTACGTAAACATGTGCGCCTTTGTTGTCTAAACAATAGTTTACCGAGGTTAGCCCTATGAACACGTGTAAAGCCCCTTATCCTAAATCGTTGTTAGGAAGTGGATATTCTAGTGTTGGGCGTGTAAATCCAACCTCTTAATTATGTGAACACAAAATCAGGAAAAATAAAAGCTAATTATGGAAATGAGTTCGACTGGGATAGATATATTTTACTTTTATTTTTTTGCACTTAGAGCATCTCCAAGAGAGGGTGAATCTTTTTTTTTATTGACACATAGGATTTTACACCCTCGTTTGGCATAAATCCATCTCCAACAGTAGGGTCCTATAAACTAGGAGGGACCAATTACTAAATATGAAGGTGTTCAAGAAAGTGTTATCTACACCTCCGGCTCCACCTCCACGTCATATTTTACACTATTTTTCTTTAAAAAATCTCTACCGTTGGAGATGGTTTTTTAAATATGAGGTCATATATTTACTCTATGTTTAGACCTCATAAATAAAAGGACTAAATTAAAAAGTCACGTAGGATTTTTTGCACCTTCTGTTGGAGATGCTCTTAGGGTTTGGAGTTCTCTCTTCTAAACTCAAAACGAAAACGGCCGTTACTTATACTATTCAGAATCCCTAACTATCGTAAGAAGAGAGTTGGAAGAAGAGATGAACTGATACAGAGACGACCGGAGGAAGAAATATTTTTGAAGATTTTTTCTTAACTGCGAGACAGGTAGGTTTTCTAATCTTTATACCCTTTATATTTTAATCTGATAACTCTAAGCAGTTCATAGGGTGTCCTTTTATTACAGTAGCGAGCGAGGCTACTTGTTTGGGATCTGGGATGTGTTAAGGAGGTTTAACTAAGATGTTATTTTTAAAATTTTCATCTTCCAGAAAATTACTTGATAGTTGTCCTCATGTTTAGCCAAAGGTCATGCACATATATGTATATGATGTAATCATGTTTCTACATATTTAGGTGATAGGTTAAGATGTAGTTTTAACTTTTTGTGAACGTTTTACTCTTACAAGGAATTGGTTTGAATCCACTGATTCATTTGGTATTACTTGATTCTGTTAGGAACGAGCATTTCTCTAGAATCCGTAAGGTGAGTTATTGAGTTGTATTTTTAGTGCCTAGATAGGATTTAGTCTTCGTGGTTATATGTTGTGTGTGCTGTTAGATTAAAATAGTAATGAGGGAAATGAATCAGTGACTTTTTGAATGTAAACTCGTTGTAGACAACGGAGGTTAGGTTGCTGTTGTGTGCAGGTTCGTATCCACGACACACGGTCGATAGTACTACATGGAGATGGGTGTTATACTTTTGTTTAAATGGTAATCGTGGGAATAATTATTTGCGCAGTCGCTATGTAACTGCCCTATGGGTTGTCGTTGCTCCCTGCCGATAGTTGAAATGATATCCTAGGTGCCTGTATAGAAGGGTATATGATTACAATTGGCAATGAATGTTATTTGCGATGTTTAGCTTTCATTTGCGTTTGACCATTGCCTGTAGTTGGATCTACTCTCATGGATTATTGGGCGATGGCCTAGGGGTCGCCTAAAAGATATGGATCTATTATGATCGATAACACTCAATTTTCCGGCGCACATTAGGAGAATTGTGTGGACTACTCAAGGGATGACGCGGTATTGTCTTACGGTTAGAGCAAGGGACTAGAGAGGGGTAGTCGATAATCAATAGAAATAATTGGGATGGATGGGTTTTAGCACTTTGTTTTTACCATTTAATTTAAACAACCTGATTTTTCCATTATTGAGTCGTTTTCTGTCCATTTCACTTAGTTGGTTGTCGACATTTATAGGAAACTGAAATGACAAGAAAAAATTCTTATGTTATAAATTGTTTTACTCCTCTAATTTTTTAGGACTTGTTTTGGATTTGTTTGGATTATCTCTAGAGGATTTAAGGATGCGAAAGCCTACTTTTAGTTGTGGTCTGACCCAACTTACTTTTTTTTTTTTCAGGAGACCGTGATCGTGGAGCAACCTAACTTGTAGGTTGCATTTCTGTTCCGAGAAGTTACTTCGTTATTATTTAAGGTGCTTAGCTAAATGTTTTATTGAATTCTTTTAAAGACCAGACTTTGTTTCTTTTACATAAATTCTTCGCATTTATTTTGGAGGCCGACCTGCGAGTCGAGGATTATTTTTATTTCTAAAAAGATTCATTTTAATTTATAATTTTCCTTATTAACTTTATTTAAATAAATTCATTTATTTATTGATTGTTATCATTGTGCTCCGTACAATAACCTGATCTCCATTTGTTGGCTTGATGGTTTGAGTGTGTAAAGTGATCCATTAGTATGCCACACTTTGAGTTTTAGGGTGGCCGACCTAGAATTCAAAGTGGGGATGTTACAACACGTTCATATCAACCTTATTCATCTTATCCATAACTAGTTCAAATGAAACTATTTCTAGAGTTGTTCAATTGTTTATATTCTCATAGAAGTATACATGACATAATTGAAGCCAAATCGATTTTGATTCAATCGAATCAAAGTCATGAACATTATAGTCACGGTTTGCAAAATATTGCATTCCTTATTATATAAATGTATTATTCATGAACAAACCGATTTTGGAACATTATCCACTCAGGTATGCAAACGGGTACGCATACCTAAACGGTCAGACTAAGTTTTGGTTCGCCAGTACGTGAACCGGTACGCATACCTTCCAAACTCAGCAAAAATTCCCGGACCTGAACTTCACGCCAGTACGCATACCTGTACGCGTACCAGGTTCCCGGACTTTCACCATACCAAACGGTACGCATACGGGTATGCGTACAATGGTCCCAAACTTGGATTACATATATGCAAGTACACATACTATGCCTATATCCAATTGTTCTAAACTCTTATTTCAATCATTGAGACATTCTCGGAAGACAAAAATATCTATCTCACACAAACTATTTGCTTGAAAGCAATTTTCAAGTGATCGAATGATCAATACGAACCATTATGAGTCTTTGTCAAATGACTGTCTCACACAAATCATGTAAGATGTTACCAAAAGATTTTCACATGATCACCTTCTGACTTTCGTCAAGAATATAAGATGAACTTGGTTAAAGCGAAAGATTACCAACACATATTTCGATAAATATGTAAGCGAGTTAAACTCAGCTCAAAATATCAAATGTGTATAATTGAAGTCTATATAGCTATACGAATTTTGTCTCAAATAGGAGATAGAGTAGATAGACTTTTGAGTGATAGATGAGTTCAAGTCTCCACATACCTTTTGTTGATGAAGTTCTATAAGGATCTCCTTAGTAGTTCTTCTTCTTCATTCGATGAAATGTCGTGAAGTCTAACGCTCAACTATACTTTTTATCCTAATACGAGGCTTAGTTATAAATAGAATAGAAATCAAGACTTGTTCAACGGAAATAAACGTTGGTAAAACGGCGTTGCGCATTGGTGTGCAACGTTTGTTTTCCGTTGCACAAATTAATTTATACAACGTTTATAAGCGTTGCACAACTATTGCACCTTTTCTTATTTGTGCAACGTATAATTTAATTTTTGCAACGGAAATTATTTACAAAATAACACTTTTGTGGGTCCCATTGTGTTTTATGTCAACGTTTTATTTATTTGGCGGAAGTTAAATCCGTTGCTCATTTCAGGTGATTTGTGCAACGGATAATGTTCCCACGTTTATATCCGTTGCACAATAATTTACAGGTTAAAAAAAAAGGTTACCGCCGGCAAAAATTCCGGCATATTTCTACTCCTGAATCACAATTGATCAAGAACAATTATTCATAATCACAATCGATTCCAAACACTACCAATGATGGATACACGGAGAATTAAACTTTGGATAAGTTACAGAAGAAAAGGCAAATGACTTTGTTTCCCAAGTTTCTTTTTCTTGTTTTTTTTTTTTTGAAGGTTTCTTGTTCAAGGACATAACCTATTACAAGATTCTACTGCTACTAACACCAAATATGACAGTGAATTTCTTAGGTGGGGTACTAACACCAATCTCACCAAAATACTGAGCATTTGTGTAGCTCTTCAATGCTGCAATACCAGGCACCCTGACTCCCCGCAGGATACCATGGAAGTTATAATTACAGGTAGAAACATCTCAATTTATCCTCTTCCCTAAAGGGAAACCGTGCAGCAAATCGATTGCGTAGATAAAAGTTCTTCTTCTTGATCCCAACTCTAATGAACCCCTCACTAGTTGCAGAAAAAACTAGAGCAAATAACACAAACAAAAGGAAAATCAAGAGCAAGAAAGATTTGGATTTGATCCCCATGTTTGCCTACTATCTCTGCCGCAATGAAAACAAGAAAACAAAAACTCATACTAAGAAATCAGCAATAGTTAAACTATCACAGAAAAAATTTGAGAAAAATCTTTAAAAACAAACACAATATAAATTTTTTAATCATGAATTAGAAGACAAAATGAGTCAAAAAACAGAAGAATATGTATGAATGTACATTAAATCACAGAAAGAGAGAATGAAAGGATTCCTTACAAGGTCTAATGATAAAGGTGATGATTATGATGATTTTGATTCTGTTGATGGTATTCTGCGGAGAATCTGAAAACATTAAACATTATAAGATGAAAAAACTAAGAGAAAGTACAAAAATATGAGCCACTAAAGGAACATAAAAACTACCTTCCACGCTTCAATTTTTATCTTGAGACAACCTAGCTATGACACCACCAACATAACAACAAGTGAAGCATACAAGCTACAGAATTTCATTCAAACGTCAACAAAAACATCGTGATACTTAACTTGAAACATCAGACGCATATTAGAGTCTTTCAACTGATTTGACCCACCAACATCATTTAAATTTGAGCCATGCTTCAAAGCCTCAGATTCGAGTTCTATTTTTCTAACCTCCTCCAGCCATTTGGCGAACTCATCATCATTGTTAGAAGTCGCTACTGTAATATGAATATAAACATATTCAAATATCTGTTTAATGCAACTGTCATATTTAAACCAAAGTTGGTACATAAACTCACATGTAATAGCAGATATTCCTGTGAACAACTCAGGAATCAATGACAAAAGAAGCCACTCATTTCTTCCTTCAGACCATAATAGCTTACTTTTGGAGATGTATCCATTATTGAAATGCTCTTCTCAGGAAAAGTAAATACAACTGAGTAGATGGTTCAATAGCTCATAAGACCATTATGAACATGATAAAGATCTAACAATTGTCCTGACAGTACAACATCATCATCTACTATGGTACAGTCTCCGCTCACAACTTCTACCACCTGTAAACACCAAAGGATTCAAGGCACATGAGTATTAGATAATATAATTCGCAGGTGGTACCCTTCCTGAAAGCATTAGGTTGAACACTAAATTTTCCAGTGGAATTATGGTCATGAATTGCTTTTGAATTTATAACTGTTGCTTTAAGTTCAACAGTCTTCAATGTCCACTTAGAATCCTCCATCATATTGACACTCCACTCCACACATTTAGCCAAACCCTTGGTGGGGAGACAAAATACAAGAGAGCATTATTCAGTATGTATCCTTCATACACGGGATTAAATATAAGTACTACTAGTAGAAGCTTCTTCAGGCTTAGCAACCGTTTCTTTTTCCCATGGATGGTGACCGAAAACCAAAATAAATAAATTAAGTTGGCAACATATATAAGTAATAATAAACAACACCATGATGAAAGCAGAACACAAAAAGATACCTGAATTCCGGCAACAAAAATTTGAACAAACTGGAATTCTGGAAGCAAGTAAACACGGACAATACTTCCATCAAGAACTTTCTCCACAATTCCTTACATAGGATTTCCCTTATTTGCAGCCAATAGGGCCATACCATGCAAGTTACTAGGATCTCCAAAGGTTACTGAAAGACACTCAAGTAAATGATCAATTAAAAATAATGAACAGAAAATAATATTCATTCAAGTGGAATTACATCCAGGAAGGCACCAGCAAGTCCTAGAGAAACTGTATACAGCTATGCACCACTACCATCTCCATGGCCACTTCCACTGTAGATGTACAGTTCTACGCTTAGCTCTTGTTTATACAACATCTGCAATCAAGAAATAACTAAATTAGCTTATTAGTAGTACTCATCAAATTCAATTATTGACAGGTCATATGATTTTGATAGCTTACAGGCAATACAAAGTTGAGATCATTCTAGCACTGCTTCCTCAATTTCTTTATCAGCATGTATAATGTATTGCTCCTTATCTCCAATTGAAGACTAGGAGGAACCATTGATTATTCAGGCTTATAAGTAGAAGCCTGCAACAAGGATTCTGAAGAGAATCCGTGGTTCTATAGAGAGAGGAACTGAAATTGATTGAAGATAAAAAAAAATCAACAATGGGAGAAAAAAATCAACTAATCAATCAATATGGTAGCCTATGTAAACTATACGGGTCTAACACAGAATGCCTCTAGTTGCACAGCAAGAGTAATCAAACAAAATTCAAAGAATTACGGAAGCCTCTGTAAACTATTAATTATACGGGCCCAACATATCATTCCTCCAAATCAATAGAAAGAAGAAGGAGCGGGGAAATAAAATGGCACTTACTTTATCTTGAAAATCAGGACTAGATAGATTCATAAAGAGGTTTCTCATCAATATCAACACCTAAAGTAGGTATGAAACAAATCTACTTATTGCCGACTTTGAGCATCGCAAAATGCAAAAATGAATATTAGGACAAGATAAGGTTTCAGAAGGCATACTGTATCCACGTTAATTGGATTCATCTCCTGAAGTTTCTGCAGGTGATTACTTGTGTTAGGGTTCAAATACATACCGATGAAGGAGTTCCATACCATTTGCATTTCTTTAATATCTTCACAACATCGTTAAATCAACTACCACGGCAGTTGCTAAAATACAAAACGCTGCATGAGGATCCATATGTAAGCCATTTAGAGAAAGCGGACTACATGCTTATCACATGAATCAATTATTTATAGATTATTAAAACATACAAAAGTAAAGCATAAATTTTCTTAACCATCGGGTATAGCTTATTACATATACCTAAATCAAAAGGCCACATCCCCAATTTTTCACTAATTTAATGGTCTAGGGGAGATATCAATTTTTTTTTCTGATTTCCAACTAGCTTCTTTCAGGAAAACATGGACACATAAGGTCCAAATGCATCAATCCAAAATATTGCGTCTATCAATATAAGGTCCAAAATCATAAGCCACAGGCATACTTAATATGTTCTCGAGTAAGGTATTTTTTCCTCCAATTACTCGCACTAAGACAAGCATAAGTAAGGTCCAAAAACCTAAGCATAAGCATCAACACAAGTATACATAATATGTTCTCCAGTAATGTATTCCTTCCTCCAATTACTCGCACTAACATCTTTAGGTCTTTCAATTTCTCTAGAACGCAAAACCATTTTATCTAATCCCATCAAACCAAGGGTCTTAACTTCCTCCTTCCTACGAGGATATTTTTTAGCAACTAAATCTCTAAGATCAATAGCTCCATTAACAGATTTCAATAAGAGGGGACCAAAGTTAGGTTCATAGACACCAATAACAACTATAGCAATGTATCTTCAAAACATACCAAAACTGAAACATGAAATCTATACTTAGTGAAATTTGTTTCTTAACCAATACATACCAAAATTAAAATATGAAAACTGGTGTCTATGAAACTGAATCAAAAAAAGAACACGGATCTAAAAAAATATATCAGATGACTCAAAATCGACCCTAAAGCCTCAAACCCAACCTTATACACACAACTGAATCGTTCACACCAACTTCAACAAATCATCAAACAAAAAAAAACACCAAAATAAAACCCCCCAACTCTTTCAGATACTATTCACAAATCATTACAAAAAAAGAACACCAAAAGTGAAACCCCTAATTCAGATACAAACAAAATGAAAATTAACCAACAGTAGCAGTGCTTGAGCGTTTGTACCTGACGATAATCCACAAAAATGCTGTTGAATCAAGTGTTGAATGATTTGATTTTGGATTTCAAGGAAAAATTAATTTTCTAGGGTTCGGATGATTTCAAGTTTCTAGGTTGTAGATCAATATTTCTTGAAGATGGGTTTTGTTGAAACGAAGGTTTTAATCAGAATTCATATTGAGGATTAGATGAAGATGGGTTTGTTTAAGCAGATTTGATGAAGATGGATTTTTCTCTTCTTTGTCTGAAAAATGGGAGACATAGAAACAGTTGTGAAGAAATAGAAATAAATGTATCTGAGGGATATTTCTTTTCCTAAAAATAAGAAAACATTTCAGAAAATAATAACAAAAAAAAGAAACCTTAAAAGCACATAAACATAGCCAAAATGTACAACGGTTTTACGAGTTTAAAAACGTTGCACCACTAATTTATTTTAATAAAATCAATAATGGATAATTTGGGCAACGTATTTTTGGGTGCGCAACGTATATATACGTTGCACACCTCTGATATTGAAGCATTGCTAAATCCAGGATATGGTGTAGTGGTGGTAAGATGCAATTATTTTTTTGCCATTTCTAACTTACACTTACATGACCATTACTGTAATTTAAAAAAAAATATTCGATAATATAGTAGTCTCGCTAAAATAATAAAATTTTCCATTTGCGACTCGGGCGCTTAGTGCTAAAATAATAAATTCGATAAAATTAGAATATAATACATTTCAAAAATTCCCCTTAAACATTAATAGGTCCCAAAATAAAAAGGTTATAAAATGAGAAAAATTACACCGAGCTATGGGTTGGAAGCCTAGCCACAAGCTGGGCACTAACTCCTCTTTGAATAGCCACACCTAAACGATGGAAAATAAAAAATGTTATATAAAATAATAATTTCATTAGAAAATAAAAAATAATTTTCATACATATTAAATTTTCTCAAAATATGGTTCAATGTTGGTTTGTTTTTCTGTGAAGTTCAAATCAAAGAAATAATAAGACCTCCTAATGATTTAGGTTTTACCTATTTCTTATCCCCACTTTCCCTAAAACATATCCCAACTTTATAAACCAGATTTTGTGTAACCTTTTTTAAACTAGGTAAACAACACTCACTCTCCATGATTAACCACCAAATTAATCAGGATCAGGAAATTAATTGTCAAATCACCATTTATATTAGGTCTGAAGATTGAAATGCGATTTCCTTTTTTTAATTTCGTCACATAATATAATAGCGTGGACAGATAAATTATCCATTTCCATTAATTCAAGATTATTACAGTTGGGATAATTGATTATAGTGAAGACCTAGTAAACCAAAGTATGTGTTCCGTCAGCATCTCTGTCTTATTTAACATGTTTTCGTGGATTAATTGGAATATGTAATAAAGAACGAAATGTTTCCTTGGATAAACTGGATCATATAACATCTCTGATTAAACACTGGGTCTATGATTGGTTATGGTTCTCACTCCTTTTATTTTGGGTACCATTATTAGATTAGTGAAACTATACTTAGGTCACTAGAACAATACATTAGAACGATATTGATATCATAGATCTGATGGTTATATAAAAGATGTTGCGGCTATGGCACAAGTTACAGATATTAGTAGAGGATTATTAAAAAATCATAGGCAGATAGGGGACAACATAAATAATAAATCCCCTATCCCTATTGTAATGAATGATTGAAAAATCACTCGATTTCACCACTTATATAACTAAAACCCTAACTGTTTTACGGAGTGTTTAGAGAGATGAAGAAAAAGACGAAAAAGAACCGATATTTACAAGGTTTCCCGCTATAGATATAGCTACGCGGTGTCAACTAATAATCAAAGCCGTTAATTTGGGAGATTAAACCAAACGTACAATTCTATAAACCGTCGGAATCGCGACACATATACAGAAATGGATGGGAAATCCGACGTAAGGGTAAAGTCAATCAAAAACTCTTAACAAACCCAAAAAAGAAACTAGCGTAGGAGTATAAGAAAGAAGGCTTCAGATTTGTGCATCTTGGAATCCACTTTTTCTAAGGAAAACAGACAACTAAAATAGGTTTCTCGATAGAAACTTTTGCTAAGGATTTTTTTTTCCTTGTTATATTTATCTTTGTAGATGTTGTTATAGGTATAGCCTCGGAGAATTGAAGTATGTTTGATAATGATTTTGTACTATCTGTTTATGAAAGATTTTGCAATTTAAATCATGTTCGTTTATAACTTTCCTTACTCTTATTTGTTGGATTTGATTTATAATTTGTTTTATTAGGATTCGGTATGAGGTTTAAGATCTGTAGATTTTGATATGTAAAAAGGATGCTGAAACATTTCCATTTTTTTCTGTTTGGTTACGTCGATGGTGAAAATCTTTGGTGGGCTACGACTTTTGCTTGGCTTGTGGTACATTTATTAGGATATATAATGTGGTCCGGTTTAGAATAAAATATTGAATGGGTCCTAGTTAGCGAGTCGATTACGATTTTCACTCTCCGCGGATCCTTTTTTGCTCTCCCTTTAACAAAAATCGTTTTGTTTACCCAACCTAGAAAAAGTTAAACAAAAAACAGTTTATGTGGTTGGGATGGGAATTAGGGAAAGTGGGGTTGGGAAATAGGTAAAACCATGATTTAAAAGATTGTATTGTTTGTGGCTAAATGTAATGACCCCTGGCTCACGAGATTTTATTTTTAATAGGATAGGTTTTGCTATTCAAAAAGGGCTAGCGGCACAGCTTGTCGCTCGCTTGCCTAGTATGTAATTTTTATCTTTTAAAGAAATCAACATGATGAAAAGAAAAGAAAAGAAAAAAATTGAAAAATATGGCTAAATTGAATTGTAAATTGTATGTTAAATACAAAAACAAATTGTATAAAAATATTCTTCATGGAAATTATTAAGATTTATTACTTTAAAAACAAATGCATGTCGTTCTAAAAATATTTCTGTTAATGTTTTTCAATCTTTTTCTATATTTTCCACTTTTAAAAATCTATTTCGGTATTTATCCTAAGATACTTTATTTTTATTTTTTTAATATGGAAATTCATGTTTTTACCAATAAAAAGAAAATTAATTAAGAACTATTCTTTAAATTAATATATTATTATTATATTATATGTATAAAATAATAAATTATTATTTTATTGGTTAAGAAATATCTCTTTAAAATAATAGGATTTGGGTGATCACAAGCCTATTACTTTATAGATGTTTTATTGTATCATTAACACAATCCTTCACTTCCATTCAAATTCCAAATGACCCACCCAGAATTTCCAAACCATTATGCTTATCATAAAAATGTCAATTACTTTGAAATATCCAAATATTAACAAAAACTTATCAAAATCATCCCTTACAACATACTAATTAATAATCATAATAATCTTCAAAACCATCAAAAAAAAGTAATGATTTGAGTAACTTATCGAGCGGAAACCTTTTCTTTCGCCACTAAAATTTAAGAACTTTCACTCTTCACATGATCAACCAAATCTTTAAAAAAATCATAAGCAGATAGGGGACAACATAAATAATAAAGCCCCTATCCCTATTGTAATGAATGATTGAAAAATCACTCGATTTCACCACTTCTATAACTAAAACCCTAACTGTTTATATTTATTCCTTTTATAGAGTGTTTAGAGAGATGAAGAAGAAGACGAAAAAGAACCGCTATTTACAAGGTTTCCCACTATAGATATAGTTATGCGATGTCAACTAATAATCAAAGCCGTTAATTTGGGAGATTAAACCAAACGTACAATTCTATAAACCGTCGGAATCGCGACACGTATGCACACTAGTACAAATTGACCCTTTAGCCACGCCAAATTGGCGTGTCCATAGGGATTTAGACATTCCAATTTGGTTTGGACTTGGCGTGGCTTCTGCTCGCGTGGTTTTAGGTATGATGGAGTGGCTTTAGGTGTTCTATGGCAACGCCTACCTTGCGTGTCTATAGTTGCATGAAATAGACACACCGAAACCCGTAGGCGTTGCTATAGAGTGTCCCAAAAACTTAAGTATTGATACCCTATAGACACTCAATTTATTGTTTTGACGTGGCCATTGGTAGCCTATAGACACACAATTTGTTTTTTGGCGTGGCCATTGTCTCTCTATAGACACATAGTTTTTTTTGGCGTGGTCATTAGTTATCTTACGGACACGCAATATTTTTTTGGCGTGGCTATTGGTTATCCTATAGACACGTAAAAATAAAAATGGCGTGGCTATTGGTTTTCTATAGACACCAAAGTTTTTTTCGGCGTGGTCATTGGTTATCCTATGAACACGCAATGGTTTTTTGGTGTAGCTATTGACTATCCTATAGACACGCAAACAAAAACATGGTGTGGCTATTGGCTACCTATAAACACACAGTTTTTTTCTGGGGTGGCCATTGGCTTTCTATAGACACGCAAAATTTTATTTTTGCGTGGCTATACGTGATGTTTAGGAATATTTGATGCAATCTTGTACCGTCCATGTGTTCTAGATTTGGTGTAATATGATGGAATTTCGGCCATTCATATTTGAGGCATCTACCACCGTTCACGTGTATTAATCTGCACCGTTAATTTTAAACCGAAACGGATGGACATGATGGGATTTCAAAGATACATCTTACACCATCCATGTATAACCATCTCAAGGCGTTCATTTTTTATTATATGGAAAAATCTCTAACCGTTGATGAAAGATTATAAATACATCTTCCACCATCCTCGGCACTATATCAAGCCCTTCATTCAAAATAAATATTTTCTTTTCAAATTTGGTACATCTTAAAAAAATGGCAAATTTATTTAACCAGAATTAACTGAAATTTTATTCCAAATAAGACCTTATCAAATGTAATAACATAAATTGATTCCTGCACATGCACAGAAACCAATATTATTATTATTTTCGAATAACACACCAAAAATCTAGAAAACATGATATAGATCATTGTAACAGCAATAGTTAACTATGGTGATTCAAACATGGCATAGCATACATTTTCAGAATTATGGTAGTCCGCTTAACACTAGACTGAAGCATTGATAGAGTTGGTAATAGCTTCAGTCCCCTTTGAAGTAAACTTCAGTTCCAGCTCATTAACCCATAGTGTGGCTACAAGAAGAGCCTTGGCTTCAGCATGTTAAGCATCTCATGATGTGCTTGGGATTGTTTTGGCACCCCAGAAGTTTCCTGCATTATCAAGAAGAATTTTTCCAATTCTAATAGTATGATTTGATTCTATATAAGAGCATCAAAATTAATTAAATGAGGTGGATTCTTCTTAGAGGGGGAAGAGTTCTTGGTTGAGCTATTAGGGTGATGTTCTTGGGTTAGTTCAGATTGAATAATCAAAACATGTAAGAACAAGAGGAGCAGAAGATATGGTTAATGGTATTATCATAACCAACCCCAATAGCACCACCACCAATTGTTCTGCATTCAAAACAAGGAAACATTGACTATTCTATATACATATGAACTCAAAATGGTCAATTAAGACGAGAGTTTTAAGATTTGCTAGAAACCTGAGGTGGTGGCGGTTCTTGTGACTGATATCTTATATCCCGATCTAAATCTGCTCTTCTAAAATACTATTTCTAACTGTTGCGAAAAAACCAATCGAAAATCAGATTTTGAAAAGTAGAAAAAATAAACAGCAACCAAAAAATCAAAATTATTTAACTTTGATATTAACTAGATGACCGCTGCCACGGTGGGATGGCCGACGAAAAAAATAGACACAAAACTAAATTACTACGAATACATTTACTTAGAACAGCCCAGCAAAATGAAATTTCAAACATAACAACAATCAAGATGCTTCTCGCATGCATCTTGAAACTAAATTTTATGCATATGACAGTAGCTTTCACTTACCGATGATCATCTCTGTTTTGGCCAACCATAACATGGACAGCTATGATTCCCGACCACCAAAGAAACTTCCACATGGCTGCTTGCTCCACCTCGACAACCTGCCTTGAACCCTCATCAACCAATACCTTTCTGGATATAACTTCCGGAAACATGGTTCATATTAGTAATCAAGATGACATCCAACCCTGCCGCAACAAGTTTCCACTCACTAAAATCACAAAATGCTGACCAAAATCGCAGAATTCATAAAAAGAAACCCACACCCGTTTCAGAATCTTCAGACAAGCTATTACTAGATCTGGATCTTGTACTTGAGTACGCCCACCAACATCACCAGCATCTGTCAATCATAACAGCAAACCCTAGCTTAAAAAAGAAAAATAGAGATTGTTTTGACTCATATTCAATCGTACCCCTCTTGGTTGATTATTCTTCTCATTTTATAAAACACCAGCTTGACTTGTTCTATGACTTCTAGCAAGATAAATGCTTAAAATTGCATTAGCCTCGTTGATCTTTTTAGCAAGATAAATGCTCCCACCCTGGTCAGGATGGTTAGTGTCACAGGTTCGCAACACTCCTATGCTACAACCAACTTGACAATGGCAACTATGCTCCACAGCACAATTTCAGCCAACTCGCACTTAGCCAATACTTCAACTTCTTGACTAAATCCCTATTTATCCCATTCTAAATAGAGGTTATGTTCAACAATCTTCCAAGTCTTTAATCACATGCACACACTCCGCTTGATGCATAAACAATAAGCCAAAACCAAAGGGGAATATGCACCAACAGAACTTTTCTTTAAATCAGGCCTTATCCTTTTATTTATTGCACACTTAGGGTTACAAACTCTTCTTGTTCCGGATTACCCAATCCCTTCACAAGATCAGGCTTTTATAGCCTTACAAAAAGCTATCTACAAGTAACCGCCAGGCGGTTACAGATTTACTTTACATGTGGCAGTTAGCTAACTATGCCAACCTTTGCCAAACCGTTTTACTAGCCAAACGGGACCTTCCTAGTGGTTAGAAAGCATAAAGTAAACCCACTCTCTTGTAACCAATTCTAAACCGTCAAGGCCATGTGCCCTGCACATGTCATCTTGCCTTGTTGCCATACCAGCGCATCTGCCAGCCAAATAATGCGCCATTACGGCTGTGTACCATTCTGCCAATGATACAAGTGTGCTAAATACAAGTCTTGCTTGCATTCCTGCACGCCCCTTGCATACAGGTAACATGCCAAACTCTTTTGGCATATCATGATGTTATTCTCGCATCCTTGGCCATGTCCAAACCCTGTTTGGCACATGCCACTCTCTTGCTGTAACTCAGATTCGTACTTGTACTGAATACCGCTATTATGGCCTACGTTGTGCCATTATGGCCTCGTTGCGCCATTACGGCGGTGTACTTGCACTTTTGACACCTTGGCCAAGCCACTGGTGATGTGCCATCCTTATGCATCATCACTTGGCCACTTAACAACATTGTTATAGACCTCCCCCACCAGCTGAACTCGACGCCCTCGTCGATTCTTTCCGCTGTAGGTAAGCCTGAATTTGTTCTTCAAATTGCCACAATGTAGTATCCTTCTCACAAGAATCTTCGGAGTCTGGCAATCCTTGCCACTTAATCATAAAATAAGTTCTCCTATTCTTCTTACTTTGCCCCATAACTCGATCATCAAGTATTGTCTCAACTTGCTTGTCGAATTGCGATCTGATTACTGGTGGTGCACGCTTCGCTTGTCGTCTCGAAGTGTCCAGCAAATCAGGATGATATTTATTTAGAAAGCTGACATGAAAAGAGGGGTGCACTTTCAAACGTTCCGGCAACTCCAGTCTGTAAGCCACACTACCAATTATCTTCACTACTTTTAAAGGACCATCATATCTTGGAATTAGGCCTCTATGCACCGTCTTGCTAGAAATCTTCTTCCAAATTTGGGGCGTTAGCTTTAATAGCACCATATCTCCCACCTCAAACTCTACATCTCTGCGATGTAAATCAGCATACTTCTTCATTCGTCTTTGCGCTTTAGCCAAACTATCACGCGCCTGCTCAGTCATCTCCGTCTTTGACCTTGCATAACGATAAGTTGCTGGACAGGAGCCTTGCTTCTTAGCCTTTGGCACCTCATGAGGGGTTAGTGGTTGCTATCCCGTAGCCAACTCAAAAGGACTCAACTCTGTTGATGAACTCTTGTGAAAATTGTAACAAAATTGGGCCGTGTCCATCAACGCCACCCAATTTTCCTGTCCTGCTGTCACATAATGACGCAAGTACTCTTCTAACAATGCATTTATCCTCTCCGTATGACCATCGGTTTGGGGGTGATTGCTAGTAGAAAACTTTAGTTCGGAACCAAGCATTCCAAACAGGGCAGTCCAAAACCTGCCTGTAAACCGTGAGTCTCTATCACTCACAATATCTCGAGGAAGTCCCCAATACTTCACTACATTCTTGAAGAAAAGATCCGCTGCGACGTCTTTGGAAGCCCGTTAATAAAGTCCATCGACAAGCACTGCCATGGCTTGTCTGGAATCGGCAAAGGCTGTAGCAATCCTGCTACATTTCTCCTTTCCGTTTTATCCAATTGACACACCAAGCATGTCTTCACATACAATTCAACATCTTCTTCCATCTTAGGCCAGTAATAAGAACGAGCTATCAAAGCGTGAGTTCGTTCCATGCCTGGATGACCAGCCCAAATGGAATCATGCGTCTCTCGCAAGAGTTCCCTTCTCAATCCACCTGAATTAGGCACATAAATTCTTCCTCCCTTGGTATAAATGACCCCATCATCTAGCCAATATCGACGAACGATCCCATCACAGATCTGATTAGTCAAGCGCACACATGCCTGATCATTCTTCGTCTCTTCTTTGATTCGAGACAACAACTCTGTCTCAATCGTGGTCAGTGCTGTCACATATTCTGCCACCATCTTTCTGCTTAACGCATCTGGTACAGAATTAAGCCTTCCTGGCTTATGCTCGAACTTATAGTCGAACTCGCTCAAAAAGTCAAGCCACCTTGCTTGTTTTGGCGAAAGTTTCTTCTGGCTGGAAAAGAACGTAATGGCTACATTATCTGTCCTTATGATGAAATAGGTTCCCAACAAATAATGGCGCCACGTTCTTAGGCAATGTATTACTGCCAACATCTCTTTCTCATGCACAAGTATATCTTCCTTCAGCATCATTAAGCTTACGACTCTCGTAAGCCACTGGATGGCCATCTTGCATCAAGACTCCCCTAGAGCCCTGTCTGAAGCATCCGTGTGCACTTCAAATGGTAAGTCGAAGCTAGGCAAGCGAAGAGCTGGTTCTGTCGAGACCGCTTCCTTTAATGCATCGAATGACCGCTGACACTCGTCAGTCCATGCCCATGATTTGTCCTTCCTCAACAAATCTGTCAAAGGGGGCGACTTTCTTTGAATAGCCAACTATGAAATGCCGGTAATAGTTAGCTAAACCCAAGAAAGATCGAAGCTCACCAAGCTTCTTAGGTTCTGGCCAATCTATAATGGCCTCTACCTTTTTCTGGTCCATATGTACGCACCCTTGCGATATCACATGGCCAAGGAAAGTAATCGTGGTCTGGGCAAACTCACACTTTTCCTTCTTCACATACAAACTTGCTTCTCTAAGCTTTGCAAACACTTTGCGAAGATGCATCGCATGCTCTTCCAAAGTCTCACTGTATATGACTATGTCATCCAAGTATACCACTACAAAGCGGTCAATATACTCAGAGAACACATCATTCATCAGGTTGCAAAATGTTGTTTGGAGCATTAAATCAAGCCGAATGGCATCACACGGTACTCAAACGAGCCATACCTTGTTACCATTGCAGTCTTTGGTTCATCTCCTTATGCTATGCGCATTTGGTAATAACCTGAGCGCAAATCCAACTTGGTGAAGTATTTGGCCTTGGTTAAATGGTCAAACAAGTCAGCCACTAGCGGAATTGGGTACTTGTTTTTCACGGTCAGCTTGTTCAAAGCCCTATAATCAACACACATACGAAGCGAGCCATCTTGCTTCTTTTGGAACAAAACCGGAGCACCAAATGGATCTTTAGACGGTTGTATATACCCCGCCTCCAGCAATTCAGAAATCTGCTTGCGCATTTCCTCTAGTTCTAACGGTGACATTCGATAGGGCGCTTGTGCAGGCGGCCTCGCCCCTGGCACCAACTCAATCATATGATCGATTCTACGCCGCGGTGGTAGCGTCTTAGGCGATTTCGAGCATGCATCGTGTCTGCAAACTCTTCTAAGACCTCATCTATTCCCTCCTCAACTTCTACTACCTTTCCTGGTTTGATCTCAACCAATACTCCTAGGAAAGTAGTCAAGCCTTGGCGTAAGCCTTCTTTCACCTGAATCGCAGACAGATATGGCTTATGTATCTCGTCTGGTTCACTTTGCCTCACCATAGAGACAAAACACGGATATTGATTGTGCTGTATCAATATTCCATTCTTATGAGGTAATGGCGACGCCTTCGCCGCGCAAAAGAAATCTAGGCCCAAAATCAGGTCATAATCATCCATGACCATAACTAGCAAATCTAGTTTTCCTTTCCATTCTCCAACTTGCACATCCGCATTGCGAACTTTCCTCGATCGGCTTGTGGTTCTGCGTTAACGTTTTGATGGTGCTAGCCTCGCTAGTAATCGTTAAGTTCAACGCCATGGCAACGTCTGGATGAATAAAGGACTTCGTAGCACCGGTATCGCCCATCGCTAATACCCATTTTTCGTTGATCTTCACATCAACGTACATCATCCGTAAGACATTCTCTTCTTCTTGTGTGCTTTGCTCCCTTGCAAACGATCGATGTATGGACGTTGGCCCCGCCAACATCATGTTGAGCTCCTCCAAAGACCGTGTTGTTTCTCATCAAGACTTGCAGCGTCTCCGTACCCTTGGTGCGGTTCGATATGTAAAACAACTTGTTTCACCCTCATCTAGTTGTTTTGAGGACATCCTTCGCGCATGATTATCACTTGTAGATTCTGGAATTAAGGGTTCACATATCCTCAATGTGATATTCTGATTTGATCTTCTACTTGGCCTCCCCATGCCTTACACTCTCAGTGTGGATCCTTCACTTTAAATGTAATTCTCAGCAAACTATAGGAAATCAGCGAACTCAATCAGCCTTGTATCCAACGTGAACAGAAAAACCCTTAACCTGGCTCTGATACCCGAATTGTCACAGGTTCGCAACACTCCTATGCTACAACCAACTTGACAATGGCAACTATGCTCCACAGCACAATTTCAGCCAACTCGCACTTAGCCAATACTTCAACTTCTTGACTAAATCCCTATTTATCCCATACTAAATAGAGGTTATGTTCAACAATCTTCCAAGTCTTTAATCACATGCACACACTCCGCTTGATGCATAAACAATAAGCCAAAACCAAAGGGGAATATGCACCAACAAAACTTTTCTTTAAATCGGGCCTTAGCCTTTTATTTATTGCACACTTAGGGTTACAAACTCTTCTTGTTCCGGATTACCCAATCCCTTCACAAGATCAGGCTTTTATAGCCTTACAAAAAGCTATCTACAAGTAACCGCCAAAGTGTTCAGATTTACTTTACATGTGGCAGTTAGCTAACTATGCCAACCTTTGCCAAACCGTTTTACTAGCCAAACGAGACCTTCCTAGTGGTTAGAAAGCATAAAGTAAACCCACTCTCTTGTAACCAATTCTAAATCGTCAAGGCCATGTGCCCTGCACATGTCATCTTGCCTTGTTGCCATACCAACGCATCTGCCAGCCAAATAATGCGCCATTACGGCTGTGTACCATTCTGCCAATGATACAAGTGTGCTAAATACAAGTCTTGCTTGCATTCCTACACGCCCCTTGCATACAGGTAACATGCCAAACTCTTTTGGCATCTCATGATGCTATTCTCGCATCCTTGGCCATGTCCAAACCCTGTTTGGCACATGCCACTCTCTTGCTGTAACTCAGATTCGTACTTGTACTGAATACCGCTATTATGGCCTACGTTGTGCCATTATGGCCTCGTTGCGCCATTACGGCGGTGTACTTGCACTTCTGACACCTTGGCCAAGCCACTGGTGATGTGCCATCCTTATGCATCATCACTTGGCCACTTAACAACACTGTTATAGTTAGCCACAATCACTGTAACGGACGAGAGAATTTCCTCCTAATGGGTTGTATTCAGCCCATTAGCAAGGCCAAACTCCGGTACGCCACTCAAAGTACAAAACAATACAGTTAGTTTGAAAATGAAGTAATATTAGTATAATTTTCAAGATCAACAGCAAAAATAAAAGATGGGAAATGAAAACTACTCCCAAAAGCAAAAATGTCGCAAACATAGACATCTAGTGGGTACGAACAAATTTTTGTTTTAACAAGTAGAAGTTTCAAAAGGAAGGGAGAGTACACATTTTAATCATTTAGTACATTTAGAATCTCACCCCTATGAAGTTAGCTTGAACAATGTCCAAAATGAAAATAGGATAGAAGGTGCGTATACAGCACACTTGGATACACAATAGTTTAAGGTTCAGCTAACAAAACAGTTGTAAAAATATAGAAAAGACAAATTTAATTCAGTTCTTTAGATTTAAACACACAAAGCAAACGTGACACCTAAAGCACTCAGATAGTAGTTGAAGTTATAGACACATATACATACACTGAATGTTCAAAGTAAAGGAAGAAATGAAAATGAAAAACAAAGAAATGGCAGATACAAGAATACGGAAGTATGCTGTCCATCCAAGGTTAAGCAGCATGTGAAGTAGTTAACTAATTAAATTGATATGTAAAAGAGTCTCGATAGTTTAGTGGGGATTATGCATTTTTTTCCTTGAGTAAAACTAACTTCAACATAGTACATCACTTCCCAAGCAACAGTGAAACACACCAAAATACACAGTGGAAGTTTATACCGGCAGATAGTGTTTGCCCAGACCCAGGTTCAGTACACAGTAATCATACATCAAAATAAAATCCTTAGCATTTCCCTTATAAACACATCAAAATAAGGCAAAACATGGGTCGAAAGCCGATACTAGAATTACCCCAGAACCGTCCCCGTGATATACATACTAAACAAAACAAAATACTAACTTTCTGTGCTTTCAAGGCCTGCCGTAAGCTCTTCCTAGCTTACTACTGCAAGCTCCTCTCGTACTCTGCGGAGGAAAACAAGAAAAGCGGTGAGCAATGCCCAGTAGGAGTTCATAACGAAAAATGGTGCTTTCGGAAACATAAATGATTACACAGGGAGCAGCGGTAAGAACATTTATAGAGGAATGCAAGCCTTAAATATTTAAACAGATAATCACCCTAAAAAGTTGAAGTCAAGAACAAACAATTCTACAATTTTCCATGGCCAGTTGCCACTAGAAGGATTTCTATGGCCTGCCATCTAATGGCTCTCATGGCCAGCTGCTAATGTTAGCAAAATCAAATCCATTTACAAGAAGTAAGAACGTCTATAATAATCATTACAGCGAGTATGAAAAGTGATCTCCACAACGGTGGTACTACGAATACGTGATCCATAGGGAAGAACTAAACCATCCCACTATATGAACACTAAAGATTCCTCAAAATGCTTGGACATAAAACAGGTGGCTAAAGCACAAGAGAAGGTCCTTAAAACAATGGGTTTCATAATATGACAGTGTCCTTTCAATTTGAACGGCTCATAAAGCTGATAATTTCAAGAAATCAAATTAGTGTCGTGGAGTAAGTCAAAATGGTAGGCTAGCATACTCTGAGGTGGTGAAAAAGATAAACAAGACTAAATTCATTAAATCATTTCAATCCCATGGGTGTTTAGTGCAGTGATAAACAAACATTATGCTAGCTAACTGAAACACTTTATCAAAAAAGTAACATGCAGAGTTAGGAATTCGGTGCAAGGAAAGCAAAACTTGGTAGTTGTATAACATTTTTAACTCATGCAATTAATTGTAAACATTTGAATTCATATGTAGTTAAATATCTAAGAGTCAAAGACAATGAAATTTCATGATTTCAAATCAATTTTCTCATCTCAGATATCAACAGAAGCATGTGTATCCTAACAATAAAACACAGGGGAAAATCGATGAGATTCCTAATTAATCAATACATGGAACTATTCAGTTAAGATTGAGTGAAGGGAATAGGATGGCGAGGCTAGAACATTAAAATAATGGAGACAACCCAAGACTGCATGACTGCATGTTCTCCATGACTGCATGTTTTCTGAACAAAACCAAGCCAAACACAAAATTAATTTTACTTCCACTTCTTTAAAACAGTTGTAGTCATGTTATCAACAACCCAAGGATATGAACTATGGCACCCGAATTAAAGCATAATAGAATGAAAATAGAGCATGATTCTAACAGCTCGTTTATTTGATCCCATATTTGATTCAAAAATCGAATAACATACTTAAACAAAAAAAAATCGGAATGAAAGGATAACTGCTTCCTAGCTTCTTTATCTCAGTAGTTACTACCAAGTCCACTTACTTCATAGTCTCTAATTTGTTAAATATTTGTGTGCATAAATAAGCAAATCCAAGGTAAAATTCCCAACACCAACACCCCAACCCCCAATTGTATGTTTCTTCTCAGTTGTCATACAAAGGTTTATTTTGCAGCCTATGAATCTACACAATTATCATACATACTCATCAAAGTATTAAACACAAATCCAGCAAAACCCATAAACCAAACCAAACCCTAGATTCTCAAAACACGAATCAAACATCACATTAACAAATCCTAGCAAATAAATCCAGCAAAACCCATAAACCAAACCAAACCCAACCCTATATTCTCAAAACACGAATCAAACATCAAATTAACAAATCCTAGCAAATAAACAAATCACACAAATCTGAGTAAAAATCCCTAGTTCAGAAACCCAAATCTCATAATCTATAGAAGAACTTAAAATCGAGTAAAACATATCCCAAATTTAAAAAAACCTAGTTCAAAATCGAGTAAAAAAACCCATTCAAGAACAAAGATTGAACATCTAAAATAACAAACAAGAGAAACAAAGTTAGGGTTCGTAAAACTATACCTTTTAGAAGTTCCAGCATCCTTCATCTTGTTCATCAATCTTCATCTGCTAGAGAAAGAGTAATGAAAACACAGTGACTTGAGCAAACCCTAGTTACAAACCCTTAACCGATTTCAGATGAATTCGATAGCTTACACAAAGAGAAGAGTGATTTCGATTTCAGATGAAGTCGATTTTGTTACCAAAAAGAGAAGAGTGATTTCGATTTCAGATGAAGTGGATTTTGTTACCAAAAACATCCATATATGAGAAAAAGAAGAAGATCGTGGATTCTTCTGTGTTCGTTCTGGAAGTAAAGGTGGTTATAGGTGCAACTGAGTTAGGTTTTTCGTTTACTCAAGAGAGGTGAGGTTTGGAGATCGTGGGGAGAGAGAAAGAAACGAGAGAGATAGAGGGGGAGGGAGAGGGAGAGGGAAGGAAAGGGACGGGACGGGACCCACATTTGCCCATTCCCATCTCGGTACACACCTTAGGTGTGTCTTACTTTGAAGTTTAGTCATTATACGGATTATAAAAATCTTTGAACGGTAAATATTTTAACTTCGGGTTGTCATAAGGATTAGTTGTAAACGAATCCAAAACTTTGGAACATAGTGTGTATATTGTTGTGGGTGATTTCAAGAAAAACTTTTCGTATGATTACATGAATTCCTGTTAGGTATTTCATTTATTAATAAGAATTTAACCTAAAGTGAGAAAGTGTTTAATTGAATTCAAAGTTGTCAACTTTTGTGTCCTAGTTGCTTGCTAGAGTCGTCCTCTATGAACCTAGGTTTCAGAGAATATTTCAAAGGAATCTTACCTGTAAATGAATGGATTCATCATTATTACGAAGTTTCCGACTTATATTAGTCCACACACGACCAGGTTTCGATCTTGGAGTCACGGTATGCATATAATATGCCAGAATAGGGTTTGTTTAAGGTTTTAGAGAATATTCCAAAGCAATCTTACCTGTAAATGGATGGATTCATCGTTGTTACGAAGTTTCCAACTTATAGTAGTCCACTCACGGCCAGGTTTCGATCTCGGAGCCATGGTATGCATACTATATGCCAGGATATGGTTTGTTTAAAGTATCAGAGAATATTACAAAGGAATCTTACTTGTAAATGGATGGATTCATTGTTCTTACGAAGTTTCCGACTTATAGTAGTCTACTCATGGTCAGGTTTCGATCTCGGAGCCAGGGTATGCATAGAATATTCCAGAATATGGTTTGTTTAAGGTTTCGGAGAATATTCCAAAAGAATCTTACCTGTAAATGGATGGATTCATCGTTCTTGCGAAGTTTCCGACTTATGGTAGTCGACTAACGGCCAGGTTTCGATCTTGGAGCCACGGTATGCATACAATATGCAAGAATAGGGTTTGTTTAAGGTTTCAGAGAATGTTCCAAAGGAATCTTACCTGTAAATGGATGGATTCATCGTTCTTACGAAGTTTCCGACTTATAGTAGTCCACTCACGGCCATGTTTCGATGTCGGAGCCATGGTATGCATACAATATGCCAGAATAGGGGTTGTTTAAAGTTTCATAGAAAATTCCAAAGGAATATTACCTGTAAATGGATGGAGTAATTCATCGTTTTTACGAAGATTCCGACTTATAGTAGTCCACTCATGGCCAGGTTTCGATCTTGGAGCCACAGTATGCATACAATATACCAGAATAGGTTTGTTTAAGGGTATGCATACAATATACCAAGTTTGAAGTCAGAACCCTCCAAGAGCTTGTTGGTTCATAATTTGTATGGTGTTATACCACATTTGAAGTTCGAATCGGCATTAAGCTTCGTATTTATCGATTTCGATGATGCATCATGCTAAGTTTGAAGTTAGAACCCTCCCAGAGCTTCTTGGTTCATAGTTTATATGTCATTATACCACATTTGAAGTTCGAATCAACACTGAGCTTCATATTTATCAATTTCGATGATGTATCATGCTAAGTTTGAAGTTAGAACCCTCCAAGAGCTTCTTGGTTCACAGTTTGTATGTCATTATACCACATTTGAAGTTCGAATCAACACTGAGCTTCATATTTATCTATTTTGATGATGTATCATGCTATGTTTGAAGTCAGAACCCTCCCATAGCTTCTTGGCTCATAGTTTGTATGATGTTATACCATATTTGAAGTCCGAATCAACACTGAGCTTCATATTTATCGATTTTGATGATGTATCCATCTAAGTTTGAAGTCAGAACCATCCTAAATTTCGTGTTCCATCTTTAGTAATTTTGTGGTCCATCACGTTTAAAATCTATTTTATTCATTCGAGAAAGGTAAATTTTTATTAAAGGTATAATTTCATCAAAAAGATGAATATACCAAATCGGAAGAGATAGCTAATGCTACCAGTGAATTACAACTTGCTAATTATAGATTAGAGTGCTTAAAGAGTATTCTTAAAACAAATTTGCATTAAAAGACCAACAAAGAATATTTTGAGGAAACAAATGAACGTTTAAATTTTGAGATGGAAATATGCACGTAATCTTGTTGAAAGATGGAGATATGCATATTAGTTACACATTTAAATTCAAAAAATAAAAATAATACACGTTTTTATACCATATCTTTAATACGAGATAGAAATCTTATTATTATCTTTTGTTTAATTCCCAAGATATTTTCACATATATATATATATATATTATTATTATTTTCTTCTTTAGATATTTGTTTCCTTTAAATATTTTTTTTTATTTTTTTCTGACAAATAAGTAAATATCACCGAAGCCCTCGTATAACTTTTCGATATTATTGAACAACTTTTTTTTTCGTGCTAATCTATGTATTGGTTTTGTAAATTCTCCAAAAAAAAAAGTTTTTTTTTTCTTTCCAATTTTTCCAAAAAAAAAAAAAAAAAAAACACAACCAACAAAAGTTTCACCAATATTTAGCGCCCTTAATTCCCACTAAAAACTTCATGAAAAATCAAACACTAGGCTGAAGGGGTCATCGATAATTAGCCAGCGACTCATTAGCCGTGACTTGTGGTTCGGTATTGGACCTCTTCGTTTCTTTTCGTTCCAACCCTAACCTTTTTCTCCGCCTTTCTCTTCTCCATCTTTTGCATCTCAAATGATGAAGTTCCTGCTTCTCAAGTTTTGCTCGAATTCATTCCAACTCGGTCAAATTTTCTGCTGGAGGGTCGAGTTTTGATTATGTAACTAAATTTTGACATAAATCGTATCAATTCGAAATGACGAAGTTACGCTTTCTTCAGTTTTGCTCGAACTCGTTCCAACTCGGTTAAATTTTCAACTGAAGTGTCGAGTCTTGAATATGTAACTAAATTTTGACATAAATCGTATCATTTCGAAATGATGAAGTTCCAGTTTCTTCAATTTTGCTCGAACTCATTCCAACTCGGTCAAATTTTCAACTGGAGTGTCGGTTCTTGATTATGTAACTAAATTTTGACATAAATCGTATCAATTTAAAATGATGAAGTTCCTGCTTCTTATGTTTTACTCGAATTCATTCCAACTCGGTCAAATTTCAACTGGGGTGTCGAGTCTTGATTATGTAACTAAGTTTTCACATAAATCGTATCAATTCGAAATGATGAAGTTCCGCTTTCTTCAGTTTTGATCGAACTCGTTCCAACTCGGCCAAATTTCCAACTGGAGTGTCGAGTCTTGATTATGTAACTAAATTTTGACATGAATCATATCAATTCGAAATGATGTTCTTCAATTTTGCTCGAACTCGTTCCAATTCGGCCAAATGTTCAACTACAATGTCAAGTATTGATTATGTAACTAAATTTTGACATAGATCGTATCAATTCGGAATGATGAAGTTCCATTTTCTTCAATTTTGATCAAATTTGTTCCAACTCGGTCAAATTTTGAACTAGAGTGTCGAGTCTTAAATATGTAACTAAATTTTGATATAAATCGTATCAATTCGAAATGATGAAGTTCCGCTTTCTTCAATTTTGCTCGAACTTGGTCAAATTTTCAACTGAATTGTCGAGTCTTGATTATGTAATTAAATTTTGACGCAAATCGTCACAATTCGAAATGATGAAGTTTCAGTTTCTTTAGTTTTGCTCGAACTCGTTCCAACTCGGTCAAATTTTCAACTGAATTGTCGAGTCTTGATCATGTAATAAATTTTCTACTGAAGTGCCGGTCAAATCAGTACAATGATGCGAATGGAGCTATAGCATTTATTGTAAAGCATAATAAAATCGAATTGATTCCGAGGTAAAAGTATACCCTATAGACACGCCAAAACCAAAAAGGCGTGACAGGGAAATTTATATTTGGCGTGGCTAAAGTCCATTTCTGTACTAGTGACAGAAATGGATG
The DNA here is from genome assembly GCA_023529315.1 of Papaver bracteatum. Lineage (NCBI taxonomy): Eukaryota > Viridiplantae > Streptophyta > Magnoliopsida > Ranunculales > Papaveraceae > Papaver > Papaver bracteatum. Next base: position 1,109,033 of record JAJJWX010004514.1, read on the forward strand.
GGAAATACGACGTAAGGGTAAAGTCAATCAAAAACTCTTAACAAACCCAAAAAAGAAACTAGCGTAGGAGTATAAGAAAGAAGGCTTCAGATTTGTGCATCTTGGAATCCACTTTATCTAAGGAAAACCGACAACTAAAATAGGTTTCTCGATAGAAACTTTTGCTAAGGATTTTTTTCCTTGTTATATTTATCTTTGTAGATGTTGCTATCGATATAGCCTCGGAGAATTGAAGTATGTTTGATAATGATTTTGTACTATCTGTTTATGAAATATTTTGCAATTTAAATCATGTTCGTTTATAACTTTCCTTATTCTTATTTGTTGGATTTGATTTATAATTTTTTTTATTAGGATTCGGTATGAGGTTTAAGATCTGTAGATTTTGATATGTAAAAAGGATGCTGAAACATTTCCATTTTTTTTTGTTTGGTTGCGTCGATGGTGAAAATATTTGGTGGGCTACGACTTTTGCTTGGATTGTGGTGCATTTATTAGGATATATAATGTGGTCCGGTTTAGAATAAATATTGAATGGGTCCTAGTTAGCGAGTCGATTATGATTTTCACTCTCCTCGGATCCTTTTTTGCTCTCCCTTTTACAAAAATCGTTTTGTTTACCCAACCTAGAAAAAGTTAAACAAAAAACAGTTTATGTGGTTGGGATGGGAATTAGGGAAACTGGGGTTGGGAAATAGGTAAAACCATGATTTAAAAGATTGTATTGTTTGTGGATAAATTGAATTGTAAATTGTATGTTAAATACAAAAAAAATTGGTATAAAAACATTCTTCATGGAAATTATTAAGATTTATTACTTTAAAAACAAATGCATGTCGTTCTAAAAATATCTCTGTTAATGTTTTTCAATCTTTTTCTATATTTTTCACTTTTAAAAATCTATTTCGGTATTTATCCTAAGATACTTTATTTTTTTAATATGGAAATTCATGTTTTTACCAATAAAAAGAAATTAATTAAGAACTATTCTTTAAATTAATATATTATTATTATATTATATGTAATAATAAATTATTATTTTATAACTTTTTTATTATTATTAGATAAAGAGTATTACATTAACTAGTCGGAAGCTTAACAAGCTAGGCTCCAACAACATACTTCTACATTAATTGAACAGGTTGTTGTGCTAACCTACCAGCGAGCCTCATGGGTAACCTAGCCAAGGGAGCCGAAGCGGATGGGTGGTTGAGATTTTGTCACAACTCACAAGGGGGGAAAACTAGCACTACCTTCCATGTTAATTCCTGCAATATTACGCCATTGGGGACTCGAACCTGGGACCTCCTGGAACGCATGAAACTTTGGGGAACGGGGATGACCAGCTAAGCTAGGGCCCGTTATTTTATTAGTTAAGAAATATCTCTTTAAAATAATAGGATTTGGGTGATCCCAAGCCTATTATTTTATAGATGTTTTACTGTATCATTAACACAATCCTTCACTTCCATTAAAATTCCAAATGACCCACCCAGAATTTCCAAACCATTATGCTTATCATGAAAATGTCAATTACTTTGAAATATCCAAATATTAACAAAAACTTATCAAAATCAGCCCTTACAACATACTAAATTACTAATTAATAATCATAATTGTAACGGCGCTAAAATTTTCTTTTGGGCTTTGAGTCCGAGCCCAGTCATTTGACTTTAATTGGAACCATCTTTTGGGGACTACCCAAAAAAGGTGGGGACTACCCAGTGCTACAAATGTCCACCCTAAAATGATAAGGGGTGTCCTAAAATGTGGAAATGACTAACCTACTCTTAACCTATATATATATATATATATATATATATATATTACCACCTCTTCCCATCACCACCACCTATATATATAACCACCTCCTCCCATCACCCCCGCCGCTCACCACCACCACCGACCACCTTGAGCCACCACCACCACCGACCACAATATATAGCTTAATTTAAATCATTAACAAAACAAAATCAAAATCAAAATTATAACAAACCCATTACTTGTCATTCGTTTTTTGGTTGCAAAAATGAGAAGTAATCATTAAAATGAGTTGAAAATGTAAGTTGCAGAGAGAAGTTCGGTTAGGAATTATGTGAAAAACTTTGTCGAACTAGCCGAACTCAACTTTTAATGGAGGTTTTTCTTTCAGAGAAAAGTTTGGTTCCGTCGCAATTTTTTTTTCCTTCGGTTACGTCGCAATTTTTTTCTCCTAACCGAACTTTTCTCCGAAAACCTATATATTGAGTTCGGTTACGTCGCAACTTTTTTCATTTTTTTTTCCCACTGAACTTTTAGTTCGGTTTAAGTAAAAAAAAATTCCTAACCGAACTGTTCTCTGAAACTAAAAATTCCATTAAATCTGAGTTCGGCTACCTGTGTTTTTAGAAACATTAACCGAACTACACTTGCAGATGAGTTCGGTAACTTGTTCTTCAAATGTTGTAGCCGAACTTTGTAAATCAAACGAAAATCAATTTGTAAATTGTTCATTTTTAGGAATGTTTTGGCCAATTCAAGCACCATTAACTAAATTTGAAGTATCCATGAGTACCCAAAACATCATACTCTTGTTCTTCCTATTTCCTTCTTCTTCTTATCTCTCAAAAAAAAAAAATGTTAAAAACAAAACAATCCAACTTATAAAACACTAATCACTAATCCCTAATCCCTAATCAGTTTTTAACTAATCACTAATCAGTTTTTAACTAATCATTAATCACTAACTAAGTTTATCATCAAGGGTAAAGTGGGTATTAGAAACAGAAATTATAAGGGGTGACCAAATATTACTTCTAATATCCTCCACAAAAACTGATGGGTAGTCCCCCAACTTTTTTGGGTAGTCCCCAAAAGATGGTTCTTTAATTGGGCGCACTTGCGACCCTAGTATCGGATGTTTACGGCCGTGGTGAGTGCTCTGAGCGCAGCATGTGTGCTTCGATCTAACTAAGTTGTCCCTTAGTAGCACTAGGGTGCGTAATTAGTATGTACTATAGGAAAATCTATAAATCTTGCACCTGTATGCCACGTTTTTGACATGAGCATCTAGGGGCTTAATGGACCTTTTTATAAAGATATTTTCTAAATTCCAAATCTCTGTTGGTTTTTTTTTTTTGAATCGAAGAAGTATTTTTATTAACTTAAGAAGCTGAATTGTCCAACAATAATTGGGAAATAATGAAATCGGGGGGGTTTTCTATCCAGACCCTGTTAACTCTAAATTTCCTGCTGTGTTTTGCCAGAGTATCAGCAGGTTTATTACATATTCTAGGGACATAGATACATTCCCAACTAATAAAAGAGCATAACTTCTCCATAGCATCGAGCAGAATAGCTTCACTTTCCCAGGAAATCCCTTGCGCAGCTTTGTTTATGTAGCCTTCAATACTTTGCAGATCTGTCTCGACAATGACGTGTGTAAGCTGCAATTCCATACCCCATATGGCTGCTTCATAGAAAGCCAAGCATTCTGCGTATTCTGAGTTTGTTATTCCTGCATAACATTTGGTGAAGCATCCTTTCCAGGTACCTGCAGAGTCACGAGAAACCAAAGCAATGCAAGTTAGTCCCGTATTTGAATCATAAGATGCATCACAGTTAATTTTAACAAAAGGAGCTGTAGGTGGTTTCCAATGATGAACTACTGGGAAAGAATCTGCAGCTGTAGTGATATATTTAGGTTGATTGCTATATATAGTTTCTAGATAGTGAGAGAAACTAATAGCCTTTTTAGCGACCAACTGCAGACTTGTATTCAGCTTCTGAAAGTGGATTTCACATCTCGTGTTCCATATGGACCAGGTCGCAACCATTTCCAACTCAATCCAATTGTTAGTTAGGCCTTGCTGTGGAGTCATTTGCGTCCATCTCTCAAACATATTCCCAATATTATTGTAAGCTCCAGCCAACACTATCGAGCCACCAGGTATAAGCATCCAGACAGCTCTGGAAAAATGACAACTAAACAACACATGCATGGTTGTTTCATCATGTTGATTGCATAGGGGGCATAGTCTGTTGATATAATGACAGTTCATTGACAACCTTTCCTTTGTAGGTAGAATATCTGATAAACATTTCCAGAAGAAGTGTTTTATTCGCGGCCAGGTATTGATGCTCCAGAAATCCTTCCATTTGAGAGTAGTGCCTTGTATCATAAGTGAGACTTGCAATGCGCCTAAACTTTGATCATGCAGCTTGTTGTAGATAGACTTCAGGGTGAAATTTTCATTATTTGTCAGGTTCCAAACTAATTTGTCTTCAGCTGATTCTGGAATTCTCATTCTTATTATCTTCTCAGCTGTTGCATGATCAAATAAGTGTTGCACTAGATTAGTCTTCCATTGTTTGCTGTCTTGGGAAATTAATTCCTTAACCCAAATGTAAGATTCACTATCATCAATATCTTCTCTAGGTATTGGTGGGTGCTGAAGCCCTACTACCCATTTGTCCAACCAAATCTTGATCTTGTCACCTTTTCCTAATCTCCACTGACTGTTTTGTTTTATGAAGTTGATCTGCTTTTGAATACCATTCCAAGCCCAGGAACAATTCTTCCTTATGTTGGCATGAAGAAGACTTGTACAAGGAAAGTATTTTGCTTGTATCGCTTTCCCCCATTGTTCGTCTGTGCTATTACAGACCCTCCAAGCAGCATGGACCAGTATTTCTTGATTTAAAATCTTAAGATTCCTAAAGCCTTGTCCTCCACAATTTTTATGTAAACCCAAATGTTTCCAGGAAATAACATAAGTGCCTTTTTTTTTCTTCAAAACCCCACCAAAACTTCCGTTGTACAGCTTCAACCTTGTTGAGAATATCAACCGGAATTTGGAAGCAGCTCATGGAATAGGTGGGGATAGTGTTAGTCACAGTGTTAACCATGAGTTTTTTTCCACTCTGAGACATAGTTTTCCCATCCCACGCAGTAAGACGGCAATTAACTTTATCCAAGATATGAGAAAAGCTTTCCTTCTTATTTTTACCGATTATAAGAGGAATGCCCAAATATCTTTCATTAGCTTGCATCTTAGGAACTTTTAGTCTTCTAGTTAGAAGTCTACAAAACCTGAGAGGCATATTAACACTGAAGTGAACACACGACTTGTTGAAATTGACCATTTGTCCAGATGCAGCTCCAAAGTCTTTAATAATCTTCAGTACATTGTTCACGTTGTGAATATCAGCTTTCATGAACAAAAGACAATCGTCCGCGAAAAAAAGATGTGAAATGGCAGGAGCTGTAGCTGCTATTTTGATGCCTTCCATCCTCCTTTGTTGTTCCGCTTGATATAACTGCCTCGATAAAGCTTCCATAGCAATGATGAATAAATATGGTGATAGTGGATCACCTTGACGTATTCCTCTTGATGGTTGATAAGCCTCACAAGGAGCTCCATTTAGTAAGATAGAAATTTTGGTAGTTGAAATACACTGCATGATGAGATTGCACCATTCAAGACAAAACCCCATTTGAACCATAACATCTTTAATGAACGACCACTCGAGCCTATCAAAAGCTTTAGACATGTCTAGATTTAGAGCTAAGAACTTCTCCTCTACCTTTTTATCCTTCATTGTATGCATGATTTCCTGAGCTAGCTGGATATTATCTGTGATCTGTCTTCCTGGGACATACGCTGCTTGTAAAGGAGAGATAATCTTACACATTAATTTCTTCATACGTAAGGACATAACTTTAGAGATTACTTTATAAGATGTATTGCAGAGAGCTATTGGTCTCAGATCCGATGGAAACTGTTTATTTTTCGTCTTCGGAATTAAAGAAACGTTTGTAGCATTTAGGCTTTTGATTAAGTAACCTGTACGGAAGAATTGTTGAACCGTACGAATTACATCTTCTCCAACAACATTCCAATGAGATTTGAAAAAACCTGGTGGGAATCCATCAGGTCCTGGTGCTTTCCATGATTTCATACTTTTTAGAGCTCCAAATATCTCCTTTTCATCAGGAATACGCATTAGCTCCACATTATCTACTTCAGTAATAGTTGCTGGGATACATTGAAGTAAGTGGTCATCCCTCACAGGTGATCTAGTAGTATGCAACTCCCCATAATGTGAAGTTAATAAATTCTCCAACTCATATCTGGAAGTACACCAATGCCCATTTGCATCTTTTAGTGCCATAATATTGTTCCTTGACCGTATTTTATTTGCCATTACATGGTGGTGTGTAGTATTTCGATCCATCTCTAGGTAATAGTCTGCTCTAGCCTTTTGCCCCCAGAACTCATTTTGGATTTGATGCCAGTGCTCGATTTGTGATTCTATTTGCTTTACCTGGTTAGTTGAGTTGCTATCTTGGTTTCCTTCTTGAACTGCTGTGATTTGTTGGTGAAGTAGAAAGATGTTGCTCCTTATATCTCCAAAATTTTCTCTGTTCCACCTGGATATATATCTTCTGGCAAGCATGAGTCTTTTAGAAAACTTATAAGCATCAGATCCATTGATTTGTTGGTTCCAAGCTTCTTGCACTTCAGTTTTTAAAGACTCATCTCTTTCATAACATTGGAAATACTTCCAATTTATTTTGTTATTACTATCAATATAAGAGGAATCCAACATGATGGGACAATGATCCGAACCAAGTTGAGGCAGATGAATAAGTTTTGCATCCGGAAAGTGAAGTACCCAATCTGCATTTGTAAGAGCTCTGTCAAGTCTGGAACGTCGAATGCCAGTGCCATGCACATTAGAAGACCAAGTAAATGATCTACCAGTATAACTCATATCATCCAAGCCCGCTTCCTGAATTAACTGAACATAAGGCGAATCTCTTGAAGAAGATGAAACCCTATTAGAAATATTTCTTAAGGCTGTACAAGAACTCCTCAAAGCAGCTCTATCATCGTTATGAAATACCAGATTCAGATCACCAATGACAACCCACGGCTGCTGTATGGAAGTACTCAAATCTTTGATGTATGACCATTGCCTTTCCTTGTTATTTGGATAGGAAGATCCATACATACATGTAAGAATCCATTCTGGTTTTGAGGGGTCATCCTGCACAGTACAATTGATAATCCAGGAATCGCAGTTTACAATATTAAGATGAAAGCCATCTTTCCAAAGAAGGATGAGGCCTCCTGCTAAACCTCTAGAGGATATTAGCTTATGATTAGGAAACCTATATGGTTTAATTAGTTTTTGCATTTTATCTTCTGCAATTTTAGCCTCAGAAATGAACACTATATCAGGGTTATAGTTTGCAATGAGGTCTTTGAGATGGTCTCTGGTTTTTTTGTTGGCAAAAACCTGACAGTTCCATGCTATTAACCTCATATCTAGAGCCCAATTATCAATACACTGGTGATGATGAAACTTAACAGCAAAATACGGAATGCAAATATGCGTATGAAGCTTATGGAAGCAACTAACTTTATAGTTTTTAGAATAAATACAAAAAGATAAAATTTGAGTTATGTAAAAGGGAGTGGATACCTCAAATGCATGATCCTCCAGGTTGAGCACATGATTTTTCCTTGCGACAACAGCAATCGTATCATTTTCTCCAGTTATCACCCCATCTAAGGTTTCATTGTTTGAGTTCATAGATACATCGCACATAACCCCACCATTGGTAGCTAGAATTGGTCCCTTAATAGAAGGATCAGAACCATTGTCTTTGTTGGTTTGGTTTCTGGTTCTTTTTGCGGTTCTCTCCTCATCAGCTTCAGTCATCTCAACAACTTCAGATTCAATGAGCAATTGCTCATTAGTCTCCCCTTCCTTATCTTGCTCTTTCTTTTTGCAGTGCTCTTCATATTCCTCCTGAGTCATTGCTCTTTCTTTTAAAAGCTCTGCAACTTCTTCACATATGTTATCATCATGGTCAATAATATAACATCGGTTGCATAATCTATGAGGTTGCTTCAACCAATGATATCTGATCCAGACTGGTTCTCCATGATTATAATTCCACCATTCCCCTCTTTTTAATGGTTCTGTTAAGTCAATCTCAATTTTTGCAGTAATCATAGTACCATATCTAGGTCTACAGTTTGAAGGATCAGTTGAGATTTTTTTACCTAGATCTTCAATAGCCTCATTAATCACTGCAGGATGATGATGCTCAAGTAACAGATCCTTGAACTGCACACTCCACGCTTGCTTTCTGAATACATAATCAGCATACGCTATACTTGTTGTATAATCTTGGAGAACAAGCAAGCATTTCTGGACGTTCCATGGTGAATTTTTGAGAACATCATTTTTATCTTTCTCAGAGTTAAACTTGAAAACAAATAAATATTTTCCTACAGTCATAGTTTCTCTCTTCTTATAGTTTTTCCAGAGGGTATTCAGTTCTTCTTTAATAGCTGATGTTTCTATATCATCCTTTTTTGTGATTAACTTTCCAATGAGACTAAACAGACAGGAGTCTGCAGCTTCAGTTAGGTTCTTTGTTGAACCAATAGCACCTCTTCCAGCTCTGATAGAAGAACTCTTCATCTTTGCGGTGATGGACTTGACACCTTGATTGTCAGTTAAGTTGTTGTTGTTATCTTCCATTTTTCTTTCAAGGAACTTATTGCTAGGGTTTTGAAGATTGGATAAACTGCTTTGACCTCGCAGGGTATCACTCTTTATATTGAGAACAAATCCAAAGATAGAGATATGACAAATAATCTGTTTCCTAAAATATTGAACATAATATTTTTGAGAGCCAGCTAAGAAAATCTTGTTATTCTTATGTTGCATGTGATCCGTGAATGCAGGATGACTCCACCTAATGCGGAGATTAAAAGAGGGAAATATATGTTTTTGAATTTTCTGAGTTTGAATCGGTGTGTTAAACCAGGTAAAGGACTGATCAAAAATGGCTTCAAAAACTTGAATCGGGGGAGATTGTTGTCCCTCATATTGAGGGGAACTCAAAGCTGAAACATGATGAATATGCAATATAGCATTATGGGGTGATACTGAGATAGGCAATATAGCCGGTGTCGACAAAACTGTCTTGAGAATCAAAGATGTGTTGAGAGCAAGAATCCAATATAGGAAGAAATCCATTAGTCAACCTGGGGAACCTGCAAAATCAAAAGCAAGGATCCATAACCGGAATTAAGAAACAATTTAATTAAAATAAATCTAAAGGTTTTTAAGAGATGAGAACTTCTTTTTAGAAATATGATTTGAGAGGAAGCATTTCAGTATGAGAACTAATCTCTGGGAAGGTGCATATGCAAAAGTAAGATAACAAGATTGAAAAACATTAACTTAATGATGATAAAACATAATCAACAAGAAAGAAAAACTCGTCTAGACTGATATTCGTAAATGTGAATCATGGACCTCGAATTTATTTTCAAGAGCCATCGAAGTTTAATGCACTATCTTATAATCTCCCTTATCAACTCTTTTAAGTATTTTATCCAATCTATAACACTCATTTCCCATGGTATTCTCAAGCTATTCCCGTTTCTTTTAGGAGTTTGTGGTCGACCTCTCTGTTGGTTTTTCTTGCCATTACACCCTTCTTCATCCCTGTTTTCCAACCCCAGTTTTCTACTCAAAGTTACTTCCAGCAAATGAAGTGTTTTGATCTTGAGTTCAATTTCAAGATGGAGAAAAATCTACCATCCGTATTTATCCAAGGAACAATCTTATACAAAGGTAGGGGTTTCTTTCCTTTTAATTTTAAACTATGGGTTTTCAATATTGTTGATCGGTATTGCTAATGCATGTTTGATTTAACCTCCTCTTCGTATTTATTGATTGGTTTAAATCAAAGGATGGGTGATTATAAATTTATCTGATTTTGTGTTTAAATATGTTTTGTTGAATTACATGAAAAATCCCTAAAAATTTCTACTCGTTTTGTCTAGTTGTCGGGAGTGAACTTTGAAATTTTCTTTCATCTCTATATTAACATTTTATTTGCCCTGGTTGGAAAGTCTAATCATTTCAGTATGGTTTAGTTCTTTGATTTTATAAATGCATCTCATTTTTTGGTTTATGAGTATTCCTTTTCAATGTCCCATACATGCACAACATTCTCGAAATTTTTACCATCTGTACATGAATCTGCGATTGCATTTGGGATGTTGATTAAACTTGAATTTAACGAACTTTGTCCATGAGCACTTTCTGATTTGATGGTTTTTACAATGCTATGTGAGCATGAAATCTTATATTTTTATTGTTACTTATTGCTTATTGAACTATGGATAATTTTGAATGCCCAAAATGGATTTATAAAGATTGAAGATGCCATGCAGCTACCAAGTTTTGATTTCTGCCGGCCAAAGCAGAAAATTAAACCTTGTACCGATTTCATAAACCAGCCTATCACTTGTTTGATAAAGTGATACAGTGAACTAATATTTTTCTTTTACCCTACCGATAGCCCCAAAAGTATGAATTTCTTCCATGGATTCTTCCTTGTTTGTTATTTTCATCAACTTTCATCTCAAACATGCTAACCAAATATTTTTGTCTTATTACATTAGCCAAAAGTGTTACCAACCATGTTGCGGAATTTTACTTAAAATGTTCTGTCAAATGAATTAATTTCATTGTATACGCTTTTGATTGACTTGGGTTATTTGTACTCATTTAATTCTTTGATTTCAATTTAGTCATATCATTTGAACCTATTTGAATCTATACCCAATAAAGTGTTTGTTTTTCATTTTTATGAAACCCTCTCGGCAATTAGGACTACAATGCAAGATTTTTCCCTTGCTTACGTCAGACTTTGTATCCATAATTTTGCTCCCTGGATATGTATTTGATGTAACTCTATTAGCTTTCCGTGTTGGATTTTGCTTAATCGACTATCTGGTGAGATTGAGACCGCACAGGTATATTTGTGTTAGTTAAGCCTTTGGTTTTCGCAGCTGTCTTTCTATTCTGGAATGTACTTATGAATGTGTACTTCATTGATTCTTAAGAATGTCGCAATTGCTGCTATTGCTTGTATTTCCGAGTTTTTCATAACTTGGTTTCTGGAGGTTTCCTTGACGACAATTAATTTGATTTGGAATCTAGATAACTCTACTATAGGACCGCCAGGCCTTAATTGGCACCCCATCTACGGATGGCAACCCGGAAGACCGTTTGTTTGATAACGGTGGCTGGTATCGGACTACCCTGACAATGACGTTCGCCAAATGAATAGTATAGTAACTTATCTTTATTTGCGGCACTGAATCTTGTTTACGAAATGTTTTTTTTAAAGCTTTACATTTCATGAATTATTACTGTTGCTGCTCTTGTCTGTGTCTTTTTTTTTTTCGTCGTATAAAATTTTCGTATCCCCTACTGGGTTGTGGCTCACCCCGTTTTGTTTTGTTTTCCCACAGAGTACGAAGAAAGGTTGAGGTAGTAAGCTTGGGAAGAGCTTAAAACTAAGAGTTTGAGCAAATTTTAATATTTTTGCTTGTATCTCTTATATGTATATCACGAGCAATCTGGGGTAGTTCTATATTTGTATTTGACTCATGGTGATCTCATTGTGTTGAGTATTCAATATTTTTAATAATATGGTGTCCTTATGTTCTGTACCCTCATCATATTTTCTACCATTTACTTGGGGCTTGTTTGATCTAAGTTTGGAACTGGGCGTCGTCTTATTTGATGAAATGTTGTTAGTGTTTAAACTTTGTAGATGACTTATTATCCTTTTATGTCAACTGTGTGTACTTCTTTTATTGTTCCACAGCACATTACTTTTAGATTTATTCTAAGTTTGAACATGGATCCATGATCTTAAGGGTAGTGAGTTATTGTATGTGTTTAAATTAAACAAAGCTAAATTTGTGTAATGAACTGAATGTCCCTTTTTAAGTTCAAAGTGTATTCTCATTGTGAATGCTATGTTTGTCTATCTGTTTGAAGGGTCATTTTCGATATTTAAATCATGGTACTCGATCTGGTCTCTGGTGCTTCATTTGGTTTATGAAAAATTGTCTATTGTAAATTTTATTTTTTGGCGGCTTGTGTTAAGAAATTGTAAGGATGTTTTTCGACTCTGCTAGAGCTACTTTAATTTATTTCATTATTCATTTTCATTTTCTTCGCCAGCCTTAAACGCCGGTTGCTTAAATTTTTCGAAACAGATGTATATCTTTTAAATTTTAGTTTTCGAGTGACGGGTCGGGGATTTAGCCTTTCTCATTGGGTTGAAACCCATCCCTTGAGAAGGTAAATTTTCCCGTCTGTCACAATAATAATCTTCAAAACCATCAAAAAAAAGTAATAATTTGAGTAACTTATCGAGCGGAAACCTTTTCTTTCGTCACTAAAATTTAAGAACTTCCACTCTTCACATGATCAACCAAATCTTTAAAAAAAGCATAGGCAGATAAGGGACAACATAAATAATAAAACCCCTATCCCTATCGTAATGAATGATTGACAAATCACTCGATTTCACCACTTATATAACTAAAACCCTAACTATTTATCTTCATTCCTTTTACAGAGTGTTTAGAGAGATGAAGAAGAAGATGAAAAAGAACCGCTATTTACAAGGTTTCCCGCTATAGATATAGTTACGCGGTGTCAACTAATAATCAAAGCCATTAATTTGGGAGATTAAAACAAACGTACAATTCTATAAACCGTCGGTATCGCGACACGTATACAGAAATGGATGGGAAATCCGACGTAAGGGTAAAGTCAATCAAAAACTCTTAACAAACCCAAAAAAAAAGAAACTACGTAAAAACTGTCATCTCACATTACTGAAATTGTGGGGCAAAAATTGACCCCCCTGCTAGTCCCCAAAGAAGTGCATGAGTCAACTTGTGAGAAGACTGTTTTTCGTAGCTTTTTTCCATGGTTTGTTTAGAACCACTGAAAATCAACATCGTCGAACCACGGGTAGTTTTGAGTTTGGTTTTTCAACTAGGGGAAAAATCAAAATACCCCTACTGAATTCCCAAAAAAAAAGAAATAACTAGCCCCGTGTTAAGCTGGGGTAGCTGAGTTATTAGACGGGCCTTGCTGAAAAAATAAACAGATTAGATAAATTTATGATGAGAATTATATCTGTTTCCCTCCATTTGGAGGATCGTAACATGCAAATACATGTTGGTAGATCGTTAGAACTCATACCTGCACATTGGAAGCATTATCACCTTCTTCTTCCCAGAGATATTATTCTTGTGCTACAATAATATCCTCAGGCATGCTTTGGTTGACATGCTCTTCTTTATCCAACAAATAATCCAAATCGGTAGGATCGAAATCAAGATTATCTGATGCATCCACTTCTTCATCACTACTAGAGTCTTCATTGTCATTATAAAGTTTCATTTTTGTTAAGAAAATCACAAACCCTAGTTTTTTCTTTTTTTCCTCTACCTCTTCTTCTTCTCCAAACCTTAGCAGAGGAAACGAATTTATGCTATAATCTAAGACTACAATCAAACTAAATCACTAATTAATTTAACTAATACTAACTTAATTAATCATCACTAATGAATAAGGGTGTATTAACCGTTAACATAAATAGATAGATAAGGGGTTTCTAGAGATTACTTCTTAATGACCCTTTTTGTATTTTAGTAACAGGCCCCAATTAATTGTCCTAAGCCCTAAATTAGGAAGGATTAAAATTCGCACCTCCCGGCTATAGATACTTCTCTCACTTCCCGTCTTATTTCGCTCTGCTTGAGCACCTCTATACAAGTTATGGTTAGGCTCGGATCGGTTTCCAAGTAAATCAAAACATAAACCATGAGATTTTTTTTCTGCTTCTTGAAACCGAAACCAAACCATGTCCAAATCGGTATGGTTCTCGGCCTAAAACTGTCTATTTTCCAAAATTAAGAATTTTTTCCGACGGTTATGATTTTTACGAAAAAAAATATTACAACAATAATCAATAGGTAAATTTAGAACTCTCAATTTATAGCAAATTACAAGTTCCAGCACATAAAAGATATAATAAAGAAAGTATTAACACATTGAGTTTACTTTATCTTTGAAAACATGAAGATAAAACATACCATTTGGACACAAAGTTGACACAAAATAATGAGAAATACCGGAAAAAATGATCGTTATCCTCATGTACAAGACCGACTTTTCTTATTTATTTTTCTTATTTTTTCGTTATATGGAAATACTGTAAGGGAGGATTCTATTAACTTAGTTAACTTTCAAATGGATCTAGTATCCACAAAAGGAATCTGGAATAGGATAATTTATTCGTAAACACAACGCCTTGTATTCGTTCTTTCAGTAGATTAGCGTTCTTAAATCAGGAGAAATCTATTTGGGGCCCGTTCTTTTGAATGATGCTCCGACGAATCATCTTGTAAGAACCCTACTTAGTTTTTTTTTTTTTAATGTACAAAATCTAAGTGAGTAGGGCCTTAGACACTCGATCGTTAGATCGGCCACGCCCAACCCTCGACCTATGAGAATCTACTTACACTCTTGTGGAACAAGGCAGGGAGGGGCTCTTTAGAGACTCGATCTCTTTATGATGTTGTGGAACCATGGCAATTAGGCCAACCTGCGAATTGAAATTCAGGAAACTCCCATGCTTTCCGTTGGTCAACAACCAACAAAAAAAAAGAGTTTTCTTCTTTGAAACATCTACAGATGTAGGGGAAACCGCCCGATACCTTGACAATGCTCTTCAGTTTAAAGTGATTGCCTCTTAACAAGGGATGAAATTTTTACTTTTAGTAGACCGGGTCCTAACTTTCTTTATCATCCCTTTCGAAACGATTAAATTTAGGTCCCATTTTTGCCTCGTAGTAGAATAGAAGCTAGAAAGTCAATTGAGAGACATGAAGATATCAAACAAAAGTGGCGAAAACTACAAAATCTATGATTTCCCGGTAGAACCCCATTTAGCCCAAGCGGACGATGGAAGATGCTTCAACGACAAGGCCAGGCTCAGCATCTTTTGTATGAAAATATTTTCTTGATGGGAGAATGACGGGGATTGAACTCGCGGATCATGGATTCACAATCCACTTCCTTGAACCACTTGGCTACATCGCCTTATGAACCAAGATGAAGTGAGTAATCTTGCATATAAATACAAAGACAAAGTATGAATCAACTACGTTAAGTAATAAGTGGAACTAGAACCAAAAAAATCAGAAGTAGTAAGCTTGATTGTTATAATTATTTTCCCTTTCAATGGCATTTTGTATACCCCAAGATTAACATATAACTATATTAGCACATGGATTACGGCACGCCGAACAAGTCTTAATAAATCAATAAAATCAGGTTCATCAGTCATGAGGTTGCAAAGGAGGATGGATGCCCATGCTTCCCTTTCTCAAAAATAACAGCAACTCCAGGTGAGTGATCAGATATGCCAGGATTAAGGAACTTATCTTTATATTCCATAAACGGATCCACCCATTTCATATTAATCAGAATCCAATCCTACTTGCAGCCAATTTTGGTATCACCTTGCTGGTTGAACCAAGTATGGAACATCCAGAAAAATAAAGATTCATCAATTGAGCATTTCAAAAATAAATACTAAAATCTTGATAATAAATAAGGCCTAATCTCAGCACCACCAATCTTATTTCTAGGTTTTAAAATAGAATTAAAATCTCTATGAACAACCCATGGATTAAATTTATTTGGAAAAAGCAGTAATATCCCGCCAAAGAGTTCTTCTTACCAAAGTATCATTATTCCCATATAAAAAAAAAACTTCTACTAAACAAAATTTAGAAGTAATAACTTCAACAAAAATGACCTGAGAAGAAGTATGGATCAAAGAAACACCAACAACTTTGGGACTCCATCATATCCATATCCTTCTAGCTGCATTATTATTATATTAATTATCAATAAAATGCCACTTAAACATAATCTTATTTCTAATTCTACGTGCATTATCACTGTTAACATGAGCTTCCATCACTCTCATGATTTTAATATCATTATTCCTAATAAAAGAACTAACCATAGCCTTCTTTAGAGGATTATTTAGACCTTTAATGTTCCACGTTGCATTTTAAACATTATGTGGTTGGGTAAGATTAGGCTTTTTTACCCAACTTGATTTCATTAAATCCGAACCCTTAGGAGCAACACTTATTCTGCATATGTCAGATCCACCCGATTTCTGAATAAAATGACCCCTGACTCCACCTCGAGAATCGTTTGACAGAGAATCCTCAGTTACAGACTTACCAGGCTTCTTCACTCGCAATTCTGTGACATTCAAAAAAAATTCTACTAACACATCAAACATATTATAAGTCTGAACAAAACCCCAAGAAGAAGATTTACCATCCATCTGAGCATTGGCGCCATTTCCTTTTACTTGAATATGTTTTTCAACCTCCTCTATTTGGATGACTTCTGTTTTAACTATAATATCATCACTTACACTAGTAACACCTTCATTCTCATTAGCATCCCTGGTTCTTTTGGAAATCTCCACAACCCATTAAAGCTTATCAGGTCTATGATTATTTCCTTGGACTCATTTCTCCCCTTGGGTATTTTTTTTGGAGATTTTTACTGTTTATAGCAGAATTATTGAAATTATAACAATGAGTACACATATGAGGTCTCCAAGGGTACTCAACAGAGACTTCAAAAGAAAATTTACCATCCATGTATACAGGAATTGTAATAGGAAAATCACAATTTGTATCTACCTTAACAAACATACGAGCGTAATTCATTCTAGTTATATTCAGAGTTTCTTATCCAATATGATTGGAGTACCAACGCAACTAGCTACATTACCTAGACCTATAGAAATCCATATATAAATAGGAACTTTCCTTAGATTTAACCAAATACTAACAATTTGAAGTTCTTCGAACTCTTTCTCAAGATTCTTGTACCAAAGTCGACTTATTATGAATAAATATTGAGCAATATATCCTTTCTCAAGCACATGAATCCTATCCTCCTTGGTATCAAAATAATAACAAAAAATACTTCTCACCATGAATAATCATATTACACTCGCCTTTTCTTTTCCAGATTCGACTAACATCATTCTTAACTTGCATAAACGAAAGCCTCTTACCTACAAAGGCTATTTTCACAACATTTGATATCTTTAACAAAATCATAAAAGAAAACGACGTCTCCTTGTTTCAATCAACAATCAATGGTTGTTTAAAAATATTATCTTTCTTCTGCTTTATATACCGCTCACTAGAGTAAAACTCAAACCAAATGATAGAACCAAATCTTGGAGCGTAACTATTTTCAATAACAAAGTCTTCATGCAAAACCCATGAACCAATAGAAATCTTCTCAGGAATGAAGAAATCTTGATATCCTCCATTGTAACTATCCTCCTCCTATAATATAGGATATTGGACAGGGTGAAGCGTCGTCATTCCGCTGTTAGCAGAGGCAGAAGAAAGAAAGAAAGAACTGGAAGAAAAAAAATTAGGCAAAAATCGCACCACCTGAATCACCCTCTCTCCTCATATACAATAGGTTACATGATCTTAGCCATCATATACTCACATTAAAAGAGTATATTATAATTCCATGATGATTTCCGTTCATAAAATTTTGAATTGGTCAACAAGGTTATATTTGTTGTAATAGTTTACTTTTATCAATGACATTTGTTTTTCTTTTTCTTTAAATAAAAAAGTTTCAATGTGTTTGTTTAATCAAAATTAAGAAGAATGCTACATATAAAAATTACACATTTTATAAGTAGTAATAGTGTGATTTTAGTGATGAAAAATTTACATATATGATAATATTTTTAATGTTTCGTATAAAACCCTTTCGAGTATTTGTTTATATTTGAAATAAAAATAAAAAAACGACTAAATCCGAATTCCCAAGCCAGTAGTGCCTCCCGGATGCTCAACTAGCACCTCCCGTCGATGAAGTGGGGCCCTGCTAGCTGAAAGAACCTGGAGCTCTATGTCTCTCGTACGTGCATCTTCCGCTGCATCAGCACATGCCGTGATGAACGGGATACAGACGTAGTAAATCAGACAAAATACTCCACAAATAACGACTGATCCAAATAAGAAAATGCAAAAGACCAAGAAGTACTGCAATCCTGATGACATCTCAGCTTTTGGGGCTTTTTGTGGTGCCAGAAAACCTCTGGAAGGGTCATTTTTGATAACATGCCATTGACCCTAACCAACCTTAAGCATCTACAATATCTAATGCTATGTTTGTCTATCTGTTTGAAGGGTCATTTTCGATATTTAAATCATGGTACTCGATCTGGTCTCTGGTGCTTCATTTGGTTTATGAAAAATTGTCTATTGTAAATTTTATTTTATGGCGGCTTGTGTTAAGAAATTGTAAGGATGTTTTTCGACTCTGCTAGAGCTACTTTAATTTATTTCATTATTCATTTTCATTTTCTAAGCCAGCCTTAAACGTCGGTTGCTTAAATTTTTCGAAAAAGATGTATATCTTTTAAATTTTAGTTTTTGGGTGACGGGTCGGGGATTTATCCTTTCTTATTGGGTTGAAACCCATCCCTTGAGAAGGTAAATTTTCCCGTCTGTCACAATAATAATCTTCAAAACCATCAAAAAAAAAAGTAATGATTTGAGTAACTTATCGATCGAAAACCTTTTCTTTCGCCACTAAAATTTAAGAACTTCCACTCTTCACATGATCAACCAAATCTTTAAAAAAAGCATAGGCAGATAGGGGACAACATAAATAATAAAACCCCTATCCCTATTGTAATGAATGATTGACAAATCACTCGATTTCACCACTTATATAACTAAAACCCTAACTATTTATCTTCATTCCTTTTACAGAGTGTTTAGAGAGATGAAGAAGAAGACGAAAAAGAACCGCTATTTACAAGGTTTCCCGCTATAGATATAGTTACGCGGTGTCAACTAATAATCAAAGCCATTAATTTGGGAGATTAAAACAAACGTACAATTCTATAAACCGTCGGAATCGCGACACGTATACAGAAATGGATGGGAAATCCGACGTAAGGGTAAAGTCAATCAAAAACTCTTAACAAACCCAAAAAAAAGAACTACGTAAAAACTGTCCTCTCACATTACTGAAATTGTGGGGCCAAAATTGACCCCCCTGATAGTCCCCAAAGAAGTGCATGAGTCAACTTGTGAGAAGACTGTTTTTCGTAGCTTTTTTCCATGGTTTGTTTAGAACCACTGAAAATCAACATCGTCAAACCACGGGTAGTTTTGAGTTTGGGTTTTCATCTAGGGGAAAAATCAAAATACCCCTACTGAATTCCAAAAAAAAAAGGAATAACTAGCCCCGTGTTAAGCTGGGGTAGCTGAGTCATTAGACGGGCCTTGTTGAAAAAATAAACAGATTAGATAAATTTATGATGAGAATTATATCTGTTTCCCTCCATTTGAATGATCACCCTCGTCAATCTCTCTCATCACCACAACTACGTAGATGTTCACCACTTGAATAATTTTGCACCACCAATTAAAATCTATCCTAGTTTGGGGCTTAGGACAATTAATTGGGGACTATGTTTTCCCTCGACAGGGTGAAGCGTCGTCATTCCGCTGTTAGCAGAGGGAGAAGAAAGAAAGAAAGAACTGGAAGAAAAAAAATTAGGCAAAAATCGCACCACCTGAATCACCCTCTCTCCTCATATACAATAGGTTACATGATCTTAGCCATCATATACTCACATTAAAAGAGTATATTATAATTCCATGATGATTTCCGTTCATAAAATTTTGAATTGGTCAACAAGGTTATATTTGTTGTAATAGTTTACTTTTATCAATTTTTTTTTTTTTTTTTTGTCGAAGAAAGTCAACATATATAAAAAGCCTTTGAAGGTCAGATTACAAAAAGTTGGTGGGTAGCCTGGCAACAAGCTGGGCACCAACACCCTTTTGAATTGCTAAACCTATTCTATTAAAAAGAGTACCTCCTATCTTATGATTAACATCCTGATTGGTGATACAATTCTTCAACCTCTTCAAGAGAATGATAGTATCTTCGCCCAACTCCCCTAAAGTCGTAAAGGCTAAAACAACAAACCCGTACCCGTTAGTGGAACACTTATCCAGGTATTTGATTCGTTTCTGGCGTTGTAGCTATCGAAATTGCCCGACCGGGTATAAAAGTACGCTCCCCCCCAGTGAACGGTGAAACAACCGTAACATCAAAACAAACATCCTGGCCATTCTCCCAACCGTGAACAAGTATATCAGCCGGTCTCAAGGGCGTATTGTTGTCTGATAATAATCCAAGACCTACCTCTTTCCTCACATGTACGCCAGCCTTGTAACAAATATCAGCGAAAACATCCCTTGCGAGGTCATGGCGGAATTTGTTTCCAACATCATTAGCGCAATGCACAAAGATGATCTCGAAAAATATCCATATTTTTGTTGCAACTTGAGCATGTACTATCTTCCCCGAAAAGAGGTATTCCCAATCTATAACTTAACACCGACCTAAATTGCCTCGGTCCTATACTTTGATTTAAACCGTAAATGGGAATCGCCTTAAGGAAATCCAACGCATGTGGCATCCCGTTGCTTTGCCATAAACCGAATCTCTACTGGACATATAGTACCGCGACGGATCCGCTTCTTCACAACATCAAAATATAACAATCGCCAACGAACGCATTGGATGTGGGGCAATATTATTAATGTTGAAGGTAGAAGAAGGCAATCCACATACCTCTAGGAAATTTGTCAAGGCTTGCTTGAAGCACTCGCTAGTCACCTCCTCGGGGAAACATTTAGCATGGTCCGTTGTAAGCCCCTAGTCCGGAAACAAGAAGCGATGTAACAATACTGGCTAGTATCTTCCATTGTGTATACACCGAGACCCCCATCTTTCATTGGAAAGTGGAGAGACGTTGTTGCGAGTGGTCCGAGTCCAGCGCCATCCCCGTGACAATGTGTCTCAAAAAAAGCATCAAACGTTGATCAAACAAGGATTTAGCTTGAAGAAGTACCAAGGGGGGGCAGTCCTCATAGCAAAATATAATCTTGACACCCTCAGCGCAACCGCGTAAAGAAGAAGCTCACTTTGAGGATCTTGCAGTTTCTTCACACTTTCCATTAGATAAATTGTTTTGTCAACTCTAGCTTGAATTATGTCGCTAAAGTTAAGATCTAGCTAACCGAGCCGCTCCAGAAGCTTTCACCCCTCTAGAAGGTCTACCGATGCTCCGTTGGAAAAACGTTATCGGCTAAACTCCTAGGGTCAACAACAGGCCAGAAAATATCAGTCTTCTTGATATTAAGATGAAGACCTCTCATTGTCGCCTTGATGAATAATGCTTAAAGCCTTTGACACCTCCAACAGATATCCCCTACCAAAGTGCCATCATCCAAGTACCACGCTTGTAGGTCAATCTTGCATTGCGAAGTAATCATACAGACCATCGGATGTAAATCTAGAGCAAATAATAAGGGTCCCAAAGGATCACCTTGCTGAACCCCTTTGCCAAGATAAATTGAAATCGTTATAATAAAGCCTTCGCGGGCTTAGCATAACAAAACTCTACCCACTTCGCGATACCTGGGCATTTGCTCCGCACCTCCTTGATGAGAGTGCACTGTCAACTAAATTAAAGGCGTTTGTGAAATCAACTAACAACATGGTCATATTCCCCCCTCCCTTTCGACTCGAGTAACCTATTGGCCGAGTGCGCTTGCTTCTCCTCCGGGGATACCCACTCGAATTGATGATTACCCAAGTAGACCGCCATTTCCTTTCCCACCGCCGACGCTGCCAACTTTGAACACATCCTCCTCCAAACCGTGCCCCTCTTGCTATTGGCCTAATTCCACCTCTGGCTTCGAGCAACGGAGTTAAATGAGCGTGGCCACAAACTCACCTAAACAGATGGACATCTACCTGCCAACCATAAGTTAACTACCCCGACCATAGATGCTAGAAGATCGTCACCACCGCCGTGCAGCCCCACTAAGAGCATCCGCAAGTGCCGGGCTCGAGACCGTCCCTCCCACAAGAAGTTCCCTAAGGAAACTCCTAATAGTGACTAATACTTCCTTAGCATCCACATAAACCGCCGCCCGTTAATTTGTTCCGAAGGTATGTCGTGGTTCAGCCGCCGGTGCATGCGCCTCGAGTTCGATTCACATTTTCGATGTATTAGGTGCGACACCACCGGGAAGAAAGAATACGCACTTGCCGCCGCGTAGTGCCCAAGCCAACAAGCTTGAAGATTGGTTTTTTCCTCTTGGTGCCATGGGTAGGTTGTCTCACTGTCTTGTCCCGATGGACCCAACAACTTCCGAGCTAAGATAAGGCACCATTTGTCTCCCTCCACACATTCAAGGCCCGATTTATGCTATTAGCCCTGTAATCTCCTTCTATTAGCAGATCTCGCTTCATTTGTATTCTTGGGGTAGTACAAAGTTAGAGTGCAGCTAGGCAATAACAACAATTTGATCCAAGATGTTACCTCGTAGGCTTAGCCGAATATTGTCTATCGTCGCTTTCGGTGTTGGAGAAGTTTAGCCTACACGATGGAGGAATGATAAAAAATCCGTACTGTTTCTTAAAAATTGCATCTAGCACTTCTAAGGTCAGAACATTCGCCTCCTCATCAAATGCTTCAATGCCCGCGTCCAGGGAACCTATGGAAGGTTTGATAATGCCATGAATCAAAAATGTTGCATTGTTTCCATCTAGGGGACCCGCAATAGTATCACCGTGATCACGACGGGGACGGCTCCCGTGCACGAAGGTGCATACACTCACCGCACAACCACATCTTCAGGTGTCTTAAACCCACCTCCTAAGCATCATAGATGTCGCATCATTACCAATACGTGCTCTGCATACACCCGCTCTCAGCAGAACCAAAATGTCGATCGTGAATATGGCTAATTAGAGAACTCGAGTGAAGCCTCTACCCCTAACCCCATCCCGCAATCATCAAAGATCCTAAAGGACAATGGAAGGTTGAATCATCCAAGTGATTAATAACGGCCGAAGGAGAAGAAGAGTCTTGGAAGGAGAAGATGGTTGTCCTTCCCTTGTCATGACCAAAGGAGCCTAAACGCACTCACCACAACCCTCCCCGTTTGCTCATCTGATTCAGGCTTTTTATCAAACACTTTCCGTGCGTTAAACAACTCACAAAAACTTAAACGTATATAATCACAAACGGATAAAATCACAAACGTGTTGAAACACAAACATATAGAGTCACCAATGGAACGAATCACCAACGGATCGAATCACCGAATCACAAAGCAAAAATCATGTTTCACGAATCACCGAATCACCAAAAAAATTACTGTAGCAGGTGAGAGAAAATGTGAAGGATCAATGACATTTGTTTTTCTTTTTCTTTAAATAAAAAAGTATCAATGTGTTTGTTTAATCAAAATTAAGAAGAATGCTACATATAAAAATTACACATTTTATAAGTAGTAATAGTGTGATTTTAGTGATGAAAAATTTACATATATGATAATATTTTTAATGTTTCGTATAAAATCCTTTCGAGTATTTGTTTATATTTGAAATAAAAATAAAAAAACGACTAAATCCGAATTCCCAAGCCAGTAGTGCCTCCCGGATGCTCAACTAGCACCTCCCGTCGATGAAGTGGGGCCCTGCTAGCTGAAAGAACCTGGAGCTCTATGTCTCTCGTACGTGCATCTTCCGCTGCGTCAGCACGTGCCGTGATGAACGGGATACAGACGTAGTACATCAGACAAAATACTCCACAAATAACGGCTGAGCCAAATAAGAAAATGCAAAAGACCAAGAAGTACTGCAATCCTGATGACATCTCAGCTTTTGGGGCTTTTTGTGGTGCCAGAAAACCTCTGGAACTAGCTCGACTCTGCATTTTAGAAGATAAACCCATGACTTTCTGATCAACTGTATTCATTAGCATTCAAACTCTAATGCCAGCTATTATGTACTCCCTCTGTCCCAAGTTAGATGAGCTAGTTGGTTTTAAATTTTGTCCCAAAATAAATGAGTTATTTCACTAATCAAATGAGTATTTCTAAAACTACCATTTTAATTGATTATTTTTACTTTAAGAAATATGTATAATTTGATAGCTATATTTATATTTGTTGCATATGTGTTTTAAAATGCTTTTCAACGGTATAAAATTTACGAAAAACCGTGGTATAGTTTAAGAGATAATTCATTTTTAAATTTACTAGTTATTATCTATAAGGGTATAATTGTAAAAAATGCTTAAATATACTCTAATTTCTTCCTTGCTTTGAAAATTGTGCAACCTACAACTAGCTCATCTAATTTGGAACCCGGGGAGTATTTTATTTGATGCAAAAAAACTTACCCGACTTGCATCATGCGCCAAGACTTCGAGGATATCCGAGCATGAAACTCCAAGGCACTCTTCTTCTAGTACTTCTTTGACCTTGATGACCATCTCAATTGCATCGCTCACTGATTCGACGTCAAAATTTTCTGTAGACGAATCACATCCCTACAAAAAAAAAAAAAAAAAAAATTCAAGCCCAGTTGAGATTACAATAGACTACAATGTGACCAAATGAGAAATTTATGTACTAATAAATATCAGAAAATAGTGTGTTTCGTTTATAGATTTAATACACTATGCCTATGGGGATTTTTCTCGGTGGATAGTCATTTTTTGTAAACATATCATGATTTCCATAAGTTTGATCAAAACTGATCATCATTAAAAGAAGTTGGAAAATTAATCAAAGTAATCACAAAGATGAGCCTGAATTGTTGTGTTACATAAATAGATAGAGAAACATATATACTCAACAGTCTTGCTAATGCAACCGAAACCTTTTAACGAGAATTTAGGACATATGCATGGTGATCACAAATTAGATGAGACTGAATTAATTAATTGCTGTGAAAATATATATAGACAGAGAAACATACCTGAACACAACAGTCATGGAAGATAACCCTAAAATTCTCAATGATGGTAATGTTAAGAGTCATCTGCTTAGCTAGTACTTGTTCATGTACAATGTCTTCTAGTTGAGGACACCCCACTGAAAGAGATGATGATGGAGCCCAAGTAGTAGAATTCACAGAAGAAACTGAAGCAATCAGTACCAAGATGATGATCATAATCCTTACACCCATTTTTGCTCTCTGAGTTGTAGATCTGCATTCCTATCTCTCAAGTGCGCTAGTGGGAGTGGTTGTAAATAAGAAACAAAATTGTGTTTCTAAAAACGCAAATAATTAAGTGCAAAGGAAAAAGCAACCCAGAGAATATATGCACAAAAATGGAACAGGGATAGTTTCGTTTAACTGTTACTTTCATTTGCTAAACACGGAATACTAACAAGCTGGCATCCAAATAATGGATGTGCAGGAAGGAGTAAGTGTACATTCCGTGACAACCTTAATACAAGAGTTCAAGAATGATTTGTTCGTCGTGTATTGTGATGAGGCGAAACCAACCAGTCCTTCTTACCGTGATTATCAGAGCGTCCCTTTCTTATCCTCGAATTTTCACATTGCCTTCCACGTCCCTTTCCTTCTTGTGTTTCTAAAAACGTGTTTCTAAAAACTCGGAAGTAAAACAAAACTGTGTTTCTAAAAATGAAATAATTAAGTGCATAGGAAAAAGCATACCAGTGAGAATATGCACATAAATAACCAGGATAATAAATGTCAGACCAAACCAATAATCCCACTATGCTCAGAATTTCCACCGTTTCCTTCTTGTGCAAGCAGAGTAGAATGTACACGAGTTTCAAAACACTCTTGCGCGGGTACTAGAGAAGGAACAAGAACTGGAATTCGGTAGATATGGAAGTTCATCACAAACGTTGCATCTAGAAGTCAATCAATGATTTCAAAAATCACAGTCACCAATTTAAGCTTGTTGCGGGTCGCGAAGCCTTTCCAGCCTGCGCTGAACAAGTATTGAATTACACTTGGTCTGACAAACAATATCCTCCCAACTGAGACCTTCCTCATTTTGTAGCAAGATCCCATTTATCTACCCCACCATCTGGGTTTTTAACCTCAGCTGGAAAATGTTCTCTTGCAAATTTAATCGGTATTGTGAAGGAAAGACGCAATGATTTTGTATAATTCAAAACAACCTTTACTTCAAAAGCATCTATTTGGCATGCCTGATTTATCGGAAACATAAATTGGGGTATCGTTTCTTGCCTCGAACAAAATAATACCCCAGAAGACCTCTACACAAGCACATGACCTCAAACGGTCCAAAATCTTGCAGTTGGCAGCGGTTTATGGATTTCTTTATGTGCAGATCCGCATATTCCCCTCTCGAGTCTCTTACTCTCATAGTTGATATTTATCATGAATAGTTCTTTAAACAGAAATAGTTTAAAGGAGTACTCCAAATCACAAATTGGCCTTTAACTGGACAGAAACAAAATATCAGTTTGTTTCAAGTTTTTCAAGGACAAACAGAAAAATAACTACTCCCTCCGTTTATAAAGAAAGAGTTGCTATAGATTTTTTTTTAATTTGGCCTAAATAGCTATAGTAACTCTTTTTTTAAGAAACGGAGGTAGTACTTTTTTTACTAAAACTAATTCCAAGTAACACCTTTCCTTCAACACAAACTATGGCATCATAGTTTTCCTTGGCTTCTTAGTCTTCGGTTGTGAATGATTCACCTGAATCTGGTAGCTCCAGCCTTTGATCCATCAGAATTTCCAGCTTGTGAAGATTGGTGCCTTTTCCTTTAGCTTTCCTCACACCTGAGCTGCTCTGACCAGGAACAAAGTTGGTGGCTGTGAAGGTATGCCCATCAACTTCAGTCCTAGGCATCTACTTGTTTGCATTAGCACCACCACCATAAGTGGTTTCTGTTCTAACCAGGCTGCTTGCATTTGCTGCAACACCTTGCTCTCTTCTCAGATACAGATTCATCATGGATTCCTTCTGTTTTTTCTAGGCCTTCCTTACTAATAAGTAATGGAGGAGCAATAGGTGATCTTAGCTGCATAAAACAGAGAAGACAGAATGTAATTCCAATGTATGAGAATTCCAGATGTCATTCAACAAAACAATTACTCCAAAAAATAAAAAAAAAGACTCTTTACTTAACAAACTGAAATTACAATTCCAGGTGCTTGAGATTAACATTTAGCAGAGCCTGATAACTGCTTCAATTATTCTACTTCACCCCGCAATGATTCATATATATTCATCAAGATTATAACAACTAGAAAAATAAGGTAATCTTTACTTAATAAGCTGAACTCACAATTCAAGATGCTCAAGATTACATATAGGGCAGTCTAATTACTGTTCAAGTACTCGACTTGAACCAGCAAAAGCCTAGAATTGCCGAAACTTACACTTCTACCACAGATTTGAAGGCCATCAATTAAAAGAAATGACAGGTCAAAATATTTAAGACATTCAGACCACAAATTAAGCCCATAGGCACGACATTGACCTTACTAAAGGTCTAATATAGTAGTAATGATGCAAAGCAAGTAATACGGCAAGGCTGGAAGTATTCCGTTACAACACTTCTTACAATAACTTCCCAAGTTATCAAGTCACTAAAGAATCATGCACTCTGTTTTCTAAAAGTTGATATTTTTTATATTTACAAGACTCGGTCTACATGTCTGAAACCATCTTCCCACAATAAACGTTTATAAGAAAATGAATAGAGCTATCCACGACAACAAAAAACAGCAGTCAACTATCAAACAGCTTAAAAAACTGACTCCGGCAGCTACCCATGTTTATCAAGGTTCTTCTTATCCGCTGGACATTAATTCAAGTACAGTAAAAACATATTTCGTCTGTGAATTGGTTGGTTCCAGTTTGTGCATTGACAAACAAGATTTGATGCACATAATTTCAGTTCTTAACTATTCCTGTTTCAGAACTCTAATAGGAGGATATAGAACAATCAATTTGGTCCAGCTTCATTATATGGAAGACATTTTCGTCAAGGTATGAAACCAAATTTGAGTCACAAAATTAACCGACTGCATACAAGTAATACTGTTGAACAAGAAATAGTATGAGTAAGATAAATGTACCTCGCCCTAGTCCTCACGTCGGGCATTAGTGGTCCTGTAGTTGTCTCCAACTATCTGTAACCAAAGATCCAGTATTAGGGTCCAGGCCGATGCATGAGAAAATACATAATAAATCACTATAAATACTTTATTGAAATAAGAAATACCACGCAAATGTAGATTATTTTGCCTTAGCTTTAGATTCATGCTCAAAAAAATTCTAAACTTAAAGTTTTAGATTACACATTACATTACACATACAGATAGCGAAACAGAAACATTAATCTTATCTTATTAATATATTACCCATCTTATCTTATTATATCGCATATTACACATACTTATCATCTATTACTTCCCATAAAAATAAGAGATTCGTGATAGAAATGCAGAGTTGAAGAGCAAAATTTTAGAACAACAAAATGTAGAAAATTGTGGCTTAGCACAATAGGTGAATTGTTTATCTTAGCACAATTTTTCGTGGCTTTTAATATATCCAAATGGGTTTTAGCTATGGGAAACTCCTAGAATGATTTCTAAACAGCTAGCTAGATAACAGCATAATTTGGCACACTCTAAAGGTGTTAAGTCTGATAGACGGATGGAGACTAAACATGCTCAATTGATTCTGATGACGGACAGCAGAATACCCATGTCCTGTTTCTAGTTTTAAAGTGCAAACAAGTATATGACTCAATGTCAGGTACCTAAGTTCATTCTAATCACACCCCTGGAATTTTTCAGCATCAGTTTCTTCATGGGTGGCAGCAACAGCAGCAGCACTGTCCATCCCCTCCTAGTTTCCTAATCCAAGTGGTAGTGCTACTGGTACTAGTCTACTGTTAGTGGTGGTACTCTATGTTGCAGGGTCTTCTCATTGAATAAATATTTCCAGGGTCTCTACTTGATGGGAGAGATGTAAAAACAAACTCCTCCAGTAAGAATTCCTTCGCAATGAAAAGATATCATGGAAATGGTTTTCAGTGACAATATCAACTGTCCATGGCTATTAAGCATCTTAGAGGTCCGGACTTGTCTACTGATTTGTCTAGTCTAGTAAAATAAAGAGAATATTTCAGCAACAGTAAGAACTTTTATTAAGAGATATGGTTCAACCTACATGGTAAATTTAGTGAAACAAGTGTACTTTAAAGGCACGGAAACGATTGATGTTTGCTAC
Source organism: Papaver bracteatum (assembly GCA_023529315.1). Taxonomy (NCBI): domain Eukaryota; kingdom Viridiplantae; phylum Streptophyta; class Magnoliopsida; order Ranunculales; family Papaveraceae; genus Papaver; species Papaver bracteatum. The sequence continues at coordinate 1,138,148 of JAJJWX010004514.1, forward strand.
TAAAGTAGGACATTGAAACCAAAAACAACTAGTGTCTTTCCCGTGCGTTGCACGGGGATAAGTTAATTGGTGTTGAAAAATGAAGAGACCGGTCTTTATTATTGTGTCAAAATGTAATATTAACAGTTCAGAGAGTAGTAGCTGCGAAATGTAGAAATCAGAGAACATTTGATCCTTCACATTTGGTTTATCGTATCGAACAGAATGCTTTTGCACCAACTCACTTTTCCATCATTGTCCTTTGAGTCGATAGATATAGTATGTGGGTCTAAAGTATGTGCAAGCACCAACTTGTGTACCAATAGCTCAAAGGTCCCAACACTGCTGTTACTTTTAACACTTTGATAGTTCTTTAGGTGAATAGCTTCGGGTCTTTCTTCCATTAGTAGATTAATGATCTTAACTCGATCTTTCATTACTGCTAGATGGAGACTAATCTTATGCCACAGGCCAATATCTAAGAGAATTAATCGAAATGACCTTGCCAACACTTAGAATTGGTACGATAGAATTAGCTAATATTTCTTTTAGCCCATTATGTATCACCGAAATCTTTGACAGAAAGATATGTTCATAAAAATAACTTAAATACATGCAGAGCCCTACTACCAAAGATGAATAGACATACTTCATTTTTTGTTTAGACTTGAGACTCTAGACTCGATTTTTGGATCCACCAAAGCTAACTGTTGTCTGGATCAATTACCATGTATATAGAGTCAATCAAAACTATCCAAATCGACTGATAAATCGTCTTCACTTGCTTAGTTAAGTAGTAAACTAAGCATATAATTCCAACACTGCATAATTTAAGTATATTATAATCAATAACTACATACCTAATCTGGACTTGGTACTTTATCATTTTTACAACTTGATTAACTTTTCACTTCAATCCAAGAATCCTACTTAGATTCTATCGTATCAAACAGAATCCTAGCCTGTCGAGTTCTCTTTTAGGATGTTTTCTTCAGTTATCTTCAGCTTAAAACATAATGAGAAATAATTATAAAGTTCAGCTGAAATGATAACGCTGGCTGTAGCACATAAAGTAGTTTCTGGTGGTAAGTTTACTTTACGCAAATGTATAATTCGAAGGAGGTAGGTGGTCTTTTCTCTGGAAGGAAAGCTTTACAGATAGATCTTAGTGTTTTTAGTTGCGTGAGTTTCTAAGAATACCTCGTTTGTGTGAAATACTTCCCCACAGCAAGAGCATCTGAAGCATCAGTTTTCTCCACTACTTTCTCCTACGAAGATACTAACGACATCTGATATCTGCTTTATTAGTAGGTTAGTACCAACAACAAAGTTGCAAAAATGGAGCAGTTAAGAGGAATCAAAACTAAAAAATGTGAGCATGACACTTCTTAATCAAGGTGGTTAAAAATAAAGCACAAAATAAACAAATATTCATCCGTCCTATTCTCCAGATGTCAATTGCGGAAATTAATATGCATCATATGCCCCAAATAATGATTGCAAAAGTTAATATGCATCCCAAACAAATAACAAAAATCCTAATTAAGAACATAATTAATCTGGTATTCTCTGTCCACATCTTGTACTACTAAAAGCTCCAAGGTTATAATTAAAAGTATGAGATGGACTAAACTAATCCGTTTAACTATAAAGTTTCCCTCCATTTCTCTCAATCTCTCGGTCTCACTTTCAAGGCTTCCTAACTGTATTAAAGCAACATGGATCAATTGGTATGTATTTTTCCATCGCTATTTAAGAACTTAGGTATGTATTCCCGGATACACAATCATAAATCGTATGTACCCATTTATGCTGATAAGTAATCTTAGCTGCTCCCATGTAGCCATAGCTTCACAAAGATCAAACTCAAATGATCACTCTTCAAGTTTACATACACCGATAAATCTTATTGTAGGTGCACATGGAGGAAATCTATTATATCTTGATGTCTTATATTCTTTATATCTGCAATCTGATATACTAAAAGAAGAAAATGTTTAGTATTCTACATATGAATCAAATTGACATGTCACTGGAAAACCATTTCGTTTTCTTGAAATGAAAATTTGGAACTTGGAAAAGTGTGCAGCAAAACACAATAGTTGTATAACAGTAAATGATATAAATTCAAGCTTGGTGTTCAGGCTCACCAGCATCATGCAAATGTAATAGCAGAACAATAAGATTGGATTATTTAAACCATATGTTCAAGTATGGGTTTGCTGATTTAGATTATACCCTCAGATGATGACTGAATGTGTACAATAAGAATGAAAATAATATAATCACCCCCATGGTTGTTTAAACTAATAATTATCTAGATACGTCGTATAATATTTCGTTTTGTAATCTTATTTGATGTAATCTTTCCTAACTCTTTGAGGTACCATATAAATGCATCAGTTGTACTGCACTTGTAGGTTGTGTATATGTTTAGTATGGCATTTAGAAATTAGAACAGGGTCACCTATTGAATATTGCACAATGTATGAATTTCCATCTAGAACCGCCATGATATCCTATAAATGCATCAGTTCTACTGGACTTGTAGCTACTACTATATACTTAGTATGGCATTTAGAAATTAGAATACTGTGAGTGTGACACCTATTAAATATTGCATGATGTTGGGCAGGAGATCCACCACTACCCAAAAAAACCTACCAGAATCATCATTTGATGCCATTGGACACCACAGCTATAGAAAATTGGATTTACATTGTTAGATCTGCCAACAAAACATTGCAAAAACAACATGGCCAACCCTTATGGATCTATTTTGTTTTATTTTCATATATTGGTCTAATTTTATTTGCGGAAGTTAATATGCATCATTTATCATTCACTGTTCTTTGAGTTATCATTGTCACTGAAAGTGAATATTACATTGAGAAGAATCAAAAAGTAATCTAAAATAAAATCAAAAAGTAAATTGATTCTCGATTCAACAATAGAGATACTGAATATATTTTATAAAACACAGAAAAATCCTAATAGAATTAAGGTTCAATCCAAATAGGGTTAGGGTTTACCAACAAAGATGGTATTTTGTTATCTACCAAAAACAAAGAAAAACTGTACCTGCAAATGATCATCACTTGGTTCGAATGGATAGACCCTCATCTGCAAAATCAAAACACGGCTAATTAATCTATAGAAAGGGATCAAACCCTCATAAAAATAGACAAAAGAAGTTCGTGAATGCTGGATGAGAAGATTGAAACCTCGATGATGCCCTTTCGATCATTTTCATCGCCCGCAACATAAAAAAAGAACATTTTTGTTTTCTTTATAGCGAAGCAGAAAAAAGAGAGAACCAAAGAAAAACTTTGAAAGAAAAAAGAGAAGGAAGAGAAGAGGCGAAAGAGAAAATAGGAAAGATATTACCAGCTATTGTTGAGAAACCTCACCTGTAAACTTTACATACAAACGGTGAAGAAACAGTAAATAAAAGAGCCTAACCCTTTATGAAATTTCACACTGCATAATAGGGGTAGTGTTGATTGTTGTAAAACTAATTAATTGACACAGTAACCGGAAGCCCCGACCTGCCAGTTTCTTGGTTGCGAAGGGTTTCATGAAAAAAAAAAGGTTATTAGGGTTTTAGGATACCGGGCGTGGTGCTAAAAATAATATTGAAAATCATGGAGACTTTGTATTCTTATTGGTTGGGGCCCAGGAGCTCTAGAATTCAAGCTTTTGGCCTAACTTTCAATGAGAGGCCACCAATTCCCACTCAAATTATATATACAATTACAGTTCTAGTAAGTTTTCTAAGAGAGCTTGTCTGTGTAGAAAACATTACGAGCAAAGAGTAGAAGTATAGAAATTTTGATAAAATGGAAACAACAAAAGTTAAGAAACTCAATATAGAAGAGCCGACCATCTCAACAAAAGTTAACATACACACCATAGAATACTACAATCTGAAGCATCCAAAGGTATCTCATGAAGCTTTAAATATCCTTCTTGCTTGCTTTTCTTAATTTTAAAGTAATGCTTGAGTTATAAGTTGACACAGACAGCTAGATACAGGAAAAAACTAACGAATTCTATTGAACTAAGAAAGTGCAACATCTAACATACGCATGAGGTCAGAGTTGTTAACTATAATGGCTGAAGTTCTATCTATCAAAAAGGTAGAAGCTGAAATTCTTTAATTACTTATGAACGAGAACGTTAATTCTAAGGACATTGCGAACTAGACAGAGACGGACATACCTGATCATCTGCATGGTGTGCAATAAGTAGCACACTTATTTGGTTTACCATGAAAACATTCTGCCGAATTTGATACCTAACATCCAGAACAACCCATTGTTAGAAAATGGCATACCCGCATTCTTCTTCTATACAGCTAAAAAACTGAATTAAAACATTGAGCACAACATTGAAGAAATTTTAACAGCTAATACTAACTTCAAGATTCTGACCTCATATCACATGCCGCTTCTTACAAATAACCCAGCTTTGGTCTTCCGCCTAACCAGTCACAGCTCGCAATATCACATCCAACACCTACAAAAACCACCGCACCATCAAATTAAAAAGCAATGCCCAGTTTAATAGAACCCTATCGAGGAATCAAAAGAAATACCCAGCTAACCAATAATCTCTTTTGACAATCATAAGCAATAACCAGATCAATAGAAACCATCATCAAATTAAAAAGCAATACCCAGTTTAATATATGAAAAAAGAGCTCAAATAATAACCAATGACCTTACATGCATCTGAATTGTGAGCTCAAATTAACCTTAGTTCTTGTTAGCTGTTCAAGAAACAAAATGGGTATACCTTGCACTTCCATGGTCCTTTTTAAGCCCGATTGGGTATCTTTGATGCCACCGATGGAACCAGGAATTTGTGTCCGGGTGGGCTAAAAATATATTCTTTGTACACCCAGATTATAGCAATCTAAATGCCTCAAATTTAAATACAGTGATAAAAGCACTGCATGGTGCTTATCATTTTCTATATAGTAAGGTTCAGCTCAGTGACAATATTAAATTGCGAAGACAACATATATAATAAAAATAAATATTATTATATGAAATGCGGCCGAAGGCCGCTCGAATTTTGGAATTTTTAAAATGTTACTTCTATATCTTTGTATGGTTCTCAAATCAGTTCATGAAATTAAAAACCGATACATCGAAACATTTAAATGTCAAATTTTTGTCATTGTTTATTAAAAGAAAAGAAAAGGGGGAAAATATTATGTAATAGATTTTGATATTTGGGTTAATTTTTAGTTTACGTACGCATGGACCAAGTTTTAGTAAATATTTAGAAACAATATGGGCTAGATAGATCAAATTGTGATGGAGTGGGAGTAAATTTCACAGTTGAATTTAATTTCTAAGCACTAACCGAAACAGAAGAGGACACAAAAGTTTAAAAGAAGTAAAAAACACAACATTATAACAATTAAATTGGAAAGAAGTCATATGAATATGTCATACTAATGGGCTAATGAAAAGTTTTACCCTGTGCTAATCTATAGTTATATGAATTTTTTGACCCTCACCTCTGTCACTTGTGCTTTAGATCCAAGTTTTAACCTAGAAACTAAAAAGAACCGCAAGATGAGAAGAAAAAAGGTTGGAGGAAGTCACTAGAAGACTAGTTTTCTTGTATGTTTATATGGATAGAGAGTTATTTGTGGGAAACGTGGCGTGTGGTTTCTCACTTTTGTATAGATAGAGAGTTTATTTTGGGCTAACTATAATTTTGACCAGAGCTTTTTCATTTTTTTCTGACGAATAGCTGGCTAAAAAGGAGTTTCTCATATTTTTGGGGGGCTGCAGTCTGGGTAAGCCACCCCCTAATACCGTCCATGTTTGATGCTCTCCATGTACGATCTTCAGCTTCATCTCAGTCAGTAAGCTGACCAAAGTCCAGCAACACAAATTGTTGTTGTAAAACGATGGTACGAATATCACTTTCGCAAAGTGCACCTTATATAAATCATCTCAAGGCTGAAAAGATACAGCAGAATTCCGCACATAATGTAAATACGTCAATCTAAGGCATAAGCGAAAAATGAGATCTTGATTTGAAGAAACCCTAAGGGGAAGAGATAGGACGAACCTGGTTTAAGAGAAAATCACTATGAAAGAAGACAATAGATTGAGAAATTGAGAGATGGATCTAGAGGAATGATTGAAACAAACATATGTGTTAAAAACAATAGGGATTTAGACAATAAGCCCCCACCGAAACCACTGTTCGCCATTGTTACAGATAAATTGAACAGCTTGAGAGAGGTATAAACTAGGAGTTCCAGTGGAACCGAAAGGTGAAAGGGTTTGAATTCGATTCGATGAAATGGAATTATGAGGTGTGAAAACTACGGTGAGACCCATTTTTCAAATTTTTTACACTAAGAAATCCACGCCGATAAAACTTCATGAGTGCACCCATTTCCTATAAGAAAATTATTCTCAAACTCATATTTTATACTCCTTCCGTCCCATTATTAAGTGATCTAATTTAAGTTTGCACAATTTTTAAGGCAAGTAAGGAAAAGAGTATTTTTAAGAATTTTTACTATTATACCCCTTATGGATAGTAATTAGTGAAATTTAGAAATGATTTATCTCTCAAACTACTCCACGGATGTTCCCAAACTTCATACCATTGAAAAACATTTTAAAACACCTACGTAACGAATATAAACAAGCCAACAAATTATGCATATTTCTTATATTTTTTATAATTAACTAAAAGGATAATTTTAGAAATATCTCTTTATTTAGTGATATAGGTCACTTATTAGTGGGACAAAATCTAAAATCAAATAGGTCATTTAATAGTGGGACGGAGGGAGTAAATTTTGTTTTGCTCTTTTCTAAAGGAAAAAACTACTTCTTCAATTCGTTTTCTAAATCTTCATCAACACTTGAATTATGATTCTTATTCTTAGTGCTCACTCCCAATGGATCGGTGATGTACAATAATTGTTGCTGCTACTGCTATTGTTATTTCTGAAGCTCGTGTTCAACAATCCACTTCTGTTCAGGTGATTAATTGTTTCTTGTCTTAATTTGTTTGGGTTTCGCTTGATTTGGGTCTGTCAGAATCAAGATCTGATTGGGTTTTTTTTTTATATGGATTTAGCTTGAAATTGGAAAAAAGGGGAATAAAAAGATGATTTTTTTGTTTGTTTGTTTGTTGTGTTTTTATTTAGGAATTTTGAGATCTAATTTGAGTGAATTTTGGAAATTTGTGTGATTTGGGAATCTGGGTTGTTTTTAGTTTTTACAAATTTAGGATTTTTATTTTATTTTCTGAAAATTGACTTTATAAAGATCTACAAATAGTTCTACTAGTTTGAATAAGTCTTGGTGGTGATAAGATTTTAATGATTTCTATGAGCACTTTCAAATTCCTGTAGTAGTAGTTATTATATGAATGAATGAAATCTGATGAGCACGAAATGATAATGGATGGACCACTTTCAAATTTTGTTGAGATTTTGTTTTCAAGTGATGCTCTTTTATACTATATTGAGATAAAATGTCCGGGGTGATGCATCTACAAAATGAAGTCTAGAAAATGGATTTTCACAGCTCGAACAAGCCGTACACTTGATTCCAGAATCCGGTGGGGATAGTGTCACCGGAGTTTCATCAATCTTCTCCTCCAAATTCAAACCATTGATCGGAAAAATCGTAACGAAAAACATGACCAAAATCATCATCATCATCATCGTAAATGTTGTCATTGATAAAATGTTGATCAAAAACTCTCAACGAATTCTTGCTTCTTCTTCTTTCCTTCCCTTGCTAATTTGTTTTAGAGACAAGTGAAGAAAAATAAGTTGAATGAAGTATAAGATGAGGTTTGTTTGCTTTTTTCTATGTTTGGTGCATGGGTTAATGCGATTTTCTTAGGAAGGGAAATTTTATAGGTAATGGTGTCTTTCAATGTTAACTTTATCTATGGATTTTTACGAGTATGGCATCATTCGGCATATGCATGTGCTTGTTGTGATCCCATATATGGGTCCTATATATTGATCATGGACTTTCAAAGACTTTCAAACCTCTCATTTATGCCTTGCATTTATCTCTAGCGTAACTTCAGATGATATTTATGGTATTTCTTTAGGTCTTTCGTAGTTGATAACGTACGTAAACTCTCCTTGTTATGCTCTTTTATATATGAAGTCTAGAAAATGTCTGCGTAACATGTTATGCATCTACAAAATTTGTTGCATAACTTGTTATGCAGTCCAGAAAACGGTTGCATAACATGTTATGCAGCAATTTTTTTATCACTATTAAAACCAACAAAAACAAAGACTGCATAACTTGTCATGCACCTACAATAATATTTGCATAACATGTTATGCAGTATTCAAAATGGATGCATAACCTGTTATGCATCCGAAAATATGGCTGCATAATGCAATATGCATCGAGAAAATTGTTGCACAATCTTTTATGCATCGAGAAAATAGATGCATAATGCATTATGCATCAATTTTTTCATGTACGCACTAATACAATGGCTACATAACTTGTTATAGATGCATAACTTTGTTATGCAGTGGAGAAAATGGTTGGATAATTCGTAATGCGTCTGCAGAATGTGTTATGCATCCTTTTTGGTGGCTGCATAATGGCTATTTATCAAGTTTTCGAAAATTTTGCCTAAAATGATGATCACATCCGATTTTTTCGTGAAAAACAAAAATTTGATATTCTTGTTTGTACTCGTTGCGTAGCTCTCTTAAAAAAATTTCCAACGATATAAAATTTGTAAAATTCCAAGGTGCGGTTTTTTATATATGTTATATCCAAGTTATGTTGCCAATTATACCCCTGATGCATAACCCGTCATGCGGATGCATAATGCGTCATGCAGATATTTTTAATAATTTCATATAATTATGGGTGTCACGTTACCTAAAATTAATTATGGGCCTGACAATGAGAATATTATTATTTTTTGGCATGCGCCTAATTTTCTCTTATGAGGTTTAGAAGATTGGAGTGGGTACATTATGCTATGGCTTTTTAAAGCCCAAGAAGAGGTTAAAACCCACTACGGTGTCACCATAGTATAGCAGTAAAGTTATTGGACGATGATACCAATGGCATGATTTCTAAAATCACCAGCACCAAAATTTTTACCAATTAAAAATAATTAAATAATTCATTCTCTACTTATGACCAATACCGAAATAGCTAGGTAATTAAATAATAGATTGTGTAGTTGAGCATTAGACTTCTCGGCGTTCATCAATTGAAGACGAAGAACTAATAAGGAGAGCTTGTGGAACTTCATCAACAAAAGGTATGGGGAGACTAAAACTCATCTATCACTTGGAAAGTCTATTTCTACTGTATCTCCTATATTGAGACAAAAACCGTGTTACTATATAGTATTCGATTATGCACATTTAAGATTTCGAGCTGAGTTTAACTGCTCTTACATATTTCTTGAAATATGTGTTGGTAAGATTTCGCTTCAACCAAGTTCATCTTATATTCTTGACGAAAGTCAAAAGATGATCATGTGAAAATCGTCGAGTAACATCTTACATGGTTTGTGTGATACAATCATTTGGTGCAGACTTGGAATATTTCGTTATGATTATTTCAGTAACTTGAAAATTCCTTTGATGCTACTAGTTCGTGAAAACAGCTATTATCATCCTCTAAGAAAGTTTCAATGATTGAAATAGAGTTTATAACACTTAACCATCATTGGATTATGAACATAGTATGCGTTCTTGCATGTATGTGAACCATGACCCGAATTATAGTATGCATACCCGTATGCGTACTTGTTAGTTGTGAAATTCGGAGTACCTAAGTACACATACCCGTACGCGTATTGGTGAAGGGTTTGGGTCCGGGAATTTATGATGTGTTTGGAAGTATGCGTACCCGTTTGCATACTTGCGAACCCAAACTCAGACCAGCTACTTAAGTATGCGTACCAGTTTGCATACTTAACTGCCTTAAAGTTCTAAAATCGGCTTGTTCATGAACTAATACATTTATATAATAAGGAATGCATTCTTTGCAAACCGTGACTATAATATTCATGAATTGATTCATTTGCTTCAATTTTGTTCTTGTATACTTCTATGAGAATATAGTAATTGAACAACTCTATAACTAGTTTCATTTGAGTCATTTGAACTAGTTGTGGTTAAGATGAATAAGGTTGATATGAGAGTGTTCATATAGCTAACTTCGGTTAACTATTGTTGAGCCAACCTAGTTGTTGATGGTGGTTTTCAGCTTAGGGTAGTTAAAGTTGTAAAACCTTGCATCTGATGTGATGTCACTCTGTAAGGAAACAGAGCCATGACTGATAACCTCTCCACTGGCATATTTATTGAGTCGTTCAATATATTTACATGAAATTTATCCAGACTGGCGCATGTGGCAACCATCCCAGATGACCTATAAATTTCGGCGTCTTTCCTATATTACTTATTAATATAAGATTCACTGAGTACTTTTCTTGTGCTATGTTCCCCGGCAGAACCCTTAATATCGGTATGGAATGAAGGATTTGTGTTCACTCGCAGCAGAGTAGCACGGATTTCCAAGTACCAAAGTTAAGACCATTGCACAAAACGCTCAAACAGAAAGCACACTGCACTCTATAAATAAGGAATTTTGCAGCAGCACACAAAATTCAATTAATTTTGTGATAACTCACAAAAAACTCATGAACATGACTAATTTGCAAAATTAGGGTTTTTGCACCCTGTGGTCGAAACTATGTTTAGCCAAACTAGGCAATTAAATCCGCCACGGCGCACTGGAAGTGTGGCCACACCCTTGCTTGTCGGCCCCATTTCCATCGACCAATCATGTCACTTTAAATCTTCCACGGCGCACTGGAAGTGTAGCCACGCCCTTGCTTGTCGGCCCCCCTTTCCATCGACCAATCAGGTCGCTTTAAATCTTCCACGGCGTACTAGAAGTGTGGCCACGCCCTTGCTTGTCGGCCCCAATTTCCATCGACCAATCAGGTCACTCTAAATGCACCACATGCATTTAAAATGAGATCGGCCCCATGTTGCTTACCGGCCCCCTTTCCATCGACCAATCAGGTCGCTTTAAATCTGTCACGACGCATTGGAAGTGTGTCCACGCCCTTGCTTTCCGTACCCCCTTTCCATCGACTAATCAGATCGCTCTAAATGCACCACACGTATTTAAAATGAGTCCGTCCCCATGTTGATTTTCGGCCCCCTTTCCATCGACCAATCAAGTCGCTTTAAATCTTCCACGGCGCACTGGAAGTGTTGCCACGCCCTTGCTTGTCGGCCCCCCTTTCCATCGACCAATCAGGTCGCTCTAAATGTGCCACATGCATTTAAAATAATGACATCCCCATGTTGCTTTCCGACCCCCTTTCCATCGACCAATCAGGTCGATTAAAATCTGCCACGCATACCAAAAGGATAGCCACGCCCATGCTTGAATAGCTCCCTACTTTCATTGAACAATCAGGTTGCTCTAAACCTTCCACGGCCTTAAAAGAGGTGGAAATTGTGTCAAGAGATCGTCATACTAAGTTGGCTTCCCCAAAACCATGACAACATGCTAACGACATGCCAAACACGACACTTACCGCGATGGCATGCCAAAACTTGCCAAGCCACTCTTCATGCGTAACCAACTTCACAACGGACTTCAATTTGGCTAGCCTGAACCCTAGGCGCGATAATGCTCTAACGGTGGTAGATGAAACCCTAATTTATAATCATGACCCAAAACTATGTCACCTCGGGCCCGTAACATGCCGCAAGCCGTACAGACTTAGGAAACCCTAAAAAAGGTGCCACACCATGGACACCCTTGGAAATATTTGTTCATGTGGATGTTTCTACATGGTGGCCTGCCTATGGCTCCTCTGGCATGACTCTGGCATCGTTTGTATAAAATGCCATGCCACGGCCACCTATCGCATGATACATGCCATATATGATAATTAGGGTTTCGACATGCCAAACCCTAATTCAGGAAAAGTTGTAGCGCCAACAGAGCCAAACAATGTTCCAAAGAACATGGGGATCAATGTGGCCATTCAAACTTATGTTGCCACACCACGTTTGAGTCTAACACCAACGTGCCAAAATTTCAGTGGCCATGGATACACCAGGCGCCACTTGTACCAACGTGCCACTGGCATGCACGATCCATGCCACATTGTCGTTGGCATACATCCAAAACACTACTGCGCCATTATCATGCGCCAACACAAGGTATCCATAATCAACGGCTACCCTTCTTCATGAGATGCAATCTCAGCCATCAAAGTCCGCCACCGAGATGGCAGGCTTGTGGCAAGTTTTAGGCAACCAGCCGCCTAAATCTAGTGGCCATGGCTATGTCAGGTGCCACTTGCACCACCATGCTATTCATGTCACTGGCATGCACGAGCCATGCCATCCATGCCAAATTGCCAATGGCATACACCAAAAATGCCTATTGATGGTGGTTTTTAGCTTAGGGTTAAAATCGTAAAACCATAGTCAGACAATGACGTCACATAACTTGAGTAATAATGTCTCCACCAAGAACATTTATTGAACCCTTTAATATGACTACGGTAAAATTACCAGGGTACCTTTTTTTAATGCTAATTAGGGTTTCAATAGGCCAAAACCCTAATTCCCACGCCACATGTGCCAATGACAAACCGTGCCAGCCACACCTACCGCGCCAAGGCATGCCAACCATGCTAGTCGCACCACTGTGCCAATGCATGCCAACCACACCTACCGCGCCAAGGCATGCCAACCATTCTAGCCGCACCCCTGTGCCAATCGCAAACCTTGCCATCCAAACCTACCGCGCCAAGGCATGCCAACCATGCTAGCCGCATCCATGTGCCAAGGCTTTCCAACCATGCCATCCACACCGACCGCACCAAGGTATGCCAACCATTCTGATGTACCCTTCCATGGCCCCATGCCAACCTAGTAGCGCTACCATGATGGCCTTCCCTATGCGGCTACCAAAACGAAGGTGTACGACAATCAACGGTCGCCCTTCAATCATAGGAGAAAATCCTAGACGTCCAAGGTTACTAGACAACACATGGTAAACTTTGACCCAAAACCCTAGCTTGTTCACGATCCTAACTTGGTCACGCCAAACCCTTGGCCCCACCATGCCAAGCCAAACCGCACCTTGCCTTGGCCCTAGCCATGCTAGCAGCACCATGCACCCATGGCATGTCAGACCCTTGTCCCCACCATGCCAAGCCAAAACGCACCTTTCCTTGGCCCTAGCCATGCTAGCCGCACCATGTGCTCATGGCATGTCAAGCCCTTGGCCCCACCATGCCAAGCCAAACCTTCCATGCCAAACCCTTGGCCCTACTATGCCAAGCCAAACCGCACATTTCCATGGCCCCCCATGCCAACCTAGTCGCGCCACCATGCTGGCCTTCCCTATGCAGCTACCAAAACGAAGGCGTGCGACAATCAACGGTCGCCCTTCAATCCCAGGAGAAAATCCTAGCCGTCCAAGGTTACCAGACAACACATGGTAACCTTTGACCCAAAACCCTAGTTTGGCCACGCCAAACCGCGCCAATGGAATGCTGACCTAGCCGCACCACCATGCTGGCATTCCCTATGCGTCTACCAAAACGAAGGCATGCAAAAATCAACGGTCGCCTTTCAATCCCAGAAGCAAATCATAGCCGTCCAAGGTTACCATACAACACATGTTGTTTGGTAACCTTTGACCCAAAACACTAGTTTGGCCACGCCAAATCGCGTCAAGGCATGCCACGCCAACGACATGCTGACCTAGGCGCGCCACCAAGATGGCCTTCCCTATGCGTCTACCAAAACGAAGGCGTGCGACAATCAACGTTCTCCCTTCAATCCCAAGAGAAAATCCTAGCCGTCCAAGGTTACCATACAACGCATGGTAACCTTTGGCCCGAAATCCTAGTTTTTTCACGCCAAGCCGTGCCAATGGCATGCCGACCTAGCCGCGCCACCATGCTGGCCTTCCATATACGGCCACCAAAAATGAAAGTGTGCGGCGATCAACGGCTACCTTTCGTCTTAAGATGCAAAATCTTGACCGTCGAATGTCACCAAGCTAGCAAGTCTCCCAAACTCGACTTGCCAAGAAAAAACAATATACTACATGTTTTCCAGAAAAACATTAGAGACATCAACACATATCACAAACTGGGGGATCCTCTTTGGGTATTGGTTTGGTGGTTTACAGCGTGCAGCGTACACTACGCCCATCATAAGGAAGTGTCATAAGGATGAGGCGGTTAGTAAATACAGGGAGTTAATGGTGAAACACTATTTTATTGGAACATCAATTCCATGCGTTAACGGTTTTATGGAACATCAATTCCATGCGTTAACGATTTTATGGAACTTCAATTTCATGCATTACCGGTTTTATGGAACATCAATTCCATGCATTAACGGTTTACTGCCTCCTCCCATTTACTCACCCATTTTTCCATTCCTTAATGAGACCAGAGTACGTTTCACTTCGACTTGTATAAATAGGTCTTACCTATTTCCACCGAACAACAAGTTCAGTTAGGAGCATACAACACTCATAAAATATTTGCTAGCTTTCCATTTTGTTAGCTTCCAACTTTCTGATACAAGTCGTAGAAAACAACTACTCTTCCAGAAATTAACTATTCTGGTCTCATCACTTCTTTGCTTCCCTCCCCAAAACCAACTCATTCTCCTTCACTTTGTGACCAAAGCAAGTATGGAATGGTCATTTCTTGGTTTAGGCCGGACTTGTACATATTGATATCTCGAATCTAAAGTACTCCATTGTAGTACATTGGTTAGGGTTTAAATTCGTTTCTCACCCACACACACGAAATTACCAAAATCAGCATAAACTATTTTCACCCTCAAACAATTGGAAACCATAGTGGGAGATTGATATTTCGTTTACAATGTCAATTTTCGACCATCGATCTCATGCTTCGGCCCAAAAATCAAGATGGTAGAAGCATGCGATCCGCCCAGGGATCGACGAATCAGTTACTAGACGACCCAATTATCAGTCATGACACGGCAAGGGATGACTGGGGACTTCCCATAGGTTAGAAGCAAATGATTTGCCCGAGAATCGACGACTCGGTTATCAGGTAACTTATTAACGACTGGGGACTTTCCACAATCATGACGGTTCTTCCCATAAAACTCGGTATTACACCCAGAAGGTTTCCTTTTCATCAGGAGACCTAAAAAACCGAGTAAGTCCTACCTAGACAAGATACGTGGTTTGCTTTTTCAAGTTTTCACGGGTATGATAAAACCAATAGCCATGTTATGTTTCACCCCATGCCATCTACCAAACGCGCGGTTCCATGGTTTTCCTGAGATGTCGGCAACACTTTCAATCATAACCAAGAAAACATCATTTCCAAAACAATTCATTCCTAAATGATTCATTCCAAAAGAATAATCCAAAACCGTCAAGGTAACATTTATCTATCAACCCAAGAAATCAAAACCATGAACTAGGTGTTTCATTTGCCTTTCAAAAACTAAAAAAAAAAACTAAAAATAAGAAGTTCAAAAGACAGAAATGAATTCAAGGAAAGTTTTCCAACTTCAGCTGCATGCACAATTGTTTGAATTCCACTTCATGCTTCTTCACCGTGTCTGTGGAAGGACCTTTGGCTGTTTCGACCAGCAACTTTTCAACCTCAGAGAAACCTTCAACAAACCAAGGAACATTAAATTCGAAGTTCACACACATGTCACAATGGAACCTCCATCTCGAGATTACATCCTCAAAAACCGTATGACCAATCATGTTTCACATGTCGTCAATCGAAGACAACGCTTCCTCCACCCGCTTAACCATCGCAAATCGACTAGTAATTTTCTTGGTTGTGGATATATGTCCGTAGCTTTCCCATATTTTAGTGTAAAGCACTGCATGTTTGGCTGGCACGCTAAATGCCCTGATCAACACATGACCCGGATAAGGGACCAGGTACGGAGGATTGAAAATGGCGCCCACAACTGAATCAACAACTGGTAAGAGACCCCTAACTATAATTGCGCCAGCAGTCCCTGGAGTACTCTCCACCACTTGAGCCAAGGCCATGTCTTCAGGATGATAAACTTCAATCTCCAAGCCACCAGCCGGCATAGTTACCGCAATTGGAGGTATGGCTATACCTTCACTAGGATGGGTTTCTACTTTAAATCCATCTTCGGGAACGGTTTCCTCCTAGAATATCAAGACTTGGTTTTTTCTTTTAAAAAAAAAAAAAAAAAAAAAAGAGAGGAAGAGGAAAGAAAGAAAGTAGAAAGCTCACTGATTCACTTCTGGACTCGCTGGAGGAAGATTCAATGCTGCTACCAGAAGAACTATCATCCCCTTCACTAGACTATGAACTCTCTTCCTTCTCGGATTCCCCTTCACCATGGGTAGACTCAGCATCACCGCTTTCCGTCTCAAGAGATGTTGTCTTCTGACCACGTGCAAGTTTGGTGAAGGCGTTCACACTACTAAGACCATGGGAAAGGCACAAGAACAAACACTCGGGGATGAGACAAAGACATATGTAATCCAACGAAATCAGGAAGAAAATTATACGTAATCGCATATTGGAAGAACTAAAAGTCGGAAGAGCCATCGGACCCGACTGAAGACCACTAGCACGGCTTTTAGATCTTCGCTCCTTCACTTGGGGACTATCTGCATTCGGGCTAACGGATTTTTGCCTGGGATCCCTCAGCAGTGGATGTTCCGCTAAAACCACAAGGGAAGGCTTACCGCGACGGTTTTCTACCACATCATTCACGAATCCATGGATAACGAGAAACTCATCCTGCCAAAATGTGTTATATTTGGAGGTTATTGATGGATTTCGTTCGGCAAGCAGAAAAGGCAGACTTTTACCCAATACAAGAGCACTAGCATCGAGGACAGTTGACAATGGAACTTCTGGAAAAACTGGCTGACGAACGAGTGGGACCCCTTGGTCAAAACCCATATGTCGAGCCGCTTTATCGATGTTGTAAGAGATTGCTTTGCAAGATCCTCGAAAGAAAAACGGCACATGACCGGGCGTGCAGCTTCGCATGAACACTATTTCTGAAAAAACTCATACCATCTTTATCGGAAGACAAATACATGTTCGGAACAGGAGAAAAGGTACTGATCTGAGTTATGGACGACTGCACCGGAGCCCATGGATGAAAATTAACCGTGTACAAGTTGTCAAGAAATATAACCAGGTTCGAACCAATCTTTGGGCGCCTGTTCGACCAGCGCAGTATCCTAGAGCCACCACAAGACTCGGGAAGTACAGCCAGCAGTTTCGGGGCATACTTCTCAAAGTGCTCCCACATCCACGCCTGGAGAAAGGCGGCATGAATATACGAATCCACTTTCATGTAGCCATTTGAAGCGCGCATATCCAAAACCAGCTGATCCAAGTGTGCGTATAGAGAACCAAGAAACAAACCGCCAATAGGGAGAATGACACCCTTTGCCAATTTTATGGCAAACTTGATAAGTTCATGTCTTATCTCCTTCTTACCCGAGCCGTCGTCAAAAATATCTCTGGATAACCAAAGAGCCAAGAACGCCGCGACATGAAGCATACTATTTTTCTGATTCGAATCCAACTCATCAGGAAACCACTGAGACACCCACCAGTCATAAAAACATCTCGTATCATTTTATTTCCGAAAGAATCCTTTTGATTTCGCAACCAGGGTGGCGTGCATTTCTTCTTCATCAATCTAACATCGAGGTTTCCAATTATGGGAAGGTTCAGCAATGCAGCCACGCTCTCCAAGGAGATGGTCATTTCACCCCACCTGCATACGGACGTGTGGGTGTATGGACACCTTATGGAAACAAAATCAACCAATCCTGGAATATCTTTCCTAATCTGAAGCACTGCGGAAACCACAACAACATCAACGATCTGCGCCTTGGTCAAATTGGTTTTTTGATGCTATTGGCTCATCATGAATCACATCCATTTCTTGAAGGGATGAAACAGACTCACATAGATTTTAAAATAGATAGGAGAGGCATGATATTCTTTCCTCTGAAGACAAAACCTTATTACGCCTCCTGGCCAAACCGACCGGTCTTCTCCCTCACTTTTTGTACCAGTCAGAAGAATCGACACTTACTGGGTGTGGTTTCTCTTAATCGTGGCCGATGTTGTGAAGAATTCATCACTTAGGTTTGGCTAGGAATTTCCAATGTCTTTTGGTACGGTAGAACTTTTATCAAGTAACGTCATAATGAAGATTTTCTCACGGTACTTCCACCTTCCAAACAACTACAATGGAACAATATGAAGGAAAAATTATAACGGAAAGTGCATGGAAATTATTGTCAGACAAAAGAGATCCACCCTAGATGCGAGCCAATTTGTTTCGAGGTCATAATACGTATACGCAAATATATGGGGACTGGCGTTCCCTGCATCACCGCCTCATGACAAGTCCGTCCACTGCAGCAGGAAATTCGCGCCCGACCAAGGAGGCATGCCCCACCATGGGAACCATACACACGGCCACACCAAGAAAAGGAGTAAGACCTAGAAACTAGGTTCTCATGGGAAAGGAATGACATATACTATCTCTCTCCTACTTCGCACAGTAAGTTATGGAGGTCAACATTGTTACGGTATTCACACCTAAATACTACTACAAGCTTGTGCAAAACATTCCTACGACTAGAATTCACACCAACACAGAGGAACAACATTTTCTACAAGGTCATGAAAAGGTACGCCTATAACTAGGGCTTTGCACCAACAAGGAAGCAAAAAGAAAGCAAGTTAAAGAGGAAGTGTTGGAAGACATACCTGGATTCGCTCGTCCACTTTATTGTTACCACACGACCAGAAAAAAATAAAATAATGAAGGCGTGAAATAAAAGGAGAGGTCGACCCCTCTTATAGACGTGATGCTTGGGAGTTTGAATAAGGAAAGGATTTCATATTTGAGTCAATTAAGGAAAAGAGGCAACTGGGCCCATGAAGATAAATCACCAAGCCGTCCGCGCCATTCCTTGGCCCCACCACTCCAAGCCATACGTACACGCCTCGCCTAACCAAGCCACACCTCACCTTGGCCCACCGCGCCAAGCAGTCCATGCACGCCTTGCCTCACCAAACCGCGCCTTACCACGACCGCACCGCGCTGAGTTATCCGTTCCCTTGTCATGGCCCCATCATGCCAAGATGTCCATGCCATGACTTGTCGCGCCAGCACCAACTCACCAAGGCAACAATATGATGTTCCCTGACCCAGTCAAGGTGATGAGTATCCGGACTGAACTGGCGATTTCTCGTCTCACCACTTCGCAGACAACACCCATGTGCCAATGGAAAACCGTGCCAGCCACACATATCGCGCCAAGGCATGCCAACCATGCTAGTCGCACCTCTGTGCCAAGGCATGCCAACTGTGTCAGTCACACCCACCACACTAAGGCATGCTAACTATGCTAATGCACCCTTCCATGGCCCCATGCCAACCTAGACGCACCACCATGATGGCCTTCCCTATGCGGCTACCAAAACGAAGGTGTGCGACAATCAACGGTCTCCCTTCAATCACAAGAGCAAATCCTAGGCATCCAAGGTTACCAGACAACATATGGTAACCTTTGACCCATAACCCTAGCTTGGTCACGATCCGAACTTGGTCACGCCAAACCCTTGGCCCCATCATGCCAATCCAAACCGTCCATGCCAAACCCTTGGCCCCACCATGCCAATCCAAACCGCACCTTGCCTTGGCCCTAGCCATGATAGTTGCACCATGCGCCCATGGAATGTTAGACACTTGTCCCCACCATACCAAGCCAAACCGCACCTTTCCTTGTCCCTAGCCATGCTAGCCGCACCATGTACCCATGGCATGTCAAACCCTTGGCCCCACCATGCCAAGCCAAACCGCACCTTGATGTCCTTCCCTATGCGGCTACCAAAACGAAAGCATGTGACAATCAACGGTCTTGCTTCAATCCCAAGAGAAAATCCTAGCCTTCCAAGGTTACCAGACAACACATGGAAACCTTTGACCCAAAACCCTAGTTTGGCCACGCCAAACCGCGCCAAGGCATGCCACGCCAATGGCATGCTGACCTAGCCGCGCCACCATGCTGACCTTCCCTATACGGCGACCAAAATGAATGCGTGTGACAATCAACGGTCGCCCTTCAATCCCAGGAGAAAATCCTAGACGTCCAAGGTTACCAGACAACACATGGTAACCTTTGATCCAAAACCCAAGTTTGGCCACGCCAAGGCATGCCACGCAAATAGCATGCTGACCTATCCGCACCACCATGCTGTCTTTCCCTATTCGGCTACCAAAATGAAGGCATGCGACAATCAACGGCCGCCCTTCAATCCCAGGAGCAAATCCTAGCCGTCCAAGGTTACCAGACAACACATGGTAATCTTTGAACCAAAACCCTAGTTTTGCCACGCCAATCCGCGCCAAGGAATTCCACGCCAATGTCATGCCCTAGCCGCGCCACCATGCTGGCCTTCCCTATGCGGCTACCAAAATGAAGGCGCACGATAATCAACGGTCACCTTTCAATCCTATGAGAAAATCCTAGCCGTCCAAGGTTACTAGACAACACATGGTAACCTTTGACCCAAAACCCTAGTTTGGCCACGCCAAGGCATGCCACGCAAATGGCATGATGACCTAGCCGCGCCACCATGCTGGCCTTCCCTATGCATTTACCGAAACGAAGGTGTGCGACTATCAACGGTTTCCCTTCAATACCAGGAGCAAATCCTAGCCATCTAAGTTTACCATACAACACATGGTAACCTTTGACCCGAAACCCTAGTTTTGTAATGCCAAACCGCGCCAAGGCATTCCGACCTAGCCATGCCACCATGCTAGCCTTCCCCATACGGAAACCAAAAATGAAAGCGTGCGACGATCAATGGCTACTTTTCCTCTTAAGATGCAAAATCTCGACCGTCGAAGGTCACCAAGCTAGCAAGTCTCCCAAACTCGACTTGCCAGGAAACAACAATATACTACATGTTTTCCACAAAAACATTCGAGACATCAACACATATCACAAACTGGGGGATCATCTTTAGGTATTGGTTTGGCGGTTTACAGCGTGCGGCGTACAATACGCCCATCATAAGGAAGTGTCATAAGGATGAGGAGGTTAGTAAATACAGGGAGTTAATGGTGAAATGCTCTTTTCATGGAACATCAATTCCATGCGTTAACAGATTTATGGAACATCAATTCCATGCATTAACAGTTTTATGGAACATTAATTCCATGCGTTACCACCTCCTCCCATTTTCTCATTCCTTAATGAGACCAGAGTACGTTTCACTTTGACTTGTATAAATAGGTCTGTCCTATTTCAACCGAACAACAAGTTCAGTCAGGAGCATACAACACTCAGAAAATATTTGCTAGCTTTCCATTTTGTTAGCTTCCCACTTTCTGATACAAGTCATAGAAAATAACTACTCTTCTAGAAATCAACTATTCTGATCTCATCACTTTCCTTGATTCCCTCCCCAAAACCAACCCATTCTCTTTCACTTTGTAACCGAAGCAAGTCTGAACGGACATTTCTTAGTTTAGGATGGACTTGTACATATTGATCTCTCGAATCTAAAGTACTCCCTTGTAGTACGTTGTTTAGGGTTTAAATTCGTTTCTCACCCACACACCCGAAATTACCAAAATCAGCGGAAACCGTTTTCACCCTTAAAAAATGCCACTGCGCCATTATCAGGCGCCAACACAAGGTAGCCATAATCAATGGCTACCCTTCCTCATGAGATGTGATATCAGCAATCGAAGTTCGCCACCGAATTGACAGACTTGTGGCAAGTTTTAGGCGACCATCCAAGACGAGCCTAATAGCATCACATGATATTTTCCTGCGGCAAGCCTCTTTATTTTAAATTGCCACACGTAGCAAAGTGCTACATGTTTTCCACGAAAATACTCGAAACATCAAACATGTCACAAACTAGGGGATGCTCATCAGGTACATCATGCGGCGTGCAATACGCCCGTTATAAGAAAGTGTCATAAAGCGGGGCGGTTAGTGATAAGCACATAACTGCTACATTTTATACCCATATTTATATTAGCTAGTAGTCGATATTTTGACTAATAATACTATTTTAGTGGTTTTGTAGAAAGTACAAGTAAATTCAGTCATCGGAAGACAAATGGCCAATGTGGAGTGAAAATGAAGTTTGCGACAAATAGCACCTAATGTTGCTTGCGACATCGAAGGGAGGAAGATTTTTATCATTTCTCAAGCACTAAGAGGAGATGAAAGTGGATGATGTGGACATTCATTGCATCATATATGTTTCTGGCCTTTAATGAATAAATAATCAAACAGAGATCTCATTTATCATATAATGAAAAGTGAGTCAAGAAGATGTCGTTCTCTACAACAGCCAAGTTTGGGCATGTGTGTTGCGAAATTGAGCTTGGATATCTTGGTGTGAAGATTAGAAACAAGTGTATGGCCGGTAAAGAATTTGAGGAATGTGCTGATACGAGTTTGCAGTTGCCGGTGATGACTTGGAGTTTGTTGTGGTGGCTATGAGTCCTCTAATGGCCATGAATAATGGTTTCGATAAGAATGGTCCTGTGTTGGGATGAACTGGAAGTTGTTGTTGTGGACCGAGTAATGATTAAATTGAGAACCAAGCATAGAGAAAAAGTTTGATGTGTTCCGAACTTTGGCAATGACTTGAATTTAGAACTTGGGTTCTCGTTGGAGTTGAAATGGCAGGTGCAATATAGTTATGGAAGTGAACTATGGCTGCTGCCATTAATCATCTGGTGATGATTATGATCAAGACAGATGAGAGGGCATGAAGGGCAATGAAAGCATTTGTTCGCAAAGGAGATGAATCGTTTGTTGGCTGAACTGAATTGATGCACGAGTGGAGTTGGTAATCGTTGGAGGTGGTGCTGCTGTGGTCGTAGCTAGTAGTGATGGTTTAATTATAGTCTCATACTGTTGTTGGTCTTGGTAGTATATGGATTTGAAGGCATGAATGAGACGACTTTTGCATGTAACTGGCGGAGCTCTTTGTTTGGTATAGGATGGAGAGTTTGGCAGTGGTCGGACTATCGAGAAAGTAAGGGTTTGATGTGTTCAATCTTGAAGCAGTGTTGTTGGATTCAAGGTTTAGATAGTTCTAATGGCTGAAAGAATCAAAGTATAGCTACAAAGGATGTTAGAGCTGAGATGATTGCAATCGTCATTGGAGAATGTCCATATCTCATGCTGGTGTTAGTTGGATGGCGTTGAATGGTGAAGAAATTAGAAGACGAATAGAAAGATTTCGAGAGAATGGTGGAGGTGCTTAAAGGTTTTTGTCTGCATATGAAGGCCTGAGCTATGCATAAGAATTGGCAGGCAGCAAAGCAATAAGGGAAGTATTGGACCGATAGATAAGAGTAGTGGATTGGACTTGGTTGCTGTTGGTTTGAAAGACGGGTATGGACTGGGCCTTGCATTGGGCTAGGTCGTAATTTAGAGTTCAACTCTTCGCAGCAGACGACATAAAAACCTACATAGAAAGAAGAGAAAGGAGGAGGCCGACCAGAGATTGAGTGGGGTTCTGAAGGCGACGAAAAACCATGAAGGCGAAGAGCACAACAAAGAGAGAAGAAGAAGAATGGGCTAAAAGGGTTGCGTGACACAACTTTATTGGGTTTAATCTTTTCTCTCTTGATTATTATTTTGATGGGTTTTGAGAAACTCATAGCTATGTTATAATTTCTTTATAACTAGGGTTTTAGGAGGAAACCAATTTTGATTGCTTAGACTCAATTTTAGTTCTCCATAATAATGATTCATATGTTTAGTAATTTATCCTCAATATTTGCTTGATTAATTATTGCATAAATAGTTGAATTGATCACATATGCTTTTCGCTCAATACATCATGCTTGGATTATTTTCTTTAACGGTGTATGCTTATAAATTGATAAGTAATTCTTTATGACTATATAATGGTTAGATAGCTTCGTTGGTTGTTTATGCTTTAGGATTGATAGGTAATGCTTTAGAATCACTTCTCATGAAGCGAAGAAAATTATAGCGGAGAAACTATACTTTAATAATTTAACATACCATCTTCCGGGACATGAGATTGATTTCGAAATTTGTCTTGAGTAATAAATAGAGATTAGTAGAGTTTTATACGATTGAATTGGTGGAAATCGAAGATCCTAATAACCCGTTCTTACTTTGTTTATTATTACGATTATTTGTTATTTCATTTTGTTCCGAGTTTCTGAAAATCGTTAAAACATCATCTTGTCGATTACTTAGTTTTTAGTATTAGTTGGTAGAGTATTTCACACTCCTCGTGGGAATGACCTGTACTTGCCATTGTTCTACTAGTGAGACACTGTGTACTTGAAGTATTATTATTGTAGGTTTTCCTAACCTACCTGTTAGTAATGGCAAGAAGTAATGGTGTAAACATATCCACCTCCTTCATTATGGAAGCATAATTCCTGACGTTACACGTTACTCTGCCACCACTCAATTGTTTCCACTTCCTATGTGACCAGGGTACATTTTATTACGACTTGTATAAATAGGTTTCACCTATTTCCACTAGACAACAAGTTTTGTTCAGAGAACAACACGGTATCCAGAAATCACCTGATAGCTTTCCATTCTGCTAGCCAGTACTACTTTCTGATACATTCTTCGCTTCCCTCCCTAAGACCAACCCTTCTCCTTCACTTTGTGACCGAAGCAAGCCTGGAATGGCCATTTCTTGGTTTAGGCCAGGATTGTACAGATTGATCTCTTGAATCAAAAGTACTCTCGTGCAGTGTATTGTTTAGGGTTTAGACTCGTTTCACATCCACACACACAAAATTACCAAAATCGGCAAAAGTAGTTTTCACCCATAAACACTAGTGCATGTTTAGGTACGGTTACTTGAACCTAAATGAAGGTACATTTCATTTGTGTGTAACAAACTACGTTTGATCTAACGGTTGAAATATGTTAGCTTGAATCTAATCAGGTTTTCATCTAACGGTGAATATTGAACGGAACTGCAGAGAAAATAGTTGGGTCTGGCTTCACAATCCCAATGAAGTCTTTAAGTCGTTAACCTATAGGGTTTCATGAAAAACCTAAGGTTAAAAGAGAATTGACTCTAGCTTATAACTGGTATCACACAGGATGTGTAGGGATTAGGTTTCCCAGTTACTAGAGTTCTCCTTTATATAGTCTTCAAATCAGGGTTTGCAATCTAAGTTACCTTGGTAACAAAGCATTCAATATTCACTGTTAGATGAAAACCTGATTAGATTCAAGCTAATATCTTTCAACCGTTAGATAGAACTTAGCTTGTTATACACAAACAAAATGTAACTTCATTTAGGTTTGAGTAACCGTACCTAAACGTGTACACTTAGTTGGTTCAACAATAGTTATCCAATGGTTAGCCATATGAAAACTTTCATATCAACCTTATTCATCTTCACCATAACTAGTTCAAATGACTCAAATGAACTAGTTGAGAGTTGTGCAATTGCTTATATCTCATAGAAGTATACAAGACACAATCAAAGCAAAATTTATTTTTATTCACTCGAATCGATTCATGAACATTACAGCCACGATTTGCAAAGATTGCATTCCTTATTATATAAATGTTTTAGTTCATGAACAAACCGATTTTAGAAAGTAACCTACCTAAGTAGTAAGTACGCAAACGGGTACGCATACTTATGTAACCGGATTGAGTTTGTTTTTTTGCTTTCAAACTCCAACAGAAATTCACGGACGTGAACTTTCCGCCAGTATGCGTACGGGTACGAATACTTTGGGTTCCCTGTTCTGGAATTTTACACAAATGTGAGAACACACTATGTTTATATCCAAAGATGGTTACATGTTCTAAACTCTCATTTTAATCATTGAAACTTTGTTAGAGGATGTTATATAGTTGTTATTCACAAACTATTTTTCATCAAAGCGATTTTCAAGTTATTGAAATAATCAACATGACTATCGTCATGAGCAAAGATGAACATGGAAAAATCGAAAGCTTACCAACACATATTTAGAGAAATATATAAGCGAGATAAACTCAGCTCGAAATAGCAAATGTGCATAATTGAAGTTTATATAGTAGTATGACTTTTGTCTCAAAATTGGAGATAGAATAAATAGACTTTTGAGTGATAGATAAGCTCAAGTCTCCACATACCTTTTGTTGATGAAGTTCCACAAGTTCCATTGAGTAGTTCTTCGTCTTCAATTGATGAACGCCGTGGAGTCTAAGGCTCAACTACACTTACTATCCTATTCCGAGACTTAAGTATAAGTAGATTAGAAATCAAGACTTATAGTTTTGGCAACTAAACTTGACAAACAAACTTGAGATAGAAACGTTTGCGAGTTCGACCGAGAAGTGCTCTAACATATGAGTATGATCGTTTATAATTTCTTGCTGCAAAGAAAAATTTAGACGGTTAAATGTTATCATTGATAGACGCATTTATGTGTATAATTTGTCCTCAATGTTTTGTATTGTTAGTACTCGTTTTTATCCTTATTATGGTGTTTTGTGTGTTTGTAGGTATTTTTTGGAAATAAAGATTGTTGGAAAATTCGGCTCGAAAAGTTGCTCAGAACACCCCGGAGGATATTTGATATTCGGACTCCCACTTTGGATTAGGGGTAACCCAATTGCTAAGGGGCACCCAGAGTATTTTCGCACCCAAGCAGCTGGATAAGGGGAAACCTCATCTCCTTCGTTTGAAAATAAATTTTGGCGGGAAAATATTCACACGAACTGACAGATTTTCATTTCATCATTTGGAGGGGTTATAGTGTGATTCAATGGCTCAAACTTCTTGGGGAGACTTGATTTATCGTAACAGGAGTGCTATGGTTGATTTTTTCGGTTAGAATTGGCTAGATAATCGGTGAGAAGAAAATAGGGCTACGTGGTTCAGAGAATAAGATTTTCACGGGATTGTACGTGTCTTTATGTACATGGCGTGAGATAGAGTTGTGATTGACTACAACTGAGGCGTGTACATGAAGTTTTGAACATGCTGGAAGAATATTAACGCGTGTAAAATTAAATCAGGGAAGAAAATATTCCCGAGAATATTTTTATCAATACCGAGTAATAGAGAATTGTTTGAAGTTATTGCGAGCTATTTTGATGCCCTTTCGACTATATAAAGGGTGCTGGTGCACCATAGAGGGGTTACAGAGAGTTTGGGAGAATAACAGAGTATTAGAAATTAAGTTTGGAGAATTTTGGTGCTGATGTTGTTGCATATCTGAAGAACACGAAGAATAGACCAGCCCAGACTGTCGTTCTTCAATAGTGTTTGCGACACAGACATGAGGGTTGTATAGCTACAGTGACAGTGACGCTATATTTGTATCGTTCTTTGTAACAGCTCGGTTTGTAACAAATATAACTGTTACAAACCCGTTTTTCATTATATTTCTCCCATTTTCATCTTTGTAAACATCCTTTGAGCAATAATAATGAATTTTGAGCGTGTTTCCAACATGATGATGAGCTAATTCTCCCACAAACAAGGCAATGAGGAAGCTATTTACGCATGAATAACTGGCAACTATTTTATATTCTCTAATTTGTAATTTATAATTCACTCAATCACTGCTTTTGCAGAGTTTTAAATTGTTTGCATAATTTTGGTCATTAGTTGTGATTCAATTAGATAGGTTATGCTTTGTTTAGATAATCTATGCCTAGGGGATACAATTAATTGTTGAGAATTTTCCTGATTATTTGTGAATTAAGAAATAAGGGACTTTAAAGATAATTAGAGTTTTGGATTATTTACCATAATTTATTCATGTGTAATAGTGGAATCAGTGTCTTGGTTATTTTCTCATATCTTGAAATCAATTTTTGAGTTAAGTTTTCTTTACTTTTAAGTTTTATAAGTCTAAAATCCATTACTTTCACAAGTCTCAACGAACCTTATTTACTACAACATTATTGATTCACATCAATCATTTATGTCATTACCCCAGATCTCCAACATCATTTAACTACTTGCACAAAATCTAAAGATGCTTGGGATATCTTAAAATCTGTATTTGAAGGGAATAACTGTGAAAAGGAAGCTTGTCTTCAAAACCTAAATTCTGATTGGAAAAACCTTTGTATGTCAGATGAAGCTTCATTTGATAAGTTTAATCACAAAGTGTATGAAATTGTTAATGCACCTTTTGCGTTGGGTAAGACTATTCCTGAAAAGTACATTGTGATGAAAATTCTTAGATCGTTGCAATCCATATACGATCCTAAGAAGCAAGCCAGCATTGAGGAAAATAACCTTGATACTCTTTCCAGAAATTCGCTTGTTGGAAAGTTAAAATTACTTGATCATGATCAGAATAAAGTCAGATCGTATGTGTTTAATGTTGTGACCATTACAAGTGAAGATGCTAACTTGTCATGGGCTGATGAATGTTATTATAATCAATCTTATCCTAACATATCAATGATTACACAAAAGATCAAGAATATTATGAAGAAAATCAAGGGATCGGAGAGACTGCCTTCTCTCTCTAATGCTTTTAATGATTCAGTTCAAGAAGAAATATCTCAGGGTGTCAATAATATATATACTCCTGAAGCATGTTCAAAATTTCCAGCCTTCTCGGCGGAAGTTTCCATTAACTCAAATTCTGATTCAGGATGCGAGTCTGATAATGAGATTTTAGAATTCTTGGATAAAAGCGAAGAAATTCACAAATAAAATTTTCAACTGAAGATTTTATTGGATAAACTTGAATCATCACTTTAGGTTAAAACTCTTGAGATCGATTGTCTTAATGATGAATTCACCAGAACCCTATCTCTAAAAAAAGATTAATTCTCTCAAGTGTGACCTGCAAAGGTTGTCAGGAAGCTCCGACAAGATTTCAGCAATGTTATTTGGTCAAAAGATTTTTGGGAACACAAAAGGATTAGGGTTCAAAAATAAGACTGTGAGCACAATCAACTCATTTGTTCCGACCATTTCTGGAAAATCTAGTCTCGAATGCTGTGATAAACAGGATGCATCTCAATAAAGCAACACTCTTTTATGTTGTGCTCGTATTGTGGAAGTGCAAGTCATGTTCAAAGTAAGTGTTGGAAATTCAAGAATAATAACAAAAAAAATCCAAACTTCAAAGTGACATGCAAAGGATGAATCTGAATCTGGAAAAATAGCAAACGCCTGAGTACAAGAAGAAGATGTCTAAAAGAATCAGATTCAGACGAGGTGAGGTTGTTTATTCAACAGACCTTGATATGTCACCTTGTGATACAAGAGAGTGAACATTTTGTTCACTCCATTACTATATAGTCTTAGTAATATAATGTATCCTTATTTTTGACTTGAGAATTAGGATCATATCAAGGTTGCTCAAGTCCTGTAGAACATGGTGATTATTTCCCATTAGTTTATTTATAACTAAAAGTTATTTTGAGCAAGTGAATATTTTATTGTTTAAAAGAATCATAGTCAGACGAGGTAAGTATGTTTATTCAACAAACCTTGATATGTCACCTTGTGACACAAGAAGTGAACATTTTGTTCACTCCATTACTATCTAGTCTTAGTAATATAATGTATCCTTATTTTTTACTTGAGAATAAGGATCACATCAAGGTTGCTCAAGTCCTGTAAAACATGGTGATTATTTCCCATTAGTTTATTTATAACTAAGAGTTATTTTGAGAAAGTGAATATTTTGTTGTTAAAATAGATAATGGATCATGAACAATGGAGACCTTTTCAAAGACTTTTTAGGGTTAGTTATCCTATAAGTATATTCATGTTCATTTGTGATCAAAATTTTACTTCACTTTGTTAGAGCATAGCTCGGTTGAACCCACCAAGTGTTGGTATGTCAAGTTTGGTTGTCATATTTTAGTGAACCAAAACTCATTTAAGAGCGCTTGATTTAAATGTACTAGAGTCAACTTCGTATATGTTAGCTTGAAAGTATTAGGGTGAGACATTACAAGTATTGCGAAGACTTGAATAAGTGAAGAAGTACGACCACAACATCATCCTTCCACTTGAGGTTACTGATATTTGACTTGAACTGTTTCATTCCATAACGTATCTTTCAAGTCGTACATATTGAAAACATAAAACTGTGAAGCATGAACACTCTAGATAGACATAATATTAAGGAATACAATATGAAGTTACTTGCTTAACCATTAAAATTTGTATATAAGACATAAACATAATCGTATGAATGATATTGTGATTATGTATGGGTATGAGGTGAGGATTTCATCCTAGGAAACAATGTTTTTACATATGTTTTAAGGAAGTAAGTTCATGATATGTGTTGTGAACCGAAAATAAAATCGTCAGGCGTTATTGGGGATGTTCTTCATTTCATATCTTATGAATGACCAATATGTGTGATTAGTATAACCGCTCATGACTTGGTTGTTTTCTTGGTAAAACTATTCACATGAGGCTTGACTTATGTATTGGTATGACTTTATAAATGGAACCTATCTTAAATAATCACCTGGGGTATGATCGGGTTTGTGTGTGTCTGACCAAATTTGGGAGAGGGGAACCGATCCTAGTAAGAAGTTTAGTACATCACAAGGGGGAACCGATCATTGTATGAGGTGCAGCAAGGTTTATAGAAGAAAGTGTTAGAGCATTGCTCGGTCGAACTCGCATGCGTTGCTATCTCAAGCATGTTTGTCAATGTTAGTGATCAAAACTATAAAGTCTTGATTTCTAGTCTACTATAGCTAAGGTCTCGGACTAGGATAGAAAGTGTAGTTGAGCTCAAGAACTCCATGGAAATCATCATATAAGACAAAGGACTACTCAAGGAACCAGTGGATCTTCATCGACTAAAAGGTATGTGGAGACTTGAACTTATCTATCACTCAAAAGTCTATCTACTCTATCTCCTATCTTGAGACAAAAGTCGTATTACTATATAGACTAAGAATATACACATGTGACATTTCGAGCTGAGTATATCTTTCTTATCAATTTCTTGAAATGTGTGTTAGTAAAGCTTTCGCTTTAGCCAAGTCCATCTTTGCCTAGTGACGAAAGTCATGTTATGTTTCAATCACTTTGGAAATTGCTCTAACGAAAACTAGTTTGTGAATAACAATTATATGACGTCCTCTGAGAATGTTTCAATAATTGAAATGAGAGTTTAGACAATATAACCACTGGGGGATATAAACATTGTTGTGGTAACACATTTATGTATAAGTCCTTAGCATTTGAACCGAAGTTTGCGAACTTTATTGATCAAGTGAAAACTGGAACTTGAGCAGTCAACCCAGTCCGCGAACGTGCGTTGTTCTCGAACCCGAGAATTTATGCTGGAGTTGTAGCTCGGTTTCAGTCCGCAAACTTACGGAAGTTCTCGAACCCGAGAATTTCTGCTGGAGTTTGTGAACTCCAACCGGTTAACTTGAGTCTGCGAACTTGAGTGGTTATGTCTAAAAACGATGTTCGTGGACTTATCAAAATTATCTAAGGAATGTTATTGCAATACGTGGCTTTATAGTTCATGAATTGATTCTAGTGAATCACATCATTTTTGCTTCAATTGTGTCTTGTGTAGTACATAAGATCTCATAGAAATTGAACAACTCTCTAACTAGTTCATTTGAGTCATTTGGACTAGTTATGGTGAAGAAGAATATGGTTGATATGAAAGTTATCATTTTTCTAACCATTTGGTTGACTAATATTGAACCAACTATTGTACACGTTTGGTACGGTTACACAAACCCAAAATCGTCAAGTACATGTGTGTATGGAAAGCTAAGTTTTCGATCTAACGGTTGCGAGATATTAGCTTGTATCTAATCAGGTTTTCATCTAACAATGAATATTGAATGCTTTGTTACTAAGCTAACATTGATTGCAAACCCTGATTTGAAAGACTATATAAGGAAGAACTCTAGCAACTGGGAAACCTAATCCCCACATATTCTGTGTGATACTAGTTTGCTAAGCTAGAGTCGATTCTCCTTTAACCTTTGGTTTTCTTCTTCTAAAACCAGGTTAACGACTTAAAGACTTCATTGGGATTGTGAAGCCAGACCGATACTACTTTTCTTGTAGTTGTGTGATCTAATCTTGTTGTTTCTATCGTACGAGTACAATTGTAATAATTGGCTTGAGATTTCTATATCCGATAGGCAAGATATAAAAGTAATCACAAACATCTTCGTCTCATCGTTTGTGATTCCATAATATCCTTTTTCGCTGCGTCGATTAAGACTATTGTGAGGTGATTGATAAAACTGAGCTGTTATTCGGGAATATAAGTCTGGTTTTATTAATTGGTTCCTGTTCACCTTGATTTATCAAAAGACGGAACAAAACTCATAGGTTTATTCTTGGGAGACGTATTTATCTATCTTGTAGACTTTTCTGTGTGAGACAGATTTGTTTGATAAATTCTTCGACTTTGGGTCGTAGCAACTCTTGGTTGTGGGTGAGATCAGCTAAGGGAATCAAGTGCGCAGTATCCTGCTGGTATCAGAGGCGTAGGAGCATAACTGTACCTACAATCAGTGTGAGATTGATTGGGGTTCAACTACAGTCCAGACCGAAGTTAATTTGGAGTAGGCTAGCTAGTGTCTGTAGCGGCTTAATACAATGTATATTTAATCTGGACTCGGTCCCGGGGGTTTTCTTTGCGGTTTTCTCGTTAACAAAATTTTGGTGTCTGTGTTATTTCTTTTCCGCATTATATTTTGTTATATAATTAAAATAATACATGTTCAATTAGAATATACGACCTTATTGGTTGTTGATTTAAATTGATTGACACTTGGATATTGGTCTTTGGTACCATCCAAGTTATCTCTCTTTGATTAGACTCGCGAATCACATTTGCTTGAGTAAATCAAATTGAGAGATTAAGATAATAACTCCTTAAGTATTTTCTATTGATTGAGTCTAGTTGATTCTCTAGAAAAACAACTCGGAGTTGTCCATACATATTGTTAATCGAAATATTGGGTGAGGTTGTTAGACCCCCGCTTTTTCAATTGGTATCAAAGTAAGCAAACATGCTTAAGACCTTACAAGTCTATGTTTGTGGCAATCTGAGTCTGTGGACGACATCTCTATTGCGCATACCAAAATGTCTCCTAAAGATTTTGATCATGTCAAGTGTCTTGGAAATACCTCAAAGGATTATTCCTTAGTTTATTCTTCCAAATCCCTAGGTAGAAAGAATGTTCAATATGACACTACAACAAAACAGCCATTTTGTGGCGTTTATAAACGTTGCGCATAATTTGTGCAACGGAAATAAACGTTTGTAAAACGGCGTTGCGCACTGATGTGCAACAATTCACATACGTTGTACAAATTAATTTGTACAACGCTTATAAACGTTGCACATATGATGGTGCAACGGTACGTTTTTCTTATTTGTGCAACGTTATTATTTATAAATAACACTTTTGAGGGTCCCATCGTGATTTTCTTTCAACGTTTTATTTATTTGATGGCAGTTACATCCGTTGCTCATTTCAGGTGGTTTGTGCAACCATGAGGGGCTAGCCCAACTGATCAGGAGCCTGACTATCAAGTAAGAGGTCAGGTAATAAAAAAAAGAAGCTCCCGGCTGAAGTTCCGGCAGATTCTGCACCTGAATATAAATTGATTATGCACCTGCATGCATACTCCATTCTAGATCCCAATTTATTACGGAACCTCAATATAATAAATCGATCAAGAACAATTATTCAGTGTGCATTTAACAAGAAGGGGAAGCATAATTGAACGAATCAGAACAAACATAAATTAGAGAGAAACTTGAGAAGTATAGCTTCCCTTTCTTGAACGCATCCTTAATAAGGATAGCTCACCCATGCACTGCAAACACCTAAAACAAAACGTTTGAAAGATTAGGATGGTAGCAGTATTCATTTAAACAGGTGAAAATGAGACAATGAAATGTAGTGTTGAACGACCTTCAAATAAATTCAATTCAAACAACCAAAAATAATAATTGAACATGAAACCAAACTACATTTTAAATAATGAAGGAACACTTTAAACTGATGATTTATCCTCAGTGAATAATAGAGTTAATGAACAGGGAATGACTATGAAATCTAACCTTAACAGAAGTAAACAAGCATTCAACTCTGTCTAGCGTCATCCAAAGCAACCTGAAAAGCAACAAGAATGAACATCAAGGGAACTAGGAAGTAACAAAAAGAAATATATATATATATATATGTTAGTGATCAAGGTAGAGAAGGAGGTCTGAAAAAGGGGGTTCTGTTAAAGCTTTAGTCACACATGAATAGGTATTTATCTCCACCAACATGGCTGCAAATCGATCACTCAAATGAAAGAAGAATAAAAAACACAATTTAAACCATTTTATATGAACCATCACTGCATTATTGACCTTCGTAGAAATTCAGTCCAAACAACCAAAAATCATAATTAAACATGAACCGAAACTACAATTTAAATAAAGAATTAACTCTTTAAAACTGATAATTCACCCTTAGTGAATAATAGAGTAAATGAACATGGGATGACTGTGAAAACTAACCTCAACAGCACCACTAATTGCACCGTTGACAAAATCAGAAGTCACCTAATAGAGGGCCCTATAACGCAAGATCCTGCAACATCATCATACTTGTTAGTGATAGATTGTCAATAGCTGCAATAATTCAATAACAATCAAAAAAATAATTGAACAAAGATGTAAATGAGCAGACAACAAGAATTCTATTGTCTAAACTGAACAGAAAGATTAACTATACCTTTCTTGAGGTGAAGTGTGGGGAAACTCGCAACACAACTGAACTTCCTCATTCCACTCTCTAAGCATGCCAACTAGCTCACTGCCGTACGATAGAGTAAAAGCATCCTCTGCTCTAGATGCATCTCTGAAATAATAGAAAACAAACAATTATTACAAAGAATAAGACTAATTTCAACTTAAAAAACAATAAACAAACTATTTGAAAGCTAGAGTAACGTAAGTTACCAGGAACAGGATATGCGCCAAGCCATGAATTCGGTTCTAGCAGGGAATTAGGAGGAAAAAATGAACTTCATATTCAAGCATTCAACTTTGTATACCATCACCAAAAACTACCCGAGAATCAACAAGAAAGAACATCAAGGTAATTAGGAGGTAACCAAAGAAAATTCGAAGTTACCTAAGGTAATTAGGAGGTAACAAGAAAGAACATCAAGCAATCGTTAGATGAAAATTCGATCACTCAAATGAAAGAAGAATAAAAATCGCAATTTAAACCGTATTGCAAAAGAACATTCAGAAGTTTTCCATTCCATGATTTATCCTAAGTGTGAATTTTATTTTATATGAATCATCACTGCCTCATTTCACTACCATCGCTATTCAGTACAAATTTAACAAGAAGAGGAAGCATAATTGCACGGATCAAAACAAACAGAAATTTGAGAGAAATTTAAAAAGTACAGCTTTCCTTTCTAGAAGTGTCCTTGACAAGAATAGCTCATCCGTGCACTCTGCAAACACAGGAAACAAAACTTTTAAGAGTTTAGGATGGTAGAATTATTTATTTAAACATGTGAAAATGAGACCATGAAATGTAGCGTTGTATTGGCCTTTGTAGAAATTCAGTCCAAACACAAGTTCACATGCTCTTTTGATATCCATGCCAACATTATCATGTTACCAAGAAAGATTTGCAGTCAGTAGTGTTCTGTGTCCTGACCTGAGTAAGAAAGATTTGCAGTCAGTAGTTTTCTGTGTCCTGACCTGAGTATGCATGATCCACTCGTACTCAATGTTAATGCCCTCCACAAGCACCTGTACATTTGCGAAGAACAATTGTATTCAGTGTCCCTGAGTCTAAACTATAGCTTAAGGAAAAAAGGTTGAAACTTAGATTGAAAGAAGAGAGTGACAAACCTGGGACTAAGAGAAAGTTAATCGGAACATGACTTCTTATGATATCTCCTGCTCTGGTGGACGATCTAGTAGCACTATTTCCCACATGCTTCAAACCTTGGTCAAATGTGAGGCGCATCTTCGGTGTTACTGAAGATGAGATGGACATATTTTGCTGTGATGCTGCATCTCTAGAACTTGTGATATGCATTTCTTATGTTGTACTGCAAATAGAACTAAGAAGTATTAGTAAAATTACAGTAAGGAGCAGAAGGAAAATCAAATTACAACACAAGCAACATTCAGACCGAATAAAAATCAAACTACAAAGAGCAGAAAGCATATCGTGATATCCCCTTACGTCGAAAATCAAAATAAAAACAAAATGGTTGTGATCTGCCTGATAAAGATAGCAAAGATACATTCTGACCCCATAAAAAAAATTCTAATTACAACACAGTCAACATTTAACTACCCCGAAAGACAGTTAGACCTTCCTTCAGACTCAGCTGGAACCAGTCACAACATGGAACCCTAAAAGTTTAACAAAATTCTATCAAACTCATGTTCTGCATGGCTCCCCTGCAATATAAAAAAAGAGGTGTTGTAAGAAACCCCTTCTGATACAACTTAAAAAAGAGGTGTTCTAGTGTTTGCTTTGATCAGACGAATGCGTTGAGAATGGCTTAGAGTTAGATATATAGGTTGTATTTTATAATTCTTAGAACTCCGCTTGTTCAATTATTTCAAATTTGGTTGGATATCAGGATATTCAATTATTTCTGTAGGTCACAGCATAGTGATGTCGCGTACGTAGATATATAACATCCATTTATAAATGTACATGATCCTCATAATTAGTGTATAGACTTGGAGTGGACGTGGTTAAATAAAAGACTTGGAGTTAGACCTTCCTTGGTCATCCCCTATGGATCCTCCTTATCTCCTCCTCCCACCAGGACCGGCCAACCGACCGACCCATAAGAGAAATTTCAGGTTCCATCATAATCAAGAAAAGAAATTCACCCTGTACTGTATGAATTTCTTAGTAAATAAATGCTATTATATGAGAGGTTGAAATATCACATCTTGTCACTCTACTAGTTAAGCCGAGCTATCTAAAAACATACGAGCATAGAGTTAAGCATTTAGTAATCCGTAATGAAGTTTCTGTTTTCACCAAACGGCATAGGGAAGTAAAAAAAAAAAAGAGGTGTTCTCCATGTAAGTAATGACTACAATTGAGACAAGGCCCTAACTGCTGAGTGCTGAGGAATGACTGCATTATAGCTGCCAATTGCTAAGCAAAGCAACAAACAAAGAGAGATAATAGCGATAATCACATCATTAGTAACCAACCTTACTGTGGAGCCAGGGATAATACCAATCGTTTAATCCTACTTTACTTGCAAGCATCTTGTACTCCCTTCATCCTTTACCTAAGGAATTTATTATAAAGCTTCCACACAAAAAAATCATTTAGATTTTAAATTGTAAATAAAAAAAGAGGTGTTCTCCATGGCTTCCCTGCAATAATACTACTCAAATAGAGAGACTTTTGAAAAAAAATTAGGAACACATGTTATATGATACAATTTAAATATGTGCAGTACAACATACTCAAAGCTGTAGTATTACTTACATTTAGCCATAACCCATTTTCGACATAGTTGCCCGCACCCAAAATCTCCTCTCAAACAACCCACATAAGTTACAGAAAAATCAGCTTCAGAATCCTTTTTTCACTGTCATTCACGGCTAAATCCAACATCCAAACTCAATCAAAACTCCACATTTTCTAAACATCTGTGTACCCAGCTCTTCCTTACTTACCAGCTGTTGAAACTCATCTCAATCTACCCAGTGCAGACACTTTTTTTCTCTTGTATTTTCAGCTAGAACTGGTTGTCTACAACTTGTTCTTCTCTTGAATTAGTGTCACAGCTCCATCTCATTGTAAACTCCTGAAATATGTCCTAACCCTTTTGCACAACCACCACCAGAGCCATCAATTCAACAGCACAAGATCCCTTTCATTCATCTGATTTACTCCCGCAATTTCACCCAAAATCCATCCTAACTCGAGCCACTTTTCCTTCCTCCTTGCTGGCTGTGACAAGAGCTCTTGGCTGGCAGTGATAACATTGGTACAACGGTAAAACCTTCAAACAATTTCCACATACATGATTTTGAATAAACTGAATCTTAAACAACTTCAATAAAACAAACTAAATTAAACCTAAGAATTCACAAAACTGAAATTCAAAATTACACATGCTTTGAAGCTCCGGAAAAAGACAAATAACACACACAAAATTGCGAAACCTTTACCGAAATAAATGCTTCCATGATAAAACCATCGTTTGTGTAAGGAACTATTCACATAACTAGGTCAAAATCAAATAACATCATCAAAAATAATCAAAACTAGAATTAGGGTTTATACCTGATGATAAAGTAGGTCAGAATCAACCAATTTTTGGTTACTAGAAGCATAACTGATTATCAGACTGATGGGTTTTTTGGGATTTTGGATTTCATGAAGAACATCAATTTCCTGGGGTTTCTAAGAAATTTCAAGTCTTTACAGTATGGATCTAGATTTCTCGATTAGGATGTCCGGTTTAGAATAGATTGTTTGGATTTTTGGTTTTTTGGTTGAAATCATATTTTGGTTCTTCAGAGAAACGAGAGGGGTGTTAAAAGAGAGACTGGGGGAGAAACGAGTCTCGTTCTTCGGACTAAAAGGGTTACCAGACTAGGGAGAGAGAAAACTAAAAGGGTTATGAGATTATTGAAACCGGCACAGCTTGTTGCTCACTTGACTACTATGTAACTTCTCTACTGTTTAAA
This sequence comes from Papaver bracteatum, assembly GCA_023529315.1. Taxonomy (NCBI): domain Eukaryota; kingdom Viridiplantae; phylum Streptophyta; class Magnoliopsida; order Ranunculales; family Papaveraceae; genus Papaver; species Papaver bracteatum. The sequence goes on from JAJJWX010004514.1 coordinate 1,176,952, forward strand.
TGTTTAGTAATTGTCCATTAGATCAGAAACATGTGTTAAGTCTTCATGTTGCCAACTGATAAGCACGAAAATGATATATATTATACCCATAGTTATGAGATTATTTTATTTTTTTGAAGCATAGTTACTTTTTTTTTTTGAAGCATTTGAAGCATAGTTATGAGATTAAATGAATTAAAAGTTAATATATCGTAAATTAAAAAAAAAAAAAACCAATAAAATCCCAATAAAATATGTTGTATTACATAAAATGCCATGAGGTGTACAACGTTAATATACGTTTCAAAACGTTGCTCAACTAATTACTTTTAATAAATCATAATTATCTATTTTGTGCAACGTATTTTCTAATGCGCAACGGATATAAACGTTATACAGTGTGCAACGTCTATATCCGTTGCACACCTCCGAAACTGAAGCGTTGCTAAATCCAGGATTTGGTGTAGTGTGATAATGACATTTCTTCCTCTCATGAGACATATTGTGACACTCTGGCATAAGCTGAAAAGGAGCTCACTAGAATTTCAAAACATACAGCTGAAGATATTGATTTTAATAATCATGATCAGCTCATCGATGAATTTGAAAAGTCTCTTGATCGAGAACGGGATCTCTATAACATCATAAAGTCCTTCTCTAAAAATATTGAGAAACTTCTTCAAGAAACTGCTCTTCAACACTAAAAGATTAGTACTCTTGAGGATATCATTGAAGAAGACTCAATTATAGAAAAATGTTTGCTCGAGACTCATTCATATTCGGATCTCAACAGACTTCATGATGAAAAAGAGAAACTAAGTGCATCTCTTACTCTAGCCCATGAATAGTGTAAATCCTTGGAAAAGGAAAACTCTGTCTTAAGGAGAAAATCCTCTGTACAAACTAACTCTCGTGATGTTTTGTACAAGACAAAGCATTCTCCAGAAGAAGATTGTGTCAAGAAAAGTTTACATAACTTGCAATCTTCTCATATGGCTATGGAGTTTAAACAAGTGCCAGTTATTGCTTCTCCTCCGCGAACCTGTAATTTTTGTGGGAAACAGAATCATTATGCGCGCTATCCATTGTTTTGAAAAAAGGAAACAAATTTCTAAGCTTCATAATTTGATTCTCTTCACTATCAATGGAACAAATAGTCAGTTGACTAATGCAGTGAATCGTATGCCCACAAGAAACCAGAAACCTTATAAGTATGATCTATACTATAGAAATCATCACAGGGCTCAAGTGAATTCTGGCATAAATTCTTGTGTCACTGAAGAAAGCATCCCATGTACTTATAAGAATGGTTCTGGTAAATCTAAGTCTAGAAAATGGATGCCTGTCTATTCTGATCCTCTTGAACTAATTGCAAGAGGCCCTAGACTTAGTCCACAGAGAAATCCATCTTAGGGATTAGTTAAGCACACCATGTCTTATCCTTTAGGGATGAAAGTTAACAAAAGAAAGGTGAAGAAAACAAAGATCAAACAGTCAGAGGATATATACAACATGTTTCTCGATGATCATAGTGTAATTAATTTCCACTCTACTACCTGATTCCAGGTATTTGTTTCCTTGTTTATAACTTGAGAGGTACAAGGAAAATAATTTGGGAATACTCAAGTATGTTGTATATTATTTATGTTTGAGTCCTTTTGTTGGCGGTCCACAAACGTTCGCGTCCTCTTCTTGTGAGTTTCTAGGGTTTTCGAAACTAAAGTTTTCTACTCTTGTTGACGAACACATATATACTTGTTCTGTATTGTGTTCTCCCTTCTCTAACACCCTATGGAGAACTCTGCAAGATCTCAAGAGATTGTGCGTCTTGATATGGAGTAAGACAATTAGGAACGTAAGACAATTCAGGAGCTGGTTCTAAAGAAGATGCTTCAAGGAAAGGATCACAACTCCTGGATTGATGATTCTGTCAAGGATTTAACTCGTTTTCAGAATGATTCAAGGGTCAAGTTTGCAAATCTTCAATTGCAAATAAACCAACTTCTAGATGGTTGGGCCAGAATTCTTGCTAATCAGAACATTCTGATACAGAATCAAAAGAAACTTATCATGGATTGTGCCAAAGCTAGACAGCTTTCTCGGGTGGTTGATCGCAAAGTTAGTGTTCTAACTCACGAACATGGTGTGTCTACGGTCAAGAGAATAAAGGAAATCAGCGATACATTCTTTGATGGTTTCATTGAAAGATACGAGGTTCTTAATGAAATCTGATTTCTTTTTGCCTAGTAAATCTTCTATTGTTCTCTTTTTTTTAGAAGAATAACTAGTGTTTTGGAATAGCCATTATTGTGATTACACATAGTTATATCCAATATTTTTCATCTTCTTGTTTTTAGATTTATTGGTTTAAATTCTAAACTTTTTTGGAAGATGATGGTTGCATTATTAATCTTTATGGTTTTATATATTGCAATATTTTGATGGGATATGTGTGTTTACGTCCGTGAACTTGATGGTCCCATATTTTGTCAAAAGTAAAGTCATCCATGAATTGATATGCAAATATTGATAAAAGGATGAATAGACTTTTGACAAACACAAAAGTTAAGCCTATATTGTCAATTATTGATGTAAGATAGGGTAAAATATTTTGTGATTCAAGGATTATGTCTATTGTGTGTCATTGTGCAAATGGTGATAGAAACATAGAATGAATCCTTGTGAATTCCGCAGTAATTGAGCTTCCCTATTCTATATTTTGTGTATTACTGTGAGACTCCGTATTGTGACTTATGTTGAGCATTAGACAACCAAAGTTGATTATTTTGTGATTAGCTTAGTTGTGTTCCGTAAGGCACTTTACATCGAGTATTTTTGAACTAAATTAATCATCTAGCATGGTTATTTAGTTAGCACTCCGTAATTTTTTCTCATGTTGAGCATGATTGACTAGGATGATTATTTTTGTGATTAACTTAGTCATTGCTCCATAGAAAGTTCTTATGTCGAGTGTGGACAATTAAATTGATTACTCTTGTAATTAGTTTGGTTGAGTATGACAATTATATTATTTGCGAGTTTTCTTGTGATTAATCTAATTGATTTATTAAGTCTCCATAAGTTTACTTGTGTTGAGCATATTTAGTCAAATTAATCTTGGTTCGCTTTGGTTAATTTGATTGAATATTTCTTGTTGGATTCCAAATTCATACTTGTATGTAATTTGTTGAGTCTAAAGAAAAATCCTTCTTTTCTTTTTGAAATTAAGGTCGCTCTTGTTGTTCCTTAGGTAATGACATATTATGGAGGAGAGTTCTTTTGAAATTGTGCTCAAAGTAGTTGAAATCGTTCCTCGCTCTTACTTGGTTAGGGAGCTTGGAGCGAGGAGCAATAATATCGGACTTGGAAATCGCCAAAACTCGGTCTAATACTCGGAATCTATTTATTAGAGACTTATATATTTCTTCTCATAAGTCATGATTTATACCTAATTAAAATAAAAAATTTAACGTTATCATGTAATTAAGTGTGTAATATTGTTATATTGAATGTATTTATCATGTATTCAGAGGCTACTCTATTTGATAAATCCCATCTAAGGGGTTATAAAAAAATTCTTTTCCGATTTTAGTGCATGCAAGGCCAACTCGGAAAAATTATTAGCTCGTTTTGCTGAAAAATCGGCCCAAATCGGTGAAATCGTCTGCCTTAATCGCTAAAAATAGGAAGTGGCTTGGAATCGGAAATCGCCTCGGTCATATAGCCTGTAGCGATTACTCGGCGAGTAATCGGCCTTGGAGAGTGATTTTGACTACACTGCTTGTGCTTAATTACCAAATCTTTGTGGGGAGTGCGGATGTGGAATATTAGAGGGGTTATCTTGTGTCTTTATAAACTCCTTGATGAATGCATTTAGCTTCGGATTTATGATTGCATCTAAACAAGATGATACACATTTACCTTTGGTCATGAATTATCTCTTACGGAAATTTCATTAGGATCCCGTTCTTGAACCTTTGCCAATTTTATTGACAAAAAGGGGGAGAATTAATATGTAGTTCACACTACAAATACATATGGTTTTCGGATCATTATGTAAGGGGGAGTGGTTTCCATGTGAGATGGAGTATTGACTAAGGGGGAGTGAAGTATCATCATAGGATTGTTGTTGAAGTTGTGATGCAATTGGACTTTGACGCTGTGTAATAATACTATGACACTGTATAATAATGATTGAGAACCGATGCTTTTCTCATTGTTATAGCTACGGATTTTCAACAACGATGATGCTAAACTTACAACCTTTGGGATCATTGGACTACTTGGAAGTGACAAATATTTCGAGTATTGTTGAATATTAGACATGTGGAATAGGAGCTACAAAGTTTATTTATATATTTTTTGTATTCCATATGTATTAATAGTTTTTCCACTAAAATTGACAAAGGGGGAGATTGTTAGAGCATTGCTCGGTCGAACTCGCATGCGTTTCTATCTCAAGCATGTTTGTCAATGTTAGTGATCAAAACTATAAAGTCTTGATTTCTAGTCTACTATACCTAAGGTCTCGAACTAGGATATAAAGTGTAGTTGATCTCAAGAACTCCATGGAAATTATCATACAAGACGAAGGACTACTCAAGGAACCAATGGATTTTCATCGACTAATAGGTATGTGGAGACTTGAACTTATCTATCACTCAAAAGTCTATCTACTCTATCTCATATCTTGATACAAAAGTTGTATTACTATATAGACTAAGAATATACACATGTGACATTTCGAGATGAGTATATCTGGCTTATCTATTTCTCGAAATGTGTGTTGGTAAAGCTTTCGCTTTAGCCAAGTTTATCTTTTCCTAGTGACGAAAGTCATGTTATGTTTCAATCACTTTGGAAATTGCTTTGACGAAAACTAGTTTGTGAATAACAACTATATTACGTCCTCTGAGAATGTTTCAATGATTGAAATGAGAGTTTACACAATATAACCACTGGGGATACAAACATGGTTGTGGTAACACATATATGTATAAGTCCTTAGCACTTGAACTGAAGTTTGCGAACTTTGTTGATCAAGTGAAAACCGGAACTTGAGCAGTCAACCCAGTCCGCGAACTCAATCCGCGAACGTGTGTAGTTCTCAAACCCGAGAATTTCTGCTGGAGTTGTAGCTCGGTTTCTTCTTCTAAAACTAGGTTAACGACTTCATTGGGATTATGAAGCCAGAATGATACTACTTTTCTTGTAGTTGTGTGATCTGATCTTGTTGTTTTTATCGTACGAGTACAATTGTAATAATTGGCTTGAGATTTCTATCTCTGATAGGCAAGATATAAAAGTAATCACAAACATCTTCGTCTCATCGTTTGTGATTCAACAATATCTTTTTTCGCAACGTCGATTAAGAATATTGTGAGGTGATTGATAAAACCGAGCTGTTCTTCGGGAATATAAGTCTGGTTTTATTGATTGGTTCATGTTCACCTTGATTTATCAAAAGACGGAACAAAACTCATAGGTTTATTCGTGGGAAACAGATTTATCTATCTTGTAGAGTTTTCTGTGTGAGACAGATTTGTTTGCTAAAGTCTTCGACTTTGGGCCATAGCAACTCTTGGTTGTGGGTGAGATCATCTAAGGGAATCAAGTGTGCAGTATCTTGATGGGATCAGAGGCGTAGGATCATAATTGTACCTTGGATCAGTGTGAGATTGATGGTTCAACTACAGTCCAGACCAAAGTTAATTTGGAGTAGGCTAGCTAGTGTCTGTAGCGGCTTAATACAATGTATGTTTAATCTGGACTGGGTCCCAGAGTTTTTCTGCATTTGCGGTTTCCTCGTTAACAAAATTTTGGTGTATGTGTTATTTCTTTTCCGCATTATATTTTGTTATACTCCCTCTGTCCAACTTTACTTGACAAAATTGTGTTTTTTTTAGCAAATTTGTACCAAAAAAATGAAATATTTCCCACTAAAATTTTCTAATTATCAAGACGGAAACAAAAACTAGGATATCAAAATTTGTATATTAAACAAACAATTTGGAAGATCAATGGTGTATGTGGAAGTAATTTGAATTTCTTTCAAGTTTTTGCAAAATCCAATTTTGGCAAGTAAAATTGGACGGAGGGAGTATAATTGAAATAATACAGGTTGTGCGTTGTTCAATCAATTAGAATATCTGACCTTATTGGTTGTTGATTTAAATTGATTGACACTTTGATATTGGTCTTTGGTACCATCCAAGTTATCTCTCTTTGATTAGACTCGGGAATCACATTTGCTTGAGTAAATCAAATTAAGAGATTGAGATAATAAATCTTTGAGTATTTTCTATTGATTGAGTCTAGTTGATTCTCTAGAAAAACAACTCGGAGTGGTCCATATAGATTGCTAATCAAAATATTGGGTGAGGTTGTTATACCCCCTCTTTTTCAGAAAGGGGAACCGATCCTATGAACATGTGCAACACGTTTTTAGGCAAAAGGGACCGATCCTATGGACATGTGCAACACATACAAGTTAGATACCAAATATATGTGGGAACTGATCATAGTACCTAGTCAGTCGACGTTTGGTAAGCTAGTATGACTATGTACATTACTCACATGGAGGTAGAACCGAAACTTGTTTTGGTAGAACCGTTACACCTATGGTTTGTGATTGGTTGTTACTTGATCAATCACATAATTCTTGAAAGTCATATGAACCAATTCTAAACTTGTTTGGAAGTGTGGTAAATCGATTTCAAGTGAGCAAGTATGAAAAAGGACTTGCAAGAGAAAGATGTTGACACACTTTGAACACGCGCATTAATGTGTATCTTTTATTGTTCAAAGATATTCCTTAACAGCTAAGAAGGAAGTAAATCCCAAGATCGAATTTAAATAAGTTAATAATCTTTTAATTAAGGTTTTTAATTACATATGTAAAATAAGAATTAGTAATGTGCATTTGCTAATTAAAGATTTTCCAAGGATATTTCGATCATAAATTTGGACAGTGCATTCACAGGAATTATGAAAACCGAATCTGGATTAATTTGGAAATATCTTGAAAATATTTTCGGTTTTGGAAATTCCTTGTTGTCCAAACTTCCTTGTCTATAAATACTTTGAGTTTGCATTTCTACCAAACTAATCCTTCGTGACAGTAAACTTCCTCTGTTGTACTGTTACCGGTGAAGCCGCCTATTCGGAGAGGAGAGTAACCTAATTAGGAAAAATCTGTTACGGACGCTCAGTTTAAAGTCTTCTTTGGGATTAAGAAGCTCTAGTGCGTACAGTTGGTGGGAAACTAGATATTGTGGTTTATCTTTAGTTTTCTTATTGATCTGATTAACTAACGGTGGTTGAACTTTGATTGCACCTAGTTTGTTTATACTTGAGAATCTTCTCTTCTGATATAAGATTCACTCAAACTAGTTCAAGGTTTCAACAGGGATCTTTAGACTGTTGTTAGATCTAAAGACAGTCTTGTGATAATCTATTGTTAACAGAATCCGTTTTGTGCGTGATTGATCACAAGAGATTCAAGTAGTTGTGTGCATGTGATCTAAGAAGATTTGAAGACAAAGAAGAGATAGAAGATTTCTGATTTGGTTTTATAATCTTTGGTATGCACAATACTTGTTTTGGTAAAAGCGGATCCAATTAATAATCGGTTTATCCTTGTGGTAGATTGGATTGATTAATTGAGAAGATCAACATCAACACAGTTCTTTGGACTAAGAGTGTTGATTGGCTTAATCTTACCGATTACCTTTGGGTGATTGAACATAAGATAGATCTTGGAACCTGACAAAGGAGTTTATGTTAAGATAAACAGAATAACCTTTGTCCAACTCATATCACTTGGTTGAAGAGAGTTGATACCAAACAGATTTGTTGTTCCTTTACTGTTTGGAATACGAACCAAAGGAATTGGTCCAAGTACGTGACCTGTTTACAGGTTGGGGGCGTGGTAATACAGACAGAACTAGGTGAATTATAGGTTTAGTAGCTTGGTCTCAACTATACAAAGTTGGTTTATTTTGTATAGCGGCTTAATCCCTAGAGTATTCAATTCTGGACAAGGTACCGTGGTTTTTCTGCATTTGCGGTTTCCTCGTTAACAAAATTTTGATGTGTCATTTACTTTATATTTCCACATTATAATTGTTTTATTATAATTAAAGTAAATTGCACAAACGTTAATTCCTATTTACTTGATACGCAAATCCTATTGAGTTTGGTTAAGTCTGAACCTTTGTATCAAGTAAACATACTTCGTTGTTGTATTGTATCGATCTCGTATCCATAGACGATCACACGAAGTGTGAACCAATTAGTTGCATTGTCTCGACTCAGTCCATAGACAATCACTTTCAGAGAAAGGACTTATAGGAAGGAAAAGTTTTAGCTTGAGGTATATTTGGGTACCCTCGCCTTTTCACACTTTTCTCTTTGAAAGGTACAGTCTCATGGAACCTATAACTAGAGGTATCACAAAAATGGATGCAGTAGAAGCTGTCAACATGTATCTTTGTGAATGAGACCAGTCCTCAAGGATGAAAAAGGTGAAGGATACAATTAATGGTTCGTGTTCTTCCTCTAACTTCTTATTGTCTGTTTGTCATTGTGATAATAACTTTAGGGCTATGGTGAAAGATTTCATCATAAAAATAAATGATTTAAAATCTCAAATCGTTTCATCTTTAGAAGAAATATCTCACTATGAACAAATGTTGTCTCTTACAAAGAACACTTTGCGTGGACTGAAAAGAGAACTCAGTGAGTTAATTAATTGTATTTCTGAAGATTATGAGGAACTAAATGATCCCATTATCAATGGGTTTTTCAACAATGATAGGGAATTCTCTGTAGATGCTTTAAGAAAGATCTACAATGTCTAGGAAACTTCTTATGAGAATTTATTCTTGTGTTTTTAAGAAGGATAACTAGGGTTTGGAATATCCATTATTGTGAGTACACATAGCTATTGCCAACAGTTTCATCTTGCAATGTTTTTAGATTTATTTATTTAAATCCTAAGTTATTTGGAAGATGATTTTTGCAGTATTAATCTTTATTTTATTTTTGCAATAATTCAATCATTTAATTACTTAGGGTATGAAAAACTTCAGAATTTACATAGCAGGCAAGCGAGCAACAAGCTGCGCCGCAATCCCTTTTTGAATTGAAAAACCTATCCTATTAAAAACAAACTCTCTCGAGCCAGGAGTCATGACATTACTGTGCATGACTTTCTGAAATCTTTTGAGAAGTCCAACCGCCTCTGGAGCAAGGTAATCAAAAGTATCGAAATCAAAGGGAATAAAAGCATGTCCATTGTCAATACACGCTTTCTCATGTTTTGATATCTTACCCGAGGCAGCCCTTAGTGCTGTTTGTCCAACCGTGAAAGTACCATGTCCAATACCTACTAACGGCGAGACTCCTGTAAGGTCAACACAAGCGTGTTTCCCATTAACCCACCCAAAAATAAGAACATCCACTAGCCTGAGTGTTGATCTCCCCTCGAGTGGGTCTGTCAAAAAATTGACAGCGGCTTCTTTCTTTGCTGAAATGTCATCTCTCCATAGCACATCATATAAAGTATCCCTCACATGATCATGTCTATATTTAAACCCATGGTCCACCTTACAATGAACTGCATGCTCCCCATACAAGTTCAAGTATCCTGTAAAACAAGCGGGATATTGTGAATCTGAACGGTAAAAAGGGATCATTAGCCTGTATTTGAGAATTGATCGGTACTCCAAGGTTGTCATATTTATGGTTTTATATATTGCATATTGCTATGTGATATGTTGTTTATGTCCGTGAACCTTTGACTGTCCCATATATGCTCAAAAGTTAACTCTATTACATGTCGGTATGATAATATTGATGAAATATAGAATGAACTTTTGACTACAAAAGTTAAGCCTTTTATGTCATTATGGAAGAAGGGGTGAACTTTTGCTTACAAAGATTAAGATTATTATATTTCATTGTGCAAATAGTGATGAAAAACAGAATGAATCTTTGATTATTCCACAGTATTGGTTTATCCCTGATCCACATGTTTGTGTATGTACTGTGCGGCTCCGTAAGTTATCCTATGTTGAGCATGACCAATTGAATTGATCATTTTCCTTGTGGTTGATTCAATTCAGATTTTAGGATACAAATTCATGGTTCATGTGATTTGTTAATGTCCAAAGAAATCCTTCTTTTCTTATAAAGTAAGGTCTCTCTTGTTGTTTTTTCGGGAATAACATTATATGGGGAAGAGTTCCTAATTGAACTTGTGATTAATTTCTAAATCTTTGTGGGGAGTGCGGATGTGGAATATTGTAGGAGTTATCTTGTATCTTTATAAACTCCTTGATGAATACACTAAGTTTTGACTATGTGAAATCATCGAAATAAGTTGGTATGTTGTTCTCTTTTGGTCATGAGGTATCTCTATGAAAATTTCATGAGAATCCCACTAGTTTACGTACCTTTGCCAATTTATATTGACAAAAATGGGGTGAATTAATGTGTAGTTCACACTACAAATACATATGGTTTACGGATCATTATGTAAGGGGGGGGTGGTTTTCATTGTGAGATAAAGTATTGACTAAGGGGGGAATGACACATATCACCATAGTATTGTTGTCAGAGTTGTGATACAATTGAACTTTGATGTTGTGTAATAATACTATGACATTGTATAACAATGATTGAAAGCAACTGTTTTCTCATTGTTATAGCTACGGATCTTCAACAACTATGATGCTGAGTTGAACACATCTAGAATCATTGGAGTACTTGGAAGTGATGCAGATTTCGAGTAATGTTGAAGAACCAAGGAGATCAAGCATTTGGATGAGAAGCTACAAAGTTTACTTATTTTGTAATCCATATGTATTGATAGTTTTGTCACTAAAATTGAAAAATGGGGAGATTGTTAGAGCACTGCTCGGTCGAACTCGCAAGCGTTTCTATCTCAAGATTTTTTGTCAATGTTAGTGATCAAAACTATAAGTCTTGATTTCTGGTGTCCTTATAGTAATGTCTCAGACTAGGATAGATTGTGTAGTTGAGCATTAGACTTCACCGCGTTCATCAATTGAAGACGAAGAACTACTAAGGAGAGCTTATGGAACTTCATCAACAAAAGGTATGTGGAGACTAAAACTCATCTATCACTTGGAATGTGTATTTATACTTTATCTCCTATATTGAGACAAAAGTCATATTACTATGTAGTATTCGATTATGCATATTTGAGAGTTCGAGATGAGTTTAACTCGCTTACATATTTCTCGAAATATGTGGTGGTAAGTTTTCGCTTCAACCAAGTTCATCTTATATTCTTGACGAATGTCAAAAGATGATCATGGGAAAATAGCTGAATAACATCTTACATGGGTTGTGTGGCATAACCATTTGGTGCAGACTTGGAATGTTTCGTTATGATTATTTTAATAACTTGAAAATTGCTTTGCTGCTAATAGTTCATGAAAACAACTATTTTCATCCTCCAAGAAAGTTTCAATGATTGAAATATAGTCAATTTAGAACACTTAACCATCATTAAATTATGAACATAGTATGTGTTCTTGCATGTATGTGATCCATGACCGAAACTATAGTATGCATACCCATATGCGTACCTATTAGTTGTGAAATTCCGAGTACCTAAGTACACATACTCGTACACGTACTGGCGAAGGGTTTGGATCCGGAATTTCTACTGTGTTTGGAAGTATGCGTACTCATTTGCATACTGGCGAACCCAAACTCAGACCAGCTACTTATGTATGCGTACCCATTTGCATACTTGAGTGGTTAAAGTTCTAAAATCGGTTTGTTCATGAACTAATACATTTATATAATAAGGAATGCATTTTATGCAAACAGTGGCTATAATGTTCATGAATTGATTCGAGTGAATCAAACCGATTTTGCTTCAATTGTGTTCTTGTATACTTCTATGAGAATATATCAATTGAACAACTCTATAACTAGTTTCATTTGAGTCATTTGAAATAGTTGTGGTTAAGATGAATGAGGTTGACATGAGAGTGTTCATATAGCTAACTTCGATTAACTTCTATTGAGCCAACCTAATGTACATGTTTAGGTACGGTTACTCAAACCTAAATGAAGGTACATTTCATTTGTGTGTAACAAGCTAAGTTTGATCTAACGGTTGAAAGATATTAGCTTGAATCTAATCAGGTTTTCATATAACGTGAATATTGAATGCTTTGTTACCAAGGTAACTTAGATTGCAAACCCTGATTTGAAAACTATATAAGGGAAAACTCTAGCAACTAGGAAACCTAATCCCCACACCTCATGTGTGATACTAGTTGCGACTAGATTAAATTCTCCTTTAACCTTATGTTTTTCACAAAACCCTGTAGGTTAACACTTATTGAATTCATTGGGATTGTGAAGCCAGACCCAACTATTTTCTCTGTAGTTGCGTGTTCTGATCTTACTTCTACTATTGTGATTGAGTATTATCTTTGCTAATATTTTCTTAAGATTTATCTCTAATAGGTAAGATTAAAAGTAGCCACAAACATCTTCGTCTCATCTTTGTGATTCCACAATATCTCGTTTCTCTTCCATACGATTAAGATTATTGTGAGATGATTGATAATACTAGGTTGTTCTTATGAAATATAAGTTTGGTTTATCAATTGGTTCCAGTGCACCTTGATTTATCAAAATACAGAACAAAACTCGTAGGTTTATCTATTCCAATAAACTTTTCTGTGTGAGAAAAATTTGTTTATCAAGTCTTCGACTTTGGGTCGTAGCAACTCTTGGTTATGGGTGAGATCATCTAAGGGAATCAAGTGTGTATAATCCTGCTAGGATTCATAGACGTAAGGAGCGTAACTGTACCTTGATCAGTGTAAGATTGATTAGGGATCAACTACATTCCAGACTGAAGTTCATTGGTAGTAGGCTAGTGTATGTAGCGGCTTAATACATTGTGGTGTTCAAAGATGGACTAGGTCCCGGGGTTTTTCTGAATTTGCGGTTTTCCTCGTTAACAAAATTCTGGTGTATGTGTTATTTCTTTTCCATATTATATTTTGTTATTATATAATAGAAATATCACAGGTTGTGCGTTAAGTTCAATCAGTTCTTGAATCCGACCTTTGGGTTGTTTATAGAATTGATTGACACTTGGACGGTCCAAGTTATTTCTCTTATTCAATTGGGCTCGCAAATTCCTATTTGCTGATTTCAGATTGAATTGAGAAATTAAGATATAAACTCTTCGATATACTTTTCTCTAGATTGAGTCTGACTGTCTAGTTGATTCTTTTCAAAGTATATTGGAGTTTTTCTATTTAGATTTCTGAACGAAATGTTGGGTGTGGTTGTTAGACCCCCGCTTTTTCAACATGACATAATTTTTTTTTGTAAAACCATTATGTTATGAAGATTTTTGCAGTGGTATCATGTATGGATCTTTAGGGAACACATGCGTTTTAATGTGGGCTAATAAGGTAAGGTAGCAGAGGCGTTAACGAAAATTTTCACTAAAATTTTGCAAGTGACATTACATATGCATATAGGTTATAATAGAGATGGTCTTGGTAAATATTTTACTTTTGGTATTATATTAGAACAATTAATGGTTATACGTTTTTGAGAGGTTACAGGTCTAGGTTGGCGAAGAATTTCTAAACCACATCTAGAAACTGAGGATGAATAATGTCCCCAAAAAAGTTTGAAAATTTATCGGTGAATCTGTCCAAGCCCGGAATGTGTTGAACCAACAGAGAAAAGTGATTTTTTTTAAAAGAAAATCACTTTGTGACCTCTTGAATAAGTATTAGGGATTGTCGAGGTAGTAATCTTGGAGTGATTAAATCAAATAGCTCCTGTTAGAGCATAGCTCGGTTGAACCCACCAAGCGTTGGTATGTCAAGTTTGGTTGTCATATTTTAGTGAATCAAAACTCATTTAAAGAGTCGCTTGATTATATGCTAGAGTCAATTTCGTATAGGTTAGCTAAAAAGTTACTAGGATATGAGACTTACAAGTATTACGTGAAGACTTGAAGAATGTGAAGAAGTAAAGAGCTACATCGACAATATCATCCTTCATCTTGAGGTTAGAAGTATTTGACTTTAATTGTTTCATTCCTAACATATCTTTCAAGTCGTGCATATTGAAAACATAACTGTGAAGATGTGAATATTATACTCTAGTTAGACACAGTATTAAGGAATTACAATACAAAGTATAACGTCTATCTTTTGAACTTCGTATATAAGACATCGACATAATTGTATGAATGCTATTTTGATTATGTATGGGTATGGGTGAATATTTCGTCCTAGGAAACAATGTTTTACATTCTTTTAAAGGAAGTAAATTCATAAACTTGTCTTGTAAATCGAAAGGGAAATCGCTAGGCTTATTGGTATTGTTATTCGTTGCAAATCTTTGGATTACCAACATGTGTGTTTAGTATAACCGCTCATAACTTGTTTATGTATCTTGGTAAAACTATTCACAAGGCCTGACTTTTGTATTGGTATGACTTTTATTAGTGAAACCGATCTTAAGTAATCACATGAGATGGTATGATCGATTGTTGTAATTAGTATGACCAATTATAGTCATTGGGGAGCCGATCCTAGTAAGAGGTGCAACCAATCACAAGGGGAATCGATCCTTGTAAGAGGTATAACAAGTTTTTAGTGATTGGAAACCGATCCTATGACTTGTGCAACCGAATACAAGTTATATACCATATATATGTGGTAACCGATCTTAGTACCTAGTCAACCAACTTCTGGTAACTAGTGTGACCGATCCTAGTACACACATGGAGGTAAAACCGAAACTTGTTTAGGTAGAACCGTTAAACCCATGATTGGTGATTTGATAGGATAATCAATCACATAGTTTTTGGATGTCAGATGAACCAATTCTAAACTTGTTTGGAAGTGTGGCAAATCGGTTCCAAGATTTTAATATGAAAAAGGATTTACAAAGTAAAGATGTTGACAAACTTTGAACATGTGCAGTAACTCTTATCTTTTATTATTCAAAGATATTCCTTAATAGCTAAAGGAGAATCCTGGATCGAAATAAATTGAGAATCTTTTAATTAAGGTTTTTAGTTTTATATGCTTTTAATTTCCAGCATTTAAAGTGCGTATCTTTAGAGAATAAAAATTAGTAATGGGAATTTACTAATTGGAGATTTTCTACTGAGATTCCGGTCAATATTTGGACAGTGCATTTCCAGGAATTATGAAAACCGATTTTGTGTTTATTGCATATCTTTGAGAATATTTGGTTTTGTAAATTCCTTGGTGTCCAAACTTCCTTATCTATAAATACTGAATTTTCAATTTCAAGCAAACTAATCCTTAGAGCCAGCTAAACTACCTAGTTGTGTTGTTACTGGTGGAGTCATCTATTCGGAGAGGAAAGTACCCTAATTAGGCGAAATCTCTTACGACTGCTCGTTTTAAAGATTTCTTTGGGATTGGGAAGCTCCACGAGTACCGTTGGTGGGAAACTAGATAATTGCAGTTTATTATTAGTTTTCGATTGATTTGATTGACTAACGGTTGTTGAACTTTGATTGCACCTAGTTTTTTTATGCTTGAGAATTTTCTCTTCTGATATAAGGTTCACTCAAACTAGATCGAAGTGTTGACGGGGATCTTTAGAATTATTTGTAAATCTTAAGACGTCTTTTGATAATCCATCGTTAACAGACTCCATTTTATGCGTGATTGATCACAAGAGATTCAAGTTGTTTGTATCCAGGTGTTTATTGAAGATCAAAGAAGATTTGAAGACAAATAAGATATTTGGGTTCATAATCTTTGGTGTGCACAAAACTTGATTCATATGGAAAGGGATCCAACTATAATCGGTTTATCTTTGTGATAGATTTGATTGATTAGTTGTGTAGATCGGCATCAATACAATTCTTTGTGATTAATAGTATTGATTGCATAAGTCTAAACAATTACTTTGGTAGTTGTTGAATAGATTGATCTAAGGACCCGACAAAGGAGTTTATTTGTTAAACATGAAGAGCCTTTGTCATACTCATATCACGTTGTTTGAAAAGAGTTGTTACTGAACATATTTGTTGTTCCTTTACTGTTTGGAATACGAACCAAAGGAATTGTTCCAAGTGGGTGACTTATTACAAGTTGGAGGCATAGGGATACTGAGGGAACTAGGTGAACTATAAGTTTATTTGCTTGTCTCAACTATACGAAGTTGGTTTGATTTTGTATAGCGGCTTAATTCTGAGAGTATTCAACTCTGGACTAGGTCCTGCGGTTTTTCTGCATTTGCAGTTTCCTCGTTAACAAAATCTTGTTGTGTCTTTTACTTTTCTATTTCCGCAATTATAATTTTTTTATTATAATTAAAAGTAAAATACACAAACGTTAATTCCTAATTACTTGATAGCAATCCTATTGTGTTTGGTTAAGTCCGAACCTATTATCAAGTAATCATACTTCGTTGTTGTATTGTCTCGATCTTGTATCCATAGTCAATTACACAAGTTATCTTTTTGTCGTATTGTCTTGATCTTGTATCCATAGACGATCACACGAAGTATGAACCGATTAGTTGTATTGTCTCTACTCGATCCATAGAAAATCACTTTCGGAGAAAGTACTTATAAGTGGAATTTTTTTAGATTGAGGTATATTTGGGTACCCTCGTCTTTTCATCTCCTCATCTACGGTATTTGGAGTGTTAGAAATGGATGATTTTAAGCCTTTCGTCAGATCTAAAAATAGATCTGAACTACTGTTAATCCTTGATCTAGTTTGAGTGACCTTATATTAGAAGAAAAGTTTTTCAGAATAAATAAACAAGGTGCAATCAAGGTTTAACAATCATTAGTCAATTATTAAATCAATAATCAAAAACTAAAAATTCTAGTTTCCCACCAACAGTACTATCTAGACGCTTATTGATCCCGCAGGAGTCTTTAAACTACCGTACATAAGAGATTTATCCTAATTAGGTTACTCTCCTCTCCAATATAGTATTACAAGTAATAGTATTGGTCGGCTACAACAGTGATTACAAAATGAAGTGCCTGCCTCAGGATGAGTTGGTAAGAAGAACAAACTTCACTATTTATAGACCAAGGTAGTTTGGACACTAAAACTTTCATAAATCATCTCATCTGTCCAACTTGGCCATCTGGTTAGGCCGGCTTGGATCCAACTTTAGGTGATCATTGAAGTACCGTGATGGCCACCTCTCATCCCTCTTTTTAATGAACCAATCATACCAATCATGCCGTCCACAACCTACATATATAACCACAACTGGCCCGCCAAAGAAAGGTGGTCGTGCCACTTTTTTAACCATAAAATCCGCGACTAATTTAGGTAGGCTTTATACAACGATGCTTTACAGGCATCGAATATTTTGAGATGCTTGCTTGTGAACAATGCTTCACATGCATCGCTTGCAAACGATATTTTTAGGGTATCACTCTTATATATAATTTAATTATTTATTTAACCTAAAAGCACCATATGCAATTTTTGAGTATTACTCACGACAAGTCTCATTCTCACGACTTGACTTGTCACTTATAACCACCTGCTGCCTAGCTTGCGGGTTATTGTTTGAAATATTTCTCTACTTGTAGATTTTACATACAAGGATCATGGAATATGTTAGTTGGTGACTAATCACGTACTCATTCTTCCACTATTCATGGCCAATTCTCACATGTGATGGTGGTGGGCCCACTCAGCAACTACCACACCTCTTATTATTAGTCGTAATA
This sequence comes from Papaver bracteatum, assembly GCA_023529315.1. Taxonomy (NCBI): domain Eukaryota; kingdom Viridiplantae; phylum Streptophyta; class Magnoliopsida; order Ranunculales; family Papaveraceae; genus Papaver; species Papaver bracteatum. The sequence continues at coordinate 1,194,704 of JAJJWX010004514.1, forward strand.
TGACTTGCTCCATATCAGGTGGACTTTACCTTACAAATAGGAACACCTTAGTCACGCAAATCATTAGTAAGAGTCATTCTCTACCAAAATACTCGAGACATCAAACATGTCATAAACTGGGGGATGTTCATCAAGGTATTGTTATGGCGGTTTACAACATGCGGTGTGCAATACACCCATTATGAGAAAGTGACGGGAAGAGCGGCAGTTAACGAGTAAAGGAGAAGTGGGTACACAACCTCCCAGTCCTATATTCATAATAGGGCACGATTTCTACCACCTTCACACATCTCCACTACTTCAGTAGTCCACAAGTCTCATTTCCTATGAGATCAGGGTGTTCGACTATGACTTGATATAAATATATTTTTAATCTATTCAATCAACAACTAACACAAGCTTTCAGAATACATAGAGAACTTACATCTTCTATCTTTTACAAGAAAGTTCCATTTTTTGAGATAAGTCATACATAATCACATCTTACGAAACCTGTCTCTCTAATCTCAACACCATCTGTTTTTCCCTACCTAAGATCAATCCTTCTTCTTTATTTCGTGGAGCAAGACTGGAATGACCATTTCTTGGTTTAGGCCATAATTGCACAGAATGATCACTCGAATCTAAAGTACTCATGTGCAGTACATTTGTTTAGGGACTAGACTCGTTTCTCATCAACTTACCCACTGTTATTCATTTCTCCTGAATCAGTTTTTACCCTACTACAACAACAACACTTAATTTGTATCGTTATTTGTAACAGGAATTCTGCAACACTTATAAACGTTACAAATTCCCGGTTTTAATTGTTTTCTCCCTCCTCTTATACAATAGGTTACATGATCTTAGTCATCATCTACTCACATTAAAAGAGTAGATTATAACTCCATGCTAATTTCAGTTCAGAAAATTTTGAATTAGTCAACAAGGTTATATATGTTGTAATAGTTTAATTTAATCAATGACGTTTGTTTTTGTTTTTTTTTTTCCTTTTAAATAAAAAAGTATCAATGTGTTTGCTTAATCAAATTTTTTTAAAAAATGCTATATATAAGTTCAGAAAATTACACATTCTGTAAGTAGTAATAGTGTGATTTTAGTGATGAAAAATATACATACATGATAATGTCTTTAATGTTTTATACATTCTTTCGAGTATTTTATTATATTTTAAATAAAAATAGAAAAAAGACTAAGTCTAAATAGCCAAGCTAGCACTGCCTCCCGGATGCTCAACTAGACTCCCATCGGTGAAGTGGGGCCCTGCCAGCTGAAAGAACCTAGAGCTATAAGTCTCTCATACGACGTGTCGTGATGAACGGGATACATACGTAGTAAATCAGACAAAACACTCCACACAAAAAGGCTAAGCCAAGAAAGAAAACGCAAAAAACCAAAAAGATCTGCAATCTTGTTGACAACTCGGATTCTGAGGCCTTTTATGGTGTCAGGAAACCTCTGGAACTAGCTCTACTCTGCATTTTAGAAGATTTTTGTTTAAAACCATGACTTTCTGATCAACTTTATTCATCAAAGTTAAACTCTTGGGCTAGCTAGCTTTTATATATTTGTCTAGCTATTTGGTACTTCAGATCTGGGATTTTAAACACCTATGAATCATGTGCCTAGTAAAAACATACTCAAAACAAGGGAACAAACATCAGAGGGAACTTGATTTTTGTGGACTAAATGCAAAATGTAGGCGGGATAAAACACAAAATATATAAGAAAAAAATAAGGCATCTTTTTATATTATATATATAGGTTTAATTATTTATTGAGGGTTGGACTCGGGGTCAGTCAACCCTTGGTTCCGCCCATGACTACGTAAGAACCCCAGACCTTATGAATGTAGCCTTTGGCAATAAAAATCTCTAGGTCAAAAAATGTACTCAATTACACGAGGCCCACGTCACTTAAAGAGGACAAAAGCCTAATAAAAGGCCCAGAACAGTTAAAAGCCTAATAAGGTTTATGCCGTAAACTTACCCGGGCCAAGATTTCTATGATCTCCGCACATGAAACTACACCATGACACTCTTGTTCTAATATTTCCTTTACCTTTATAAGAACTTCAAATGCAACAGGAATAGAGGTAGGATGCTTTTTTCATAGAACTTATGGGGCCAGCGACCCCACATGTACCCCTTTGGATTCGTCCCTGGTTGCAGATATCCCTATCTCAAGTGATAGTGGAAGTGGTTGTGCATTTGTGAAGAAGAAACCGATGGAACAAAAATTAGAAAGTATTTCTAAAAATGAAAATAATTAAGTACAAAAAAAAATGTAAACAAGGGAATATGTACATAAATAAATAGGGATAAGTCCAGGTGCTCATTTCTTTTCTTACATTGTAATTTGTATATTGATCACTGTAACATCGTCTTTGCATTTTTCTTCAATAATCTTGTAGTTACTTCTTATTATACAAATTAGAAATAACAAGATTAATATATTACCATATATATTTATATATTAAAGAATACAAATATCTTAACCGTGGCTTATCTTTTTTATAAGATAACTAAAAAAGATAGGATCACTAGTACGTTGCCAGTTTTTTCGTTCAGGAACCTATATGGAAAATCCTTATACAATCTATACGTTCATTACGAAACCGTATACTACAAGATTATTTTAACAAGGTAAACCTAATATGTAGTCGAACTGTGCACGAACCGAATTTCAGCAAAAGCAAGTTTTATAATATATATTTCAGGACACGAATTCAACAAGACAAGTCACATAGGTTCTTTATAGCTGAGTTCATACTATCTAGGTTTAATGACGGATAACCCGTGATATTTTAATTGGTAATTGGTTAATATGTATTCAAAATCATGATTAAGTAAACAAAAAAGAACATATAATTACCCAGACATTGCAACGGTATATCGCTCAGATGTCACCCTAAAATTGTTTTTACATTACAATACATACCTAAATGTCTCTTGAAAATCCATAAATGTGAGTTATATGTATTGGCGGTGTGTTTGTGATACATGTGGTATCACATATAACTCATAATATTTTTTTTTTGTTAGACTATGTATAAAAGCTTCAAACGATGTCTATCTATTACCTAAACCGAATTATACTACCTTATAGCGAAAAAAGAATTCCTTAAAGAAACAAATACGTGAAACATTAGTTTTACGTAGTACAAACTTTTCATTCATATTCAATTGTTGTACTTTATATTCAAATGAAAGTTTTTCTTTATATCGACTTTCACATATATATGCTTGGTCAATCATAAGTGACAAGCCAAACACATCCTAATATTAAGTTGCGTGCAATGTCACCAAAAATGTGAACATAATTTTTGGTTCACATTTGTCTTTTGTATGCATTTTAGATTTTTTCATTTAACTGTACACACGTTAGTTAGACCCGCAAGATTGGGGTATTCCCAGATTAATTGAGGTATATCTAATAAAACAAAATAGGGTCATTAGAAATTAAAATCCAAAGTCCCTTATCCATATATATTCACAAATGGCTAAACTGCCATTGTTTAATTAGTAGTAGTAAATATATTTAACTTAATTAATTTTGTTAGATTAAATAGTAGAACTAAAAGCTATGAATTCATTTTTAATGGATTAAACTTATCGATTAAGCGAGAGATTTTTGAGATTTTTTTTTTAATGTTTTGACAATTTTGTTTGTAACGGAAATGAAACCACACTAGGCAAACACTTCTAAAAGGGGGTTTGCAATGATGTTTAACGGTTTCATTCTCAATGAAAATCAACAATTTTAAAAATGAAAGTATGAAAAGTCGGCAAGGTCGACAAACAAAGAAGATAACGACCATAATTAGCTGACATGCTAGCAATAAAACATAATGCCGACTAAATGAGTTTTGACATACAGAGAAATGTATTATAAATGCTCCATTGGGCGGAAAGGTATTAATTTCTTAACCTGTCGGCTATAAAGTTGTCGTCAAGGTTGTAATTTGAGAGAATGACGAGAATGTCTAGTCGGCATGTTGTGCATGTTAAAACCCCGCTGATGTATATTTATACCAAAAAAAAAGAGAGGATGTTATCTAAAAGGATGTTATCAACTTTATTTAGTCCATGTTGGTTAGTACATTCATTGAACACAAAATCTAACCACTTTCATGGGTATCACAGATGCATTTAGAATGTGCATCAAGCCTTTGAACTCCTAAATGACCCTAGTGGATGAGTTATAGTCTCGTGGGGGTTTACATAGATATCTAACCACAAAATCTACTATTATAAGTATTAAAACTATCAATCTTCATCGGACGAATCAAAGGAATATCCGTACGATTCATACTCTGGAATTTTGGATACCATGAAATGATAACTTTCATCAAATATGAATGCTTCCCTCTTTTCCTCAAAGTAGCGTGCTTTTACGACTTCGTTCTACAAAAATAAAACACAAACTTACTTTGTTAGTGTTGTTTAATTAAAAGATCAAAAAACTTAGCTTATGTAAAAGAAACTCTCAAAATACTTACAAATTGTTAACGAGATAAGCTAAAGTGGCTAGCGTTGAAGATCTATTTGTTGGATAGCTATAAAATCACATATACCTTTTTGAATAATTTGGTACCTATCATGAATTTGTTGAAGTCTTCTTGTCTTTGAATTCCCATAGTCTCTCCTGTATTGGTTATATATCTTCGTCCAACAGGTTTCATTTTCTGCCCTTACGAGGGAGAGATCTACAAATCGACTTTAGGCATACCGTGTTTTAATTATGGCAAAATATTCACTTGGATTAAATGATTCCATGGTTGTATGTAGAGGTATGGAGCAAGTTAGAAAGAATAGATGATGGAATGAGCTTTGGAGATTATATGTAAATAGGTGTGTGTTATTTTGTATAGAGAACTAATATATTTATAGGAATAACTGCAAAAAAAATAATTTTGGACTCGTCGTCAAGGTTTAATTTTTCTTACAATGCCGACTAGGTATAGTCATCAGGATAATTGTTTTGTTACCTAACGACTAGTAGCAGATTTGCACACAGGAAAATTGTCATGTTAAGTAAACGACGACTAATAAGATATAGTCGTTTAGGTATTAATCTTATAAACATGCCGACTATGAACAATTTTGCACACAAAAAATGGTCACATCCATCAACATTTAGTCGGCACTGTAGATGTATACAAGGACGCCGACTAAGATATAGTCTTGTAGGTCATAATGTTATAAACATGCCGACTATGAGCAACGTTGAACACAGTAAATGGTCACAACCATCAACATTTAGTCGACACCATAGTGGTTTAACATAATATCGACTAAGGTGTAGTTGTCTAGGTCGTTATGTTCTTAACATGCCGACCCTGGTAGATATATAGTTTCTGGTGCCTGGGTTGTCCGTCTGCCAAAAAAAAAGGGTATCGATCCTGGTCTGGTCGTCACTTTGTAAGTATTAAAACACTGATGACTAAGGTGTTTAAAACTTGATATAACTAAGTAAACCATTCATTCAACAACTATTAATCAACAATTTGTCCGGAAAAAGAATAAACATTTGTCCAAACATCTATAAAGAAATATGTGCCTCACCATCAACCTTAAGAAACTTGTCTAACACATATAAAAAACTGAAGACAAATTCACTCATGACCGCGACCACAACCACCACTCTGACCTCGTTTAGAAGCATCGCCTCGTTGTCTTCCACCTCCACGACTATGAGGACTCTTTAGTTCAACATTTTCTCGATGAAACATTTTTGTGGCATCTTCTATATCAAAATTCTTAGCAAAGTCAATGTGCTTATTTTGTTGTTCAACCAACAAAGGATCTCTTGTATCTCTTGCGCAACATATCATCTTCACAAGGGTTTTTAAATTATCCTTCTATTTTTAGATAAACATAAAACAAACATTTAAAACTCAATGATCTGCATAAATCTTAAAACAATAAGAGAGACACAATACTTACAAACTTCTAAAGACTTGTTGTTGGGTTTTTCGCGACGTTCTTCTTCTTACAAACCGGTTGATCAAAAATTTCTTCCCCAACCACAGTATGACGAGCGAAACCGGAGCACTACGACATTTAATTTTCATGAGCTTCATGACCTTCGGTCACCTCGTCAAAAAGAATCAAATCAATTATCTGGTTACGTCTATAGTCCCAATGAGAAATTTCGGTTGGTGAAGTGTAAACGACGTCAACATATTTTTGGGACGTGTTGCACTCCTCCCTTAACACTCTAAACTATGGTTCATCACCAGATGGGGTTCTTTTTGGACATAACTTATTTTTCGCATAACCCGATATGGATCATATATTGAAAATCCTTGGGGGTAAAACAAGGGATCATAGCAAAATACAACATCATTTCTCTTTATGATTATTTTGTATTTTCTATCATCTCAATATGGAACAAAGATTACCTCTTCCATAGTCATGTTGTCTAAGGAAACTCGCTTATTGATAAGTTGTTGGGTATATCCTTATCCTGATCACCAATAAAAGTATACATGTGTCCTCTACGCTTGTGTTTCGCAAGATCAGTCTTGACTTTGATGTTGGGCTTGACGTTCACCAAGGACGGGAAGTGCTCATATATCCAAATCTATGCAAACACAAAGTATAGTAAGAATCTTATCTTACAAACACTAACTACACAAATATTTTGCAATATAAATGATTTAGATAATTGAATTACCTGAAATAGACTTAATTAGATTCCCGTTAACTTGATTCAGTAGAGACTTTAAATCCTTTGTCAACTTTGTATTCAAGTGGCCAGCCACCGTAGTACCCCCATGAATACTTATACATCTCATTAAGGGAATGCAATAGTTGAAGATATTTGGTGTCGATCAAGTTTCCATAACTATCGGGGAAGACATAGTTGGCCAGGACGTATAGAGAATAAGAGGACGCAGTAGCATTGACTCGCACTTCGTCCACACTTCATCAAAAATCTTTTTGGTCTCACTGTATGTGTCCCTCAAATTCTTCAGATTCAACTTCTTGCTTCAATAACCATCCTTTATCACAAACATAAAACCGACTTCTTTTCATCCAAACCGAACAAGTTCCTGGTCAATTTGAAGATATTATCCCAAGAATTTTGATCGTCGTAGCCGTCTTTGGTAAATTTTCCATCAACCTTGAGGCCCAGAATTTGCTGACAATCATCGGGAGTAATCGTCATCTCACCGAATGAGAAAAGCATATTGTATCCATCTCTCCATAAAACCTCTCACAAAATGCAGATATGTCAAATTTGTCATACTAAAAAACCGAATTCTTCACCGCGGGCCGCAACCCGGAATCAGAGTTCTTGACAACCTCTTTCATGGCGTCACATTCCTTGTCAAGTGATCATTTCTTCATCATAGTATTTTAAGGTTGGCGCCTCAAAAGACGGGTGGAATTCTTATGATACTAAATAACATAAACCAAAAACACACAATTTATCTATATATATAAATAAATTGAAAAGACGAGGGTACCAAAATATACCTCAATCTAAATTTTTTTCCACCTATAAGTCCTTTCTCCGAAAGTGATTGTCTATGGACTAAGTCGAGATAATGCAACAAATTGTTTCACACTTCGTGTGATCATCTATGGATATGAGATCGAGACAATACAACAACGAAGTATGTTTACTTGATAAGAGGTTCGGATTTAACCAAACACAATAGGATTACTATCAAGTAAATAGGAATTAACGTTTGTGTAATTTACTTTAAATTATAATAAGAACAATTATAATTGCGGAAAATAAAAGTAAATGACACATCAAGATTTTGTTAACGAGGAAACCGCAAATGCAGAAAAACTCCGGGACCTTGTCCATAATTGAATACTCTCAGGATTAAGTCGTTATACAAAATCAAACCAACTTCGTATAGTTGAGACTAAGCAACTAAACCTATAGTTCACCTAGTTCAGTCTGTATTCCCACGCGTTCGACGTGTAATAAGTCACGTACTTGGAAAAATTCCTTTGGTTCGTATTTCTAAACAGTAAAGGAACAACAAATCTGTTTGGTATCAACTATTTTCAACCAAGTGATGTGAGTTCCACAAAAGGATCTTATGTTTATATCAATAAACTCATTTGTCGGGTTCTTAGATCTATCTTATTATCAACTACCAAAGTAATTGTTAAGATTTTGCAAGTAATACTTTTAATCACAAAGAATTTTATTGATGCCGATCTACACAACTAATCAATCTAATCTACCACAAGGATAAACCAATTATAGTTGGATCCTCTTTTACCGAAACAAGTGTTGTGCACAATAAAGATTACGAACCCAAATCAGAAATCTTCAAAGTTTTCGTTGTCTTCAAATCTTCTTAGATCTTCAATAAACACCTGCACACAACAACTTGAATCACTTGTGATCAATCATGCACAGAACGGAGTCTGTTAAGAATGGATTATCACAAGATCATCTTTATATCTACAAACAGTCTAAATATCCCTGTCGAAACTTCGATCTAGTTTGAATGAATCTTATATCAGAAAAGAAAATTCTCAAGCATAAACAAACTAGCTGCAATCAAAGTTCAACCACCATTAATCAATCAAATCAATCAAAAACAAAAGATAACCTACAATTATCTAGTTTCCCACCAACGGTACTAATAGAGCTTCTCAATCCCATAGAAGACTTTAAATTGAGCGGTCGTAAGAGATTTATCCTAATTAGGTTACTCTCCTCTCCGAATAGACGGCTTCACTAGTAGCAACACAACTGAGGTAGTTTGTTGTTACGAAGGATTAGTTTTCTCGAAATGAAAACTTCAAATATTTATAGACCAAGGAAGTTTGGACACCAAGGAATTTCCAAAACCGAAAATATTCTCAAGATATGCAATATATTCCAAATTCGGTTTCCATAATACCTGGAAATGCTTTGTCCAAATATTAATCGAAAATCTCTTATGGTGGGTTTGTTTGCAGAATTCATAGTTTCCAGGAATTTATAATCCCATGGGATTACAAATTCTGGGATCTATGTAAATTCGTTGTGTGTTTGGTAACTCAATTAAAATTCCTAGGATTTATAGATTTTCTTGTATTAAAGTCTTTGTACCGTTTGACATTACCCTCAAATCTTTAAATTGCATATATATGGGATTTAGAGTTAAAAAAAAGTTGGTCCATGAATCCCTTGATAAGTTTCCCAGCAAATCTAAGGGGGGAGGGGTCGGACTCCATATGGTGGATTTTCTGGAAAACTGAATCCCGTAGGAAACGTGATTCCAAGGATTCGGGCAACCAAACATACAAAGGGAAATGTAATTCTACCAAATCCCATGGACCCATAAATTCCACCTTTAAAATTCTATATCCAAACCCACCATTAGAAAATCTCCAACTAGTAAATGCACATTACTAATTTTCATTTTCCATATATAAAATTAAAAACCTTAAATAAAAGATTCTCAATTTATTTATCGATCTGGGATTTTCTTCCTTTAGCTATGAAGGAATAACTTTAAACAATTAAAGATAAGCGTCATTGCACATGTTCAAAGTATGTCGACAACTTTACTTAGTAAGTCCTCTTTCATACTTACCATCTTGAAACCAATTTGCCACACTTCCAAACAAGTTTAGAATTGGTTCATCTGACTTTCAAGAACTTTGTGATTTGCCACACTTCCAAACAAGTTTAGAATTTTCGGTTCGAAAACTTCTGCTAGTACGGGTACGGGTAAGCGTACCCAACCTTTTCCTTCACCAATACCGCATGCACACATATGCACGCACTTGGTTTCTGGTACATGGATTTATACACTAATGTGCGAACACACTATATATGTTTATATCCATAGGTGGTTACGTAGTCTCAACTCTACATTTCAATCATTGAAATATTCTTCTATAATTTTATAATAGTCGTTAGACATAAGAATCGACTATCGTCATCAAATCCATTTTCAAGATTGAAACGTCATCATGACTTTCGTCATGAGTAAAGATGAAAAGTGGTTAAAGAGAAATCTTACCAACACATATTTCGAGAAAAATATAGGCAAGTAAACTCGGATCAAAACAGCAAATGTGTATGTATGAAAACTATCATAATTATATGACTGTTGTCTCAATAGTAAGAGGTAGATATACTTTTGAGTGCTGGATAAGTTCAAGTCTCCACATACCTTTTTGGTCGGATGAAGTTCCACTGGTTCCTTGAGTAGTTCTTCGTCTTCGTAAGATAATCGCCATTGAGTCTGGAGCTCAACTATACTTAACTATCCTAGACCGAGACTTAGTCATAAGTAAACTAGAAATCAAGACGTATAGATTTGATCACTAATATTGACAAACATGCTTGAGATAGCAACGCATGCAAGTTCGACCGATCAATGCTCTAACAATCTCCCCCTTTTTCAATTTTAGTGACAAAACTATCAATACATATGGATTACAAAATAGATAAAACTTTGTAGCTTCTCGTCCACATGCTTGATCTCCTAGCTTGGTGCATCAACATTACTCGAAAACTTTGTCTTTTCCAAGTACTCCCATGATTTCATAGATGTTCAGTTAATCATCATAGTTGTTGAAGTCCCGAAGCCATAACAATGAGAAAACAAAAGCTCTCGATCATTGTTATACATTGTCATAGTATTATTACACAACATCAAAGTTCTTATATCACAACCTTGACAACAATACTATGGTGATATGTATCACTCCCCCATAGTCAATACTTTCATCTCAACACGAAAACCACTCCCCCTTATATAATGATCCGAAACCATATGTATTTGTAGTGTGAACTACATATTAATTCTCCCCCTTTTTGTCAATAAAATAAGCAAAGGTACGAAAATGAGATCCTAATGAGATTTTCACGGAGACGCTTCAAGACCAAAGAAAAGTACATATCAACTTTGTTTAGATGCAATCATAAAGCCAAAGCTAAATGCATTCATCAAGGAGTTTATAAAGATATAAGATAACCCCTAAAAATTCCACAGCCGTACTCCCCACAAAGATATGGAAATTAAGCGTAAGTTCAAAAGAACTCTCCCCCATTTGATGTCATTACCGAGAGAACAACAAGAGCGACATTACTTTTACAAGAAAAGAAGGATTTCTCTGGACATCAAAAACCACAAAAATAAATGATTTTGTATCCAAAATTCTCAATTAAACTAACCACAATAAAATCCATGATTAATTCAATCGGAATACACAACCAAAATAACCACAAACGAATCTATGATTACTCTAGTTGGAAATGATCACACAAGAAGACTTATGGAGATGCACAATATATACATAAAATATGGATCAGGGAAGATCAATACTGCGGAATAAACAAGGATTCATCCTATTTCCCATCACTGTTTGCAAAATGACATACAATAGACATAATTCTGGTAACAAAAATTCATCCTATCTTCCATCAATTATTTGCATAACGACATAATAGATTCAATTTTTGTTTGTCAAAAGTTCATCGATCTTGTATCAATACTTGCATATCGACATATAAAAGAGATAACTTTTGACATCGTATGGGACAATAATAGTTCACGGACGCAAACACACATATCCCATAACATATTGTAAAATATAAAACCATAAAGATTAATACTGCAAAAATCATCTTCCAAGCAATTTTAGAGTTTAAATAAATAAATCTAAGAAAAAAAGATGAAAATATTGGACATAGCTATGTGTAAACACAACAATGGATATTCCAAACTCTAGTTATTCTTTCTAAAACACAAGAATAAAATTCTCATCCGAAGATTTCCTAGATAATAACATCTGTTTTCTTTGATTATTTCATACCTTTGAAAAGGTCCATCAAAGCAGGAGTCACTGATATCCTTGATTTTCTTGACTGTAGAGACACCATGTTTATGAGATAGAACATTTATTTTTTGGTCAACGATGCGATCAAGATGCCTGGCTTTGACGCAATCAAGGATGACTTTCTTCTGGTTCCTGATCAAGATGTTTTGATTATCAAGGATTCTTGCTTGTCCATTAACGAGTTGATTTATCTGCAATTGAAGGTTAGAAAGCTCGTTCTTAACCTCATTCTGAACGAAAATTAAATCCTTGATAGATTATCATATCCAAGAGTTATACTCATTTCTTTCAAGCATCTTTTTCAGAATCAGATATTGAGCTGAATCACATCCTTTGAAGTCGTCTTCCATCTCAATGTTTACTTCTTTTTGAGATTCAACAGAGGTTCCCATAGACATATTTTTTCTGGGAACATGATAAACACATACAAGGCATATATATGTTATCAATCAAGGGAGACACCCTAGAAACCCTAGATTTCCTTAAAGAAGACTTGGATGTGTGTGGACCTGAAGAATATGTCAGAAACAGGAAGTACTCAAAATGAAATACAAACTATTTCTCAAAATGTCTCTTTTAAACAAGGATCAATATCTGAAAAGTTAGATAGAGAAAAAAAATACATTAGATGCAGAGAGAGTAGGAGAATAACTCAACCTGTAAAACAGTCATTGACAAAATCGATGATAATCGTCCTTAAGACTTGAGCATCTCATAAACATACATCCTTGTGACTCTCAAGTTAGCAAGGATGTGAATACCTATATTTAGGTAACAAGATGAGATATGACCTAACCATGAGTGTTTATAGATATAGGGATATCATCAGTCAGTCTGTTTTTTGTATTCCTTTTCTCTTTTTGACTATTTTTAACTCCATAGAAGTTTCTTACAGTCCTTTGAGAGAATCCATTAAATGGATTTTTTTGATAAATGAGTCTAGGACCTCTAGAAATTGGTTCTAGAGGATTAAATGAGATACACCCCCACCTTCTAGACTTAGATCTACCATTCTTATTATCATATACACTTGGAACCTGTGTTTTTGTGGTATAGTTTGCACTATCAGAGAAAACACGATTCATGTAAAGTTTTTGAAATGAATGATCATTAAAAAATCTTTTATGAAAATTCTGGTCTTCTGTAAGAGTGAAATCCATTGTTGATTCTATCAGATGATTAACTCGATTGACGGTGAATATAAGAAGATTTCGAAGATCGGAGATTCGTTTCTTCCTTTCATAACAATTTTTAGCAATATGATATCTTTTCCCACAGAATGAACAAGTTCGTGGAAGAGAATTATTGAAAAATATAAGTTTCAAACCCATATACAGTTTGGAAGCCAGCTTTTTATGTAAACAATTTTTAGCAGACTTCCTTTGGTGAGTTATTCTTCGTGTCAGGTGACTTGCTTGGCACAGAAGATTTTCTCATTCCAACAACGATTTCCTTTGTCAAGGAGATAGATTGTATTTGGGATAGGTGAATATATGCAGCAATGTTCTCTGTTTCAACACGAAGGTTATTCAGATTAGATGAATGTGTCTCAATTAAACGTTTTTCTCTAATTGTCCCTTCTTTAACAATATTCTAAAGGATACTAATCTTCTCTTGTTGAAGCATATTCTCCTAAGTAAGTTCTCTAATATGGTTAGAGAAGGACTCAATGATTTTATAGAGTTCACGTTCTCGATCAAGAGACTTTTCAAATTCATCTAAGAGTTGAGCATGATTGTGCAAATCAATCGTCTCAGCTGGATTTTCTTTGTTTCTGGTGACATTCCTTTCTACTTCTGACGTCTTGTCAATTGTCTCGTTTCTTTGTCGGGATTCGGAAGAATCAGCTAAGGAGTTAACCTTTAAAGAAAAACCAAGACACTTGACATAGTTAAAAGTATTGGAAGACATAGACTATGCGTAGATAGGAGATACCACTTTGTCCACAGAATTAGATTGCTACAAACACAGACTTATAAGGTCTTTAAACGTGTTTGCATGCTTTGATACCAATTGGAAAATGGTCCAACACCTCACCCAATATTTTGATTAGAAATCTGTATGGACTAACTCTAATATAATTTTAAGAGAATCCACTAAACAGTCAGACTCAATCTTAATAAAAAGTATATCAAGGAGCTAATATCTCTATCTTTCGATTTGATCTATACTCAAGCAAATAGAAATCTGTGAGTCTTTATCAAATACAAGAGATATAAACTTGGATCGTACCAAAGACCAATATCCAAGGATCAATCAATTTCCAATCGAAAACCAAAGGTTGGATTTCACAATTGATCGATTCAACGCACAACCTTTGATATTTCAATTATATAACAAAATATAATGTGGAATAGAAAAAACACAGACACCAAAAATTTTGTTAACTAGGAAACCGCAAATACAGAAAAACCCCGAGACCTAGTCCAGATTGAATACCATACTGTATTAAGCATCTACATACACTACCCTACTACAAACTAACTTCGGTCTGGACTGTAGTTGAACCCTATTAAAATCATACTAATTCAAGGTACAGTTGCGCTCCTTATGTCTCTGATCCTAGCAGGATAATATGCACTTGATTCCTTTAGTTGATCTCCCCCACAACCAAGAGTTGCTACTACCCAAAGTCGAAGACTTTAATAAACAAATTCGTATCACACAGAAAAGTCTACGATAATAGATAAATCTATCTCCCACAGATAAATCTATGAGTTTTTCTCCGTCTTTTGATAAAATCAAGGTGAACATGAACTAATCAATAACCCGGACTTATATTCCCGAAGAACAGCCTAGAATTATTGATCACCTCATAATAATCTAAATCGTATGTTAGCGAAACTAGATATATTGCGAAATCACAAACGATGAGACGAAGAGGTTTGTGATTTCTTTTTATATTGCCCTATCGGAGATATAATCTCAAGCCAATCATTAAATTGAACTCGTACGATAGAAAATGGCAAGATCAAATCTCTTAACTACAAGAAAAGTAGTTTCGTCTGGCTTCACAATCCCAATGAAGTCTTTAAGTCGTTAACCAACAGGGTCTCGAGAAGAAACCTGCGGTTAAAGGAGAATCGACTTTAGAAAACCCAACTAGTATCACACAAGAGGTATGGGGATTAGTTTTTCCAGTTGCTAGATGTCTCCTTTATATAGTTTTCAAATCAAGGTTTGCAATCTAAGTTACATTGGTAACAAAGCATTCAATATTCACCGTTAGATGAAAAACTTGATTTATCCAAGCTAACATCTTTCAACCGTTAGATCAAAACTTAGCTTGTCACACACAAATGAAATGTATTTCATTTAGGTTTGAGTAACCGTACCTAAACGTGTACATTTGATTGGTTCACAAATAGTAAACCAATGGTTAGCCATATGAGCACTTTCATATCAACCATATTCATCTTCTTCACAACTAGTTCAAATGACTCAAAAGAACTAGTTGAAGAGTTGTTCAATTGCTTAGATATTTATACATAGACACAATTGAGATAAAATCGGGTTGATTCACTCGAATCAATTCATGAAAAATATAGCCACGGTTTGCAAAGATTGTATTCCTTATTGATTTATTGTTTAAGTTCATGTGCTAACCGATTTGAGAAATATAACCAGCTTGGGTACGCGTACAAGTATGCATACCTTAGCTATTGGATTTGAGTTTACAAACTCAGCATAAATTTTTGGTCCAAAAACTTCCATGGGTACACATACGGGTACGGGTACCTAAGGTGACTAGTTTACTAGTTTGCAAACTACAAACTCAGCAAAAAAATCGGTTCGAAAACTTCCGCTAGTACGCGTACGGGTACACGTACCCAACATGTCTCCTTCACCAATACTGTATGCACACATATGCACGTACTTGGTTTCCGGTACCTGGATTTATATACTACTGTGCCAACACACTATATATGTTTATATCCAAAGGTGGTTATGTAATCTCAACTCTACATTTCAATCATTGAAACATTCTTCTATAGTGTTATAATAGTCGTTAGACATAAGAATCGACTATCGTCATCAAAGCTATTTTCATGATTGAAACGGCATCATGACTTTCGTCAAGGGTAAATATGAAAAGTGGTTAAAGCGAAAGCTTACCAACACATATTTCGACAAAAATATAGGCAAGTAAACTCGGCTCGAAATAGCAAATGCATATGTATGAAAACTATCATACTTATACGACTGTTGTCTCAAGAGTAGGAGATAGATATACTTTTGAGTGCTAGATAAGTTCAATTCTCCACATACCTTTTTGGTCGGATGAAATTCCACTGGTTCGTCTTCGTAAGATAATCGCCATGGAGTCTGGAGCTCAACTATTCTTAACTATCCTAGACCGAGACTTAGTCATAAGTAAACTAGAAATCAAGACGTATAGTGTTGATCACTAATATTGACAAACATGCTTGAGATAGCAACGCATGCGAGTTTGACCGAGCAATGCTCTAACAATATCGAAATATCATTATGTTGTCATCCTTATGAAAAACAAAAGAATAACAACAACCAACCTTTACTAGAGAAAGGTTGAAAACTGGTTTTTAACTATTGCAAGCAAAAGTTGAAAACCCCGAAACACATATGCTTTTATGCTAAACCAAAACCGATTCAACATATTGTGACTTTTTCACATATTGTTTCTATCAGAACTCCTCATGGTCCTTTGATAAAGCCTACCAACATGGGCTAGAACTTAATCCTACTAAATCAAAAAGTCACCCAAACCATAAGGGTTCGCATCATTATGAGATCGAATATCAAGGTAGTAAAACCGAAATCAAACATCCCATAATCATACATAGCAATAATATAAAGCATTCAAGCATAGGCTATGTAAATCAAAAACTATCACAAGAAAAAAATTATAAATCAAATAATTTTATTCATAATAGTTTTATTTCATAATAGACCTAATACAATCACTGAAAGAAATAAAAAATTAATGTCTATTTTCCTGGATTAAGTATTAAAGCATATAACTTAATCTATAGTGGTGTTCTTGTTGTTCACTGGGGTTCCTTCAGTGTTCAAACTTTCAAAGCATGTCTCAAAAGACTTGTCTGCAACCACTTCCTGTTTCTCAAGATTTTCAACTTGAATCTTCATATCAGAAATATCAGCTTTTGTTTCCTCAATCTTATCCTTGAGCCAGTCCTGATTTGGAACCGTTATTATGAGATTGGTTCTTAGTTCTTCAAAACCTTGGATATATTCAATCATACTATCAGAATGAATCCATTTGGTAAGCCAACAGACATGGCTCATCTTGTGATCCAACTGAACTATCGTAATCATAACCAGACATGATATTTTATATGTTTTTCTTCTTCCTCTCTGTATTGATTCCTTGACAATCTTTAACCTTTTGAGCTTCCTCCTTATTAGTCTTTGTGACACTGCGAGTATTGGAGGCATGCTCGGTTATATAAATAAGGATTGATCAGGGTTTCAATAATACATGCAAGAGATAGTTTCCATTTAAGAAGATACAACTCTCGGACCGAAAATATCTGGGAATTCCAAAAATATTATAGAAAAATATTTTGTTTCCTTTCTCCGAACTTCTCAAGATGGGAGGTTTATTAAAATTCAGAAATTCTAAATAAAACCTATTTTTGGAAGATCATGATAAACATGAACATTTTTCAGACAGACATGGATTCGCAGTAATCCAAAAATATCGAAGATTTTTCTGATAAACAACTACATATAAAACAAATGTGCTCTCGCTTTATTGTGCTTTTCCCATTCATAAATAAGAGCACGGAAGAGGATGAGAGTGCAAAATTTTGATACAACAAAGTTGTATCAAAGTAAGCTTACTACACCATTTTAAGGGATTAGCAACTCAGATTAGCAACAGCAGTAGTGCCGTTGCTAATTTTCTGTTGCTAATTTTGGTTGCTAATTTTTCACAACGATAGATTGTTGTTGCTAATTTTGCAACCGCCAATTATAGGTTGCGAATAGCAACTGCTCCACGTTCAAGCGTGCGAAGTGCGCATGTGGTCGGGAACACTAGGACTAATTTTTACGCCCAAGTCAAACTTCGGTCAAGTATTCTTGGTTTTCTTTCCACCCATCATCCAAAGCTATCCTATATCCCCTGCCTTATCGTTTTTTTCCCTTCTCATTTTTTCTCCACCACAGATTCATCTCTTTCATCTTCTCTCCATCTTTGAAGATTCATGTCTTCTCCTCTGAAGTTTCATCTCCTCTCCATCTTTGAAGAACTGTGTGATTACATCTCCTCTCCATCTCTGTAGCTTCATGTCTTCTCCTCTGAAGTTTTATCTCCTATCCATCTCTGAAGAACTGCGTGATTATAGAACTTCATATCTCTTTCATCTCTAAACCCACTGAAATCAACAACTAGGGTATAATCGTTCGCATAATCCTTTTGTTTCTCTTTATAAGGTTTATAGATTTTGCGATTTTAGAGATTTTGATTTCTAGGGTTCGCATAAAAAAAATTTAATCGATTTTAGGGTTTCAACTGTGGATCTGCTTTTTTCGATTTCAGGGATTTTGATTTTAGGGGTACATCTATAAATCTGCTATGAGAAAGGTAAGTCTTTGTTTGTTTTTCTTCAATTTCCATTTATTATTTCTTAACTTTGAAATCCTATATTTTCTTGTGCTCAGCTTGAAATCGTTCTAGTCGATTTCATTATTGAATAATTTGTCTCAAGTAGGTCAAACAAATTTGAAGGAGATTCAATCAAATTTCAGGTGCAATTTTTATTGAAACCCTTTAAAGATTTATTTGTGTTAATTGGTTCCTTCTTCACCAACATTTTCATCATACATACATGTATATCTAAGGATTCTTTGATGTTTGTTGAGTTCCTTGTTTACTATAGATAAATGGGGTTTGTAAATATACCCTATATAACTTGTTTTTGTAAATTTTTTATCATCTGTTTAGGCAGGTTCTGATCCAAATGGTGCACCAAATGGAATATAAGCTCTTCCACTTGCTGTAGGGGTAACACCAGATGCAAAGTTATTACATCTACTGAGTTTCTTACTAGGTAGGCTTAATTTTCTAATTTATGATAGTTTAATACAGTGAATAGACGTTCACTAGCAGTAATGCTAGTCGGTATGTGTATCTTAATAAACCAACATTTTTATGTATCTACTGTATTGGGTGTGAGCCATGTCAAATGGGAATTCGATTCTCTAAGGTGAATGTTTTATGAATTTTCATGAGTCTGGCTTTGCGTAGAGTGATGGTAACATTTATGAAAGTATATCATAGTTAAGTTCCCTTTCATTATTTCTAGATGGACTTGGTGAGTGGTGGCCTAACTTTTTAGCTTACTAAATATATGCTAGAGGAACAAAAGAAGTAGTTGACGGGGTTTTGCTTCTGACCATTATCTTTGATTAATAAAGGTAAGCCTTTTATTCTTATTAGCCTGATCATTTGAATGGTTGATATGCTTGATTAATATTATTCGTGCAGCTTCAGAAATCTGGAATAAATGCAAATGGAAAATGACTAGAACTTATTAATTCCGTAAATAGAACTAAGTGTATCTATATGCACAATCAATGGTTTTCCATGTCATTTTAACCTTAGGACTCTATGTTTCCAATGATTATGAGAGATTGAGTCTAGGAATTATTACGCTTATTAAAATAGCAGCTAAAAAGTGAGATTTGCCGCAGAGTTATGGTGACGAAAGGGTTGTGATTATTCAGTACTGTAGATTTTGTGCATGATAGGAATTGTTAGGTTCATATCCAATTTGAGTAGGAAGGTTGGAGGGAAACCATATAAAGAGTTTGCAATACAACAGTAAGGTTTTCTTCTCGCCACAGTTTCGCGCCAGCAAGTGTTTGGGAAATGTACTAAAAGAATTATTGAATTGGGTCTTGATCGTTGCTGTCATAAAAGGTAAGCTTAGTGAATCAAATTTATTGTGTGTCTTAATTACTAGGTATTGTGGGTGAGTGTGGTGTTCATTATGTACAAAATTTCAATATAACTTAATTAAGTTTGTTACTAGCAGTCACATGACAAGAGAGATGAATTATTATCTCATCTTCTTTGGTTTGTGTTGTTTGTTTTGGACTAATCTTGGTTAATGATCTAGGAAAGATGATGGTGGTGGTGACAAGGTAAGTTTGGTATATGGTTTTTGTCTTCATTTTAATTAAACTATTAGATAGGGGAAAGGTTGTTGCCACTGATCTACACGGACAAGTAGAAATTGATTGGTTTAGCTAAATGTTGATGCTCTACATTTTTGTGATAATAGTCAAAGCATGCATGTCTAGGATTAAACTTATACATCTTTGATTTATATAGTTAGATTGCGTGCCTTTCCAAGTATAATGTCCAAAGGTGGCCCTAACATCTTAAGTCCGGGAATTTGTGAGATCTATAACACTAGCACAAAATTCTAACAACTAAGGTTGTCGTCGTATGAGAACCTATTTTAGCAGAAATGCTAATGCATTCAGTGGAATGTAACGTTTCAAAAGTGGTTAAACGGTTGTGGCGTAACCTTTAAAAATAAAGACATCATCTCTCGTTAGATTTTGATATTCTTATTTAAATATTTTAGTAGAATTATTGTAGACAAAAATTACTATGTGAACTTGGCTGGGTATGATATATTAAATTATGTATCGATGTCAACTAATCTTGCTCATTTTTTGTGTACTTAAGTGTGGTGTTGGGACTTATCCTTTTTCTTTTGTTCAGAGATTTATGGAAAATTCATCAGTTTCAAGTCAAGATATGGGACATATGCTCATGGAAAAATTCATCAGTCTCCGCGATTCAGGAAAGATTGCCGCGTTTGATTTTGATGGTTGTCTTGCGAACACCGATGTGAGAAGGTAATGTAATTTTTTTAAGAACAATAACCGTTTCTACTCTTAGATTTTTCTGTTCAATATCCTGTATTGTATTCCATGTCCGAGATCACAAGTGTCTAGATCATGTTTCATATGCTCTTCCCAACTTTTTCCATCTGTCCTCCTCGTGATCCCATTTTTAAAGGGTAATACTAATGAAGGTTAAAAAATAAGGGTTTTCTGTGTTCTTTGGAGGCCTGGCATGGGCATAACAGGTCCTTGTGAATTTTATTGATATACATGATTCATCTTGACACTTTTAGCTATTTTTAAGTGTTTCACTCGATGTGCTTGTACCTGGTATCAATGCAATTTTTAACTGTCTTTCCCGGTCAAAGGTCTGGCAAGATAATTTTTTATCGTCATTATAAATCCCTTAACCAGTGCTTCTACATGTTATAATATTTAATGAGTTTTGTCTGTGATTTGTACAGAATTACGCAAAAGAAGCCACTTGGTATCGTCTTCGATGGTCTCTGGGTGTATAAAGGCCGGAAGACTATCAAATATGATGGTGTTGCTCGGTTTACCGCGGGTTCAAAATTTATTGTGTTGGAATTATAATCTTCTGTGGTCTCTACTTCAGATTTTACAACTATCTAAATCCAGTTCTTTTGAATGGTGTCTTAGCGGTTAGTACGAGTCATTGTTCTTTTTCCTTGTTGTGTTACTATAAGTTATGTGGAATGCTTACTGGGGAAGGAGTATGAAACTGTCATGAATTTATGATTCTAATGCTTGTATTTTCTCTTGTTTGAACATTTCAGGATAGTTTCTTGCTTCTCCACATGCTTGTGGTACATCTAGATGAATGTTCAGAAGTACTCTATTGTGCCATATCTTTCCAACTATGACCAAAAGTCTATATATGTAAGATTATAATTAATCCCACAATTTTTTTACTGAGAACCTGCTTCACCTCAATAATTCCTCACCTTCGTATTCTACATTTGTGCAGGAGTCACCAACGCCGGAAAAAATGATTGTTCCTTTTCCGTCTTCTCCAACAACTTGACAAGTTTAGCCGAGTTTAAGTATCAGTCACCAACGCCGGAAAAAATGATTGTTCCTTTTCTGTCTTGTCCAACAACTTGACAACTTACATAAATACTACTTTACCAATTTATTCTTGTCAACGTTGTTTTTAGCCGAGTTTAAGTATCAGTTACCAGCATGGTTTATATTTTAACACCTTGAAGCTTATTACAACTTTTATTCTTCCTACATCTCATGCAGACCAATATGCACTGTCCAAGTACATTGTTGGGTCCTCTATGGTAGAATCCCAGGCTGGGAAGGTAGGGATGACCATGGAGTCTGATCTCAAACTAGCTCAACTTTAGCATCAACTTCCTTTAAATGAACCAGGCGCGCTTATGCAACTTGTTGAGGGAACTTCGGGGGAAGATAATATATCTTTAAGTGTGAAGGTAAGCGTTTGATATTTAAGTTAATGTAGGACATTTCTCCAAATCAAAGACTTTGTTTGAAGTTTGGAGTTGTATTAATGTATGAAATGGTGATAGTTCAGTTCTTATTGTAACTGCACCATTGTCAACTCAAGACACTCTCTAGTTAATAATGTTTATGGGTAAGCTAGAAAGAAGGCATTCAGAACAGTGTGCCATTGTCTATGGGTAACCACGTTTTCCATTTTAGGCTATTAGCAACTCAGATTAGCAACAACACTTGTCTCTGCAGATACAAAACCTAGGGCTTAGTCTTTTGTTTGTGACCTCTATACTGAAACATCAAATGGTTATTATGCAGATATTTGGGCTTAAGTCAAAAAGCAGTACTCTGGTGATATTATAGCTTATAGGGGAATTTGTTTAAGCAAGCAGAGTCTCATCGTATTTCTGGTGGAGTTCAATCTTACTCATATATTAGTCATTCTTTCCCTTTTTTCAATGCCTCTTTCAGTTGACACAAACTAGGTCAGTCATCAATTTATGAACGACAACATAGAACATTGTATGTCAAGTCACAAAAATTTGGGACTTTGATGATCATCTCAGTAAGTTAGCTGTGATACTTGTATATATTTGTATCAAATACTCGGTACTTTTTGTTAACTTTAATTGAACAATCTTTTTTCATAATATAATACAGTTTTGTATCTTTTATTGTGATTCTCAACAATATAGTTTTGTATGTCCATTGAATGACATTGTAGTTTGTATATCTATGGAAATGGGGAACTGGGTAATTGGGGGGGGGGGGAATTGATTTTGACCAGGTTAATGAAGACTTGACCTTTTTTTTTAATGTTGCAAAAAACTAGCAACATCGGTGATCTATTGCTAAATTAGAACCAGAACCAATAAATTAGAACCAGAACCAACAGTATCTGGTTCCGGGTAGGGGTATTCCTGAAATTAGCAACAAATTAGCAACATCAACCTGTTGTTGCTAATAAAAAATTTAGCAACGGCAAGCGCCGTTGCGAATTGCCGTTGCTGACCGTGATTAGCAACAGAGCTTATGTCGTTGCTAAAAATTGCGACACCGTGTTTAGCAACGGCAAAATCCTGTTGCGACCCCGTTTAGCAACAACTATGGTAGGTTGCTAATACCTTAAAATGGTGTAGTGATTTTTTTATCTTACAATGAGTATCAGAACCATGGTTCATGTTTCTCCTTGGGAATTTCTGCCAAAAATATTTTCTCCTAGAACAATGATCTTTTCTAACTCTAGAGATATGATCATGTGGAGAAACTGTACTGACGTGAGAATTTTCAGAGATAGATAAATCTCTCTTAATTCTTTCAATGAGATTTTCATATGATTTTCTCATTCTAAGGACTTCCTTATGATCCACATCAATGTGATTATTTGAAACAACTATCGGAAATTCCTGATTGTTTCTTTTGGCAGAGATTCCCTCATTCCCTTTCTTCTGGAGTCGTTCTTCATCAAAAAAAGGATTATTTCGATATGGGTGAGGATGAACCTTTTTCCAGAAGTGATTATTAACTCTTTCCTCTGATTCTTTTGAGTTGATCTTATCGGGTAGTGGTATGATCTTTCCCTCTACTGAGGAATGGTATTTCAGTTTTTTCAGACAATAAACTTCTTTCAATATTTTTACTACCGTATGTTGAAGAAGTACAAGTTTCCTATCAAGTGACTGAAAGTTGTATTCCTTAAGATCACATTCACGGAATCGGTTCAAAGTTTCCTTTGGACAAGATTTCGTTTGATCATCAGTAGATTTAGAAGATGGTATCTTATCCTCTTCTGACTTGATGTAGTTAGGTAAACTACCATCATTTTGATATATTGCAGATTGACTAAACTTATTTTATCACAATCTGTAAAAGTTGAGCAAGGAATTTTAGTTTCCTATACATCAGAAGAAATCACAACAACATCATTAGTCAGAGTCATAAGATGTGTCTCCTTTTCATGAGAAAGAGATTTACCAAGACCTTCTAATTTGACAGTGAGAGCCATATTCTTTATGGCTAGAATATTCAGTTGAATGTCTTTATCTCTGATCTTCTGTTTAAGAAGATTTTTCTCTATCTTTAATATCATCACTTTAGAAGATAAAGATTTTATAGGCTTTAGAAGTTTTACCAACTCTTTATTAGTATCTTTTTTTCCATCAGAGATGGACACAGATGTTTTCACAACTCCTGGATCATGAGTCAACGAAGTAGTAACATCTTCAACTTTTGAGTAGTTATTCTCTTGCATAAAGTTAACTGAATTAGACATAAATTCAATTTCTTATAAGATGGATCGCACCAAACACAGATTGTTAGATATTTTCGTGTTTGCCTGCTCTGATACTAATTGAAAATACGAGGGTACCCAAATATACCTCAATCTAAAACTTTACCACCTATAAGTCCTTCCTCCGAAAGTGATTGTCTATGGATTGAGTCGAGACAATACAACAAATCGGTTCACACTTCGTGTGATTGTCTATGGATACGAGATCGAGACAATACAACAACGAAGTATGTTTACTTGATAAGAGGTTCAGACTTAACCAAACACAATAGGATTTATATCAAGTAAATATGAATTAATGTTTGTCTAATTTACTTTAAATTATAATAAGAACAATTATAATTGCGGAAAATAAAAGTAAATGACACATCAAGATTTTGTTAACGAGGAAACCGCAAATGTAGAAAAACCCCGGGACCTTGTCCAGAATTGAACTCTCAGGATTAAGCCTTTATGCAAAATCAAACCAACTTCGTATAGTTGGGACCAAACAACTAAACCTATAGTTCACCTAGTTCCGTTTGTATTCCCACACCTACGACATGTAATAAGTCACGTACTTGGAACAATTCATTTGGTTCGTATTCCAAACAGTAAAGGAACAACAAATCTGTTTGGTATCAACTCTTTTCAACCAAATGATGTGAGTTCGACAAATGGATCTTCTGTTTATCTCAATAAACTCCTTTTTCATGTTCTTAGATATATCTTATTATCAACTACCAAAGTAATTATTAAGATTTTGCAATTAATACTTTTAATCATAAAGAATTGTATTGATGCCGATCTACACAACTAATCAATCTAATCTACCACAAGGATAAACCAATTATAGTTGGATCCTCTTTTACCGAAACAAGTATTGTGCACACCAAAGATTATGAACCCCAATTAGAAATCTTCAAAGTCTTCTTAGATCTTCAATAAACACCTGCACACAACAACTTAAATCTCTTGTGATCAATCACGCACAGAACGGAGTCTGTTAACAATATATTATCACAAGACGTCTTTAAATCTACAAAAAGTCTAAAGATCCCTGTCGAAACTTCGATCTAGTTTGAGTGAATATTATATCAGAAGAAAAGATTCTCAAGCATAAACAAACTAGGTGAAATAAAATTTCAACCATCGTTAGTCAATCAACTCAATCGAAAATAAAAGATAAAGTGTAATTATCTAGTTTCCCACCAACGTTACTAATAGAGCTTCTCAATCCCAAAGAAGACTTTAAACTGAGCGGTCGTAAGAGATTTTGCCTAATTAGGTTACTCTTCTCTCCGAATAGGCGGCTTTACCAGTAGCAACACAACTGAGGTAGTTTGTTGTTACGAAGGATTAGTTTTCTCAAAATGCAAAATTCAAGTATTTATAGACCAAGGAAGTTTGGAGACCAAGAAATTTCCAAAACCGAAAATATTCTCAAGATATGCAATATATTCCTAATTCGGTTTCCATAATTCCTGGAAATGCTTTGTCCAAATATTGACCAAAAATCACTTAGAAAATCTCCGACTAGGAAATGCACATTACTAATTTTCATTTTCCATATATAAAATTAAAAACCTTAAATAAAAGATTCTCAACTTATTTTTCGATCCGGGATTATCTTCCTTTATCTATTAAGGAATAACTTTGAACAATTAAAGATAAGCGTTACTGCACATGTTCAAAGTATGTCAACATGTTTACTTAATAAGTCCTCTTTCATACTTACCATCTTGAAACCGATTTGCCACACTTCCAAACAAGTTTAGAATTGGTTCATCTGACTTTCAAGAATTAAGTGATTGATCAAGAACACTCAATCACCAAACATGGGTTTCACGATTCTACCAAAATAAGTTTCGGTTCTACCTCCACGTGAGTACTTTGCATAGTCACGCTAGTTACCAAAATTCGGTTGATTAGGTACTAGGATTGGTTCCCCACATATATATGGTATCTAACTTGTACGTGTTGCACATGTCCATAGGATCGGTTACCCTTTGCCTAAAAATGTGTTGCATATGTCCATAGGATAGGTTCCCATTTCTGCTACTTGCTGCACCTCATACAAGAATAGATTCTCCTTTGTGATAGGTTGCACCTCTTACTAGGATCGGTTCCCCTTTACCCAGAGTCGGTCATACCAATAACACAAAATCGATCATACCATCTCAGGTGATTACTTAAGATCAGTATCACTAATAAAAGTCATACCAATACAAAAGTCAGGCCTTTGTGAATATTTTTACCAAGAACACAAACAAGTCATGAGTGATTATACTAATCACACATATTGGTAGTTCAGAAGATATGCAATGAATAACAATACCAATAATGCCTAGCAATTTCCTTTTCGATTCACAAAACAAGTTCATGAATTTACTTCCTTAAAGCACATGTAAAACATTGTTTCCTATGATGAAATCCTCACCTCATACCCATACATAATCACAATAGCATTCAAACGATTATGTCGATGTCTTATATACAAAGTTTAACGGTTAAACAATAAACCTCGTATTGTATTCCTTAATAAAATACTATCTAGAGTGTAATCATGCTTCGCAGTTTTGTTTTCAATATGCACGACTTGAAAGATACATTAGGGAATGAAACTGTTCAAGTCAAATATCACTAACCTCAAGCGGAAGGATGATGTTGTTGTTGTAGCTCCTTACTTCTTCACTTCTTCAAGTCTTTGAAATACTTGTAATGTCTAATATCCTAATTCTTTCAAGCTAACCTATACGAAGTTGACTCTAGTACATAATCAAGTGACTCTTTAAATGAGTTTTGATTCACTAAAATATGACAACCAAACTTGACATACCAGCACTTGGTGGGTTCAATCGATCTATGCTCTAACATATATAAATATTTGAAACAAATTTAAGATAAAATGTCTTAAATAACAACAAAGTGAGATTGAGATTACTTATGAGAGTAGAATATAATTTCATACATCCATGATCTTTGTATCCAAAAAGAACATTTCCATCATCTTCTTTTCTGGTTGCAGTTGCAGCTTGCGGTACTTGTTCAATCAGAACCCTTGTTTCTTGACCATTACCTTCTTCTTCTCCATCTTCTTTATCTTCTTCAACAATTTCACCTTGTCCATCATCTTTATCACCATTATTTCCATCATCATTATTATCACCATTATCATTACATTATCATTTCCATCACCATCATTACCTCCTCCAGCAGCCGAAGTTCCTTGTTTATCGTTCTTATTACCTCTTCTACCAGATGGAATTGATTGGTCTTCATCTGGAGTTTCATAAGAATCACTTAGTTCAGGTGGACCCCGAGAATCATTCTGTTCAGGAAACTTGAGCATTCCCGGCTCAACAAATTCCCCTCGATGTACTGCAGTCAAGAGTTTTTCGCCTATGTGAGGAGGTTATGAATGAGGAGTAAAAAGTTTCATTCTTTGATTGACCTTTTGCATCCTAAACAAGAATAATAAAAAACATTTTAGTCATCATGGATGACAATAATATCAAGTGAAGACTAAACCATAGTCGTCATCTTATGGAAAAACAACAATAACGACGAATAACAAAATGATATGCACAGAAACTTGGTTTTGGTCATCATTTAGTCGGCGTGGTCGATAAGCTATACATTGACGACTAATACTTAGCCGGAATGGTACCATTCATATAACATGCCGGTTAATAAAAAAAATGGAACTTAGGAAACACAAGTTTTTCACAGCATTAATCGTTATTTTAGGATTTTTAACCCCAAGACTAATAATGCAACATCACTAGTTGGCAAGGTATTTAGTTGAATAGCGTGACGACCCTGTAAATATCACTTACATGAGATGAAAAGCCATCACGATCTTTAATCTAAGAAGACAACGACTATTACTAAACATGAAAAGTCGTCATGGTAGGCGAACATAAACCCTCATGACTACATAATTGAATTTTCTGAATGTTGTGTTTTTTTGACCTAATTAGACATACAACCAACAAAATGAAGTACTTGGGTGAAAGTTCAAAGTATTTTTAGAATTTTGTACATTGCAGTTGTTGATGGTGGTTTTTATCTTAGGGTTAAAATCATAAAACACTAAACCCTAGCAGACAGTGATGTCACAACATTTAAAGTAACAAGCATTTACTAGGCACATTTACTGAAACCTTTAATGTGTCCCCAAATAATTATCGGGGTATCTTTTTCAAATTAGGGTTACGACAAGACAAACCCTAATTCCCACGTGTGCCAATGGCAAATCATGCCAGCCACACTAATTAACCGCGCCAAAGGATGCCAACCATGCTAGCCGCACCTCTGTGCCAATGGCAAATCATGCTATCCACACCGACTGCGCCAAAGCATGCCAACCATGCTAGCCGAACCTCTGTTCCAATGGAAAATCATGCCAGCCACACCAACCGCGCCAAAGCATGCCAACCATGCTAGCCGCACCTCCGTGCCAATGGCAAATCATGCCATCCACACCTACCGCGCTATGCCAAACGCACCTCGCCATGACCCCATGCCGCAACAAAGCATTCCAACCATGCAAGCCGCACCTCTGTGCCAATGGAAAATTGTTCCAACCACACCGACCGCACCAAAACATGCCAACCATGCTAGCCGCACCTCGTTGCCAATGGAAAATCGTGCCAGCCACACCGACCGCGCTAAAGCATGCCAACCATGCTAGTCGCACCTCTGCGCCAATGGAAAATCATGCTAGCCACATCGACCGCGCCAAAGCATGCCAACCATGCTAGACGCACCTCTGTGCCAATGGAAAAACATGCCATCCACACCTACCGCGCCAAAGCATGCCAACCATGCTAGACGCACCTCTGTGCCAATGGAAAATCATGCCAGCCACACCAACCATGCCAAAGCATGCCAATCATGCTATCCGCACCTCCGTGCCAATGGAAAATCATGCCATCCACACCTACCACGCCATTCCAAACGCACCTCGCCATGGCCCCATGCCGCGCCACCATACTGGCCTTCACTACGCGGCTATCAAAACGAAGGCGTGCAACAATCAACGGTTGCCCTACAATTCCAGGAGCAAATCCTGGCTGTCTAAGGTTAACAAACGACCTTTGCCCAAAAACCCTAGCTTGGCCACGCACCTAGCCCAAACTAGTCACGCCATGCGCCTATGGCAAACCCTTGGCCCCACATGCGAAGCCAAAACCGCACCTAGCCCAAGCTAGTCACGCCATGCGCCTATGGCAAACCCTTGGCCCCACATGTCAAGCCAAAACCGCACCTATCCCAAGCTAGTCACGCCATGCGCCTATGGAAAACCCTTGGCCCCACATGCCAATCCAAAACCGCACCTAGCCCAAGCTAGTCACGCCATGCGCCTATGTCAAACCCTTGGCCCCACATGCCAAGCCAAAACCGCACCTAGCCCAAGCTAGCCGCGCCATGCCAAATACACTCTGCCTTGGCCCTAGCTATGCTAGTCACACCATGCCAAGCCTAACGCCCTTGCCTTGGCCCTATCCACGCCATGCGCCCATGGCAAACCCTTGGCCCCACATGCCAAGCCAAACCAAACCTAGCCAAGCTAGCCACACCATGCCAAACACACTTTGCCTTGGCCCTAGCCATGCTAGTCACATCATGCCAATCCAAACACCCTTGAATTGGCCCTAGCCACGCCATACGCCCATGGAAAAACCTTGGCTCCACATTCCAATCCAAAATCGCACCTAGCCAAAGCTAGCCACGCCCAAGGCGAACCCTTGGCCCCACATGCCAAGCCTAACCACACCCTAGCCGTGCCACCCTATTGGACTTTCCTACGCGACCACCAAAACGAAGGCATGCAACAATCAACGGTTGCCTTTCAATCCCAGGAGCAAATCCTAGCCATCCAAGGTTACCAGACGACATATGGTAACCTTTAGCCCGAAAACCGAAGTTTATCCATGCCAACGGCATACCAAAATTGCCGCGCCACTTGTTGGCCTTCCCTACACGGCCACCAAAACGAAGGCATGTAACAATCAACAGTTACCCTTCAATCCCAGGAGCAAATCCTAGACATCCAAGGTTACCAGACGAAACATGGTAACCCTTGGCCCGAAAACCTAAGTTTGGACACACCAAACCATACCATGCCACCGACATGCCAACCTAGCCGCGCCGCCACGTTGGCCCTCACTACGCGGCTACCAAAACGAAGGCGTGCAACGATCAACGGTTTCCCCTCCTCTCAAGATGCAAAATCTCGACCGTCGAAGGTCGCCAGGCTAGCAAGTTTCTCGAGATTGACTTTCCAAGCCACAACAACGTGCTACATGTTTTCCAAAAACATTCGAAACATCAACACAAACTGGGGGATCCTCTTTGGGTATTGGTTTGACAGTTTACAGCGTGCGGCGTACACTATGCCCGTCATAAGGAAGTGTCACAAGGGTGAGGCGGTTAGTAAATACGTGAAGTTATGTGTGAAACGTTCATGGGACATAAAGCACATGCGTTAACAATTTTATGGGACATCAATTCCATAACGTTAGTAGTTTCATGAAAACCAGTTTCATGCGTTAACCACTTTATGGAACATCATTTCCATGCATACGGTTACCACCTCCTCCCATTTACTTCCCCACTCCTTAATGAGACCAGGGTACGTTTTTACTCCGACTTATATAAATAGGCCTTACCTATTTCCATTGAACAACAAGTTCATACAAGAGATACAACACTCATAAATACTTACTTCCTAGCTCACCTCGTGAGCTCTCTCACTTTTCTGATAATAAGTCGTAGTAACCCAACTACTCTTCCAGAATCAACTATTCTGGTCTCACCACTTTCCTTGCTTCCCTCCCAAAAACCAACCCATTCTCCTCTACTTTGTGACCGAAGCAAGTCTGGAACGACCTTATCTTGGTTTAGGCCGGACTTGTACAAATTGATCTCTTGAATCTAAAGTACTCCCTTGCAGTACATTGTTTAGGGTTTAAATTGTTTCGCACCTGCACACCCGCAATTACTGAAATCAGCAGAAACCATTTTCACCTACAAACAATTGGCGACCACAGTGGGAGATAGGTCTATCGGTCCCAATATCAGTCTCTGAATACGTTTCTCTAACAAGGAAGGATGGTTGGTCTTTGGACTAAATCTGTGTCCTCGGATTCCACTCAGGAAAATGACAACATTTCAAAGACCAACAACACGGCCAACGAAGGAGTTCTAAGGCTGATTGACCTAGTACGGGTCCAGGAGATTCACACCAAAAACATGGATCTGATGAGAGATGCAATCAACACCATACTGGATTTCCTCATCGACCTGACGGCAGAGATGAGTGGTTCGCCTGCCTCGGAAACTTTAGAACTAGGGACTGACATCCCGAATGATCACTCTCAAGCCAACAACTTAACTACCAATCAGAGACCCGTAAGCCAAGAAGCGGCCTCGCTAGTGGAAAACTTATGTGAACTATTACATTTTTCAAGGGATCAACGGATGGAGACGTTCACCGCCATCAATTGGATAATGTTAAGCGTGCCCTTGGTTCCTCTACGCTAGGAAACAAAAAAAATGCAGGATTCGTCTGTTAATAATATCACGTTCACTGACAACGACATGATGGCAGAGGAAGGCCATAACCGCGCCCTACACGTCACAACTCGAATCAAAAACGTGGAATTCAAAAGGGCCCTCGTCGACACCGGAGCGTCCTCCAATGTTGTCACTCTTAGGACGCTCAGGACAGCCAAAGTACAACCAAGCGAGGTTACATGACAACCTACTACCATGACCAATTTTGAAGGTAACCAAACCAATACATATGGGTACGTCAATTTGAATCTATCGGTAGAACCTGTCCAGTCAAAAGCAAGATTCGGGGTAATTTAAAAGGAGCCAGACTACCACATGATACCGGGGAGACCATGTCTCCACGACAACATGATCATTCGTTCAACGTATCACCAGTGCTTGAAAACCACGCTAAAAGGAGAAGTCATTCGCATCGCAGCGTCATCATCTCCCTATGCGCCAATCTGTGGCATGGAAATTTCTGAGCCAAGACAGGGGCCGCAAGTCACAACCAACAAGTCCCACCACACTCCACTTCCGAAATGGACAACCATTGAAGAAAGCAATAGTCCTACTCAACCCCGCGGAGAAACTCGGACTCACATCACACCTTCAGAAGAGAGGCGCACTCGCCTCCATCCACAAGAACAGAGTCTGGTTTCAACCAAATGGGGATGGGCTTTCATTACGGGTCACGAAAAAAAATGGAAAACAGTATATCAATGCCTCTGTTAGCAATTAACAGGGGAGACTACCACACAGTCTCTCCGCCCAATAGAATGCCAGCCTAGTGACATGCCACGAGAGGAGATACCTGACGCACCACAACAGCTACAAGAAGACACCAATTCAACCACTGACGATCTTGAAATTGTTAATATCGGGAATGAGGAATCTCCACGACCCATATCCATAAGCTCGACTCTACATACAGACGAGTGCACTAAGTTGGTAGACTTCCTCAAGGAATATCAAGATGTGTTCGCATGGACGTACGAGGTGATAGGTGTCTAAAACACCTAATTTTATATTTAGTATTTATGCTTTCTTTGCTATTTTTCGTGTGAATTATGTATCTTATGTGTGAATTTGAGTTATTATGTGCTTTGGAGTCGCACGGAGGAAAAGAATGAGAAACTACTCATTTAGAGCGAAAAGGGCAGAATTGTCTTTTCAGGGGAAAATACTATCGGGAGCTAAGCCAGCGTTAAGGGGCGACTCTATTTGGGGGAGTACTTAACAAAGACCAGCTGTGGTTAATGGGTAGCTATCTGGGTAACCCTTATCATTTATCAGAGGGTGTAATTAGCAGTGGGTGCAAATAGCCGTCCCACCACCCATTTTTATAACCCTAAAATCCATCTTTTCTCAATCATTACCGTTTTCATTCTTTGCCTGAAAGTGAGAACTGCTACTGAAATCAAGATCGAACTGAGAAATGGGAGAGAAATCGAAAGAAGAACTGTGATTTAAATGATGGATTCGGGTGGTGGTCGTTGAGTGAAGCAGAGAAGAAATTGGAGATCGATGAAACTGTTGTGATTGATTGCTGTCGAAATTGGGTGTGAATATGATGAATTCGAGCTGAAGATCTCACTGCTGTGAAATTGAATATGGGTCTGTATATGTTTATAAGAATGGGTTATGCTGGTAATCGCATTTGCAGGATAAAGAGAAAATTGCACAACATCAGATTGGTTATCTCTGCTTGACCAGTTTCAGGCTCATCAGCTGTTCGAGAAAAGGCCTGAATGGCTTGTATGCAACATCTGGAGTTGCTTCTGCAATTGAGAGTTAATAAGGTGGATTGAGTATTGAAGCAACAGAACCTATGAAGAAGCCGATGTTGTTGGTAAAGCTTGAGTTGGTGATCAATAATGAGATTTGCTGGTGGTGAAATGCAGGAATGAATTATGCAATTGGAGGTATGAACTGTAGCTTGTACAGCTGAACAAGTTGCAGGAATGGAGAAATGGGTGGTCAAGGTGGGTTCGATGAATGCATTATTGTAGCTGTGACTGAGGGTATTGCAGTGGAGACAAGAAAATGGTGAGAGATAAGAACTGAGATTTGAATGGGTTTAGAGTCTCTTTGAATCAGGAATATGGGTTGCAGTTTTAGTGAAGTTCTGGTAGCAAAAATGTGGCCATTTGCAGCTGCAGTCGATTGCACCATCTTGCTAGATAACTTAGGGTCTCAGGGCTATGTATGAGAGATATATGGCAGTTGCCAGGGGTTGGATTGCGGAGAATGAATGAGTGTTTGTGGTGC
Organism: Papaver bracteatum; assembly: GCA_023529315.1. Taxonomy (NCBI): domain Eukaryota; kingdom Viridiplantae; phylum Streptophyta; class Magnoliopsida; order Ranunculales; family Papaveraceae; genus Papaver; species Papaver bracteatum. The sequence goes on from JAJJWX010004514.1 coordinate 1,228,973, forward strand.
TTGTGTGCTGCTTCATGGAGATTTTGAGCCGCATTCGCAGCTTTGTGTGCAGCTGAAGAATGGTGGTGACACTGGATTGCAGTTGGATGGAGAGCATTTTGCTGGTGCTCGCAGTTCACAATGGTTGAACTAGATGGTAGTTGTTGCCGGTGATTGTTGTTCTCAGATAAAGACTAAGTGATGCTAATGGGATATGGAGCTTGAGATGCTGGTTAGCTGTGCATACTCGAGTTTGAATGGCTTGCTGCCATCGTGGAGATAGGTGGTACTGATACTGTTATGAGCAAATGTGGTGACACGGAGACGGTGTTCTTGATAATTTGAAGCTGAAAGAAAAGGGAATGAATAGTGGGTTCTGTGGTTGGTTGGCAATACAGGTGAGGTGTTGCAGCTGCTGTTGAGATGGTGGTTGATGATCTGAGACAGATATGGAATGGAAGCTCAAGGGAATTGCGAAGAGAACTGGCATGAATTGCAGCTGGTTACAAAGCTATCACAGGTGGAGTTATGCCCAAGTTGAGATGTAATTGCAGGTTATGGGGTGGATCTGAGATGGACCTGCAATGGGGAATGAATGAACTCAGGTGCAGGCAAGTGATGAATATGCAGGGAAGGCACGACCATCTTGGCCATGACTGTTCTGGCCTGTGCAAGTTAGCTCACTCAGCCGATTAAGATGCTGACTCGGTGGCTAACTCACTTTCTCCTTTGACCCAGATGACTAACGAATACCGTTATCTTGACCGTTGACTCTGACGGTCAGTGACGGAATATTCCATCGACGGAGAAGAAGATTCCGATGACCGGCGATGACTTTACCTACCGGATTCCGGCCAATTTCCGGCCAAAAACCCAGTTTTCCGGTGAGCGTTTTTGTGACATATTTTCTGCACGGGTTTCTCTCTCTTGTGGTCTTGGTGGACTTCTAACTAATGGAATTGGAAGACAAAACCTAATTTTGGAAGGAGTATTCTTTATGGAAATTGAGAAACATATAAAAGAGAGGACTTTTATCTAATCTTATTATCTTATATTATCATATCTTCTACTTTTGTTTCTAGGGTTTGCAACATGCTAGGGTTTCTCTTTCTTCTTGTTATGAACTCCATTAACATGAGTACTTAAGTTTATTATTGGTGATGTAATAATTGGATTTCACATAATATGGTCTTTGATTCAATATATTATTTTTGTCTCCATACTTTATCGTTTATGATTCACTGTTTATATTGTTACATGAATTGAATGCTTGTTTGATCGAGTCGCGAATCGGTTGAGTTTGTGTTCATCTCTATTGCTAGATTAGGGTTTGTTATACGTAAAAGTGATAGATTCCTGATTGCAAGTAGCATAAATATGATTATAGTTTGTAGTGATATATTCTTATGATCATATGTGAATTATAACCTTTGTTAAATTGAATTAGTGTGTTTTCCACGTTCGATTGCTTTGATTGGCCTGATTTCATAGAACTTAATGCGTCTAGGGAATTAAACTTGATTAATGCTTTTACACGTTAGGTTTTTCTCTTAGATAGAACTCATACTCGCATCTTTTAATGTGTTTGTTGATGACAAAAGGAGATTAGCGGGATATTCTTGCGATCAAGATATTCTAGGGCTTTTGATAAAAGTTGAGATTAAATATCAATTCTAATTATTGTTTTGAAAGCATGTTAATGAATGAAGATGAATCCTTAACCAATATCTTTTCTATTTGATTTGTTTGCTTATTTCTTTACTTGATTTTATTTTATTCTAGTATATAAAAATCAGAAAACCCCCGGTGTTATTGTTAGGAAACCGAAAGCATATTGACAACCTAGTCCTCTATGTGGGATCGATCCTTTTTTGCCCTTGCTATATTTATATTTTGAGTAGTAAGAAAGTGTAATTATTTTTGACGCATACGACAGCGATCAAATTTTGGCGCCGTTGCCGGGGAGGCAACGGTTGTCACTTGTTTTTGGTTTTTTTTTTTTTTTGTTTTGTTTTGTTTTTAGTTTTTCTTATTTTATGGTTTTTAACCTTGGTTTGGGAATCGTATTTCAGGTACCAATTCTATGGAAGGAGCATATTGGAACAATGGATACGGATTTCAACCTCCTCAACACTATGACAATTTCCCACCATCTATGGAATGCAATCAAAACCAATTTATTGGCTATGATGCATATCCTAGAGAACCTTATGGTGATTTTCATACATACCAACAACAACCTTGTAGTGGGTATATAAGTCAAGCACCTAGGTGGGATAATTCTACTTCTAATTGGTTTTATTCGAGTTGTATGCAGATTATGCATGGATTGCAAGATATGCAACAAAGGCTAGACCAACTTGACCGTAATAGAGAGAACGTCGCACAAACCAATTTTCGGAACATTCCTTCTTACCCGACTCTAGATCGTAGTTATGATCATTCACCCATTCAAAGGGAAGATTCATGGGAAAGAGCACATAATGTATCAAATGGTGGTAAGCGTGTGAACGTCAGGAAACTTGCGCAGAAATTATACAAGTTGGAAGACGATGGATACTCGGAAGAGCTTGTCGATGAAATTAGTAGGACCATTCATATATAACTCAAACGACGTCGTGATAAAGGTTGGGAAACCGACGACGATTCTGATTATGGTGAGTCTGAAGATGAAGACGATGATGATTGTGTTGAAAAGGACCAACCTTTGGAGATATTTGATGACATTAGTGTAGTTGACTCAACTCTTGATCTTTATAATGATCAAGCACCTATTCAAAAGGTACATGAGTATGATGAAACTAATGTTTTTCAGAATTTTGCAACATGGTTTGAGTCTAATGAAGAAGAGTATGTTGAGAATGTGACCGTTATGACCAATATTGTGGATGACCCAATTGAGCTTGCGAATGATTGTAATGATGATGTTTATGTCGAGACTTTGGTTAAGGAAGAAACGGACGAAGAATGGTTGCAAGGTTTGATAGAGGACCATGATATACAAGAGGTGAATAATTCACTTGAGTTTTTCAAGGATGAAGAGGATTCCGTGCTACAAGAGATTGTGCGAGGTTTGTATAACCCTTTGCATAGTGTTTCTTCTCCTTTACCTCTTATTGGTTTGAATGTATGTGCTTCGAGAACATTGTTGAATGACTTTGTTTCTCGATTTCCTCCATTAGAGAAACTTGATTCTCATACTATGCAGGTTTTGGAGCAAGAAACCGTGGAAGTCCCTGATTTCTATATTCGTTATACACTTCCAAGTGTGGACAAGAATAAGTGTGGGGGAAGCTTTTATCGGTTCATAGCTTCATTTATGTTTTATATTACTAATATTTGTGTGAATCTAGTGTTTGCAAAACAGGTTCTATGGGTGGATCCCCAACTTTTCCGATTATTGGTTTAGGGGGAATTCAACTTGCATGTCGGGCTGACGACTTAAAACCAAGCGCTTAGTGGGAGGCAACCCACCGGTTTTGTATCTCTTATCCTTTTGCTTTTTAATTTATTTTTGTTTATTTATTTTTTATTGTTTTCATATTTTCATCCCCATGTTTAATTTCATTAAGTCCATAATCTATCTTAGAAGAGAATTATGATGAATACCTTTTCGTCAGAAAATTTTAGACTGAGCGTAGTTCAGTCCAGAGACCATAACTGTCAGAATATTTATCAAAACACTGTGAAATTTTGACACTGTGTAGAAAACACGTAGGTGAACAACCTTTGTGAAATGGAGTTTTTCCAAATTCCTTACCAATTTGCACAGTTTTTGCGTTTTATCTGCTGTAACGTCAGAATTCAGAACTTTCGGTTTTACACATTGAGGACAATGTGAAGTTTAAGTGTGAGGGAGCATTTATATGTTTGTATAATAAAAAAATTGTTCTTTTTGAACTCCGAAATCTAGAAACTTGTGCCTTTAGGATGACATAATTAGTGGATGGAACCATTTTGAATGCAGGAGTTGAGGAACTAATTAACTAAAAGGGACGAACATAGCTCAGAAATCACAATTAATATGATAGTTGTTACCATATCTCGGAATATCACCATATCACATTCTATTTTTTATTTTTCCATATTTATCTATTGTTCTCTAAGTGCTTTGGTGGGTCACTAAACATCGACTTGTTATTACTGCTAGGATGAAATAGAGTGATTGAGTTACTAGAAAAAAAAAAAACCGACCAATTAGACCAAACAGAATAAAATGACACTTGGGAATAGCAGTATGTGTGAAACGTAGTCCCTGTCTCCGTCGCCTAAACAAGCGTGGAATGCAGGATCCAAGGCAACTATCATGTACTTGCTGACAAGAAGCATGCGCTTGGATACAAAAGATCTAATCATGCCGTCTAAAAAAAAAGTGAAAAAAAAGAAAAAAAAGAAGAAAAAAAAAGTATTATAATGGTTGAATAAAGTCACTCCTAGTTCCCTTGTATATTCTAGTGAGTTGATGTAGAATTCAAACCAAGTAGCTCAATATAATAGGCATAGGTTCATCTTGGTAGTGACCTTCAGACAGATATGGAAAACATCGATCACTTGTGAACATTCGCCAACATCTACATCTATATTCATCTTCTTAATCTTTTTATTGTGATTGTGGTTTGTTAGTTTCCGAGTATTGTGGCTTGTTCGACTATCTAATTATAGTTTATTTACTAATATATGAATTGAATTTGCAAGGTACCTCCTCCTGTAGTCATTTTGGATTCGTTCATTGATTTGTCACAAATATACGGAGTTGGAAATATAGGTTTTGTAGGTAGACCTCTTGTAAACCTTCACGAGACTATAAATCGTCCACTAGGGACACCTAGGGGTTTAAAGGCTTGTTATTTATGCTAAAATTAACCGTAGCCTCGACGTCACGGAGTTGTTGTATTTTTGTTTTGTTTGATTTGCTCGTGGACTAGCAAAGTCTAAGTGTGGGGGAATTTGATAGGTGTCTAAAACACCTAATTTTATATTTAGTATTTATTTCTTTGCTATTTTTCGTGTGAATTATGTATCTTATGTGTGAATTTGAGTTATTAGGTGCTTTGGAGTCGCACGGAGGAAAAGAATGAGAAACTACTCATTTAGAGCGAAAAGGGCAGAATTGTCTTTTCAGGGGAAAATACTATCGGGAGCTGAGCCAGCGTTAAGGGGTGACTCTATTTGGGGGAGTACTGAACAAAGACCAGTTGTGGTTAAGGGGTAGCTATCTGGGTAACCCTTATCATTTATCAGAGGGTGTAATTAGCAGTGGGTGCAAATAGCTGTCCCACCACCCATTTTTATAACCCTAAAATCCATCTTTTCTCAATCATTACCGTTTTCATTCTTTGCCTGAAAGTGAGAACTGCTACTGAAATCAAGATCGAACTGAGAAATGGGAGAGAAATCGAAAGAAGAACTGTGATTTAAATGATGGATTCGGGTGGTGGTCGTTGAGTGAAGCAGAGAAGAAATTGGAAATCGATGAAACTGTTGTGATTGATTGCTGTCGAAATTGGGTGTGAATCTGATGAATTCGAGCTGAAGATCTCACTGCTGTGAAATTGAATATGGGTCTGTATATGTTTTTAAGAATGGGTTATGCTGGTAATCTCATTTGCAGGATAAAGAGAACATTGCACACCATCAGATTGGTTATCTCTGCTTGACCAGTTTCAGGCTCATCAGCTGTTCGAGAAAAGGCCTGAATGGCTTGTGTGCAACATCTGGAGTTGCTTCTGCAATTGAGAGTTAATAAGGTGGCTTGAGTATTGAAGCAACAGAACCCATGAAGAAGCTATTGTTGTTGGTCAAGATTGAGTTGGTGATTAAGAATGAGATTTGATGGTGGTGAAATGCAGGAATGAATTATGCAATTGGAGGTATGAACTGTAGCTTGTACAACTGAACAAGTTGCAGGAATGGAGAAATGGGTGATCAAGGTGGGTTCGATGAATGCAGTATTGCAGCTGTGACTGAGGGTATTGCAGTGGAGACAAGAAAATGGTGAGAGATAAGAACTGAGATTTGAATGGGTTTAGAGTCTCTTTGAATCAGGAATATGGGTTGCAGTTTTGATGAAGTTCTGGTAGCAAAAATGTGGCCATTTGCAGCTGCAGTCGATTGCACCATCTTGCTAGATAACTAAGGGTCTTAGGGCTATGTATGAGAGATATATGGCAGTTTCCAGGGATTGGATTGCGGAGAATGAATGAGTGTTTGTGGTGCTTGTATGCTGCTTCATGGAGATTGTGAGCCGCATTCGCAGCTTTGTGTGCAGTAGAGATTATGTGTGCAGCTGAAGAATGGTGGTGACACTGGATTGCAGTTGGATGAAGAGCATTTTGCTGGTGCTCTCAGTTCACAATGGTTGAACTAGATGGTAGTTGCTGCCGGTGATTGTTGTTCTCAGATAAAGACTAAGTGATGCTAATGGGATATGGAGCTTGAGATGCTGGTTAGCTGTGCATACTCGAGTTTGAATGGATTTCTGCCATCGTGGATATAGGTGGTACTGATAATGTTATGAGCAAATGTGGTGACACGGAGACGATGTTCTTGATAATTTGAATCTGAAAGAAAAGGGAATAAATAGTGGGTTCTGTGGTTGGTTGGCAATGCAGGTGAGGTGTTGCAGCTGCTGTTGAGATGGTGGTTGATGATCTGAGACAGATATGGAATGGAAGCTCAAGGGAATTGCGAAGAGAACTGGCAGGAATTGCAGCTGGTTACAAAGCTATCACAGGTGGAGTTATGCCCAAGTTGAGATGTAATTGCAGGTTATGGGGTGGCTCTGAGATGGACCTGCAATGGGGAATGAATGAACTCAGGTGCAGGCAAGTGATGGATATGCAGGGAAGGCACGGCCATCTTGGCCGTGACTGTTCTGGCCTGTGCAAGTTAGCTCACTCAGCCGAGTAAGATGCTGACTCGGTGGCTAACTCACTTTCTCCTTTGACCCAGATGACTAACGAAGACCGTTATCTTGACCGTTGACTCTGACGGTCAGTGACGGAATATTCCATCGACGGAGAAGAAGATTCCGGTGACCGGCGGTGACTTTACCTACCGGATTCCGGCCAATTTTCGGCCAAAAACCCAGTTTTCCGGTGAGCGTTTTTGTGACATATTTTCTGCACGGGTTTCTCTCTCTTGTGGGCTTGGTGGACTTCTAACTAATGGAATTGGAAGACAAAACCTAATTTTGGAAGGTGTATCCTTTATGGATATTGAGAAACATATAAAAGAGAGGACTTTTATCTAATCTTATTATCTTATATTATCATATCTTCTATTTTTGTTTCTAGGGTTTGCAACATGCTAGGGTTTCTCTTTCTTCTTGTTATGAACTCCATTAACATGAGTACTTAAGTTTATTATTGGTGATGGAATAATTGGATTTCACATAATATGGTCTTTGATTCAATATATTAGTTTTGTCTCCATACTTTATCGTTTATGATTCACTGTTTATATTGTTACATGAATTGAATGCTTGTTTGATCGAGTCGCGAATCGGTTGAGTTTGTGTTCATCTCTATTGCTAGATTAGGGTTTGTTATACGTAAAAGTGATAGATTCCTGATTGCAAGTAGCATAAATATGATTATAGTTTGTAGTGATATATTCTTATGATCATATGTGAATTATAACCTTTGTTAAATTGAATTAGTGCGTTTTCCACGTTCGATTGCTTTGATTGGCCTGATTTCATAGAACTTAATGCGTCTAGGGAATTAAACTTGATTAGTGCTTTTACACGTTAGGTTGTTCTCTTAGATAGAACTCATACTCGCATCTTTTAATGTGTTTGTTGATGACAAAAGGAGATTAGCGAGATATTCTTGCGATCAACATATTCTAGGGCTTTTGATAAAATTTGAGATTAAATATCAATTCTAATTATTGTTTTGAAAGCATGTTAGTGAATGAAGATGAATCCTTAACCAATATCTTTTCTATTTGATTTGTTTGCTTATTTCTTTACTTGCTTTTATTTTATTCTAGTATATAAAAATCAGAAAACCCCCGGTGTTATTGTTAGGAAACCAAAAGCATATTGACAACCTAGTCCTCTCTGTGGGATCGATCCTTTCTTGCCCTTGCTATATTTATATTTTGAGTAGTAAGAAAGTGTAATTATTTTTGACGCATACGACATGGATCACGAGGAAATGCCTGGCCTGGACGAGAAGCTGGTTACTCACCACTTACATGTGATATCCGGATCTAAGCTGATCAAGTAGATCCCAAGATAATTCTGGCATGATATTGAAGAACAGATTAAGGCGGAGGTTCAAAAGTTATTGGTGGTTGGTTTCATCAAACCAATCCATCACCCACCTGGTTGGAAAACATAGTTCCGGTAAAAAAGAAGAATGGTCAAATCAGGTGTTGTGTCGATTTTAGGGATCTAAATAAATGTTGCCCTAAAGATAATTTTTCGCTCCCCAACATCGACATGTTGGTAGATGCCACCAGTGGACATGGCATGTTTTCTTTCATGGACGGGTACATCGGCTACAACCAAATAAATATGTACAAGCATGATGCAAGCAAGACGACTTTTCGAACTCCTCTTGGAAACTTTTACTATACTGTGATGCCCTTCGGTTTGAAGAACGCTGGCACCACATACCAACGCGCCATGACCGCCATTTTTCATGACATGATGCACAAGAAAATTGAGGATTATGTAGATGACATAGTGGTCAAGTCAAAAACTCGGGTGGCTCACACAGGGATTCTACAGCAGGTGTTCGAAAGATGCCGCGAATACAAGATAAAAATGAATCCGCTAAAGTGTGCTTCCGGTGTCTCCTCGGGCAAGTTTCTAGGCTTCCAACTAACCGCTGAGGGGATCAAAGTTGACCCAACCAAAACGCAAGCCATCCTCACAATACCACCACCGCGGAACGTGAAGGAACTCCAGAGTTTCATGGGAAAAATAAACTACATCCGTCGCTTCATACCCGGATTGGCTCAACTTATTGCTTCATTTACCCCCTTACTAAAGAAAAGAGCAAGCTTTGTTTAGACCACATTACAACAGGAAGCATTTCGGAAGATTCAACGAACATTATCTTCCCCGGCCGTCATGAGATCACCCATGCAAGGAAGACCGCTACACCTCTACACCGCTTTCAGCAACACTGCTGTTGGAGCTCTCCTCGCCCAAGAAGATGACGAAGGGATTGAATACCCCATTTACTATTTCAGTCAGACTTTGAGAGATGCCGAACTCAGGTATCCCAAAGCAGAAAAGGCATGCCTAGATTTGGTCTACTCCATCCAGAAATTCAGGCACTACCTGCTGTCCAATAAAGTGGTACTAATATCCAAATCCGATCCTGTGAAGTTTCTCCTCTCAAAACATGCTCTGATAGGAAGATCGGCCAAGTGGATCCTCCAGATGTCAGAATTCGACATAATATGTGCTTCCCCGAGGGCCATCAAAGGACAGGCACTTGCAGATTTGTTGGCGGAATTTCTAGGAGAAAATGATGTAACATTACGCGAAGACCTCCCTGGGGACTTTCCGGAAATCTCTTTCATCCAAGAGGAAACTTGGCTATTATTTTTCGACGGCTCCACCACCCCTAACAACGGCACGGGAGGAGCCGGCGTGGTTCTAGTATCCCCAACTGGTGAAGTTTTATCACACTCCTTCAATCTAGACTTCCTCTGCACCAACGATCAGCAGAGTATGAAGCCTTCCTCATTGGGTTTTCCTTGGCTAAACAAGCCGGAGCCACACGTCTGGAAATAAGAGGGGACTCTAAACTACTGGTCAACCAAGTAAACGGAGTATACGCGCTGAAGGAGGTAACCTTAGCCCCATATAGATCTGAAGCGCAAAAACTGCTGAACTACTTCGCCGACGCAATAGTAGCCCATATCGGGTGCGGCAGCAACCAACATGCCGACTGCCTAGCAACGTTAGCATCGAAACTGCAATTTGAAGGCCTTGAGGAAACTCTGACGGTAAAAAGAAGGATCGTGGATTTAACGTGGATTTCACAACCTGAAAAAGATGAAGTTGATGACTGGAGAATACCGATTATCCAAGAGCTTAGCAGTTCACTCTTTCAAGGAAAGGTCAGTCTTAAAACCTTGCGTGATTTCTTCATGCTTCGAGGGGTACTCTATCATCGAAATCCAGACGGCTCTTTGTCAAGATGCCTCAGAGAAGAAGAAGCACATCAATATCTCAATCGCATCCATGGTGAGGTCCGCGGACAGATATTGGTGGTAACCCTCTATCGTCGTTTACAACGCCTTGGCTATTATTGGCCAGAGATGGAGGTCCAAGCTCGGTTACTTCAAAAAACCTGTTGCAACTGTCAAGCACCGCCGCATAAATTAGAAATTTTCAACATTGGTCACACAGGGGACTGGCAGAAGCCGTACATAAGTTACCTTTGCGACGGGATACTCCCCACCAATGAGAAGGAGGCATCCAAAATAAAACAAAGGTCCAAGAGGTTCGTATTCCACGAAGGGATCTTATATCGTAAAAGCTTTGGAGGGAGTCTTCTGCTATGTTTGAACGAGGTAGAGGTCCCAATCATGATGAAGGAGATGCACGAAGGAGAACACCAAGGAAAACGGAAGTTATTTCTCCAAATACACGAGAAGTACTACTGGTCGACCATAGAGGACGACGCAGATATTTTCGTACAGAGGTGCAAGGAGTGTTAGGTCCACGGGAACCTTATTCGTATACCGGAAACCACCCTGCATTTAATAAGCAGTCCAGGGCACTTTCATAGTTCGGGACTCGACATCATTGGGAAGATCAACCCACCATCCTCAAAACATCACGAGTATGTAATAGCAGCAACCGAATATTTTACCAAATGGGTTGAAGCCATAGATTTACGAGGAATGAACGGAACCACGATTATGGCATTCATTAAGGAGTACATTATCTGCCATTTTGGCGTGCCTAAACATATCTTCACCGACAATGGCACCCCTTTCGCGAACAGGCAAGTATGAGAGTTGCTCGAGGAATAGGGGATTAAACAAGTATTCTCCATTGTATACTACCCTCAAGGGAACGGGCAGGCTGAAAGCACCAACAAAACTATGATTCGAATCCTCAGTCGGACAGTGCACGATAATCCTCGAACATGGCATGAGCAATTGCCCATGGCACTCTGGGCGTACCATACGTCACCAAGAAGTTCCACTAGGGTCTCTCCTTATTCTCTTGTTTATGGCGCAGATGCTATCCTCCCGACGGAAATTCAAATACCATTATCCAGGGTTGCCGAAGCAAGCGGAGTTCGATGGAATGAAACTGCAATTTGAAGGCCTTGAGGAAACTCTGACGGTAAAAAGAAGGATCGTGGCTTTAACGTGGATTTCACAACCTGAAAAAGATGAAGTTGATGACTGGAGAATACCGATTATCCAAGAGCTTAGCAGTTCACTCTTTCAAGGAAAGGTCAGTCTTAAAACCTTGCGTGATTTCTTCATGCTTCGAGGGGTACTCTATCATCAAAATCCAGACGGCTCTTTGTCAAGATGCCTCAGAGAAGAAGAAGTACATCAATATCTCAATCGCATCCATGGTGAGGTCCGCGGACAGATATTGGTGGTAACCCTCTATCGTCGTTTACAACGCCTTGGCTATTATTGGCCAGAGATGGAGGTCCAAGCTCGGTTACTTCAAAAAACCTGTTGCAACTGTCAAGCACCGCCGCATAAATTAGAAATTTTCAACATTGGTCACACAGGGGACTGGCAGAAGCCGTACATAAGTTACCTTTGCGACGGGATACTCCCCACCAATGAGAAGGAGGCATCCAAAATAAAACAAAGGTCCAAGAGGTTCGTATTCCACGAAGGGATCTTATATCGTAAAAGCTTTGGAGGGAGTCTTCTGCTATGTTTGAACGAGGTAGAGGTCCCAATCATGATGAAGGAGAACACCAAGGAAAATGGAAGTTATTTCTCCAAATACACGAGAAGTACTACTGGTCGACCATAGAGGAAGACGCAGCTATTTTCGTACAAAGGTGCAAGGAGTGTTAGGTCCACGGGAACCTTATTCGTATACCGGAAACCACCCTGCATTTAATAAGCAGTCCAGGGCACTTTCATAGTTCGGGACTCGACATCATTGGGAAGATCAACCCACCATCCTCAAAACATCACGAGTATGTAATAGCAGCAACCGAATATTTTACCAAATGGGTTGAAGCCATAGATTTACGAGGAATGAACGGAACCACGATTGTGGCATTCATTAAGGAGTACATTATCTGCCATTTTGGCGTGCCTAAACATATCGTCACCGACAATGGCACCCCTTTCATGAATGTGCAAGTATGAGAGTTGCTCGAGGAATAGGGGATTAAACAAGTATTCTCCATTGTATACTACCCTCAAGGGAACGGGCAGGCTGAAAGCACCAACAAAACTATGATTCGAATCCTCAGTCGGACAGTGCACGATAATCCTCGAACATGGCATGAGCAATTGCCCATGGCACTCTGGGCGTACCATACGTCACCAAGAAGTTCCACTAGGGTCTCTCCTTATTCTCTTGTTTATGGCGCAGATGCTATCCTCCCGGCGGAAATTCAAATACTATTATCCAGGGTTGCCGAAGCAAGCGGAGTTCGATGGAATGAAACTGCAATTTGAAGGCCTTGAGGAAACTCTGACGGCAAAAAGAAGGATCGTGGCTTTAACGTGGATTTCACAACCTGAAAAAGATGAAGTTGATGACTGGAGAATACCGATTATCCAAGAGCTTAGCAGTTCACTCTTTCAAGGAAAGGTCAGTCTTAAAACCTTGCGTGATTTCTTCATGCTTCGAGGGGTACTCTATCATCGAAATCCAGACGGCTCTTTGTCAAGATGCCTCAGAGAAGAAGAAGCACATCAATATCTCAATCGCATCCATGGTGAGGTCCGCGGACAGATATTGGTGGTAACCCTCTATCGTCGTTTACAACGCCTTGGCTATTATTGGCCAGAGATGGAGGTCCAAGCTCGGTTATTTCAAAAAACCTGTTGCAACTGTCAAGCACCGCCGCATAAATTAGAAATTTTCAACATTGGTCACACAGGGGACTGGAAGAAGCCGTACATAAGTTACCTTTGCGACGGGATACTCCCCACCAATGAGAAGGATGCATCCAAAATAAAACAAAGGTCCAAGAGGTTCGTATTCCACGAAGGGATCTTATATCGTAAAAGCTTTGGAGGGAGTCTTCTCCTATGTTTGAACGAGGTAGAGGTCCCAATCATGCTGAAGGAGATGCACGAAGGAGAACACCAAGGAAAACGGAAGTTATTTCTCCAAATACACGAGAAGTACTACTGGTCGACCATAGAGGACGACGCAGCTATTTTCGTACAGAGGTGCAAGGAGTGTTAGGTCCACGGGAACCTTATTCGTATACCGGAAACCACCCTGCATTTAATAAGCAGTCCAGGGCACTTTCATAGTTCGGGACTCGACATCATTGGGAAGATCAACCCACCATCCTCAAAACATCACGAGTATGTAATAGCAGCAACCGAATATTTTACCAAATGGGTTGAAGCCATAGATTTACGAGGAATGAACGGAACCACGATTGTGGCATTCATTAAGGAGTACATTATCTTCCATTTTGGCGTGCCTAAACATATCGTCACCGACAATGGCACCCCTTTCGCGAACAGGCAAGTATGAGAGTTGCTCGAGGAATAGGGGATTAAACAAGTATTCTCCATTGTATACTACCCTCAAGGGAACGGGCAGGCTGAAAGCACCAACAAAACTATGATTCGAATCCTCAGTCGGACAGTGCACGATAATCCTCGAACATGGCATGAGCAATTGCCCATGGCACTCTGGGCGTACCATACGTCACCAAGAAGTTCCACTAGGGTCTCTCCTTATTCTCTTGTTTATGGCGCAGATGCTATCCTCCCGGCGGAAATTCAAATACCATTATCCAGGGTTGCCGAAGCAAGCGGAGTTCGATGGAATGAAGCTGAAGCCTTAAGTGTCAGGGTTGCGGAATTGGACACTGTATACTCCAGGAGGGCCAAAGCGGAAGAACACGCACATGCATACAGAAACAGAGTTTCCAGAGCATACAACAAGACCGTGAAACCTCGAATTTTTTAAATAGGAGACTTGGTCTTGAAGACTGCTAAACACATCCAGCAAGACGCATTTGCACCAAAATTCCCGCAAAATGGGAAGGTCCTTATATAGTCACGAAAGCATACAGCAGTGGGTACTACAAAGTCATTAAGGAGGACGGGGGAAAACTAGAAGCGATCATCAACGGGAAATGGCTAAAGGCATACTACGCCTGAACACCGCCTCACCCCACCGTATCACAAGCACGGATAGCCAGGCATCTTTCCACTTTCTTCCATACCGTATTAAGTTTTTATTTCATTTGATTGAAGCAAATCAATAAAGTTATCTTGTTCTTTCAAAAAAAAAAATGTAAAAAAAAACATTATCAAAACCCAGAAAGAAACCCAAACATATCACAACCACATAACTCAGAAAAGCCCATCCAAAATATGGTAATCTCTAGAAAGCATCATCCTCAAACGACTTTGATACCTCCCAGTCTTGCTCTTAAAATTCCTTATTGAATCTTCCACCTTCTGTCACTCCACGGCCAAGGCTTTCTTCTCTTTCAGAATAGCTTTTGTAGCAGGGACTACGCCAACAAGAATACCAGCCCTGTCGACCTTCACAATTTCAAGATGATGCCGCAACCAACTAACATTGAACTTCAAAGATTCACAGGTAGACACCATGTTCTCCCACTTTTGAATAGTTGCTTCCGCGACAGCACAGATAGACATATTATCCATTTCAATAACCATTGGCAGGAGATAATTCACAATAGAAACCAAAGCAGACGAATAATACTGTACCACGTTCCTGGTGGAAATATGGCCGTATATCTTCCATATTTTTGTGTAAAGAGTTACAAATTATTTTCACACAAGGAACCCCCCAACGTTCCGGTAGTTAGAAGAAAGGCACCTCATGCGGGTTCCGAACAACAAGCCCGCATTGGGATAATCATGGAAAGATATTCCTAAGTCAGCATTCTCCAAATATGCAGTGGCTAGAAAGATTGAGCTCGGAGAAAAAGGGGTAACCAAGTCATCTTCATCAATGACGGTAACACATGCTCCAATAGGATACCTCTATACAGAAGAAAAACTTCCATTATTCATCGGCAAATAAAGAAACGTATGTTGATTAATGAAAACATACCGGTATGACCTTCTTAACCTGAATGACTCGGATATGGGAATTGTCGCGAGAACCAAGCCTAGAACGTTTGGCTGGAGAACCTGGTCGACTCGAGGAAGATTTGCTCCTGATTGACATGATGAAAGTTGGACTTGACGAAAAGAAATATTTGTTGAAAACTGGGAAGACGACACAACTTCACAAGGCATAAATACTATGGAAGCCCTAAAGGAAGAATGAGAAACGCAGGCTGAATAGGCGGAACATGCCGGAATCACGGCCGGGAGACCAGCCTCAAAATAAAATGCCTCATCAAACCCCCAATGAAAGCTGAGCGGGATGGGAGGGCGCGATACTTTAATATTTGAAAAAAAAAAGAGGAAATAATTCCCCATGGGCATCGAACAAGAAGAAATCAGACAACACAGACAAATCATAACCATGTCAAGCCACATATCCATGCCTCACCTCATCAAAGAGCGCCTCACCTTGTCACGGCCCCGAACAAGCCCTCGCTCCATAATCGCGGCCCCACCATGCCTAGCCGCCCTTGCGCATTCCACCATGCCATTGCCGCTGCCCCACCACGCCTATCCGTCCGTGTATGTCTCGTCTTGCCAAGGCCACACTATGCCAAGCCGCCTGCTCCACTGTCGCGACCCTATCATCCACACGCGTTTACCTTACCAAGACCATGCCACCTCTTGGCCCCTCGAGCCAAGCCGTCCACTTGCGTCGCCTTCCAGGATCGAGCCCATTTTCCTTGGAGATGTACGACCAGACCAAGACGGTAACTTTCATCTCATCACCCCACGGTCTACATTCCCAGTACAACTTACGCAGGGCCGCCAACACGGGAAGCAAAAACTCTCTTTACCACTCAAAAAGGTTAGTCGGATTCTCCTGACCATCTTTGCAATGATTTACACCTCGATTACGTCTTTGTCTGTCACCATCATATGCTTACCTCACAACAAGGCACCTATTCCGAGCTAAGCATGGGACTTAATGTTGATTTTGGTTTTTAGCTTAGGGTTAAAATCGTAAAACACTAAACCCTAGCAGACAGTGATGTCACAACATTTAAAGTAACAAGCATTTACTAGGCACATTTACTGAAACCTTTAATGTGTCCCTAAATAATTATCTGGGTATCTTTTTCAAATTAGGGTTACGACAAGCCAAACCCTAATTCCCACGTGTTCCAATGGCAAATCATGCCAGCCACACCAACCGCGCCAAAGCATGCCAACCATGCTAGCCCCACTTCTGTGCCAATGGAAAATCATGCCAGCCATACCGATCGCGCCAAAGTGTGCCAACCATGCTAGCCGCACCTCTGTGCCAATGGAAAATCATGCCATCCACACCCACCGCTCCAAAGCATGCCAAC
Source organism: Papaver bracteatum (assembly GCA_023529315.1). Lineage (NCBI taxonomy): Eukaryota > Viridiplantae > Streptophyta > Magnoliopsida > Ranunculales > Papaveraceae > Papaver > Papaver bracteatum. Next base: position 1,245,571 of record JAJJWX010004514.1, read on the forward strand.
CATGCTAGCCGCACCTCTGTGCCAATGGCAAATCATGCCAGCCACACCGACATCGCCAAAGCATACCAACCATGCTAGCCGCACCTCTATGCCAATGCCAAGTCATGCCATCCACACCGACCGCGCAAAAGCATGCCAACCATGCTAGCCACACCTCTATGCCAATGACAAATCATGCCAGCCACACCGACCGCGCCAAAGCATGCCAACCATGCAAGCCGCACCTCTGTGCCAATGACAAATCGTGCCAACCACACCGACCGCACAAAAACATGCCAACCATGCTAGCCGCACCTCTGTGCCAATGGAAAATCGTGCCAGCCACACCGACCACGCCAAAGCATGCCAACCATGCTAGCCGCACTTCTGTGCCAATAGAAAATCATGCCAGCCATACCGACCGCGCCAAAGCATGCAAACCTTGATAGCCGCACCTCTGTGCCAATGGAAAATCATGTCAGCCACACCGATCGCGCCAAAGCATGCCAACCATGCTAGCCGCACCTCTGTGCCAATGGAAAATCATGCCAGCCACACCGATCGCGCTAAAGCATGCCAACCATGCTAGCCGCACCTCTGTGCCAATGGAAAATCATGCCAGCCACACCGATCGCGCCAAATCATGCCAACCATGCTAGCAGCACCTCTATTCCAATGGAAAATCATGACAGCCACACCGACCGCGCCAAAGCATGCCAACCATGCTAGAAGCACCTCTATTCCAATGGAAAATCATGCCAGCCACACCAACCACGCCAAAGCATGCCAACCATGCTAGCCGCACCTCCGTGCCAATGGAAAATCACGCCAGCCACACCTACCGCGCCATGCCAAACGCACCTCGCCATGGCCCCATGCCGCGCCACAATACTGGACTTCACTACGCGGCTATCAAAACGAAGGCGTGCAACAATCAACGGTTGCCCTTCAATCCCCGTAGCAAATCTTGGCCGTCTAAGGTTACCAAACGACTTTTGCTTGGTCACGGACCTAGCCCAAGCTAGTCACGCCATGCGCCTATGGAAAACCCTTGGCCCCACATGCCAAACCAAAACCGCACCTAGCCCAAGCTAGTCACGCCACGCGCCTATGACAAACCCTTGGTCCCACATGCCAAGCCAAAACCGCACCAAGCCCAAGCTTATAACGCTATGCGCCTATGGAAAACCCTTGGCCCCACATGCCAAGCCAAAACCTCACCTAGCCCAAGCTAGTCACGTCATGCGCCTATGGAAACCCCTTGGCCCCACATGCCAAGCCAAAACTACACCTAGCCCAAGCTAGCCGCGCCATGCCAAAAACACTCTGCCTTGGCCCTAGATATGCTAGTCACACCATGCCAAGAAAAACGCCCTTGCCTTGGTCCTAGCCACGCCATGTTCCTATGGAAAACCCTTGGCCCCACATGCCATGCCAAACCAAACCTATCCAAGCTAGTCGCGTCATGCCAAACGCACTTTGCCTTGGCCCTAGCCATGCTAGTCACATCATACCAAGCCCAATGCCCTAGCCACGCCATACGCCCGTGGCAAACCCTTGGACCCACATGCCAAGCCAAAATCGCACCTAGCCAAAGCTATCCATGCCTAAGGCGAACCCTTGGCCCCACATGCCAAGCCTAACCACACCCTAGCCGCGCCACCCTGTTGGCCTTCCCTACGCGGCCACCAAAACGAAGGCATGCAAAAATCAACGGTTTCCCTTCAATCCCAGGAGAAAATCCTAGCCATCCAAGGTTACCAGACGACACATGGTAACCTTTGGCCCGAAAACCAAAGTTTAGGCATGCCAACCTAGCCGCGCCACATGTTGGCATTCCCTCCGCGGCCACCAAAACGAAGGCGTGGAACAATCAACGGTTGCCCTTCAATCCCAGGAGAAAATCCTAGCCATCCAAGGTTACCAGACGACACATGGTAACCCTTGTCCCGAAAACCTAAGTTTGGCCACGCCAAACCATGCCATGCCAACGGCATGCCAACCTAGCCGTGCCACCACGTTGGCCCTTACTACGTGGCTACCAAAACGAAGGCGTGCAACGATCAATGGTTGCCCCTCCTCTCAAGAAGGAAAATCTCGACCGTCGAAGGTCACCAGGCTAGCAAGTTTCCCGAGCTTGACTTTCCAAGCCACAACAACGTGCTACATGTTTTCCAAAAACATTCGAGACATCAATACAAACTGGGGGATCCTCTTTGGTTATTGGTTTGGCGGTTTACAGCGTGCGGAGTACACTACGCCCGTCATAAGGAAGTGTCATAAGGGTGAGGCAGTTAGTAACTATGGGAAGTTATGTGTGAAACGTTCATGGGACATAAAGCACATGCGTTAACAATTTTATGGGACATCAATTCCATAACGTTAGTAGTTTCATGAAAACCAGTTTCATGCGTTAACCACTTTATGGAACATCAATTTCATGCATACGGTTACCACCTCCTCCCATTTACTTCCCCACTCCTTAATGAGACTAGGGTACGTTTTTACTCCGACTTGTATAAATAGGTCTTACCTATTTCCATTGAACAACAAGTTCATACGGGAGATACAACACTCAGAAATACTTACTTGCTAGCTCACCTCGTGAGCTCTCTCACTTTTCTGATAACAAGTCGTAGTAACCAAACTACTCTTCTAGAATCAACTATTTTGGCCTCACCACTTTCCTTGCTTCCCTCCGCAAAACCAACCCATTCTCCTCCACTTTGTGACCGAAGCAAGTCCGGAACGACCATTTCTTGGTTTAGGCCGGACTTGTACAGATTGATCTCTCGAATCTAAAGTACTCCCTTGTAGTACATTGTTTAGGGTTTAAATTGTTTCTCACCTGCACACCCGCAATTACCGAAATCAGCAAAAACCATTTTCACCTACAAACAGCAGTATAACACCAAAAGTTCAAAGTAGACGAAAATAATAAATCACAACAAAGATTATTTTCAATTATAACACGCATAGATTTTACTTAAAATTTACATTGTTATTAGTTACATTTATCAATGGTATTACTGATATTTTGGCAATCTCCCTACTTTTAAATCGACTTTATGGAAAGTGCATTATTTCACTTTCATAAAAGGTAAAGATATATTTTTCGACACAGATAAACAACCTTAAAACCAAGTCAACCATCTCAAAAATTTAATGAACATGACGTACTGGATGCGACCAAATAGCATGCCTGTAGTATGCTAGCCAGATTCGACCACTTTATAGACTGTTTGGAAACACATCCATAAGTTGCATTTTGACTTCGGGAAACAAAAAACCAGAAGTTAGTTTGGGTACACAATTTCAGAATGAAATCCAGAATCAGAAAAGTTAACTTTTTATAAAGCAAAAAAGCAATATGTTTTTATTTCCGACTTTTGCTTTCAGTATCCAAACACGTTATTATTCTCCAAAATTTTTAGTCTCCGTCAAATTCGAGGTGGACCGGGCTTGTTAACCACTTAAAGCCCAATAGTTTTCTCCCTTCTCAATTACCACTCCGACTGAGCTCATAAACAGAAGAAAAAGAGAGGAATGTCAGTTTCCCAACACAGAATTGCTCAAAAATTTCTCAAACCCTAATTTACTCTCCCGATCTCTATTTCAGGTAAATTTTCTTTCTTTCTTGCTTCTAATTTCTATCTAAGATTTCAGTGAAGCTTGCCGTAAATCGATTTCAATCACTCTAGATTCCAAACACAAGCAGATTAGGTTTTCCCAATTTGTTTGATCATTGAATTGATAAGAAGTCAGTGGATGTCATGTTGATGGTTGAAATTCAAAGTGTAATTTTGTAGAATTCAATGTCTGCTATGAACAAACAGATATTCAATTAGGTTTTTGCGATTGTTTTTACAGGTGCTTACGAAAATCACTGACTGTAGGGAAAAGGAGAAGAACATGGCTATGGCTGATGTGGTGAAGTCTTGTTTGGATTCTATTCGACAAGTAAGTTTGTGCTTCTTTTGTGCTGGTATTTCGTGCCACATTGTATAAGATCTTTAAGTCATCTACTTGTATATATGCACATGGGATTGGTTTGATTCACCAACAATTTTGAAGTTCTTCAAGGTAGTAACAAAGTTCCACTTGATGTTGATTAGATATCGGAGGAAGTAGAAGGTGCAGTAATTTACCTGGATGCTGGTTGCACAGAAGCCTTCCAGTTTATTGGTGCGGTTCCATTGTTATTGGAACTTGGAGCTTGCGCAGTTTGCAGTCTTGAAAACGCATCTGCTCTTGATGCTGTAAGTGACGTTTCATTTTTCTAAGTTATTGAAATTGATTATATGAACGACCGTTATCCAGCTTTGAATATTACTGTATCCAAATGATTGCTTTTCCACTCTACTGAAGTGATTAGAGTGTACTTGTTATGCAAATAAGGTAGGAAGATGTTTTAGATGAAGTTGCTATCATTCTTGAGTTGTCTTTTCTTCTACTCTCTACCACAGCCAACATTTCAAGTTTCTCAGTAAGTTGGCTTTAGAGTGTCATTGTTGCGATGAATAGTCTGAAGTTTAAACCATGCCATATTAGAGTTCAAAGAGATGTTTTCTCTCGTTAGTATACATTATTATCCAGTTCTCTGCCTGACTGCCTGTCAAGCTTTTTGGAAGCTTCTAATATCAGGCACAGCCCCATCGTCGCAATTCGAAAATTTCTCATTGTAGGTCGTGTTAAATTCTTTTATTTCCAAAAAAATGTGTCTTCTTCGGCTCATTTTATAACAGGTTGATCATAACTCATAAGTGGATTTGAGATTTGAGATTTGAGATTCGATATGGTATTGGAGTATCAGTGTAAAATGACACTTTTATGATTCATTGTTTTTGTTTAGGTGGTTGACTGGAACTCAAATGCCAAGAATGCAAAGAAAATGGTGGTCATCACATCACGTCTTTTAAGCGATGCACATCGGTATATTCTTCGCTGCCTGAGCATGCATCAAGCTATTCTTCATTGCACCATCTTTACATCTATCTCAGAGGTGCCTTTTCAATTCTCGACCTGTTCAAGCTCCTTTAAAACTTGGTTTACGTTTCTCGCCCTCGAATCACTTAAGTAACCCATGTAAGAATGACGCGTTTGTCATTTGAATTGGTTTTGCATGGATTTGTAAACTCATCTCTAATCATTTGATAGTTAAGTCTTTTTATTGATGTCATTATTATCTTCTTCTTTTTTTTCTTTTATGAAATTTAGGTAGCTCACTCAACCTATCCTGACTCACCATTAGGACCAGATGCCTTTCGTGAATATGAGTCCTTACTGCTCCAAGATTATGAGGAGCTTGTTAGAAAGTGTGAGATAGAGAAGAAAAGTTCATCTCGACCCAGTGTCTTTGGACGATCAGAAGCAAGCATCCTCGGTGAAAATTTAGCATCAGAAGATGAAGGTTGGTCAAAATTTAGTCCGAGCGAAGAAGAAATCCCTCGCACACCAAGAGAAAATTTGGATGAACCAAACTCACTGGTTACCAAAAGAGACGGTTTGCTTCGAGTCGATATATCTGTCAACCACTTCCCTATGATTTTATGCCCTCTATCTCCGAGAGTGTTTGTCTTACCTTCAGAGGGAACAATCGCAGAAGCATGCTTATCATCTGAACATGAAGATTCTCTTGGTCCTGGATTGCCTTCCATAAGTACTGGAGTGCCTTCTGATGGCGAGGACACTCCACCTGGAGCAATCCTTACCGCTCATCTACTTTACCATCTTGCTGCGAAGGTAGTGAGTTAGCTTTAATTTAGTCGTTCTTGTTTTAATTCATTTTCGGTAACTTATTAAAATGCGTAATTATGGATCTAAAATTGATTTATGCGGCTCATTCATTTGGTGACCATAATCAATTGCAGGCCTGTAATCTATTACTTTGTAGGTTAATAAACAAAGCGTTACTCTGGGTAGCTATTAACTATTATTAATTCTTAACCATAGCTTATGCTTCCTACATGTAGATGGATTTGAAGATGGAGATATTTTCTCTAGGTGACTTGTCGAAAACCATTGGGAAGATTATGATGGACATGTCAAGTCTTTATGATGTTGGCAGACGAAAAAGATCAGCAGGTTTATTACTTATTGACCGTACGCTCGATTTGCTTACCCCATGCTGTCATGGTGACTCACTTGTTGATCGTATCTTCTCATCTCTGCCTCGTAGGCAAAGATCCTCTTCTTCTTCTGTAAGCCAAAACAAGCATGGCCCTGGCACGATACAACGTGCTCCGCTAGATGCTCAGATACCACTTGGAAAACTTTACACCAAAGAAGAACCTGCCATTTGGCCGATAGAAGGAATTGAGGCTTTTTTAAGTGGTTGGAGTTCAAATGAACCTTCAAGTCCAATCCCTGTTCCTACTGATAGAAGCACAATTTCTTGCGAAACTTCTGCACAATCTGAAATTGGATCACTTAGTGGGTCATTTGTAACGACTGAAAATCATCGTGGAGCAGAATATTTAGAAGCATTAATGGATAGAAGAACAAAAGATGCGGCAATACTTATAAAGAAATGGCTCCAGGAAACAATGCGCCAAGAAAAAGTGTCTGTCAATGTGAGAACTCGCACAAGCTTTCCGGCGGCATCAGAGTTGCAGTCTATGGCGAAAGCTGTGGCAAAGGATCAGTCATCTTTATTGAGGAACAAAGGGATTATTCAACTAGCTATAGCTGCGGCACATTCCTTAAGCGAACCTCATACTTCTCATTGGGATGCATTTGTCAGCGCTGAGAAAATATTGAACGCAAGTTGTGGAGATACTAGCCAAACTCTTTCTGCCCAAATCCGGGATCTCATCAATACGAGTGTTTTGGTCAAAACGCTAGATCAGAAAGATCAGAGTAAGGAATCTTCTCAGGGTCTTCTATCTTTTCGAGATGCTCTTCTCCTTGCAATCACGGGATATATCTTGGCTGGTGAAAATTTTCCGACATCCGGGTCCGATGGTCCTTTTTCTTGGGAAGAGGATCATTTTTTGAAGGAAGCTATAGTGGATGCACTACTTGAGAATCCATCAGGTGCAAGGTTCAAATTTTTCCATGGCATGAAGGAAGTTCTTGAAGCTAATTTAAACAAGCACAAGTCTGAAAAATCTAAAGAAGATTCTTCCAACCAGTCCACATTGGAGGACTTCGATGATGATCAATGGGGTAACTGGGGTGATGAAGATGCAGAAAGTAACAACGAACAAGTGTACGGTGATATGCAACTCAAGTTGGAATTGCGTGATAGGGTGGACAATCTTTTCAAATTCTTTCACAAATTATCCAGTCTTAAAACGAAAAATGTAACACTCAGAAATGGACCACTGGGATTAGAAAGCAGCTATGGAGGGGATCCTTATATGGGCAAAGGATTGCTTTATAAACTTCTCACCATGGTTCTTGGCAAGTATGAAGTACCTGGATTGGAGTACCATTCATCTGCAGTCACAAGGCTTTTTAAAAGCGGATTTGGTAGATTTGGCCTTGGACAGGTATAATTTCTTTTAGGAAGCTTCTAATATCAGGCACAGTCCCATCGTTGCAATTTGAAAATTCCTCATTGTAGATCGTGTTAAATTCTTTTATTTCCAAAAAAATGTGTCTTCTTCGGCTCATTTTATAACAGGTTGATCATAACTCATAAGTGGGTTTGAGATTCGATATGGTATTGGAGTATCAGTGTAAAATGACACTTATCTGGTTGGTATGGATGCTAAATTTTTAATTCAAATTCTGCAGGCAAAACCGAGTCTCGGTGACCAAAGTGTTATTCTGGTTTTTGTAGTTGGTGGAATCAACTGTCACGAGGTTTGAAATTTTTTCTACTATTGAACTATTAAAATTAAACCACAGAATGCATATTTTTGTGTAGTAATTCTTGAGAAATTAGAACAATATATTAGCTTCTTTCGAACAGAATGAGTTAAATGATGATTTTGGCGTTTTCCCTTGTCTTACTGTCATTTAAGGTCCTCGAAGCGCGGGAAGCATTGTCACAGAGTGGAAGACCAGATGTTGAGTTGATCATCGGTGGTACGACTCTTTTAACTCCAAATGATATGCTTGATTTACTATTGGGATCCTAACTAAATTTAGTTCCTAGTGCTTACTAACATTCTCCGAGTAAAAAAGAAAATTGAGTTACTAGAAGTTTTGGATAGAAATTCAACAGTGTGTTTTTATATGCCTTACGCAATTGTCCTTGTAACAAATGTGATATAATGTTTCATGCGTAGATAGAGTGAACACAGGTTGGCTATCTTTAAACCTTTTATTACATGAATGTTACAGTTGAAATTGGCTTTTTGTAACGAGGGTGATCCATCCCTTGGATCATCTACATGGGTTGATAATTGAGCTCTGTAATGAAATAAATACATAAGCTTGACCTTTTCTTTTTAAGATAGTAAAATAGTAAGTAACAATCATTATTTCTCCAAAGATTGAACCCTACTAACTAGTTGCTTGAAAATGGATTCAGTTGACTCTGCAAAAAAAAAAATGCTTTGCCCAGACTGAAGCGTGTGATAATGGTAAGATGCTGACACAAAGTTAAAGCTAAGATTTGACATGTTGAGCTGTGGTAGGATAGGTTGGCAATTTGGTTTGTGGTTTGCAACCTCCACAGTAAATCTAGTTTGATACTGCCTCAAGTAATTAAGGTAGGATAGGTTTGGTAGCTCATTGTTGTAGTTTGTAACATTTTTAGTAAATCAGGTTTGGTATTTGGCCCTAGCACCTAAGTTTCACTATATCTAGTATCTCCTCTGTAGGATGCAACTGCTTTTCTCAATCTTTTCTAAGGTCTACATACTCGGGTTCGTTTTGGTCATAGGCTCATTACTAGAGGTCCACATGTTTGTTCATTATTTGGCGCTTTACCAGGCCTGGTCCAGAGTCTTACTTCGTTTGCATGATTG